>RSEE01000038.1:0-631329 GCA_003971905.1 Moniliella sp. 'wahieum' | reverse complement strand
CTAACCCCTAACCCTAAGCAACAACCTCTTCGCCTCCACTTGATTGTGTTATAATCGTAGGTACGTCCTTGACCGCACGTGTAGCGCAGAGAAGAACCGAGGGGGCAAAGTGGGCAGACTGGATGGATCGACAGGGGCTTGGATGGTCGTATGCCTGGTGGATTGTCGTGTGCCCTGGCCACCAGTCAGAAAGCAGTTGGAATTCCAATAGGATGATAGCAGTCGAGGCAAGGTGCGCCGTGACTTTGACGGCTCAGGGGCCATGGCCAACGATGAGATAGTATGTTCCCAGCCGCTGGCATGCCCGTCCGATCCGAGTCGTCCCCGCTCGGCGCGTCAGCCCGATGGTCTTGTGGGCACTAACTACGCCTTCGTTGCATGCATGGCTCGCTGCGTCCGCGTGTCATGTGGGCCTCGGGCGCCCCAGTTGAGGAGTCGTCTGCTGCGACGATTGGACAGGCAGAATATCCACGCTACAATGGCCGGGCGGTGTTGGAAGCGCCTACGACTAACGGGATCCCACGAGCCTCATTAGGCACCATCGACATCTCCACCCAGGTGCCCCGTCGTCAGCGCCAAAGCATGAGCGCACAGGTTGGGCCGTGGCGTCACTGACAACAACAATCCTATCCTATCCGCCCCGAAGCGTTTGTTCCTTGTTCCGTCCTGCCACTACAGCGAACAAGAAACACGACAAGACACAACAAAAGGACATCGGAGTTGGCGTCGACAGCGATGGGGGGGGCTAGGGGGAGCGCAACCGGGGTAAAGATAAAGATAAAGATAAAGGTGGTGGAGGAAGGGTAAAGAAAAAAGGGCAGGGAGGTGGGAAAGAAGAAGACAATAGGTGTATATATGTGCCAGATAGAGGGGCCTACGGCACGGAGGAGACCGAGAAGCAATGTGTAGTTTCGACGAACCGGTAGGGGCAGCTAGGGGGAACAAGCAACGGGAGAGAGAAGGAATAAGGAATGTGGGGAACAGGCAAGAAGGGGGGGATGTGGTACGAAGAAGTAAGGGGAGGGAAGGGAAGCCAAGCAACACAAAGCAAAGCAAAGGGAACAAGCAAAAACAAAAAAAGAAAGAAAGGGCAGGCCACGAGGGGAAAGCGGGGGGGTGAATGGGTAGGGCTGACCGGCACTCAAGTGTTCCCTTCCCTTGCTGGGCCCCGAGGACATCTGGTTGCGCCGTACCAGCAACGGCGCGAAAGACGGGAAGAAGGCAACAGAGGGGGGTTGGTTCCGCCCACGCCAGGCTTTACGCACAGGCGGGCAAGCTTGAGCGCCGGGATGGCATTGCAAGCAAGTGCAGTGAGCGGGTTGTTGGCGTCGAGGCTACCCGAAATTTGCTGCAAGACGTTGGCGGGCAACTGTTCCAGGGCGGGCAACAACTCGTTGGTCACTTGACTGGGTTGAGCACGCTCAACATGCCTTCCAAGAATCCGGCAGCCGTAGTGACATTGAACCCGAGACCGAGCACGTTGAGGTCATACGTCGTGTGATGTCGTACCTAACAGAAACCCACCAGTTCCGTCAGTAACTTGATCTTTGATGTCTAACACGCAAAAAAAGGGGGGGGGGGGGAAGAGAGGGGCAGGAAGGAAGGGAGGGGGGGGAGGTCAAACGTACTCGTTGAAAGGCAAGGAAGGGAGGTGGTACCCGCCCTCGAGTGTGGTGGAGATGAATGACTCGATGGACAAGGGACGTGTGAGCAAGTCGAGCGATCCCAGTACGCCGCGCGTCATGACAAACGTGACATTGACCTTGTTGGTACCGCCACTGGGAATGGTGATGGGCGTGGCATGGTCGTGTTGACCGTGGCGCGAATGGTTGATGGCCCATTTTCGACGCCAGCCTCCCACACATTGGAAATGATTGTTCGATCACCATCGCGGGGCGCAGCGGGTTGGTGATGGTCAAGATAGCCGTACCTTTGGAATCAAACAGGGCCGAGAGCGCAGGGATGATCAGGTCCATCTCCAGAAGCAAGCGTTTGCCCAACCCTTGCATATTGGCGTTCATCGTCGTGCCATACAGCGCCGGGTAGAAGCGAGTCGTACGGCGATCGGGGTATTCGTTCTCAGCCGGAGAGTACCGCCCACAACCAGGGAGGTGATGATCGGGTCGGCTGAGCCACCCGCACCATTGTTGGCGGGCGAAACATAGCGCGACACATCCTGCGCCACAGGGTCGTTCGGGTTGACAGGCGAATACCGGAACTCGGCACTCACCGTATTTCGCCAGGATACAGGTCGAACGACGACACAAACGCGCGGCCAACATCGACATTGTTATAAAAGACGGGTAAGTAGATGTCGCTCGTATGGAGAGTAACGTTGCTCGGATTGGACAGGCCCGTGTCAAGCGGGATGGCAATGTAGTCGGGCGTCGAGTGATCGACAACAATATTGGACAAGGTTGCGGCGTGGCCGAACGAGTTCATGCCGGTCAGGTGAGAGGGCACGTCGAGCGGGATGCCAGTGATGGTGATGGTCCCAATGTGGGTCTCAGCAAGAACGTTGGTCGACCCAACCAGCTCAAAGTTGGAGATGGGAGTGTCGGTAGTGACCGCAAGGAACTGCGCAAAGGCGTCGTTGTCGAGAGAAATGAGCCGTTGATTTTGGAACGACAATACCAATGGCACCGGTTGTCTCAGGGCCGGTAGAGGCCACAGCGTTGGCGGGGAGCATGGGCAAGTTGAGCTGCGCGGTGCGTGTGCCGTTATAGATGATGGTCGTGTTTACGCCTGCCTGGGTGGGGAGAAGCGTAAAGTGGAAGGGGTTGGCATACGTTGCCCTGTTATGTTGTTGGACACGGGGATGTTCCACTCCACATCAGCGGGTGGATCAGTCATCTGGAGCATCATGTCGAGCAACTGGATCGAGTAGATGACCTTGTAGATCTGGCCTTGCAACGTTACGTTGAGTGCCAGCGTCTTGAACGCAGTAGACAGCCACGTTACGTGCCATTCTGGTACGGCGTTTCGACATCGACACCTTGCACGATCAAACTCAAATTTTGGCCTTGGAGGAACTGACTGAACATGACACCGACATTGTCCAAGTTCGACTGATAGTCTGCTGGATCAGCTCGCCCGTTAAGACAGACTTGGTCGTGGCTGTGGGGGCGAGCGTGAGATCAAGCGCAGCAGCACTGCCAATGGGTACCTTGGAAGAAGAGGTCGAACCTGGCCGTGTTCATCTCGATACCAAGAGTAGCCGGCGACGGAATGTACGAGTCGGTGGTAATGTTGAGGAAGTTGGGGCCTTCGGTGGGAATGTTGAAGTTGTTAGCCAACACGCCGGCAGCAGACCGTTAAACGCCTTGAAGGAAACACTCTTGGTCAAGCTCACATTGGAGTAGGTGATTCCGAGCGCCATGACGTTGACCACAGGGCTACTAATGTCCCACGTAAATTCTGGGTTGTGAAGAATGTAGGTGGAAAACTGAGTAAATCCATCTTGATCCGTAATGGTCACATGGCCTGCCGTATTGTAATCCGGCACACCTTGGCCAGGGATGGTGCAGATGGGCGGGAGGGTAATGGTGGCAATGAACCTGCCTTGCCAACGGATCTCAACTGGTTCGGGGAACGCAATCACCGCATTGGTGGGCGCGTTGGTTGCAACACACCGTGCAGCGACACATCAAAGCCTTCATTAGTGATGTGGGTAATGTTGCCTTGGTCAAACGACAGTACGGAATCATCAACAATCTTTTGGATCAAAGGTTGCACCAGCCGGTCCCAAGAGATACAACGATGAGTTGTCCGAAATGACGGGTAGGGTGTCTGTGTCATGTTGATGGTCGTCTTGTAGTCGCCAATGGTGGTTCCCGTCACGACGGGGATGGTGACGTTGAGGGACAAAAGCGACTGCAGCATGGCCCCCTGCAAGTCAAAGGCACCATTGGCTGGGCAGAAGGAGGTGTTTCCGCCCGGGGTGGCGCGAACTTGCGTGTTGATCATCGTGTCATTCATGGCCAGAATTTCATACAGGAAAGGAGGCCACGGTCCAAGCGATGTTGAGTTGATCGCAGCCAGCTGCAACAACAAGCTGACGAGCGTCTTGGGATTCGTGTCCATCGCCATGGGAATGTCTGGCTGATCGTGTCGACTTTGCCAGGCCCATGAATGGGGGGGGTCATGGTCGTGTTGATGTGGCCGACGGTCAAGTTGTTGAAGACGGGAGCAGAGTCGATCGTGTTAATGTCCAAAGCGGTGGTAAAGGGGTTGGCCAAGTTGATCTTGATAAAGACCGTGTTGTTGGTGTCGATTACCGGTGGCACAGTAAGCCACGACTTGCTGATCAACAGTTGACCCAGCCCCGGCAGTGTCGCGTTGAGCCGCATCAATGACATGGTGGGGCCGAGAGAGGCAATGGAGGACGTATCGGACGTTCCGTCAATGTGCAGTACCGTGGGCTTGCCCCCCACATAGCGATTGAGCGTATCAAGGCCGGCGGGCGAGACATTGGGCGTAAAGTCTGAGGTAGCCGTCACATTGTTCTGGCCGAGCTGGAGGTTGAGATCGTGCATAGTGACCGTGCCAATCACCTGGTCGTTTACCAAGTTGAACGTGACATCGCCCGTGGACAAGTTGAGGTTGGAGGGGTTGATGATCGTCGTGTTGACCAACAGTTGCATAGCATCCGCTGTCCCGCCCAACACATCGAGTCCAGTGATGGTCGTCGGGTAAGCGTTCAGACCCTTCAAACCACGCAAACCCGACAATACATCAAAGTTGATCGGATTCAGCACCACGCGGCCAGCGGGTGTGTCCGTAACAGCAAGTGATGTTCCTGACAGGCGCGTAGTCGTCGCGTCCCCAAAGACAAGAGCATTCTCAAACTCAACCCAGCCTGCATGCTGGTCGTCGCCGATGACGAGCGGCGAGGGGCCAAAGTGAGGGCCAGCGAGCCCGATGTTGAACCCTGATTGAGCACGTCCAGCGTGAGGGTACTGTGGATTTGACACCGTCAATGACGCCAATGACTGAGTTGTTGTTCATCAACCGAATCGTATTCTGGGTAGAGATGATGTTGAGCGAGAACCCAAACGGCAAGCCAATCTGGGCCTTGAGGTTGGGCGACGATGCGGTCGGGGTCCAAGGTTGGGACTTGTTGAAAACAATATTGAAGAGATCAATCTCAATCGACTTGATGGGCCCAATCGGCACAGGGTACTGGAGCGGCACGTTGATGCTGAGGTCCTTAATTCCCTTGCTAAGCCACGAGATGGACTCGCCATTCTCCTGAAAGGTAGATAGAAACACCTTGGCCACCACCGGTACCACGTCGCCATTGAGGTAGCCAGTAAAGAGCTCTCCCAGAAGGGAAAGAGCTGTCTCATTACCGGCTTGAGACACCATACGCCCCACAAGGAGGACGGTGTTGATACCAGTGGTAATGTTGACCGCGGTAGCGGTGCTGGAAGGCCCAATGAACATGCCCTTGTAGTAAAGGTTGAGATTCAGGTGTCCCAGCTGGACCGAGAAGGGCGATGGGTTGTAGAGGGTAGTGAGTGTCTGAAGGGAAATGCCGCCGGCAGGGTCGTTTCCAGGCAATTGGAAGTCGACGATCCGAACATCCTCAAAGCCATTAATGCCGTTGAAATTGACGTGCTTCTTGAAGACGTAGTTTTTGTACGTGGGCATGAAGCCAAACGCCTCGGCATGGGTGTTGTTGCAGACCAGTCGCCAGGTGAAGCTGGGCTGGGAGACCATAAAGCCTGTGAAGGTGCCAAAGGCATCTGGTCAAGGATCTCAAATGTGGTAGCCTGCAAGACACGGCCGTGGCCGCTGGCGACACTGACACGGCCATTGAGAAAACGACCGAGGTGAAGTTCCTGCATGCTGGGCGGCGGGGTCATCCAGTACACGTCCAGCGGGTCGCGGAAGTAGAGCGTGGCGGGGAAAATGCCGGCTTTGAGACTCTGTTTGGGTGGGGGGGGGGGGGGGGGTGGTTAGGTCAGCAGAGATGTAGAGGGATGGCAAGGGACACGCACCTTGCCGGAGAGGGAAAGGGGAAGGAGTTGTGTGAGGCCGGTGAGGTTGGCCGGGTGATTTGCATCTGGACAACGTGGAGAGTGTGGTCGGCGATGGCCCAGAGCGGAATGAAATGATGAGAGAACGACCATGACGGGGGGGCGAGAGTTGATGGCAAAGCCATCTTCTTGGTGAGGTACTTTTTCTGGTAGGTGTGCCGCTGGCGGCGAGGTAGCCGATGGGTGGCCGAGGCGGTAGAGGGCGCTGGGGCGGGTGCGGGCGGCCGGCGGGGCGGGGTGGGTGGTGCGCTGGCGCTGGCGCAGAGCGGACGCGCATCGGTGGCGCCGCACGCCGGACGAGTCGGCCATGGCGACGTGGGGGGGGGGGGGGGGGGGCTGAGTGTGGTGGTGGTGGGGGGCAGGGGCGATGCGGGGGCAGAGAGGTCGGCCAGCCACACGAGGCGGGGTGGGGGAGAAGCGGCGGCGAAATGAGAGACGAGTGTGGGGTAGCGCATACACGCTTAGGTAACACACGCGACCTACTACGCCCCCGCCGAAGCAGCCCGCACACGTGCCCTTAGCATTCGCACATTCGCACTAGCACCCCACACATGGCTTGCCTCGACTACTCACTAGGCCGCAGCCCTCACCGGTCACCCCATGTGTGATGCTCGCACGCAAGCTGGCATTGCAACTTGAAATTCAAACTGCCCTGCCGATCAGAAAGAAGATAAGCGCCACACAGCACTCCCCAGCCTCCTCGCACTCGCCCCATGCCATGCAGCGCCCCATGCACACCCGCAGCCTCGCTTCCCCATCCGCATTGCCATGTTGCCATGGCGCCCCCGTCACACGCATCACATGTGCATCACCTGCATCAGCCAGCATCACCGGCATCACCGGCGCTGCATCACATGTATCACCGCCCCCCTCTCTGCGTATCACAGTGCATATCACAGTTCCCATTCGCCTGTTGTGATGCCTGTGATGTCGCATGTCCTCCACTCCTAACCCTTGCAAACCAGTCGGATAGCACCCCAGCACCACCGTCTCGCTTCCTCCTCAGAGGTCTCGTCATGCGCGTCATGGAAACACACACACAAGCAGCATCACACCCAGCCCTAGGCTGCATGTGTGGGCGGCGCGATTATGGCTCTCTCAGAATGTTGGAGTCAGAGATGGCAAAAAGAATACCATGACTGCTCCTTCGTCTGACGGCTGTTAGCGATGTCGCAGTCGGGGCTAAAAGGCGAGGTAGATCAGAATCGGGACTCGGCCAAGGGATGTAGCAATCGTTCGTTGGGAAGAAGCAAAAGAGAAGACACGGTGCGAAGTGGAAGAAACAGGGAAAGAGCGAGACACTCGGGACAAAGAAATTGAAAATGGGAGTGTGATCGATGATCAGCCAAACGATGACAGGTGGCCCGAGTGGCCATGCATCCCGCGCGAATAGTCGCACACCCGCCCAAGTCCTGCTCTGTTGGCCTAAAGACTAGGCCTCCAAGTTTCTGGTATCTTGACGACGCCCCGTCACCACCTAATTGATCCTTCTCTTCCGTTGCGCTTGGGGCAACCGACCCCTCTCTTTTTGACATGTCTTCTCTTTACACCCCTACTATTGTATCCGTTTTCCCTTTTGATCTAGCCTGTTGAGCCATCAGGTGGCTCGTGCTTTGGCCAATGTCCCTTCAGTTCCTCCTCAGGCCCAGAGGAGTTCCGTTGTTTTTCTCTTCTGTTTTTCCTTGTTCCGCAGCTTAGCCCCTGGTGGCGACTCGCTGCTTGATGTTCCTCTGAAGGCGTTGCTGGTTGGCTTAGACCACCACCACCACCCACCACCACTAGTGCGACTGCATCACCCTCGAGGACCATCTGGACTCCAGGTCTCATCATAGTCTTTCCCCTTGGTTGGAGGGAACCTATTCCCCACCTTCCATTCTCGTCTCTTCCCGCATTTTCTGTCCAACTCCTGCCCGCTTTCAGCCAATTGATTCAGTATAGGCACCCTCGCCTCCTCTTAGGTGCCTCTCCATCTTCCAACCTCGTCCTATAGCTTTCCATCCGCCCACAGTCGCGCCAGCCTTCATTCAGCCGCCATGTGAACTTATCGGTTGTATGTATTGTCCGCAGAACCAACGCCATGGTTCAACAAGTTAGAAAGCAGAGAGGGCGACTACCCTCCGAAAATGAAGCAAGAGCATCAATCCGGGCTCGTGCACGACCGCCGCGGCCCACTCTGGCTGGCTTCGAGCACGGTGTACCTCAGCTCGAAGCGCACGCACTTCATCCAACAACACCTCTTGCGTCCGTCCCATGGCTGCCAGAGTGTTCCACAGCACCGACACGTCCGATTCGGTTGGACATGTGCAGCCCCGCCCACACGCCTGGGGCGCGGCGGAGAGGGTGGGTCCACGCTGGGCCCGGTGGTGGTGGGGCGGTGTGGATGCGCCTGCCGTGCGAACCTGGCCTGGATGTCTCGCGAACTGGTGCGGCGGCAGAGAGTCGGGCGGCTCCGAGGCCGTGAGGCGGAAGCGCTTGCGTGATGCTTGGTCGGGCGAAGAGGTTGGTGGAGGGGAAATGAGCGTCTCTCATCGTCGCTGCGACGGCGGCGGTGAGGAGAGACGGGATGCTGGGCTGGTGAGGTAAAGGGAGACGTACATGTGAGCGTAGGCGAGTGCTGCCAGGGAGGCGGGGAACTTCCACGGGTGAGCATGCGTTGCCAAGTGTCGAACCAGGGGCGATCGATGTACTTTCCCTCTTGTTCCCGAGCACAGATGGTCGTGTACATGTCTTTGATCAGCTTGACCTGGTTGAAAACGGTGCGGGTGTTGGGCCGTGTGGGACCCGGGAGGGTGGCAAGAAACGTTTGGGCCAAGCTCTCGTTGGAGCCGGTAAAGGGGGCCTTGTTGTCAAATACGAACCTCTCTCGCCCTTGGTAATGCGTGTCCAGCCAGGAGACCAATTGGTGGCGAAAATGGTCAGTGACAAAGTACCTCCTTCCTTTTTCGCCTCTTCTGCGTTGCTGGGGGGAAGAGGAAGAGGGCTTGGAAGTGATGGCTCATCGCTGTTTCTTGGAGTGGAAGAGGAGGGAGGGATAGTACGGCCCGCAGGGGGCGGAGGAGTGGGCACTTCGAGGCTGTGGAGACGGATGCGCCTGGATGGGGCGATGGAACGCAAGGCTGGTCGGAGGGGATGAAGTGGGGTGCGCGTTGGGAGTGGTGGTGCGGCAGGATGGCGCTGACGAGGATGGGGTGTGGGGGCGGCCGAAGAGGGTGCCGATTCATGAGTTGAGGGCGGAGAGGAATGAAATGGATTGAGTTTAAATCTGTCCACCACGTCTTGTGGGCATGCTTGTGTTCGCCATGATCATGGTGCGGGGCATGTGGACGCGAGTGCAGAGCGTGTGTGGAGGGGAGAGGGAAGGTGGTGGTGAGGAGCACGACGATCTCCTTGCACGCACAGCACCCACTGATATATCTCTCCCATCGCACCTACAACAGAGCAGAGTAGGGGGCGATCAAGAGGACACATGCGTGCTGCTGGGGGTGCATGTGCGGGCGGCGCGTTTCCGTTTCGGAGGGTTTTGGGTGGAGAGGAGAGAGCTGTACGGTCGGAGCGTTTTCAGTGGGGGCGGGCCGAGGCTCGGCGCATTTTGTCTGTGGAAACATTCAGGATGGACCTGCGGCACAAACCCCGAAATTGAATGTTGCAGGTGGATGCTTGCTGGTGCGTGGATCGCCGCAAGGGTTGCTGATATTGATGCGCCACGTCGACCAACCAGCGCTGCGCTTGGGCCCAGGTGGTCTGGCAATGCCTCCGGTCCGCCTCCACCTCCACCTCGGCCTGCGCCACCGGCCTCGTCTCTGGCGGCGTCCCGCACGCCCAGCATGCCCAGCGCCATCGCCCCACCCAGCGCCCCTGCTCCCCCACATGCTGCCGACGACCATGCCCCGCCCGCCCCACCGACACCACCCCGGCGAGCTCAAGCGCCAGCACTCGCTCCGCTTTGTGCCCACCGTCAGCGCCCACCATCGCCACATGCAAACGCTCGCCGTCTTTCTGTGGGGGATGAGCATCCCCATCAGCCTCAGCCTCTCTCTTCTTCTTTGCTGGTTCGCATCTACCCCGATCGGCCCTGTTGCGGGCGCACTCTACTGACTCCTGCCCTGCCCTGGTCCGCACCCCACAGCTCCATCCCACTCCTGTGGCCCCTGGTCATCCCCTACCTCATCTGGGTCTTTTTTATCGACACGGCGCCTGAGAATGGTGGCCGGCCCGTGGCTTCGATGCGCCAGTCCCAGTTCTGGAAGTACTTTGCCGAGTACTACCCCATCAGCTGCATCAAGGTACTGTCCCCCGTCTTCCGTCTCATGTCTCCCGTTTCAGTCCCCGTCCCCGTTCGCCTCTGCCCCACACACCCCGTTGCTTCTGTGTGCTAACCCCCCCCCCCCCGGTGGATGACCATACCCCGTACCAGACCGTCGACCTTCCGCCAGACAAGCCCTACCTGTTTGGCTACCACCCGCACGGGGTGGTGGGCATGGGCGCGCTGGCCAACTTTGCGTCGGATGCTACCGAGTTTGCCACTTCCTTCCCTGGCATCCAAACCCACCTCCTCACCTTGGCCAGCAACTTTAAACTTCCCTTTCTCCGTGACGTTCTCCTGTCCCTGGGCATTGGCAGTGTCAGTCGGGCGAGCTGCGAGACGCTCCTACGCCGAGGCCCGGGCAGCTCCATCACCATTGTGGTCGGCGGTGCTGCGGAGAGTTTAAGGGCGCATCCGGGCACGGCGGACCTGACGCTGCGTCGTCGGTTGGGGTTCATCAAGATTGCCATTCGGAATGGGGCGGCTTTGGTGCCCGTGTTTGCGTTTGGGGAGAATGACATTTTTGCCCAGCTGGCCAACGAGAAGGGTACGGCGCTGTATGGGTTCCAAAAACGATTCCAAGCCTTATTTGGGTTTACGCTCCCGCTCTTCCATGGCCGAGGCGTGTTCAACTACCGTATTGGTCTCTTGCCCTTCCGTCATCCCATTGTCGCCTGTGTCGGCCGGCCCATCGAGACGGTGCAGAACAAGCACCCGACGCCGGAAGAAATTGAAGAGGTGCAAGAACGGTACATTGCTGAGCTTACCCGGTACGTTGAATGCTTTCTTTTTGTTTGATTTACGCCCTCGCCGTCCGTGGGGGGAACAGGGAGGACACCACACTCACCTCGCTTTTGGGTTGCTTGCCACCAGGATCTGGGATACGTGGAAAGACCAGTACGCGGCGAACCGAACCAAGGAACTGACAATCGACTAGACGTCTTCGTCTTTCCTTTCCTTTTATTTCCTTTCATTTTCTTTCATTTCTTTCTCTCCTCTCCTCACCCTACAAAATAGGTTCCTCTTTCCAACTCGATCGTCATGTTGATAGTTAAGGTCGTCCGTTCTGTGTCCTTTCTTGGTATGCCCGACCAGCTACACAAATCCAGCAGGATCATGTGATTTCGGACTTGGTAACCAGTAACGGGTAACCTGTAACCTGTAACCCCACCGACGCGTCTTCGGGTGTCCTCTGCCTCCCCTCTGTCAGTCTATTCTGCGCCCCAGGAGGGTTCAAGCTAGATGCATGAAAGCGAAACAGACGACACAGAACACGAAAAAGTGATGCAGCATTATGCAGAACAGAGCAGGGCAACTCAACCCCAACCTCAACCTCAACCTCAACCTCAACCTCAACCTCAACCTCAACCTCAACCCAACCTCAACCTCAACCTCAACCTCAACCTCAACCTCAACCTCAACCTCAACCTCAACCTCAACCTCAACCTCAACCTCAACCTCAACCTCAACCTCAACCGTCCGGCACGGTACGGTGCAGGTGTCAAACGGAAAGCAGGGAAGAATCCAGTGTGGCGAGGGAGACCCCTAGATCAGAACCAGGGGTTAGATGACACGATAGAGGCCGGTAGTGCATACCGTGCATTCCGCGCACATCCTCTCCGCGCCAGGGAAGAAGCGTTCGGTCCTAGCTACCCGCCCATGGCCACCGCCGACACCGCGCGCAACGAAGCGCCTGTGCGCATTACCACCATGTTAGCTGGAAAAAAAAGCTCGTTCCGACAGCCAGGCAGGGCAGATTGGGTTGTATAAAGGCCAGGAGGTGCGGCCGGGCCCGCACTCGGTGGAGCTGGTGGAGCTACTAGCCTCGGGGCCGTGCACTCCCTCTCTGATGGCTCTACTCTCAGCGCCTACCGTGGCAGCAATCAAGCAAGAGCAACACGATCCGCGCGGAGCGTGCCTGTGGGTATACATGCGTCTCGCACACAGATAAGGCGGTGGGCGAGAAATGGCAGCTGCAAGATGCGGGGGGTGGGTACAGCCGTTGCCCCTGGCCGGTCGGCGGGACCGCATAATCGGCACGTGGTTTCCCTGTCTCATGTGCAAGTAAGTCAAGTGTCGTGGGCCGAGCAAGAAGACGACCAAGGAAAAAGACAGTTCACGCAGTGCATTAGCACGTATGTCGTTCGCCCCCGTCCCTGGATCACGTCCGACAAGGCCGTCACGACGGAAACCGCGAGGACTACCATACCAAACACCCGTGGCCACGGCGACGAGTTTGGTGTGGGTCCAGGTTTTGCGTGGATGGGCGACCGCAGCGCTGACTACGGTCACCCCCGCTCGATCCGATCCCCTCGGCGACCCGACGGTCGGCGGTCCTGTACGCGGCAAGGGTACCGGCAGGGTTAAGCTGGTGTCGCCGTCCGGATCGGGCAGGTGGTACGCGCCCTGGTTTGAATGGCAACTCGATCAGGTGTGGGGTCCACATCGGCAGGGCAGAGTCAGATAGGGGTCCGGAACGGGGGGCGGCCCTTGGCTGCGTTCCAGGTCTTGCAGCACGTGACGAGCTGGGCCTTGACTCGCTCGGCTCTTCGCTGGGCATAGGGTGGTACCCCCCCCTGGATCCGGCGGGAGGGTAGAGAGTTGGTTATCGTCTGCCTCGCCCTCTGGGTCGAATCGGATGGTCATGGCCGTGGACGTGGGTGCAGGTGCAGTCGCGATGGGCGGGTGCGAGAGACGTATCCCGACTGAGTTTGAGGAAACATGCCGAGGGAAAATGTAGGCCAACGCGGTGGCCGATAAGCCGCCTGTCAGTTCCAGCACGATGCCCAGGTCGCACGTGAGGAGGGAGATGATGAGGCTTGTGATGACGAGGGCCGAGGTGAGGATAAAATGGCGCTTGCGATTGTACGTTCTTCTTCGCCGCCCTGTTCGGCCGACGCAGCCAAGGCCGCCGTCTCGTCGGGCCAAAAGTACGTCTCGAGCACTTCGCAACACACAAAGCATTCCGCGGAAAGGTAGTGAACATTTTGACGCCAAAGAGGAAGCGAGCCACGTTGACCAAGTGATCGTGGGCGGGAAATGTTGAGAATGTTGGCCAAGGTCTTTCCTTCTCAAACGACCAGTACCCCGCCACGGCCTGGACATGTCGTGGCGGCCACGGGCCGGCAATCAAGGTGGAATAATGGGTTACCTTGCCAAACTTGTCCATGGACGGTTCCTTCAAGCTGCCATAGATGAGCGTGAGTTGTGGTGACAGACAAACGCAAAACTAATCACAGCGATCGAGCGAATGAGTTTGGTGGGATACACCACTGTGAACCGTAACGAAGGGTCTCCCTTTAGTTCCGACGGCATCATTGGGCCCCGGATCACACCGATGTAATGATCACCACCATGGACACCAGCGCAATCGCCGACGCCTTGGAGAGGGACTCAATGTTGCGATAGAGTGAAAGCGGGAAGGATAGCCAAGGTGCAAAAGGAGATGACAAGCTCCGTTCGCCCCCACGCCCTCGGCCGCCGAGCGCGACACACGGCGCCCAGACGGCTGGGATGGTATCGCCAATAACGACGCAAAACGCACACACCCCCCCAAACGCAAAACGCAAACTGAAACAGCGACACGGCCGCCGAACCGCGCGGACCAAAGCAATGCTGCATTATCTCAATGTACGTCCGTCGGCCCGACACTTGGCATTGAGCACGATCAACCGGATCGTCCAGTCGGTCAGGAAACTGAGTCCGACCAGCAGCACCACTCCGGCCACAAAGCCCGACTCACGCATGCTGTACGGCAACCCGACAATCCCGGCACCCAGAATGGAGTTGGCCATATTGACCGTGCCATCGAACGTGCCGGCGCCACGACGCAGCCAGTCGGGAACCGGCATCTGTTCCTGTACGCGGGCCAGACCCTCATTGAGGAGGAGGGGGATGTCGATGGCCGAGGCGGTGCTATGGCGTGCGGGGGACGGACCGCGGTGACCTGGCCCACGGCGTACTCTTCCGATGCCCGTGCGAGATCTTGCTCCTCCTGCTCCTCCTGCTCCTCCTGCTCTTCCTCTTCCTCCTCCTCCCCATCCCCATCCCCCTCTGCGCCGTTGGCGCCGTCGGCGCCATGGGCATGGTCCTGGCTGGGGCCAGGCGGCCGGGTCGCGTCAAGGTCCGCACATCCTCTCGCGCCACGTCGTCGGGGTCGTCGGGGAGACGGGAGGGTGGTGTGCGGCGCGCGGCGCCGACATGCTGTCGGTGCTGGTCTGGAGGCGGAAGCGGTGCGCCGAGGCCGGCTGCCGCGCCCCGTGGCCGAGCAGACGACGCAGCACACACAAGGCAGTCGCTCCACCCCGCTGAGCTAAGCATTCGGCATGGCGGACTCCGGCGGAGTACTTCGGACGTGCAGGACAGAATTCGAGAAGGCTTGACGTTGGCGATACACCGAACAAGCTGCGAGCAGCCCAGCGGTCAGCGCCATGATCATACATCATGCATCATGCACACGCATCACACATCACACATCGCGCTGTTCTATCCAACTCTCTCCCATGTTCTTACCCGAACAGGCACCTCTCTTGGAATAGATCCATCACCTCTCTCTCTCTTTCCTTCTCTCTGTAGAACTTGCCCTCTTTACGCCAGCCTATCGCCTTCGCACGCCAGTGTAGGTCGGTCTCAGCGCAGGCACCCCACGCCACACCTTTGAATTTTGAACGGTCGGAGAGAGCAGGCCAAGGGCGCCAAGGGGGATGGGAACGGGCGGAACAAAACGAGGGGAAACACCCTTCAAGCTTCAGGGGAGCCACCGCGGGTGGCTCGTGTGTTTTGGCCGACGTCCCTTAAGTGCCTCCTGCGGCCTAGGAGTTCCTTTGTTTTCTCGCTTTTGGTTTCCTTGTTCCGCAGCCTATAGCCCCTGGCCGGCTGGCTGCTTGATGTTCCTCTGCACAGGCATTGCTGGCTGGCTTAGTCCACGCCACCCCTAGTGCGAGATCGCATCGCCCTCGAGGGACCATCAGCGCCATCAGCACTCTAGAACTCATCCCTTTCTGCTCACATAAACGTTGAATAACGCTACCCTATCTGTGCAAAACAAAAGCAGTCCCTCGGCATTGCACGCTCGCTCCCTTGTTGTCTCTCAGAGTTCGGCCCAGGCTGGCCATCAAAAGGGCTGTACCTCTTTTCCTCGTGCATAACATGCATAACACCCAGTCAATGTGTTGGGGATGCTGACACGGACGCGTTTAGATTGTCGATTGGCAGTGACATGTGACATGATGACATGGTGACACCAGATGCAGCACAGATCCGCACACCAAGGCTGCACAGGACGTTTGTCTACTCGGCTGACGTATATATTTGCCTACTGATTAAGATTACCCACCGGCCACCCCTGGTCCGGCGCGGCTCTGCTCTCCCTCTGCCGCACATATAGTGATCGATATAGCTTTTTGATCCCAAGTATGTGGGGTGCCGAGCAAGCCAGAGAGAGGGACCTGATCACCAGGTCTCAGGCCCTCAGTTCCAAGCTTCGCTAAGCGCTAACACTCTGCACGGTCGAAACGTACCCTTTTTGTTCTCAGATAGGGGAGCTTGAAGCTTAAAGCCTCACATACACCAAAACACATCTCCCTTTGGCGCTTGGCCACACTCTTCATGAATTTTGTGACTCTGTCGGATAAGTCACTTGTATCAACCGGTCTTTCTCGAAAGGTGGAGACTCCCCTGTCTCATGGCCTGCGTCAAAAGTTTACATTTGACTCAAGCTTCCAGGAGAGGTGTGGAGAGGCGGATTCACGGAGACCGGGGTTCCAAGAAAAATGTATCACAGCCAAGGAACCCCCCGTCGTTATAACATGTGTGGGTTTTGGAGAGTTGGAGCGAGATGCTCATTGAGGCGGCCTTGCCAACATTTTGATATGAATCTGCGACTCTCCATCGAGTCAGTCCCCTCGGCCACGCCACGTGCCAAGTGGAAGGGATTGCGATTTCAAGCTTTATGGCTTCCAGCTTCTTAGTTGCTCGTAATCAGTCTGAGTGTGCATCTCCTCTCGTTGACATCGACGCTCCTGCGTCCGCCCATCTTCCGTTGGTTGCGGGTACATTATCCGGCTGATGATTCCATTTCTTTCGTATTCCCACGGACGCTTCGGCAGTAAGCGTCAGCTTGGCACCAGCTTGGCCCCGTCGGCTGGATGACGGATGACGCGATGACGGTATGACCGTAGAAGAGCGGTGGCGGCGAGTGCGGTCCTCGTCTGGGGGGGACGGCTGACAGGACTACCGTGAGAAGAATTCAATGGCCAATGGGAGCAAACGCTCCAACACCAAACAGAACGCGGATGGCCACAAAGAACATCCAGAAGAGAGCAAGGGCCACCGCTGGGACCACCGCTGGGGCACTTCAAGTGTGGCGACCACACAGTTGCGACACTGGCGCTGAGCGACACCGCCCAATGTGGACCAAAGTGCGGGGGGGGGGAAGCGCATGGGCAGTGTGTCCACCAGCATGGCTGGGGTGGGCGGGCGGCGGTGGGAACAGGTGGCGGGGGCAGGGTAGCCGAGAATGGGTGGCCTGGATAGTCAGCGCCGCACTGGGCTAGAGACCCCATCTCCCATCTCCCATCGCAGCAGGGCGCAGCAGGGCGGTGTGCTGGGTGTCGCCACTGACGTCACCACCCCGCACCGCGAGCGCACAGACCCCCTGCGCCGCTCCCCCCATATCTCAGATCTCATCAATCATCGATCATCAGCAACGCGACTGGCAGATTCGCTTGATTGTTGGCTTGAGTACTGCGTCTCACAGCAGCCACCCAGCTAGCTGCCCACCAGCAGATATAAACCCGCCCCCACCGGCCATCCCGCCATGCTGTCGTCCACGCCCTTCCCGCCTCTTTTGCCTCTCATCCCACCATGCTGCCCACCACCCTCGTCCGCAACCTCGGCTCGCGCGCTGCGCTGCGCCTCCCTCACGCTGCCCCCTCGCCAAGCAAGACGGTGCGCTCGCCGACGGGGGGCGCGCCGAAGAACGTGACGCCGACGATCCTGCGTCCGGGCCGTCGCTTGTCGGGCCGCTCGCCGTTGCGTGCGCCGTGAGCGATTGTGGCACGACGCAAGATGGCCATTGTCCCCATCCGCTCTCGCTTCAATCTGCACCTTTGGCATTTTCTGCCCCCCTGCAACCAAACCGTACGTGCTTCCCTTCTCGGGCAGTGTATATTCCGCGCCGTCCAAAACCATTCAAAATGACTTTGGCGGGTCCAGGTTACTGATACGTGTTTTGGATATTACTTAGTGAACACAGACCCACCAAGACACTTTTTCTTCTGCCGCCCATCTTACATCGCATTTCGCTCTCATCAAACTGACAGGGAAGCCAAGTGCCAAGCTCTCAACTAGCGAGTGCGGCACCACGCATGCGTTGTCGCCGCACTGCAAGCGCTTTTTGAACTTGAGCTTCCCCCTGCCCCATCCCATGCATTGGCTGGTACACCAGTCGGCCGACTCTCTCAACTCACATCGTTCATACAATCATACTGCATTCCTCTTTCACACGTCTTGTTTGCTGAGACATAGCTTGCCGGCGTCAGAACTGTCAGATCTCAGAAAAGGTTAATACATAGGACCAACGCTCTGGCCTACCTAGTGCAGGATAGCGATAAGGTCCAGGGCGAGTTCGTCGTGCTGGTCAGACGCCCATCTGGCCTGCGCAAAGGAAACTCTGAATCGCCCGTGAGAGGGTGCTGAAAGTTGAAGATAATGGCAAGTACTGAGTCTCAGATCTCAGGACTTAGTACTTCAATAACTCATTCGTATTCGTTCGATGGCAGCCATGACACATAAACATGTCATTGCATGTCATCATGACATGACATGCTGCATGACATGAACTTCTGCACATCTACTTGATCGTGGAGCTGCCTCCGTTGCTTCTGACCATGCATCAAGAGGAGGGCACTGGCTGCGATGGATAGAGGAGTACGCGCGCGCTAGTACACCCAGACATCAACAAACCCAGAAAGTGAAAACAGAAAACGAAAACAAACATGTCGGCCGCACCGTGACGTGTGAGGAAGGTGCACCGTTGAGTCCTTCTTTCGCTCAATTCAAACATAGGACATGGAGGGAACCCCGGCCAACGCTCGCGCCGAAGGCGAAACGCCGGCGACCAAAGAGACCATGCACGATCCTTCGTAGGCGTATTCCATATTCACCCAGGCACGTGTTGGCCTAGCGGTTCCATCCTGAGCAATGATTAATGATTGCTCATTGCCGTAGGTTGCATGGTGGCCCTAACTCTCGTATGCAGTGTTCTATCTCTGTGCTCATTAATCACTAATCATTGCTCATACCCCCTGCGCCCCTGTTGGCCTCTGCGCGTGTTCTGGCCATGCATTTATGATCGGCACGCGCTGGCCCTGCCAAGGGCTCGAAGCAAGGCCAGTCGGTCAGGCCAGGTCGGGCGTCACAGCAGGTAGACACTAGGGGGAACCCAAAACAAACAAGAAGAGAAAACAAGTAACGTGCGAGGCTTATGGCTTATGGATCAACAGGGATGACGAATGATCGATGAAGAGGCTTCCGATCCCCGACCCCGTGTTGGGATCAACGTAAAACGACCAACAAAGGGTTGAAGATTGGAGATTGAAGAGGGGCACGGAGAGTGTCCGGGAAAAGGGGGGCGGTGGCATGTTGCCCGATGCGTATGGTTGCAGGTGACGGCACAATGGCGCATGCACAAGAGAGAGAGAGACGGGCTAGGAAGAAAGTGTGCGGCGTGTAGCGTGTGGTGTGCGATGTGCGGCGATGTGCGGCGATGTGCGGTGTGCGGTGTGCGGTGTGCGGCGTGCGGTGTGCGGTGTGCCGCGTACAATGCGGCTGACAGGTACGACAAGGAATGGATACAGTACAGGTGGCATCCTGCTAGGCGCCGGTAATGCGATGGTGCGAGGGGGACCGATGACATGGGAGGTACCGAGGCGAAGCAGTCCATGCAAGAGTCCCAACGGGCACTTACCAAAGTTTGAGTGCCGAAAGCGAGCGGGAGCCCAAGCGGGACGAGAGTTTGGTGGGCAACGAAGGCTTGGCCGGCTTGGGTGAGGGCAAATCTGCGGGCATGGCAGGTGGGAGGGGACGGACAGATCCGGATCTGGGCCTGCCGGGACTAAGGTGCAAGAGGTGGTCAATGGAGGTGGAGACAAGACTGACAAAGGCACGTCGGTCCGGTCCTCCTCCTCCAAGGAGCAAGATGGGACCGATGGCTCGGCCTCCAACGGGGGCAGAAGGTCCCTGCTAGGCCTGCTGGCGGGGCGGCTGCGCGGTCGCAAAATTCAGCTCCTTCCAGCCAATCCATAATGTTTCGTGTTTCAGGTGGGGCCGATGACGAATGCGATTGTGCTTGGGCCCACGACGGATCAAGTTGGACTGAGCTTCTTCTGCCGCGGTCACGCCCGATTCCGGGCCTGGCCGTGCCTCTCCCTCGGCAGAGAGGGACATGGAGAATCCCAGGCGCCATGGCGAGCTGGTGCCGGAGGATGGCAGAGGAAGCGCGGCGCGCCAAGAGGACTCGGTGCCAGCGTCGGTGGATTGTCCAGCGGTTTCGCCGGAAAGGCGCGGGTCAATCTCGGAGGACGGACCTCGTGCGCGGGAGGGTGGTTGGCTCGCGGCACGGAGTGGGGGCAAGTGGAGCGGAAGATGGAAGCGACTATGGCTGCGATTCCATTCGAGGCTGCGGCCTGTTCGGCTTGGGGACGGACTGGGGGTGGGATGCAATGACAGAGCGTGGGCAGAAGGCGGGGCGAGGGGAAGGAATGGGGGGGTGGAGACGCAAGAGAGGGTCGCTGGGTGAAGGGGGGGTGGCGACGGGAAGGGGGAAGGAAGAATGCTGGCCGGCTGCAGCGTCTGCTTTGCTGGGGTCGATGGGGCTCGGGGTCGCTGTCGCGTTGGGCGGCGGGTGTGGGGGAGGCTTTGGCGTCGGCGTTGGCTGGGGGCGCGAGGGGCGGCGGCAGAGGCGGAGGCGGAGGCGGCGGCTCGGGGTGGCTCCGGGAGAAACGCAGGCGGCGGCGGCGCGGTAGAGCATGGGGAGTGGTGGTGGCGAGGGGGCAGAAACGAAGCAAGGAGCGAGGGCCAGCGAGGGCGGCGGGCGGGGGCACAGCACGGCTGATGGAGATGGAGGCGACGGTCTGCTCGCGATGAGCGCTACAGCGGCCAGCGTGTAAACGTTGGAAACGGCACCCGGCCAGCGCTGCTAAAACAGCTCCACTGCATTTCGTTTCATTTTGCGATGGGCGTATATGTGCACCGATGCGCAGCGCCAGTGCGGAGCACAGACCAATTCGCTCTTCCTCCGCATTTTCGTCAAAAACGTCATGCATCATGCGAAAACTGCCATCCCGTCGCCCCCCTCGCCTCGCTGAGCCTCAGCGCTCAGGCTGAGCGCTGGGGCTAAACGTTGCGGCTGAACGAGCGCTGCGCCTCGACGCTGAGCATGCTGGGGAAAGCGAACCAACTCAATGCATCGTTCAAATATCCCTCTCCCACCCCACGCCGCCCTTGGAGCCTGCCTCGCACCTTGCCGAGCTCAGGCTGAGCTCAGCGAGCGCTGAGGCTCCTGTATTAATTGTCACAACTTCGTTCAGGAGCCTGTCCACCCAGCCATTCCCGCAACAGCCCCACCGCGCCCTTTTTTCTTTGGTAATCAAAGCCAGGCTACGCCATACACAGCTCGGGTCGATGGACGATGGACGATGGACGATGGTAGAAAACGTCAAACGTGCAACCTGGGGTTCAGAAGCCGGCGATCGACACTGGCAACTGCCAGCCGCAGCCGATCGGTGGCTCTGGCAGCAAGCGCGGGGAGGGCGGAAGAGCGGAGGAGCGGAAGAGCAAGCGGCTCTCGGCATCCTTGCAGCAGTCCATTATATGTCGCAGACGCGATCCATCCGCCGCACGGGGGCAGTCACTCCCAAAATCAGCTCACTCCCAATGACTCCCCCCGCCCCAGGGGCCCACACCACAGACCGGCACAGTAGCAGGCTGATTAGTATTACCGCTCTCTCTTTCTGGCGATCTCCTCTCCCTCCACGCCCTCCCCTCCGCACCCCACCCCACCACCTCCCCCCTCCTGCCCCCCATGGCCGCCCAGACAATCGCGCCCATCACGGGCATGCTGCGCAAGAGCTTCACCCGCGACCTCACCCTCGCCTTGGGCCTCGCCTTTACTGGCGGCTCCTACTTCTGGTACGGCATCCACAAGCCCTACATCCAGAGCGCGACGCCTTCTATGCCAAGCTCCAGGCCGAGGGCCAAGAGTAGGCGTGGAAGCGTGGAAGCTTCAAAGCGCATGAACCGCGCCCGGAACACAATGCACAATGCCCAATTCCCATTGCTTGTGCTGGGCTACACGATGCACACGTGTACGTCTCTCTCTCTCTTCCTCTTGGTGTGGTCGCCAATGCTGATGCGCATGCTCCCGTTGCCATTGTCATTGCCATCGGCTGTCGTCACCGCGTGTCGCTGACAACCACAGCAAGCCATCCCACGATGTTTGTGGTCAACCGATCCCATTTCAAGCCAATGCTCAACGAGATGCCTTCATACTTTACCTACAGCGTCTCCCGCGCCCCACGTATCTAGATCTCCTTAGGCAGCCAGCGATTGTAGCCCTTCGCCCAGCTCGTTCCCTTGTGGGGCCCTATTCCACTTATCTCACCTTCCGTTGTTGCCTTCGCGGTAGGTCTTGGGCCTGCAAAGATTCGGGGGGGGGGGGGGCGGGCTGCAGAGGTTGACAGCATGTCCGTGGCCCGTGCCCTGATGGGACAGGGGAAAAGGTCCGCGCTGTGCACTCGCTGCCTGTTTCTCTTATCCACGGCGGATGCGTCCTATCTTCTATCATCGCTCCACTCTTCGCTGTACCACTCATACCTCGTTCCTGCCCATATGGTACCGTGGCAACCGCTTCCGCCTCTCTCCACAGACAAATAGCTCTGTTTCCTGGCGCAACAATGGTTCACAGTACCCACTAACTTATACTCACGGTTCTCTCAACTGGTGAATTAGGCAGCGCTGCCACATCGGGGGGTGGTAAGGTAGCTAAGCTAGCCAATATCCTCGTCCATGTCTCTCGCACGTCCCTCATTTCTCCAACATAACTCTACCGCTTCATTTTGCTACGCTTGAGCGGCTCTCCTAGCAGTGTACGATCATATAAGTGGGGCACCGTACGCCGTGACACTTGCTATAGGCAGCCCCAAAAAAGATTGTATTTGGGGGCCTAACTCCGAACATCCAGTTACAGCCCCGATATGGTTGAGCGCCTGTTTCTTGATCGTCCCCCAAAACGACAGGTCAGCCTGCGTTAAGGGTCAGAGGTGCCTCTGCGTGTCTGCTTGTCTGCGTCCCGAAAGAACCCCGTATCGTTGATTGGAACTAGCGCCTTCCACTACTACTACAAGCGCCCACTGATCTGTATGTGATCAGAAACCTCCTTTCCACTATGTTCCCCACGCCTCCCTTTCTTGAGCGTCACGGTCAGTGGAAAAAAGCGGATTGGTTCCAACGGTTGAGGTTGCCTGTGCTTCGAGCGCTTTGGCGAGACAAAATAGAAAGGCGGGAGGTTGAGGGGGTGCATGTTGAACCCAACCGGCACACCGAGCCAACCAACAAAGGCGGGCCAAAAGCATGGCAAGGCGGTACAGCGGGACCGTGTTTACTCAATCACCTCTACTGGCTTGGCTCCCTCGACGAGCCAGTCTTTGGAGATGTAGTTGCGAATGCATCGGCCATCGGCCATGATCACCACCACGTTTGCCTCGGGGTTCTGCGCAATGGCTTTACCGTGCTCTGATTCGAGCCAGTCCAGTGCAGCGTACAAGACGGCGCCGGAGGAGCCACCGACCAACAAGCCTTCGTCGCGGATGATAGCGCGGGTCATGGCAAAGGATTGGTCGTCGGTCGTCTTGATCCACTTGTCCACCACCGTCTTGTCCAGTGTGGCTGGATCAAAGTCGTACCCGATCCCTTCGACCTTGTAGGCGCCCGTCGAGCCCGGAGGCAGCACGTTGAGCGAGGCAGGCTCAGCAATTGTCGATCCCACCGGATCAATCGCAATCACTTGGCACGCCGGGTTGTGGTCGGCGCGTTTCAGTCGATGGCCCAAGCCCGTGATCGTGCCGCCGGTCCCGACCCCGGCAAAGACAGCGTCGACAAGCGTGTGCGAGCTGGCGCGCCGGCTGGGCGAGCCATGGCGCAGGGCATCAATGATCTCTTGCGCCGTGACTTGCTGCGCCAAGGGGTTATTCGGGTTGGCAAATTGGTCCAGCAGCACGGCATGCGGGATCTCGGTCGCGAGACGGTGGGCGACATTGATGTTGCACCTCGGGTCCTCATGGCCGGCCTCGGGGGGTGCGAACGATCTCTGAGCCAAGCGCGCGCATCGCATTGACTTTTTCCTGGCTCATCTTTTGCGGCAAGACAATGATGCAGCGGTACCCCTTGACAGCCGCGACCAAGCTCAGGCCTACCCCTGTATTGCCCGACGTGGGCTCAATAATCACACTTTGGCCCGGCACCAGACGGCCATCCGCCTCGGCCTGCTCCACCATCAGCTTGGCAATCCGGTCCTTGATCGAGCCACCGGCATTGAAAAATTCGCACTTGGCAAACACGTTGCACTGGATCCCCCGTGCTTGGGGGATACGGTTGAGACGGATAAGGGGGGGTGTCTCCCACACACTCGAGAGCGTTCTCCCAGATGTGCTGGTTGGACATGGGAAGAGGAGGAGGAGGGCGAGTGGGGGTACGTAAAGGGGGGGGGGGGAGGGGTGAAGGTGGGATGAGGGGAAGGTGATGCTAAAGTGGTTGAAGTAAGGCGAACTCGGAAAGAAAGAGTCTTACACAGGTAAGTAAACAAACGCACAGAGGAAACCTGGTGGGTGAGGGCGAAAGACGCACTCACAGCACAGGTTGGACTGAGCTTCCCAGACAAGCCTGTTGGAGGCGGGTAAGTCACGGGAGACAGCCAAAAGGGCGAGAGCTGGGTGGGGGCGAAGGATGCGAGAGCAGGACAAGACTGCTCGGAAGGGAACCACCACGGCGACGGGGGGGCGTGGAGGCGAGGCGGCGGGAAAAAGGTGGTGGTGGGAAGAAGAGAAAGCAGTGTTCTGGCAGGGGCGTCTCCCTCGGTACATTGTGGAAGGCCGCATGGACAGGAAGAATAACCCCCCACACTGGCCTCAGCCGGAGCGGCGCAAAGGGGCTGGCATGGCGCCATCCTAACCTGTCAACAGAACAACCGAGAGCCGGTCTAAGATCTAACATCTCTCGTTCGTTCGCTGGGCGCTGGGGTTCATGTTTCACCCGTGCACTAGACCCAAGGATGGTAATAGCATCACAAACCATATCATGATGGTTAGTACGCTCGCCGTCACTGCCCTCTGCCTAGTGTCACCTCGCCTCGCGTCGACGAGATAACAACGTGCGCACCCTGTGGGTGACCGTGAGCGGTGAGCACGCATCCGTCGATGGTTTTGGCGGCAAACCCCCCAAGCAGAAGGTGAGGGTGGGCGTTCGTTATCGTATGGCACCACCCGCGGAATGTATACCCACCAAAATTTGGATGGCGTGCTCCACCTTTTAGCTTCCCTCGATAGTTGGTTCCGCATTGCATTGCGCACGGCTTTGCACTTGAAGCAGCACTTCCCCCGCTGTTGCGCACTGTGGCATGCTTGTCAGTGCTGCACACAGCTTACGCCTGTTTAAACTATACTGTTGAGCGCGTGGACATGGAGAGGAAGGTACAAGCCTCGTCAAAATGTTCAAACCAAGAAGTGCAAATAAATGGTCGATTAGCTCAGTTGGTCAGAGCGTGGTACTAATAAGCATCCTCCCGGAGCTGTATAATGCCAAGGTCATGAGTTCAAGCCTCATATTGACCAGTTTTTTTCTTTTTGCGTTCACCGACGCACAACACCATCCCACTCAACCCCCGTTTCTCTAACCACTACCAACCTCGTTTCCCCACCCGACTATCACTCGCCCCCGCACTGCACGCACAGGCGAGAACCCAAGCACAATGAAAGGACTGTCCATTCAAATTGATCGCAGCACAAACGTCTGTCGGGCGGACAGGCGCGGGAAACGTGATGGGTCAAGTGAGCAGTGACCTGGCTCCCCCCGGCCCAGTTCCTCACTTTGCCCGCGGCCCTGCAAGCAAATCAGGTTGTTTCGGCGGCAAGACTTTGCGCACCACGTGCTCGACCAGTCGTTCGAGAGAAGTGGAGTTGGTCTCCGCTTGCCTGGTCGGTAGCCGCGGCTGGGCCGGCGGCCAATGCACCCTGCACCGACCGCACCACGTACTTGCCCGCCATATCAAACTCGACATTGACCTTGGCGCCCGGTGGAGGCGGGGGAGGTCAATGATGGATTGCGTGTGGGCAATGAGCATGATCGTCAGCTCCACCGTCTCTTCCTTGGGAGGAGGGGGGAAGGCGTGCAAGTCCGCTGCGTACGCGGCGGGGGACAAGTGGCGCTGTTCGGCGGTGAGCGCGCCGCCGCCGGGCGGGCTGACATCAATCAACGTCAAGCTGGCTCCGTTGAGGGTAATAAATCCCTTGGGGATCAGGTAGGGCGCGCACTGCGATGCAGTCGGTAAGCCCGCGGCCGAGTCCAGACGCAAGCTCAGCGTCAATGCGTTGCCTGTGGGCGCAAGCGAGAGCAACGTGGCTACGGTATCGACGTGTCCTTGGACCTGGTGACCTCCAAACCTCGTGTGCCCACTCATTGCGCGTTCGCAGTTCATTTTTTGCCCCACCTGGACCGAGCCAAGGTTGGTCCGCTGCAGCGTTTCGGGCGCCAGGCCGACCTTGAACCAGCCGCCCTTGTCGGTCTTGGAGAATTCGGTGACCGTCAGACATGTGCCTGAGGAGGAAAAAGCGGAGAGTCAGGATCCGTACGCAGTGTAGTGAACAAAAACGAAAGAATACCCACCCTGCACAGCGATGCTGTCTCCAATGTGGCAATCGTCCAGAATGGAGGCGGCGCCGCCAATGGTGAGGGAAAATCCGTTTCCGCCTGCCTCACGAAGCGTCCATGCTCTCGACTTGCAATACGGCGCGCAGATCTCGATCAGACCGGTGAACATGGCGGCAAAGGAAGAAGACACGGTGGGGAGGAAGAAGGTGGTAAAAGCTGGCGAACTGCTCGCGCCATCAAAGACCAAGTGACGAACTCGATGAAGCCTGCTGAGCGTCAGGCCAAAGCTCAAAAGATGGACGGAAATCAGAAATCAGATCTCAGATCTCTCAGATGTCAGACTGGAATCTCAGATGGATCAGATCTCAGATCAAGCTGATCAAGCCAAAGGGACGTCCGATGAAAGTTTGAATGCAGTTGCGCCAGTGGTACTCGGTACTCGCTCCTCGACCTCTCCCGGCTGTGCAACGGGCCGGTGTTCGTTCGGGTTGGAATCGGTTACGTCCGGCGGCTACCTGGCTGCCAGCATCGGCTGCGTCGCTGTGGACGTGCTGGGTCGGATGGGTAGGCATGATATAATGGCGCCAGACACAAACAGAGGGGAGTCATGCATCATGCACCAGCATCCATGCATCCGCAGCGATTACCTCGATTACCAACCGAAAACCGTGTCCCCCCCTTGCTTAAGAAGGAAGCGCGGCGCGAATCTGCCGGTACGTCGGTGGCAGTAGGAGCGGTGGGGGTGGACCATCCAGGAATGCGGAAGAAAGAGGCTGATGTATCCGCCGGGGCCAAGGCCGAGTCCTTGGTGCCCATCACGCTGAGCGGCCGGCCGGCTGAGGCGCGCGGCGGACGGGCTTGGGGCCGCTGGGGCGTGCTGGGTGCAGGAGAAGGGACCACAGCGGGCGAAGCGAGGGACGGCCGAGGCGATTCCGAGGCCAACGAACCGCTCAGCCCATCGAGGCGGAGGGTATGATGCAGGGTTTCGTCTTTCACGCGTACCCCGACCATGCAGGCGCCCGCAACGATTTCGCCCGCGCGCCGGAAGCGCGTAAGGCAGAGATCGAGTCCTTGTACACCACCTCTACACACCCCGGTCCTTCGTCCGACTGGGAAAAGGGCACCCATTCGGACGAGAGCAGACCCAGGCCAAAGTGTTCCACGACGACCACTTCCAGGGAGCGCGGGAAGCCATAGAGGTACACTGTGCGTAACTTGGCATCATCCGCGCCGCCCTGTCCGGGGGGCATGAGGGAGGAGCTGGTAGATGCAGAGGCCCTGCCCAGAACCGACGTTGGGGCTGATACGAGGGTCCGAGCAGGGGCGGGGGTAGGGCACCCGAGATGTCCAACGCATCCTCGTCCCCCAGGGTCTGGATGGGAGGCGGGGCATCGTCCTCGTTCCCTGGCGAGGAGACAACGGTTCCTCTGCGGGCACTGAGGCTGATGTTGGGGCTGTGCGGGGGCGGGTTGGGTCCGTGGCCAGCGCTCGGGCGCGCGCGTAAGCCCGACGGTCCAAATGCGTTCTCCCGCCCCGCGGAAGAGGAGAGAGGGATCCACGTGAAGTGCCTCCCAGGGAGACGTTGCCGAGGAAGGAGCTGTTGGCCGGGTTGCTGGTGAATGAGTCGTTGAATCGTCCCGAGGTGCGCGGTTGGAAAAGCGGGGAGTTGAACGTGTTCTGGGCGGGGTGACTGGGTATCGCAGACGGCGGCCGCAGCGCAAAGAGAGAGCCACCTTCGTGGCCGATATCGTCTCTCACGTCCGAGGCCGAGCGGGACGCGGGAGTGCCGTGGATGGGGGACGAGTAAGGGCGGACATCCTTGATCTTGCTGAGATAGCCCGGCAGATACGTGGCGCTTCGGTCGGCAGGCGAGGTGTCGGCGCTGTGGGGGGGGCGCCGGAGGAGGGCGGGAGAGGCGCGGGGGCGGGGCGGGGTGGGGAGCTCCCCACATGGCGGGCCGGGGACAGGGGGGCGGGGGCGCAGGGGAGGTTGGTTGCCGTCACCACTGACAGCTGACATCCGAAAGGCGCCACATCAATTCAACAAGATCATCCCCACGGCGGAAGCTCCTGAGGCGCAGCCTGTTCTTGTTTTTACCCGGGCAACCCTAGCACCCACTGTCCACGTGATGCACCCGAGGGGGACGCCAAACGCAGCCGCGGCGCGGTAGAGACCAACACCACACGCATCCACATGGAATTAAGTACAGTGCATGGGCGGCCACCCTGTCGCCGTCCCATCATCGCCGCACCACCCCCCACCCCGCCGCCCGCCACCGCCATCTACACACCTGCGACCCTGCCCTGGTAGTTGGACTCCCGCCGCCATCAGCATGCTCCCCAGCATCGACCCCATTGCACCCAAACCACCAGCACCGCCGCAACACGACGGCCATTGGATCCGGTCGAGCTAGAACGGATGGCGCAAGTCTGCGCCAAACGCCTGCGCTACGCTCACTTCAAGGTCCAGAATGGCTGGGTGCGTTCTCTCGGATGAACTGGCTCCTGGGACTGACCACTAACCTTGTCGTGCACCATTCCTGCCGCTACCTCATCAGGCCAAACAAACCCTGTCCGAGGTTGAGGTTCTGTATTACAAAAAACAGCGTACCCAGCGCACCGCTGCCCCCAGCGCCGAAGACGTTTTTGGACCCT
This sequence comes from Moniliella sp. 'wahieum', assembly GCA_003971905.1. Lineage (NCBI taxonomy): Eukaryota > Fungi > Basidiomycota > Moniliellomycetes > Moniliellales > Moniliellaceae > Moniliella > Moniliella sp. 'wahieum'. The sequence continues at coordinate 602,410 of RSEE01000038.1, read as the reverse complement.
ATGCCTCCCTTCGACCCAACGCGCCCGCTCCAGCGTCGAAGGCGTCCGCATGCGTTCCCCGTCGTCTAGCCAAGCACCAGAAACCGGGTTGAGCGCCTCATCCGCATCCGTGAACCACAATGTTCTCGGGCGTGCTCTCTCCCGTCCTGGGCAGGAGGTGCCGGAATACCAACGCTGGCGGGAGCCACCACCAGGGATGGACAACATGGCGCTTTTGGCACAGGCCTCAATGATGGCGCCCCGGCCGACCCCTGCGCGCAAAAGGGTAGCGCACACGCCGGCCCGGCGTTCCGCACCGCTAAGCATCATCAGTCCCAACGCCAACGATACAGCGGTAGCTGCCACCTCCACCCTTGTCCCTTCTTCCGCTTCGGTGACTGCCGCGTCGCCTGTTCTCTCTCATTCTGGGGCAGGGATGGAGCGGGAAGCAGTGCCGAGCAACTATGCTGCCTTCTGGGCCCAGGTTGGCACCATGACCGGAATTGAGAGTGCCCCGGTGCATGATCCAAAAAACTCGCCTTCTCTTCCTTCCATGTCTCCCCGACCAGGCCGAAGGGCAAAGGAAGCGAGTGCGAGTGGCGGGCGTGTAATCCCTCCCTCCCCCTAAAGTGGCGTCGTCCCACCCCACGTCGTGAAGCGTGCGACTGGGTCTTTCCCTTGACCTTCTTTTCTTCATCTCCTCTTTTCTATGCATGGTTCCTGGTCCCTGGGCAGTCTAACCTGAGGTCTGACGTGGAGGTCTCTCCCATCCGCCTGGCCCGTCACCACCTCAGTGTTCAATTGGATCCTATATTCATTTTTGTTAGCTGCTGTGTGCACGTCATCTGTGCTCAAGGCAGTGGTTCGTCGAAATTTCGAGGGCTCCACACTCCTTGCATCAAATCTTCCGTGCGCATATACGTCTGCCGGCTATCTTATCAGTTCTGTTTCTCTGAGAGCAATGATGAGGTCGGTGAGGCCTGTGAGGGGAAAAGTTGGGGGCAGGCAGGCCTGTGGTCGTCGACTTGTGTTTGCCCACTGCTGATGCTTATGTCGCGGTCGGGCGCACTACGTCGATGCCTGTCTACCAGCAGATGAGGCAGAAATGCCACAGGGCGCCGTGCAGATGTGGCGGGGTGTGGAGCTTGAAGCTTGAAGGCGCACTGTCCTCGCGTGGAGAAAAAAACGACATCACTTCATCTGATGGCACTAGTGAGTACTGGATACGACGAGTATCGATGCGATCGATCTGAGATGATGGAGGGGATCTTAGATCGATTGATTATTGATTGTCGATTTGCAGTGGCCACCAAGGAGAGGAGGACACGTGGAGCGGAATGCAGGCGACGAGGCGGAGTCACTAGTCACGTGTCAAATTTCAAACGCCAAGCTCTTCAAGTGGGGACAGAGTGGGGGCGTACCGCGTACCAAGTGACAGCTGTGACGCCGAACATCACACTCACATGTCGCCTAGCAAGCTGCCAGAGGGCCGTTCCTGACTTTGCTTCTCCGACGGGCGCTCTCTCGTTGTTCTGTCTCCGAAAGCACAACCAGGCGCACTCGGCATTCCGTCGTCGTGCCCAGGAGCTTCAGCGCTGGGCTCAACGTCAGTTACTTCAGGCGCTTGGACAGGAGGGCGTCACTACCGCACACGCGCTCAGCTGGGCAGCACCGTGCCTTGGCGGTCGGCGTGCGTGGGGAGCGGCTGGGCAACACTCGCATCTCGCGCAGCACCGGCCGCGCGACCAACGCCAAGACGGGGGACGCGTCCGGCGTCGCGCCAGCTGACAGGGAACGAGCTTGGCCCGGCGGGGACGAGGGGGCACAGCGGCCTACAGATAGGACGATGGCCACGGCGGAGAGGGAGCACACTAAAACGCTGCTTCTGCATGGAAGCCAAAGCAGTGCAGCGGCGTTGTCCCATCATGAACATCATGCATCGGGCCTCGGGCCGCATACACCATGCATCACATCACCGGCATCATCGAGTCGTTGGCATCAATCACCGTTCACCGCTCCCCCGGTCCTCGCGGCAGAACCAGCTAGGATGCATCGGATGGTCGATGATCGATGGGTGCATGCGTGATCGATGAGTACGATGAGTCGTAGACAAGCAGTCGCTACAGCACACAGGCGTCGTGCCCACCCCTCGGCGGCCAGGGGGTGTTAAAACGTTGCTGCGCAGCGTTCAACGTTGGTATTCCTGCTTTGCTCCACCACCACCACCACCGCCTCTCCATTCCCATTCGCACCGCCTCCCTTCGCGTCTCACAGCCTGACAGTCCCATCCGCCTCTCTGCCATGCCCGAGCTCCTCAACCCTGCCATCAACGCTCCCGTCGACTACGACGTGTTTGCCACCATCATGTCCGAGCCCAAGCGTGACAACACGTTGACCCTCGCACCTGATCTCTTTGCCCTCGACCCGCACCTCCCCGATGGAGACTACGCTTCCTTTAGCCAGGCCTCCTTCAGCTCCAGCCCTGGCTCCTATCCTCTTTCCCCTTCGGAATACGACAGCTCGGTATCGATCGACGCCTCCTCGCCCCCGGATCTGGCCCAAATCTTATGGACATGGACATGTCCCCGCATTCGCGGGCGGCCACCGTGTCGCCTGTCATGTCCCAAGCCGCTCTCCCCAACCTATCGATCCAGGAGACGAAAGATCATCTGCCTGATCTGATGCACACTGCTCGCCCCCATCCACGATGACACTTGCGTCCTCGCCCGAGTGTAAGCCGCAGCTTGCGAAGGCGGACGCTGCCTCTTCTCTGGACCCGAATGGACTTACATACGAGTCGGTGTGCGCCAGTCTCAAGGACATGGCTGCGAATGGCACGCCGGCGTCGACGATGCTCCAATTCCTCACGTTGTCGCGCCGCTCGTTGGTGCAAGAGATCCCCGCGGAAATCGTGTTGCAAGGTCTGGTGGAACGAGCCGCGCACCAGGAAGCGTGTCCGCGATCGACGACCTCGTCTGCGTCTGGCTTTGGAGCGCACCGGCGCCCGCGCCAATCCTGCGCGAGGCGGCCAGTCCGTATGCTATCCCGGCAGGTCCGCGCATGTACCAGTGCGACCAATGCCCGTTGGTGTTTGACCGTGCATATAATCTTAAAGAACACCTCAAGACCCATGATCCCAACTGCAACAAGCGTTTCCCTTGTCCCTTGCCCAGTGCGCCCACGCGTCGCACCGCCGGGCCGACATGCATCGGCACATCAAGAATGTGCACATGAAGAAGGAAGGTCTGTCCGAGACGCAGAAGACGATTGTCTTGGCGGCCTATCCTGCCATGCAAGCGGAAATCTTGCCCGATGAGGATGTCAAGCCTATTGTTGCAGCTCGCTCGCCTCGCCCCCGCTTTGACGTGGTCGATCTCACTCCTATTTCCGGTTAAACTTTACCATGCTGATTTTGTGGCTCCGACCCGCTGGCTCCCGGACACGAACCTGATCGTCGACCCCTCTGTCCCTCTTGCCAGTGACGTCGCTGCCTGCCCCATCTTCTCGAGAACCTCGAGCCCAGGCACCTTGTCGCCTCTTGTGCTTGCCACGGAGCGCAAGGTTGGTTCCCCCTAGCAACATTGGGTCATTAGTCTCCGCACTCTGTCGTTGAGCTGCCCCGTTGTGTATCTTGGGCAATCGCCTTTGCCTGCGTTTCCTTGTTCGCCCCCCGCAAGCCCTGCTGGACTTATCCAACTGGGCTTGGCTCGTTTCTAGCTTGCTCCATCCCCCTTCTCCATGCCTTTTTTTTTCTTCACTTTCCTCTTTTCCAACTGCCGTGGCCGTTTTTGCCCCCCTTATGTTTACTCTCTGTCTTCCTATATGTTTCCTGCCTGTCTCCTATTTGTATCAACTTGGACGACCTCAGACTAAGATTCAGCCCTCAGGGTGCGTAGTAGCGTGGGCAGCGTCAAACACCAGACCAAGGCATCGATGCCGCGGCTTCTGGACACACACGAGAACTGTTTAGGATGCAACAGGATAGCCCCGGCCTCGTGGGACCTGCGAGTGAAGAAGTTATGGATGGGTTGTGTACCGCCCCCGGCTTAGGGAAAAGAAACAGGTGTGGGCGGGAGCGGAAGCGAGTGGAACGGGCCGCCTCCATGTCACACACCACGCCTGTGACAGGTGACGCCACATGTCACACAGGAGGATGCTGGGGGTAGGCTAGCTCCTGGTAGCTGTCGCTGGCGGCGCTAATAAGGCGCTTGAAGCTTTAGAGCGTCGGGATGTCAGTGGTATGTGGTGGTGGTGCGGCGGCTGGCGTGGGCCAAACGCATTGTACATTCACTTGCTCACTTTTCACGTCACAAGCTTGACGAGTTGGTCGCTAGCTAGATTGACCTGTAGCGACTGTGCGGTCGTGCTGGTGCTGACTCGGAGTGCGGCGGGATATACTGACTGATAGGGATTGTGACGTGTGACATGTGACGCGTGACATGTGACATGTGACAAGCGGTCCCGTGTAAACAGGTTCCTAAGTACCACCAAACGTTAAAATTTAAACCCGGAACGCATTTTTCAAAGCACCCGTCGTTTTCCTTTCGCTCCCCCCCTGCCCCACCGTTACTAGTACCTGGATCTGAGATGGATGAGGTCGATGAGGGTGCTGATTGCTTGCTGATTAATGATTGCTGCCATAGTGAGTGGTTCCGTGGCGTGCACCTTCTCTGGGGTACCTCATCGAACGCAGCGACGAAGAGCCGAATGGCTGGGGGCTCCCCGGCACCAAGCTGGGACAGTCGATAGACGCTCGATAGGCGCTAGGCACTGATTGAAGCTTGAAGCTTGACGCCGGAACCGGAAGCTGATAGGTACTAGGCACTGTTACATGCCCCTGAGGCCCACAGCGGCTTGAAGCTTGAAGCTTGAGAGCTTGAGGCCTGGGCGCTTGAACGTCTGAACGTGCATAATGGAATCAAAGACCCAAGCCAGGGCCCGGACCGTCTCTTGTTGCCCCCCGCCCCGCCGTGTTCCTGGGCTGGCTTGGGACCCACATCACACAACGCTCCTGTGCTGTGGCCAGAGGCTGAATTTGGGTATTGCTGCGCCAATGCGCCAAGGGGCAGTGGCAACTGGGCCAGATAGCAACTGATGGTACTGCACAAGAGGCGCAGAGGGACACAGAGGCTCGTCAGTATATCACACGTCGGTATCAGCACTCTGTTTGATAGACGAGAGACTGAAGCCGAGGCTTGAGTACTACCCTGGCGTACCGCTCGTACAGGGGACATCTGGACCACCGCAGGCCACTGCCTGTGGCTGCTGGCTGCTGGCTGCTGGCTGGCGACGTGCGCACTGCGAGGACTGCCCCAGCGCTAGCCGTTGGGCGCAGCCCGGCTGCGGCACAACAACGGCGGTAGGACCGCACAATGTGAGACAGGCGAACGACTTACTTGCTGCATCATAGCACCCGCAGGAAGGTGGCGCCTCCTCGCCTCCCGCCCCTCCTTCCGTCCTTCTTGTTCCCCCCCCCACCTTCCATGTCCTCCTCACCCACCGCTCCTACCATTGAGGAGCAGATCTACTGGGCGCGCATCCAGCGCGCGCAGGAGGCCGACGCTGCGCGTGCTGGCGTGCGCGGTGCCGGCCCCGCGTTCCTGGATCCGGTGCTGGCAATGTGGCGCTGGATGCGGGGCCGCAAGGCGAAGGCTACTACTACGTCGACAGCTTTGCCGGCCTTGGCCTCCCCGCTTTCCACTTCCGATCCTGCGGTTGACAAGTCCGAGAAGGGCGACGCGGGCGTGGACGTCAAGGCCGAGGGGAATGCGGCCGTTGTTCCGCTTCCCAGCCTGTCGGCAGGCGAGGCGGGGATTGGATCGGACGTCGAACTCAAAGTGGCGAGCGGGACGGTGGATCAGCTGGAAGGCCTGGACGTGCATACGCAGCTCAAACTTCGTAAGGCGGCCAGTCTGCGTACCAGTGGGCCTAGCATCATGTTGCTCCTATGGACGGACCAGGTGGGACCGAATGTGGTGCCGTACGCCGAGGGCGCACTGGGTTACGTGCCGACCAACATTCTCTTTGTCGTGCTCAGTGCGGCGGCAGTGATGTGTGGGGCGATTCTGATGCACGTGTTTTGCAGCTTGGACTCGGTTCGGTTCCCCGTGACTTCCTACCCGGACTTGGCACATCGCATCGCCGGTCGCTGGGTGCGCATCGTCATGTTTTGCAGCAAAGCCAGTTGTTTTGCTCATTGGCGTAGCGTCGCTGACCAACGGTCAGGCACTGGAAAGTTTGCTCCAATCGCACAACAAGAGCATGTGCTTCACCCTCGCCGTGGCAGTATGGGCGATTGTGGGGATCGTGTTTGCCCAGGTACGCACCATTCGGGGCCTGGCTCCCTCTCGCATATTGCCGTCTGGGTCAACATTGCCCTGGTGGTAATCACGCTGGTGGTGATGCAGCGCGATGGGCTCAACTGGCCAGCGATCAGTACCAACCAAGGCCTCGGTTCCGCCCTACCCTCCCATCGAGACGTACGCCATCACGCCTGATCCTGGCCACCCGGGTGAACGGCGTGTTCAACATCATTTACTGCTTTGGGGCGCACTCATCTTTGTTGAGATTGCCAGCGAGATGACGGATCCGCGTCAGTTTTGGAAAGGCTTGGCGGCGTGCGAGACGACGTTGACGGCGCTCTACATTCTGTTTGCAATTGGGTCTACAGTTTGGCGGGACAGTACTCGCTCAGCCCCGCGTACGGCGGCATGGCCCCAGGCAAGGCACTCGATGCGGCAATGTGCTTTACCTCCTGACCGGTATCCTACGCGGCCGCCGTAGTGGGCAAGCTGTCCTCAAGGGCGTTATAGTGAGGTTCGTCTCTCCTCTCCGCCTCCCCTCCTCTCCCTTCCCTATCTGCCTCCCCGCGTGTGCGTTTTTTTGACCTGCCGCGTTGCTCGTATCAAAATGCAGGTGATCGAGGGCGGCGTTTTCGTGGTCCACCGCGCACGACGCCATATGGCATGATGCTCTGGGTTCCCTTTACGGTACTGATCTGGGGCGCATCGTATGCCGTTGCCTCGGCCATCCGCAGGTGGGCACGGTCCAGGGCCTGGTCAGCGCGTTGGGCATCTTCAATTTCTCATTTACCTTGCCGCCCTGCTTTGCGCTGGTGCTCTACCTGTACCGCGAGCGCAAGGGCCTGGCGCGGCCCCAGGACTACACGTTCCCGTTGGTCGGCCAGTGCACCCGTGGGTGGTCAAGGGCTTCCTGATTCTGACCTTGGCTTGTACGTTGATTGGCATGCTCTAGCGCGTGTGGGGCAAGTACTGACGCTGTGTGTTCTTCTCGGTCCCTAGCGCGCCGCGACTTCTGTCCTGGGGATTGGGCGGCGGTAGTGGCATAGTGAGCATCAAAGGTCTTCTCGGTCGGCGGCCAACGGGCACATCCTTTGGCTGCGCATCAACGATTGAGCCCAGACCCGCCCCAGGCAAGGTGCCCCTCGGCATGCATATGCCGAGACGAGACGGGAGGTACGGACGTGCGAGTTTATTTGTGTAAATGGATTACTACTTTCGTTTGCGACGTGTATACCAGGAGTGGTGCCAAGTGGTTGGATGCATTGATAGAACATGCGACACAGAGCGAGAACGGTGCATTGGTCCAGGGTGCCAAAACTGTATCAGACGGCCGCCGGTTACGCGGATGCGAGCACACGCCCCATTCGGTCTCGATCCTGGGGTGCTGCAGGCAAAGCGGCCTGATGCGGTGAGCATTCTCCGCTCTGCCTCCTCTCGTCGTCCCACGGTGTCGCCACCTGCCCCACGGTTGCCAGTAACCGCTTCACCTCACCTGGCCAGGACCCGGCAGGCGTTGGGCGCCGAGGACAGCAGTAGAGGTGAGATCGCGGCTGCCAAATCAATGCGTCGACGCTTTCTAATATTGCAGCGGAACTTGTCCTGCAGTGCAGTCGGCGCGGCCCGGGGCCACACCGCGGCACAGGGCGAGTGTAAAGCGCGGTGGCAGGAGGCCACTGATTTGAAATCAGCCCGTCTTCCCGCTCGTCCTGGCCAGTGGGTCGCTGGGGCGGGACGGTGGTGGCGCCTGGCGTGTCTGTCTTTCCACCACCGCCTGGCCACCATGTACACCAACCTCCGTCGTCTGAGCACCCTTGGTGACCTCATCAAGGCCAACCCTTGGGTTCACCGCAAGCTCCAGCCTTGGCCCGCTGGTACGTCGACAAGATGGGCTACCGCAAGCTCGGGCTCAAGTTGACGATCTGCTGATCGAGGAGAGCGAGGTGATGCAGAAGGTATGTTGGACCCTCTTCCACCCCAGCCATGTTGGCTCGCAGTTGTTGTCCACCCCCGCGGGTTGCAGCACAGTGTACAGGCGTGCGAACAGAGCAGCTGGACTACCGGCGGCCTGGATCCCCCCCCCCCTCCTGCCGGCCTGATAGCGGTGTGCCGAATCTACCGAAGGGACGTGTGGGGGGCATGGGGCAACCCGCAGGCCCCAGGCCTGGCCCATTGTGGAGATAGGAGGTGGAAGCCAGGGTGCCTGGGAATCGGAAGCGGATGGGAACTAACCTTGTCTGTTACTTTTCGCGCAGGCCATTGCCCGTCTCTCGCCTCGTGAGCAGCAGGACCGCATCTGGCGCATCCGTCGCGCGGTGCACCAGGACATGCTCCACCGCCCTCTTCCAAGAGCGAGTGGACGAAGGCGGAAGAGGATGCGCGCTACCTGACGCCATTTGTCCAGCAGGTTGCTTCCGAGCTGGCGGAGCGTGCGGCATATGACAATGCCACCATCAAGAAGCCCTAATTAGTCTCGGGACTACGCATCTTGGCATTCATGATGGTCTACCCAAATTCATCCCTCTCCCACAGTCTGTTGGCTCGCTCGTTTGGGCACACTTGGGCCTAGGTGCGGCAGCAAGCTAGTTTGGCCAGGGTGCTCTTGATCTGTGTCGTGGTGCGAGGATACTATCTACTCTTGTATGAGGTGACTTTCTAGGTACAGCACCTTGAGCCGAGCCCGTCTAACGGGCCACTGCCTTCCAATTGCAAATGCCCGACAGGAATCCCATGTTACTACAGGCGAGGCCGCAATGATGGCGGTCAGGTTGATGCACTATGCGCATAGGAATCAGCACGAGCATCAATGGATGTCAGTCAAGCCAATTCGAGCACATTAGGTGTGAGGAAACATGTACGATACCAATGAATAAGGACGGCTGGCGCAATGGTAGCGCGTCTGACTACGACTGGTTGTAATCAGGAGGTTGCAGGTTCGACCCCTGCGTCGTTCGACCCGACATATGGGCGTCCTATTTTTTTTCGCTCAATTGCTGTATCCACGACAGTTTCTGGTGCTGCCTTTCTCGCAGCCTGGGTGGTGGTTATGCCATCAAAGTGAGCACTAACGAATCGTCGGGACTTTTGTCCCATCTCGAGAGCGGTGGGTGGAGGCGCAGCGCCAGCAACACACCGACAGGCGACGCCAAAGCGGCGAAGGCAAGCAGCTGCCGTTGGCATGTGCATCAGGCAAACGGTAGGCGGCATTTGCCAGACTGGCATGGGTTGGAGATGCAGGCAGCAGGGCAGTGCCAGCGCCGAACGATGCAAGCCCGAGGCCCACGCGGCGCGGGGCCAGTGTGGTTGCGGCCGACTCGACGGGGCGGAATGGGACGCCGACAGGAGGGCGGAACGCACGGTGCAGAACAGCAGCGGACGTGCGTTTCGATCGGCCCAGGCAGCAGCCCGCGCTGGACGGCCCGGCGGTTTTGCTGTGCGACGACCATGTCGTTCTTTGGCTTCGACACGACCCTCCCGCGACCGGGCCGGTGGGCCGCCCGGTGCCGCCCACGGCGAGCGTCCGCTCGCCAGCGACCGCACCTTCGACCCCACTGCCTCCGCCGCGCCCGACGACGACGACGACTTGGATGCCAAGATCCGCGCCCACATGGGCAACAAGGAAGACATGGCCGTCTACACCTGGGGCGCAGAGGACTACGACGGTCTGGGTGACCAGCTGGATGAAGGGAGATGCCTTCAACGACGACACCTTTGGCGGTGGCGTGGTCGGTACGTGATGCCCCCCCTTGACCACCGCGTGCTAACCCCTCTCTTGCCAGGCAACGACTTTGACTTTGGCAATCCGCCTAGTCTGGCCAAGCCCGCGCCTCTGCCCGCGTGGGGAGCCAAGCAGACCCCGTCCAAGCCGTCCAAGTTCTCTCGGACTTGGCCGACTTTTTGACGGACAAGCCTCGCAGTTCGTCCCGCGGTGGTACGCCCCTTGCCACCAAGCCCGCCAAGTCGGTCGAGGAAATTGAGCGCGAGATGCGTGCCGCCTCCTGTCCGCCACGGCTCCGGCTCCGGCTCCGGTTCCAGCTCCCGGTCCGCGACGCATGCCTCACGATGGAGGAGGTGGAGGCGCAGATGCGGCAACAGCGTGCTTCCGCCCCCCCGCCCGGACCTGGTCCGATCCCGGTACCCGGCGGTGGGGTGCCGCCGCCCGGTATGTACGCTGCTCCGTGCCCTCGATGCCGACGGCTCGGGTGCCTGCCCCCCTGCTCCCGGCACGCCGGGTACTCCCTCGGGTGCGCCTGTCACGCCGACTGCGGTGCCGGTTCAAGCCAATGCTGGAGTGCCCCTCCTGGCGCAGATTATGCAGCAGGAGGGCGCAGATGCGGGACGAGCGCGCTCGATCCGCTCCAGCTGCCGCCCGGCTCCCGCTACGCCCACAAGCCAGCCTGCTGGGGTGGCCCCTGTCCAGGGGCCTGTCCAGGGGGAGAGCCAAGCCATGCATTTTGCTCGTATGAAAGCGCTACTCGACTCCATGCCGGCCACGGTCCAAGCGCCATTCTGCGTCTCCCGCCCCGATCCAGTTTGAGGAGTTGGAGTTTATCGCGATGACCTTCCCGCCGCTGGCAGCGCTTCGTACCACCGACCTCTCCAACCCGGAAATGGCCTCGGCCGCACAGCACATGGAGGCATCTGCCTTGCACGCGCTCCACCTGCATGCGCAGCCGAAGGTCATGGCGTGGATTGCGCAGCAATCCCGCGCCCAACGCGCCGAGGCCAAGCGGGGCCATGAGCAAGTACAATGGGTTGATGAGCAATCGGACAAACAGTTTATTACGCGGATTCAGGTGAGCCAGTTGGTCACCTCGGACCCCTACACGGACGACTTTTACGCTCACATTTACTTTACTCTGCGTGGCCGTAGTGGCATGAATGCGCCGCTGCTGCCTTCGACGGAAAGTGTCACCACATCGGTTGGGGAGCGGGAGCAAGGCGCGCTGGACCGGCGTGGACGCAAGCAACAGTCTCGCCTCTCTCGTCGCGAGACGGCCATTCTGCGCATGCAACAGCAAGTCGAGCGCATTGTTCGCAACCGGATCGAACGGTCGCAAAAGTCGCGTCCGGGGCCGCGTTGGAAGGTGCGCTAGGCAAGTTGAGCGCCAGCTCAACGAAGGGCATGCGTCAAACCCTTTCCCTCCCCGACTCGGCACCAGCGGCCTCGGGTCCGACGGCGGCCGACTTGGCTGCCCACGCGGCTGTTCGCACGGCTCTGGCCAACGATGTGGGCCTGGGCGAGGGGAGGGGAGTAACGAAGCGGGATCCGCTCACGCGGCGGGAAGCGTTGGCGATTATTGAAACGTTGTACGACACGGTGCTCGCCATTGAACAACTGCGTCGCGATGGCGCGACGGCCGCTACGGAGCCCACCCGCCTGAAGGGAGGAACTGGTACCGAAAGCGCAGGAGGACGACGGGAGGAGCGTGTGGCCTTGACGTCCCAGCTGTGGAAGGAGCTAGCGCGTGCTGGAGCCACGGACATCTCCAACCCCCACCCCTTTGTGTCTATTATGGACAGTCTCAAGGGCCAGCGGCTGGTGCCAAGGGCGATGCGGCTGTTGGGCAATGACCAGCAGCTAACGACGATGACCATGATTGTCGCCTCGTTTGACCAGCTCAATGTGGTTCGGCAAGCACATGTGCTGGAGGAGGAGGGTGCTCCGGCTGGCTTGCGCGAATCGGTTTGGGAACAGACGGAAGCGTTTGCCAACACGATCATTCCGTTTATGCTGCACCTTGTGACGGTGCAGCCGCTCAAGTACGTGGCGGGCATGCTGGCCATCTTCCTCGAGCGCAACGATGTTGTTCGGGTCGCGCGCTCCCGCCAGGTGTGCTGTTCTTTACCATCTTCCTATCGCGGGCCGAGGCGTTGCGCCAGCTGGTGCCAATGCACCTCCCGACACGGCCGGTGCGCCGTCCGGGCAGGATGTGGCTTCCTGGGTGCACTACTTTGGCCAACTCTTCCACCGTCTCTCGCAGCCGGGCGTGCTGCCGAGTCTGTTCCCCTCGACGCGCGCACGTGCGCTGCTGCCGTTTGGGCCGGGTTACTACATCTCGGGTGCGTTTGGCGCGGCGCCTCTGCCGGCGAGCGGGGCCGAGGGCGTGGAGCGGGGCCGGTACCGCAACATTGACCATGAAGACGAGCCGGTGTGGCGGTTCATGGCGGCGTTGGCGGTGGCGTGTACGATGGAGCAGCAGCAGGTGCTGGTGCCGGGCTGCGGGAGAAGATTCTGGAAACGTGGCGAGTGCCAAGGAGTGGGCGGTGCAGGGGCGTGCGCTCCAGACGCTGCGCCCGACGGCGGACGTGGATGCGGAGCTGGCGGCGGTGGCTGCGTCGGGCCAGGACGGGCCGGAGGCGCGCATCCGCAACGTCAACCTGCTGCTGCATGCGCTCAACCTGGATGCGACGCAGATCACCATCTGAGGGCGGATGGGAATGCTACATTTATTCGTGGATGCGGTGGTGGTGGTGGTGGTGGTGGTGATGCATGCTAGTAGCACCGGGTGGAATAGCCAGCCAATGCAGTGACGTACTTTGGCCAGCCAGGTCAGGTGACTGGCGACTGGCGACAGGCGACCAGCGGGGGCGGAAGCGGAAGCGCGCCCCCCCCATTCCGCGGCGCGCGTCCCTTCCGCCTGGTCAGTGCGGCGGCGGAAGGCGGCGAAGTGGCCAGCTTTGAGTGGCCAGCTTTGCGCGGCTCGGCGGGCGGGCGGCCGCTGGCGCATGCGTGACGCATGACGCGTGACGCAGCAGCGCACCGCAGCCCCTGGCAGCCCATGCCCACCCCGCTGATGTCAGCAGCGCAGCCGCCCGAACCCGCGCCCCCACCTGCTGGCTCGCCGCCCACGCCACGCTCCGCCCCCCACCACACCCCTTGCCCCTCCCGCCCGTCCACACCCGTCTCCCCCACCATGTCCTGGCAGTCGTACGTCGACACAACCTGCTTGGCACCGGCAAGATCAGCCAGGCTGCCATCCTCGGCCTCAAGGCGGCGTATGGGCCAGCTCGGCCGGCTTCAACCTCAGCACCGACGAGCAGAAGCAGCTGGTCGCCATGTTTGACAACCCCGAGGCAGTCCAGGCCTCGGGCATCCACGCCGCCGGCAAGAAGTACTTCTGCCTCCGCGCGGACGACCGGTCGGTGTACGGCAAGCTGCAGGGCGATGGCCTGGTGTGCGTCAAGACCTCCCAGGCCGCGCTGATTGCCGTGTACCAGAGCCCTACCGTGCCCGGTGAAGCGTCCAAGGTGGTGGAAGGCTTGGGTACGTTTTTCCTGCCTCGCTTGTGCGTGGGTGCGCGAGGGATGTGCTGACACATTCGATCCCTTTGACCAGCCGACTACCTCATCGGGGTAGGGTTCTAATCCGTCCACCTTTGCCTGGCGCTCGTTTCCATTGTACTGGGCCTGCGGGGAACCTTGCTTTTTGTTCCGTTGACCTGGCTCAGCCCCCTGGGCGGGATTGCGAGAGAGGCAAGGCAGGGCGGGCCAAGTGCAGGGCCGAAGATGGGCGGTCTGCTGTCATGCTGTCCTCGTGTGGCCTTGTCCTTCTCTTCCAGCGCCTGTCGGTCTCTCGTCTCTCCGCCCCCGATGTCCCATGTCCCCTGTCCCATGTCCCTTGGCGCATCTGTCTCGTGATATGGTATCGTTCTTACACTTGTTGGAATCGGTGTGGGGTGGGCTTGCCTGCCTCGACGTGTCAGCCCGTAGCGGGTATAGCCTGTGCATGTGAGCCGGATAGCCCACGGCGCTTCTCCAAGGGAAGCTTCATGGAGGCGAACGCATGGGCCCGCTGTGGGAATGAAATATTGCAGCGCTGCCGCCCCTCCGCGGGCAGCGCTAGGGTTGCGTGGTTGGCTGCCGATTTGTAATGGGCAGCAGGGCAGTGCTCCCGTGCGGGGGGGCGCTCTGCGCGGCTCTGCTCGTCCCGCTTGACTTTGCTCGGCGGCCGCCGCATTCTGGCTGCTGCTGCTCCTCCACCGTCGTCGTCGCCGTCGCCGTCGCTGTCGCTGTTGCCGCCGCCATGCTGCTGGCTGCTGTCCCCGCTGCCCGCGCTGCCCTCGCCCGCACACCGCTGCTGCCCACCTGCGTGGCCTCGCAACCCAGGTCGGCGTCCCCCCGTCACCACCCACGGGGCCTGCGCGACCAGGACCGCATCTACACCAACCTTTATCTCCAACACTCGTACCACCTCAATGGCAAGGGCGGTTCGCTGGCGCGCGGCGACTGGCACCGCACCAAGGACATTGTGCTCAAGGGCCACGAGTGGATCATTGACCAGATGAAGAAGTCGGGCATGCGTGGCCGTGGCGGCGCTGGGTTCCCGTCGGGACTCAAGTGGAGCTTTATGAACAAGCCCGGTGGGAGAAGGACCCGCGTCCGCGGTACCTCGTCATCAATGCCGATGAGGGCGAGCCGGGCACATGCAAGGACCGTGAAATTATGCGTGGCGACCCACACAAACTGGTCGAGGGATGTCTGATTGCCGGACGCGCCATGAACGCCAACGCGGCCTACATTTACATTCGCGGTGAATTCCACGTGGAGGCGGCGCACATGCAAGAACGATCAACGAGGCCTATGCCGCCGGCTTGATTGGCAAGAATGCGTGCGGGACCGGATACGACTTTGACGTGTATGTCCACAAGGGCGCCGGTGCCTACATTTGCGGTGAAGAGACGGCGCTGATCGAGTCGCTGGAGGGCAAACAGGGCAAGCCACGTCTCAAGCCTCCTTTCCCAGCCGACGTGGGTTTGTTTGGCTGCCCGACGACGGTGACCAACGTCGAGACGTTGCTTCCTCCCCCCCCACGATTCTCCGTCGCGGTCCCGAGTGGTTTGCTTCCTTTGGTCGTGAGCGCAACAGTGGTGTCAAGCTCTTTGCCATCAGTGGCCATGTCAACACCCTTGTGTCGTGGAAGAGGAGATGAGCATTCCGCTCAAAGATCTGATTGAGAAGCACTGTGGTGGTGTGCGTGGCGGGTGGGACAACCTGCTGGGTATTGTGCCCGGCGGCTCGTCGGTGCCTGTGCTGCCTGCAAGAATCGGTGTGAGGAGGTATTGATGGACTTTGATTCGCTCCGGGACGCTCAATCTGCCTTGGGCACGGGTGCGGTAATCGTGATGAACAAGCAGACGGACATTATCAAGGCCATCGCTCGCTTTTCCAAGTTCTACAAGCACGAGTCGTGTGGCCAGTGCACGCCATGCCGCGAGGGCACGACCTGGATCAACACATGATGGAGCGCTTTGCCGAGGCCGCGGAACGTGGCGCGAGATTGATCTGATTGAGGACATTACCAAGCAGATGGAAGGTCACACGATCTGTGCCTTGGCCGATGCGGCGGCGTGGCCCGTTCAGGGCTTGATCCGTCACTTCCGCGATCGTGTCGAACAGCGCATGGTCGACTACGAGCAGGCCCATGGCAAGGTCCTCTATGGCGGCCACCTGCTTAGTGAACAGACCCCACCCTGGCCCTGCCGGGCAACCTGTCGCAACCCAAGCCTTCGACCCCGGTCCCTCCCGCGGCGAGGTAGAGTGGGCCGCCGACGTCGTAGTAGAAACCCATGCATCTATTTTTGATCCATTCCCCCCCACATCTTCCCATACGCACTCACGCAATCCCCACTCTGCGTCTACTCTTTCATAGTGAGACTTGGTGTTGGGACTTGCGGTGTCCTGCGCTGGGGCGTATAGACATCGTTGGCGGGGATTGAGAAGGCGTTTTTACCGCCGTCAAGCCGTCAACAAGGGATGACCCGAGCCGAAACGAATCAGTCAGGATCACTTGCCATATTCCCGCGGTCTCACCCAACACCAGCACGGATTAAAGGCTAGAAATTAGTTGGGCGCGCACGGCGTCCTTGGAGTAATAAGGGATGGTGGACTGTGTGATGGTAGCGTTCTATGGATGCCCGATGTGTGTTCCTACGTGATGGGGAGGGGGAGGGAGGAGGTTAAGCTAGCTGCGGTCCAAGGGTGTCTATAATACCTGTGGTTGGCGTGTAGGAAAAGACTATGGATCTTTTGGGACCACAAAACCCCATTTGTCATGGTAAGGGAATAAGGCGGTGAGGAGCAGCGTCCAGACAAGGTCGGATAATCGTGGGTGCAGCGGAAGCAAAGGAAAAACATGGGGTTATGGCACAAGAACAAAGAAAAGGGCGAGACTCGCGAAGCAATCCAACAATAACACCACTGTCAGCGTACGCTCCTCTTCGGCTGTAATTTGGGTCAGAACATGTATATGAGCAGTTGTACGGAAGGTATATATGATTTCTGGTAGAATGGCTGCAATGGGCAAGGAAGCATGCATGTGCGCGCCTCGACGCCAAAGGCACCGAGGCGAAAAGGGGAAAAAAGTGAGAGTGCCCCAGCGCCCAACCCACCAGGGGTGGCACCAGGGCCTGTTTGCCCGCCCATTTACGAGGCAGCAACAAAGGGTGACGGTCAAGAGTAAGCCCCGTCGTGTTACCGCTACGCGGCGACCGCATAACTGTATGAAGATGACCAACAAGCGGGATCAGCACCACCCATTTCGTCTCACTTTGCTCGCCACCACCGCAGGCACAGAGCCGGACCAGCTCCTCCTGAGCAGGCACAGGGCTCGTGTCTTCGCTCACCTGCGCCCCAAACCAACAGGAGCTAGCCCAGCCCCAACACCCAGGGCAGTGCCCTCCAAGCAACCACGAACATGAAAGTCCATCATCAGATCCACCCCATGGATGGGCAGAGGGTGAGCGCACCAAGCCTCGGTCCCATGATAGGGTTACAGAGTACCTGCCCGCAAGGGCATCTCAACCGCGCGCTTTCCGCTGCCGGTGCGCTTCCTCGTACCCATCCAAGAGACAGCCTAGGACAGCCATGTCCTCACGTGGAGCCCAAGAGGATGCAAGCAAAGCGACAGAGGACATGGGTCGCACCCTGGTGCCCCTCCTGCGTGGGGGGGCAACCAGACGTCACCGCACCGTCCGGGGACTTTCCCAACAGCGACTCAGCCACCGGAAGCGGCGAGGGGGGCTGCTAGTGCGGTCCTTTGGCCGTCACCCTTTGGTGAGCACCGCGTGCGTGGGCAGGCCCGGCAGCCCAGCAGGCCGCCAGACCCACGAGAAGGGTTTGGTGGAAAAGAAGAAACGGCCCACCGAGGCAACGCAGGAAAAAATACACAGCACAGCACAAACCCCGAGCGGAACGGCGTTGCGCGTATTCCTCCTCAGCTCTCCTCCGGCCTCCACCCTCGCGCAAAACCATCACCGACCGAATATTGATCACCGCACGGGCTCAGCCCTGATCCTGATTTGCTTGCCACCACGGTAGGCCGCGGCGACGGGGATGCTGCTGAATACGACCAAATCCTTGGAATCGCGAGCAATTGCTGTCCTCTTGGCTACAAGCACAATTACAAACACATTTCCCCCTAAATATTTAAGCCAGCCCAAGACCAAGGATCATGGATTGCAAGCAATTTTGAGGCAATGAAAAGCTCCCCTCATAGTCTGCCGCCCCATGACAAAAGCCAAGAGGGGGCGACTACTGGGTGTAGCGTGCGACAGCCGTACGTCATTCTTCATGCCTAAAGGAAATCGGCGAGCTGTTTAGTACAGACGGTAAGGGTGGCCCATGGTCGACTTGACGTTGAGCGACTTGACGTTCTGCCAGTTCTTCAGCAGCGAGATGAGGAAGTTGATGGCAAGCATCACGTTGGCGAGCAGCTCCTCGTCCGACATCTGCACGTGGCCAATGGCCACACCCAGGCAGAGCACCTTCTTGAGCTGGAACTTGATCGTGCTTCACCTCGATCGCCTTCTTCTCCAAGTCGTCGGCGTGCGAGACAGGGGTGGGGAACTTGCCCGCCTTGGAAAGACCGGGGCCGAGCAGGCGAGGAATCTGCTTGATGAGCGCCTCCGAGGCAAGGAAAGCGTCAAATTTCTTGGCCAGCTTCTTGACGAGCTTCTTGTTCTTGTTGAGCTTCTTGAGGTCCTCCACCGTCATGAAGTCAAGGCCAATCAGCTTGGCCTGGTCAACGTGAGCAGCGTCAGCCAGAATGCACACCGTCATGCGCGGGCGGGGCACATGGGGCAGCTTGATGGTGCCGCTGAAACGCTTGTCACGGGGGGTCGTAGTTCTTGAGGCCAATCTGCAGCTCCACCGTCTCGTTAAAGTTACGGTGCTTCTCCTCGCTGGCCTTCAGCAGCTCCTGGAGCGAGGCACGGACGGACGAGACCTGGATCTTGGACATCTTGGCAGTCGCACGCTTGGCAAGATGGCGGTGAGGTAACAAGCAGCTTGCCCTCCCTCGCCCGTTTTGGCTTCTGCATTCCCAAGCGCACCGTGCTGCGGCACCCGCAATAAATCCCAATTTACTAGGGTTGGCACACCCCGGCTGAGCGCCAAGACTACGTAATGCATATGATCGGTGATCATTGATTGCCCGTCCTGCATTATGTAGGCACGCGGGCGTCTGGCTGGCATATTGGATGCACTAGGAGACCACCGGGCCTACGGCCCGGTCAGCTGGGGCTTCGCCCCAGCTTGGTGCTTGGTGCTTGCTCGCCCACCGTAGCCACCGTTCCCCGTCGCCACCTTAGCCACCGGTCCACCTTCGCCACCGTAGCCACGTTCCACGCTGGAGGATTTTTATCACCCATGTGCATCCGCCTGGCTGCGGCTGGAACGTGCCGGGTGGCATGCTGACCCTAGAATTTACGTAACGGGGAAAAACGACTGCCGCAAAAATATAGAAAGGGAGATATTTGCGCTTTCGTTAATAGGAGGTGAGAAAACAATAATGATTACTGAGGACACAAGGCAAGGAAAGAGGAGAGAGGGTGGTTACCGGCGTGAAAGAAGGCTAGGAGAGGAGAAAAGTGATTCTGAAATCTGATAGAGGAGCGCAACAATCTGTCCAGAGGTGATGGGTGTTTCATTGCATGAAAACGTTGTGGGTGCTGAGGAGTTCTGAGTAGTACGCTAGTACTAGTTTGAGCGTATTAGGTCTGAGTACCTGAGTACTCGTCGAGTACTATTAGTACTACTGGGACCGTCTGGTATACGTTTGAGCAAGAGCTACCGTCCAAGTATAAAACACCACCACGGGTGCAACACCTTTTGTCCGATGTATACATGCCCGGTTTTAGTACCACACCACACGTTCCATCATGCATCCCCCCGATCACTCAATCACTTCAGAGCGCCAGCAGGCAAAACGTGGGTCTCGTGGCCATCACCCTTGCTCTGACAGGCAAGGGTGGAGGATGGGTCTATAGCCGGATGTAGTTGGGGCTGCCTCGAGTGCATCAGAGCATATGTATGTGACAAGTTGAGACCCCATCTACGAATTATACCCGTCCCAAGCAATTTAATGACTTTAATGACATGACCAATTCTTGACAGAGTCCCGTGGTGCTTGTGATGCACCATGATGCATGATGCATGTATGATGCGGCAAGTGGCCTAGTTCGGGCTGCTTATCAGACACACCAGCTCTATAAGAGCCTAAGTTAAATTAGTCACCGGTGATGTAGGCGCATGACGTGTGACTAGTGACTGCTGCCCCCAAAACCCTTTAGAACTATTGCTACGCCGTCCCTTTCTTATAAGCTGATCTGCGTCTCCTTGCCCTCTGTTTGGCGCCCCCTCCATCGCTTCAACCACCCTCCCCTCCCGTCCTTCTACCTCTACACCACCGGTTGGTGCTCGAGAGCAGGCTCTCCTTCCTTTTTCCTCATCCCCTACTTACCCCCATCAACATCCAGCCGGTCTGGAACTTTTCCCCCTGCGTGCACATCGCCCCATCACACCCTCCATCTTGCCTGAAGCCTATATGCCGGTCGTATTTGTCGTCATGCACCCTCGTCCCCTGGTTGGTCTCCTCCTTGTCTGCCTCCTCGCCCATCTGTGCGGAAATGTCGGCGCACTGCCCATCCAGGCCCCTACTGCCACCAACATTCCCGCACAAGCAAACGTGAACCCACCAGCCAGTACGACTGCCGCCTCTGCCCAACTCTACCCCCGTGTCTTTGCTCAATCTCAAGCTGTTTCCAAGCCCCTTCCCCAGGACGGATGGGAAGATATCAACGGTCCGGAAGAGTTCAGTGGTGCCAGCATCAAATGCCCTGTGGGGCTACAGGTGGGTACAGTGGACCTAAGGTCAAAACCATGGAAATTGCCACCACATGCATGCAACCCCCACCCACCACGTCTACCATGGTGATAACATCCACGCCTACCTCCACCACACCTGCCCAATCATGGAGCTCTTCCAGTAGCACTGCGTCCTCGAGTAGTGCCTCGCCTTCTCCTTCCTCAACAGGCACTGCCTGGCCCCACGATGGGTACAGCAAAGGGGAGTTGCGGACTGATCTGAGCAATATCATGAGTTGGGCAAACGCCAAGGAACAGCTCCAGGACAGCTTATTCAATGAGACTGTTGATGCTGTCTGGAGTGCAGCGGCACGGTACTGGAACGAAATCCCGGCGCGTGCGGCCGCTCGTTTTATCCTCGCTGAGATTCAGGTCGAGTCTGATTTTAACAGCAAGAAGGCGGATGGCCCTGCGTTGGGCCTTCTCCAGGTCACACCCGGGAACGACACCCGCGGGCTAACTTTGTTCAAGAATTATGCGAATGTCCAGCAGCATACGCTCTCTTGGCAAGTGGCGAACGTCAACGAGGGAGAGGGTTCGGGCGCCTTGACGGACTACCAGTCATCGCAGCCGTTGAACCTGGGCAAGTTGAGCAACAACGACCTGTTCCGTCCGTGGATCAATGTGCACGTTGCTTGCTGGATACAGTCCAATCTTGCCCGCTCAGGAAGCAATGACCCGAGCAATTGGCAAGCGATCGCTCGCGCCTCCCACACCTGGATCCATGCCTGGTTTCCGTTCCCCAGGGACGGAGGCCAGGCGAAGCTGAACAAGTACTTACAGGCTACTCAGCTGCCCTACACCTTCCAGACCGCTCTTGGCTCCTGGGCAGCTGGGCCAGCCACCGATGGTCCTGGGGCTTACAAGCAAAATGGCGATGATCGGTCAGCGGAGTACAGCAACTCGGTCCTCGCTGGCGTCAAAGTGCTGTTTGGCAAACCTAACATGACCACCACCTTTTTCGACAAGTGGAATGTGCATCCGGGATTGTTAGACTACAACATTCACTGGTTTCCTTTTTGGTGAAATGTACACTCTTCCATTCCCGGACATGTGATGGAAATGTCCTAATCTTTGAGTCACCCCGTGACCCCTTCACCTCTTCTGCTTGGGACTCACCATGTGGCCTTTCTTTCAAACCGTAATCCATATGCCCAACATTGTGTGTTACAGAAGAAGTACTTACTATATATAGGAGTTGGGGTTATTGTATACTCCCTGCGTACCCTATAGCTGGCTTTTAAGCTATACCGCCTTGCCTCTATGTCTCTCTATATACACTCATCACTAGTACATACTACTAGAGCTCTTATTGGTTGTGATGACTACTCGGAAATTCTTGTCAAAAAGTCTGGCGAGGGGAGACCAGAGCCGAGACTAGGTCAAGGGACTATGTAGCAATATAGTTCGTGGGGGAAGAAGCAAGAGCAGAGGACATGGTGCGAAGTGGAAGAAACAGGGAAAGGGCGGCGTCTTCAGGACGAAGAAGAAATTGGAAATGGGAGCGAGATCTCAGTCCAACTATATGACAATAACCCCTAGAGTATCCTGAGAAACTGTACACACCATAGAGAGATCTTGAGACCCTGGTCTCTCCTGAGGCCTGATGGAACCTCGATGGTAGGACAACCACACCTACAAAGTTATCCCTGTCTCTAACAACGTGATTTGAGATAAGTTCCTTCGAGCTGAATTTTGTCGTGGCCGGCCTGATGCTGAGAGGCCTTCTGATGGACTGACGAGACAATGAATGTATACATATACGTGGGATGTGGGAAGCATGTTAAGATGATCAGAGCGGGGCGCAATCGTTCACATGAACGATGATCGTGGCGGGGGGATTGTGAGGAAGTCCTACGCAACTCCGTTATGATAGTGTGGACATGGCTAGGACGGAGAGGCAAATACAGTATTGCCGCGTTAGAAACGAGAGAGAAGAACCATGGCATATAGCCTCTGTTTATACAATGAGCTTTTTGGGCGGAGAAGGGCGGCGAAGGTTATATATAGCTGACACACTGTACCCTTTTGCCCTCTGCCGATAGAACAAGGTCGTCGCGACGCAAAATGCGGTGATGAGACGGCATGTTGCCACACTCTAAGCTTGAAGCTTGAATCTGGATCCTTAATCACATATCTCCACTGGTCCTCGTACTGGTACTGAACGAACCGCCCACCACTGATCGCACTGATGCTTCCGTAGTGTACAGAGACCCTGTCCTGTGTGCACTTGCTTCGGTTGAAGCTTGAAGCTTGAAGCTTCAGTACTCAGTTTTGCAAAGCACTCTGGGCAACAAGGCGCGGACTATGACTGAGCGTCTAACGCTCCAGGCGTGCAGAAGCTTCACGTTCGTTAGCTGGCGTGCGTTGCCGCTTGAGAGAGGGAGAAAGGGGGTGCTGGGTGGGGCCCGAAGAGCGGGAGCTTATTCGCTTCAGCCACCCACCAGCACCGCCTGCCGCAATGGGCCCAGAATGCGGCCCCCTATATATGTACAGCGGGTTGAAATTGCACCGGCTTGCTTGCGCAGACAAACGCATTGCCAAGCCATCAGTCCGACTGAGCGTACTAGCCGACCTGCGCGAGGGTCCTCCACCACCCCACCATCCTCCCACGGCGACGTGGGAGCCGCGCTGCTCCCGACCTTCCTTTGCTTCCTCCTCCGTCCCTTCCCCGCCCCCTTCCCCGTCCCCTTCTCCCCCACCTCTCCCATCCGCTCCCGAGCACGGCGGCCACGCCTTCCGTTGCTGAGCTCAGCCAACCCTCCTGCGCCCCGCCTGCGCCCCCTTTCTGTTTTTTCTTCACCTCCCCCACTGATACCTGAGCCTGGACGCGACCCGAAGTCTGGACCGCTGCGGCCCAACTCACCCAGTGTGGAGGCACCCTGCCCGACAGGACCCACCATCCCTGCCGTTTCGCACCTCGCACCTCGCTCCTTGTCTACGCACCACGCGTCTCATTCCGCACGCCCTCGTCAGTGGTATGTTCGATCCCCCCCTCCAACACCAGGAGCTGAAACACGTTAATGACCGAATCCTAGTGTCTTGCACAGACCGGTGTCCTCCTCCACCATGTCCGCCGCCGCACTGCCTGAAACGTGCCCCTCCGCCGCTGCCTTCTTACCCCCCGAGCGTACCAAGCTTGCCCCGGCTGCGTCTTGGGCCCGCACATCTGCCATTATTCCACGGGCGAGCAGGGCAGCGAAGCAGATCCTTCCCAAGCAGGCGGGCGATACTGTCTGACGCGGCGGTACGTGTCCACTCAATCCTCAAGCCCAAGACGAACGAGTGGGCGGACAGGCAGGAAGCGGACGAGAACTGGTATGTCTCTTCAGACATGCTTAAAGGGGCTTCCATACCACCGACGGGATATGAAAGCAAGTGCACGTCGGAGCCCATTATTTCAATCGGCGCACCAGCCTGGAACGAGACACTGCCCCGCCCGGATGCACTCTCTGAGCAAGGCATACCCCTCGCTGATCTATCTCGCGCCGAGGAGAGCGACGGGACGGAAGAGGAGGATGTTGACGGTGCCACGGACGATTTAGAGTTTCTCCGAATGACCGACCCAGATCATGTATTGTGCCTGCCCACGAGCTTGAGCTGGCCGCGATGAACAAGGTGCTGCGTGTGCAGATGCATTACGATTGGTATGAGCTCCGCCCTCGGATTCAAGCCCAATCTGATGCCCGCGCCGCGCTCGTGGCCGAAGGATGCCTCTCTCCCCGTGTAGCGGCTGAAGAGAGGCGCTGGCACAGGCAGGGGTCGATGTGGTGGAGGCACGCGACGTTACCATGATGGCTGAATATGCGGATGAAATCCTGCAGTACCTGGGAGAATGCGAGAAGCGGACGATGCCCAATGCAACTACCTTAAGCAGCAATGTGAGGTGGATGCGGCGGCACGGAGCAAAGTAATAGACTGGCTTGTCTTGGTTCATGATCGCTTTCGCCTCTGTCCCGAAACGTTGTTCAATGCGACCAATATTTTGGACCGCTTCCTTTCTCTGCGGGTTGTGGCACTGGCTAAGCTTCAGTTGCTTGCAATAACCTCCCTCATGATCGCGTCCAAATTTGAAGAGGTGCTGCCTCCACCTCTGGACGATCTGGTGTACGTGTGTAGCGGGGCGTGCAACCGGGAGGAGGTTATCAAGGGTGAAGCTCATCCTCGAGGCTTTGAACTTTGACGTTTCGAGATACACTACACCCTACCCCTTCCTTCGCCGCATCAGCAAGGCAGATGAGTATGATGCCCATACCCGAACCTTGGCCAAGTTTTTTTCTGAGCTTGCCTTGGTGGATGAGCGCTTCCTTCGGGTCCGCCCACGAACCATCGCGGCCATGTCTATGTTCCTAGCGCGCCGAATTCTGGTTGAGTGGGCGAGGTTTGGGACAATGCGTTCATCTACTATTCTGGTCATGTTCAAGAACAATTGGTCCCTGCTGCAATTTGATTCTTGAACGGCTTGTCCAGCCCGAAATGTGCAACCTGCACGTGTATCACAAGTACAGTCGCCGTGTTTTCCTTGGGGCCGCTCCATTTGCTCGTGACTGGGCTTGCCACAATTTTCACCCCACTTTTACAAATGCTCCAACGCCATCCTTTAGAATGCCCCCACCCTTCTCTCCTTTTTGAGCCTGACCCTGACACACCCACGCTTGTGTTTGTCCCGTCTAATCCCCAACTTTTTGCGCTTTACATGGGGATGTGAACGTTGCCCGTTGACCGGTGACCGTCCATCCCATGATACCTCCCTCTCGTTCGATCCACAACCCCCATCTCTCACAACAACTACTATTCTACGATAATTGCGTTCCCATTGGGACCTTATGGCTTTTTACGGTGCATGATGCCCCACCTCACTTTTTCTCTCTCCGCACTTTTACCCCCTCCGTACCCATGACTACATTACTGTTCCTTTTTGAATCCTCGTCTCCTACTTGGGCCATCATCTTTCTTGCGCACTCATTGGTACCCAAATATACACACACTTGAACACATTCTTGGTGCCGCCATTCGATCCCTCCCCTTTGCCCTTCTCACAGCAAAAATACAATGCTGTTTCGGCGAAGCTGTGTCTAGTCTTCTCGCTCTGGTTTAGCGTAATAACCACTAACTGTTTCTCTGGAGGGGGAGAGGCAGGGCGGCTATCCATTCGTCCTGACGATACGTAGGCTATAGGAGTGTGTTGTAGACGGGTAAAGTGATAGAGAGCCTCATTGGAGAAGGGTCATTAAGGTCATCGCTCACATGTCCACCAAAAATCCATGCTCATTCGTATTCGCTTCAGCCACATGTCGTTTGGAAATGAATAACGGGTGGCAGGGGGTCCAGACCTGGGTACCAGTGACGCCATTGGGCTCCCGATGGGGGGGGAGGGGGGGGGGAGGGATTTGACAAAGCTCGGATGAGCGAGCCTGTGGTGGACGAAGCGCCACACATCATGTCGCTGATGACGTTTTGCATTTATATATCGAGTCGCACGGGGAAGCAGGGTACAGCCACTATGGACATCCGTCGAAAGGTTACCCAATAACAGAGGTTTGCACAACGGGTGAAGCATGGCAGTGCATTGCACTTAAAGCAACAGTCATAACCAGCAACGCCGGGTTGCAGGGATGTGAAGGGAGCGAAGAGCAAAAATTCCACACGTGGCCGATGTCTACCATAAGCAGGAGGAAAGAGTACCAACTGGAATGATGGCAGGCACTGTGCAGAAACGTAGAAAAGGAACGAGATGCGGAGGTCCCCACAAAGTGGCCGCCGGTGCCGGAGAGGTTGAGAGGGGACAGGTAATGACACTGGGGAGGGAATGTGGTGTGGTCAGAACGGGTGAGCTGGCCATATTAGCCCTACTCGCCGGGAGAAGGAAAGACCAAAGGGGAGGGGTGCAAAAGAGCGCCGTGTAAGGAGCGACAGAGAGGGAGGTGTGAAGGTTTGTAAGATGCACGAGTAGCAATACGGCAATACCGAAGCCGTTGCATGCAGGATGTGGAGATCAACGAAGACAGCTAGCGATGCGCCAATGAGTGGGAAAAGAGATGCGAGTGGCCGGCCGCCTTAGTTGTCGTCCAGGACTCGGAACTTGAGGGGCTTGAGCACACCGACAGACAAGTCAGCCAGCTCCTGGAAGACGGCCTTGGTCATGTCAACGTCATACTGAGACTTGCACGAGCTTCCACATTCATCCACCACCTTAGCTGCGACGGATTTGCCATTGTAACTACGTGGAACAAAAGCAGTCAGCAGACCCCACCGGCAAGAAAAACAAAGAGAACAAGGAAAGTAATACTAACTGGAGATGCACCCATTGTCCACAGCGGGCAGGAGAGCCGGCAGGAACGGCGACAGACATACTGCTGTCGGAAGGGGCACTGCCACCACAAGCGGGGTCACCCTAAGTCAGAAGCCAAAATTGTGTCAGCAAGCAAAGAACATTTGGCCTGTCGCATGTCACTAGTCACTAGCTTCACTATTGATGGTATGGGGAACCATCGTGAACGGGGGAAGGCCGACAGATCCGTCATACGGCGAGTGAGACGTACCAATTTGCTTCCATCGTAGTATGTGCCCTGGCCGCCCGAGTAGACACGGTAGCGCTTCTCGAGAGAGAGGTCGGAGTGGCGAGCCTTGTGAGCCGCTCGGGCTTCCCCAGGGGCCATGAGAGAGGATGCAGCGGCCATCGAGGCAACGGCGAGGGAGCAAATAGCGACAAACTTCATGGTAACGAGATGGGACGGGCAGGATTGGGGCGGGAGGGACGACTAGTGAGGGTGGGAGGGAGGAGTGGACGGGGTAGTGGAAGTGGAATGGAGGGAGAAGAGGATGGTGATGGTGGTGTACTGTGGGTGGATGTTGGGGGTGACAAGGTGTTGCTGAGCGAGAAGATCAACATGTTCAACCTGAAGCTTGAAGCTTGAACCGCCATTGCGGAGGGCACCACGCCCCGGGGCGATCGTCCATCATCGATCATCGATCGCACGCGCGAGCATGGGGAAGAAGAAGCAGAAGGGCAGTGTCCGGGCGTGGGAGCGAGAAACAGTGGGATGTTTCAGTTCGGGATTGCCACAAGGGCGGTGCCACCTGAGGCCTGATGCATGATGCATGACCAGTGACCCCACTGTGCGAGCGACCTAGGCAGACATTCGAATGGCACGGGGCCAGTTTAAAAAGTACCCGGTTGTCTACGCCTCGCGCGTCGTTCCATGGCTAAGCGCCAGCGCGCCAGCGCGTCAGCCTCAGTTCCCACCCCCCGGCGGCTCCGTCACCGCGTCACTGCGGTTGAAGCCAACGGTCGACGACAACCAGCGCCACGAGCGGCAGCGAGCACAACCGTCCAATCCCAATTCTTCCGCCGTCTGTTCAGTTTAACGCTGAGGCGCTGAGGCTGAGTACGCTGAGGCTGAGTACCACGGATGCCAGGGTCAACACTGCCTTAGCGCAGAGGCGTCTCAATACCACCACATTTCAATGGCTACCGGGCTTGGTCTTCTTCTCGGATGGCCTCCGGCCCGAAGAGCCGCTCCAGCGCGCATTGCTGCCTTACTTAGTACTTACTGCGCAAAGTATAATCAGCATGGCGCATCGGTGCGCTGGCAAATGCTGTTCCCAGCACCAGCAGCATGATTTACCACGCCGGGACACTTGCGACATGTGATGGGTGATGAACGTGTTGAACGTGTTGAACGTTGATTAATGATTCAATTCGCTACCCCGCGTCCAAAATGACATCCGTGTGACTTGGTTGCGTGCGACATGTGGCATGGCGAGATTGGAGAGGGGGATAGAGGTTGGACGCCACACTCAGAACTCGACGTCTCAGATCTCAGATCCGCTAAATGCCATAGGAATGTCTATCAATCTATCTCCCCCCACTAGCGTCTAGCCCCCCAACACTTCCTTCTCCATTGGAAAGGAAAACCATCGTAAATTGCAGAAATGCCGGTCTTGTCTGGACTCGGAATGTGCAAAGTGGCAATTTTAGATGCCTCCCGCCTCCAACCACGCCGCAGCCTCAGGGTCTCAATGGCTTCATCGACCTCATTGATGGGTGAGCGCGCTGAGCGCTGTCTGAGCGGCTCAGCCGTAGTTCACGCGTTCACGAGTCAGAAACACGGTAGACACCAACATGCATACGGAGCGAGGACTACAAATGAAATCTGTTCTACTCAATTTGCGTTTTGGCCGGACCACCACACTCCTGCAGGCGTACAATCTCTACTTCGCGACCTCGATATTTGCTTGCGGTACCTGTTCCAACATCTGCCGTGGGGGCGTTCTCCCACCGCCACCGCGACCAATTTCAGTGTGTGTTGAGAGGGCCGTTGGAAGCGGAAGATGAGATTGCATTGGCTCGAGAAGGATGCTCAAAGGATGCTCAAAGGGCCAGAGTGGGTCTGGGCTGGGGAGGATTGGGGCGCGTGTGCAGTGGAGAAGAGAAGTTTGTCCGACGAGGAGCCATTCATCAAGCTGAGTGGCTGCTCGACTTCGATGCTGGAAGACCATGAAGCTCCGAGAGAGTGGAGGGCCTCGCGAGGCTCGGGTGGAGGCTTTGACAGGGCAATGGGGATTGGCGAAGGAGTCAAGTCGTGCACGGGAAGAGGAAGGGGGAGGGGAACGGCGTGAAGGCGTAGTCGCCTGGGTGGTGGGCTGATGGATGCAATGCTGGGGAGGGGAAGGGTGCGAGAGGTGAGGAGGGGAGATGTATTTCTTTCAGTCCGGCGCTGAGCGGGTCAGGTGAGGAGGGTCAGTCGGGGGGTCAGACAGAGGGTCGGACCAAACGTTGCCTCCCACGGAAGTGCTATCGTTTCTTTCATGCCCAGGAGATGATTTTGACGCGACCAGCGGGGGAGCTTCCAAGGACGCATCCTTAATGCTTGATGATGGGCGGGCATCCCAAGGACTGTCCATCTCGGCAGAGCCTGGCTGATCACCGAACAGCCACCCTCTACTGGCAGACCAAAGGGCACGCACCTGCCTCTTCCCTGCCGCCGCAGGGTCCCAACCCTGCTCGTCTGAGTGGGAAGGGGCCGGATGGGGTTCCGTTGTCGGACGACCCATTGGCATGGGAATGGGACAAGATGTGTGAGAGCCTGTGGTTTTTGGGCTTGGTTTGGTACGGACGATAAGTCAACCCTGCGTATTCGTCCTTCTGGTTAGGGCATCTTCGACCGCTCCTGCACCCCCTGAGCCTGGGTCCGGTTGACTTTGCGCAGCCGCCTCCATCTTTGCTCGAGCCGCTTGCGTCGAGCGTCCCGCTGGGAGGCGGCCTTGCCTGAGCAGCCTGCTCCAAATCGATGTAGGCATTGAGGTCTTCATCTGAGCGACGAAACAACGCAGGCCAAAATCGTACATCTTTGCCGTCGGGCATCACCACGCCCATATCCGTCTTGGGTCGCTTAATGTCATCCAACTGGGGATCGTACTGTGGATTTGCAAATACGGCCTTGGTGGTGGGCGAGAAGAAGATCGTCCCACACACTCTTGACCCCAGGAAACTGGTGACGGAGGCGGAGTCGCTCAGCCTCCGAGTTAAAGAGGAAGGTGCCTGTGGTGCACTCGTGAAGCGCTCGTTGCAACTCAACGAGCCAGCCAGTGGAAAACTCAAATCGTTCTGGGAATTGGCGGTGAATTTGATAAATGCAATCGAGGAACTGATGAAAGACAGGGGAGATCTCTTTGAGGTGCGTGACCGACTCTTGGTCGTGGGGCCCCCGTAAGTTGGCTGCCACCGACTTGGTAAATCCCCATAGCGCTGAGGCGGCATTGGCCGGCTCAAACCCTCCATTGCGCGAGTCCGAGTCCGGCTCGGGCTCAGGCGGGGCTGGTACTTGTCGTCAAAGAAGTGGGTGTGCGACAAGTGGCCAGTCCGATCCAAAAACCGATGGCCAAACGCAACAAAGTCTTTCTCAATCAAAACGCAAATCCTGGAAGGTACGAAAGTAGGGGTCCAAGCATACCTGGGCTGCTGCCGAAAGCTGAGACGTGCGGTCCCATCCATCAGAGCAATGAATGAGGACATGGGCGCATTCCACATGCACTGTTCGTACAATCTTGCCTACCCCTTCAAGCAGAGTAGAAATGTGCTTCAGCCAGCCCGAGCGCTTGACCTGCCCTGGATCAAGGAACGGTAGGGAATTTTTAGATTCGGCACCAAAGCCAGGAGCAACATCAGCGTCGCTCAAAGCTTCAGTAATTGCCTTAAGCGAGTCCCGCATGACATGGATATTGTCGATCCCAAGGAAGACCTTGCGGCAGCCAGGGTAATAGTCCATCGTCTCGCTCCCGGCTCCCTTTGCATGATTGGCATAGGCATTGGTTGTAGGCCGGGCATCGATAATCACATTGTTGGTCCTGGCTCCGTAAATGTGCTGAGTGCCTAACGACGTAGGTGCCTCTGACGAGTCGATTGCGTCAAATCCCCCCAAGGACGAGTCAGTAATGTGTGTTTCGTCCCTCGTAGAAGGTGCTGTCCCGTTGGGAGGCGCACCAACGTGTGTTCCCCCAGCAAAAAGATGAGACGAAAAGATGGCATCGACCAACTTTTCATCCTGGACACTACGACTGTACCGCAGTCCCACCAATGGCTGGGACGAACGGGTAATGGTGGCCAAGTGGGCCCAGTGGAGGTAGGTGAGCGCAGGGAGCCGCGACTTGGACCGGAACTTGGCGCCATGCTGCAGAGTCGTATCGCTGATCCTTGAGGGAACGACCAACAACGAGGGGTATGTTGGGCAGAACTGGTGAATCGAACCAAGGGATTAGAAGATCTCATGAAGAAAGGTGGAAGACAACGTGTCCGGCCGGATTGGGAGCCAAACTTACAGTATGGGTCTCATTGAGCGTCGTCGTCCTCCATGCACGGGTACGGGTCCAGACACCTTGTCGTTCGAATTCCCTCTTGGGATCGTAGATGAGCCATCCGGGTGGAGAGAGACTGGTTTCAGAACCATCGGTGGGAGCAGCAGACGGGGGTGATGAAAGCGGGAGCAAATTCAAATTCGGTTTCTCCTTTGTTAGAAACACGTCCGGATGGAAAGCAGCAAGTTGTTCGATGTGCTTGAGAACTGTGCAGGAGCGCAAGGATCGGTACACGTCGTGGCAGACCTGGTCGCTGCCAAAGTAGAGTGTGAGCGACTCAAAGTCCTTGAGTTGAATCCAGAGGGGGAATGCTCGGAACTGGAAGGATGGAGCAAGAGTGGCGGCATAGGCATGCGGGAGAGGGACGCTGGGCAGGCGGGTGACATGGCCAATCAGGTGCACGGAAAATGGAATCGTCTCGCCTGGGCGGGCGCCGAAGATACGCTGACGCGGTTCGTCGGCAGTGTGCGGGACACTAAGCGCAGGGGATTTTGTAGGGGTCACGTCGGCGCTGGGAGGCGTGCCAGAATCAGAGCTGGAGGCGGGGTCGAGCTGGAGGATAACGTGATGGGCTGTGAGGGCAAGTGAGGCTGCGCCATACACGTATCGGCGCTGGACCAGAACGGGGGGACACCAGGTAGGACAGGCTGGCGGTCCATGGCGCGCGGCCGTGTAGGAACGGGCAAGTGAGGTGGTGGTGGCGGCGGCGGTGGCGGTGATGGTGGTGGCGGTGGCGGTGGTGGCTTGGAGAAAGATGGAGGCGGTGGGGGCGGCTTGCGCCAGGATGGTTATCGGCTGAGCGCTGATAGCTGGCCGATGGCAGGATGGATGATGCATGATGGGGCCGATGATCGATGACGCGTGACGCGTGACGCGTGATGCGTGACGCCGGCAGCGATCTATGCCCGGCCATTGCAGCCTGCCCACACTGCCCTGTGCGCAGCGCGCGCCCCTCCATCCGCCTATGTCCATCGGCCTGTTGGCTTCCATGGCTGCCATGGCCGCCATGGCCTCCATGGGTTGCGGTGCAAGCGCCGCTCCGTCTACGCCGTGGCCGCGTCCAGGCATAGCTGGCGCAACGGCAAGGTGCGCTCCAGCGCCCGTGTACCCGGCAAGGCAGTGAGCGTCTGGCGCTTGGTGAGCATGCGCTTGGTGTGTCGGCTGCTGTTCGTGCCGCATCTTGTAAAGCCAGGCGACATTGGTGCTCTGCCGCTCGATCAGCTCGCTGTTTGACCAATGCACGCGATAGGTCGAACGCCTCAATCGATCGAGATGCGACGAGGCTGTCCCCATCTGCCGCACCTTGCGCACCTCTCCACGCGGGCGCAGTGAGTTGGACTGGTACCACCCACTACAGCTTGTGCTCGTCCCCTGTGCGGCAGGGAAGCGGGAGCCAATGTCCGTCTCGTATTTGGCGTCCTTGTTAGATGCCTCGCCGGACGCAACTACGCTTCTCGCTTCCTGCCGCCGTGTCATGGTGCGACTGCGGAAGCCCGGGCCCGGTCGCCTCGTCTCGGTGCGGGCAGGAATGGCAGGCATATATGCACAAAGAGTCGCCGAGCAAGCTGTCCACCTGACTTCAAGGGGGGAGGAACAAAGAGGAAGTAAGCGGTATAAGGTACGTGGGAGAGAGGACGCACTCCCTTGGGAAAAGGCAGTTTGGCGCCTTTGTCCTTCCTTTTGGCCTCCTTGGTCGCCTTCTCCGCCTTATCTCCTCCTTGGTTTCATCCTGGACTGCCTGTATTTCCGAGAACGTAGCCTGGACAACAATCTCCTTGTCGTCAGCTGACTTTCCCGCCTCTTGCACTGCCGCCTCGGCTTGAGCCTCTCCTCTTCTACTCCTTTTCCTCCGACACAACCTCGGTTTCGCCCTCCACCTTCAGAGCAGCCGTTTCGGCCCCTTAAGTTTCTGCAGATTGTTCTCCGTGTGGCACAGGAAAGCAATGCGAGAAGAAGCGACCGAGACCAAGTCGCTGCGTTCCGATCACAAAACCGGGTTCGTCACTCCCATCCTGTTCAGCTTGACGTGGCCATCAAGTATGAGTAAATGCGCTTGGTAGACCAAAGTGGCCAAGCATCTATTTAGCCTGCCACCACCCCAATTGCGCCTCTCCTCCTTTGTGTCTACTATAGCGCAACAACCGTTCCAGCCAAATGACCAACCGGTACCCCTTTGTATCAATTGACTACTACTACATCTTCATCCTCTCCCCCACGGCTCGCTACCCTGGCACCCGACGGGTGCCATGTATTGGAAAAGCACCGGGGGTGGCGACGAAACAGACGCAACATTAACTGTTCCCACCTGGACCAACTGGGGCGACCCCACACCTTTCTCTCTCCCGCCTCGTATACGCATTTTCACCCCACAGCACGAATTTTGTTCCGTGGGGCATCCTATCCTGGCGCTTCCCACGGTGCCTGGGCGGCGCTCACGGGTGAGAAGAAGAAGGAAGTCATGAAGGGCTCCCTCTTCGTACCTCTGCAGGCAGCCAAGGCATCGTCCTAAGTCGCAAGAGGGACGAGTCCGTGTCTGCTCGGATCTGGATACCCTTTGGATTCATGATGGCAGCGATACAATTTCCTGCATATATCGAGGGTAACATGGTCTGTGAGCGACATAGTTGGCTGGTTGTGCCAGTGAGTGATGTGCATGGCGGTGTTGGGCAAACCCTTTCGCCACATATGAGAACCCCACCCCCATGTCCTCACCGCTCTTTTCGTGACTGTTCTTCTATATTGTAATGGGGCGAGCGAGGGCGTAATAGAATCGAACAAACAGAAAGGCATCTGTATATACCAGTGGCTCACCATAGAGAGCTGGGATGAAAACAAGCACTTTGCAAGCGAACTTCCATGCTTCCTAGCCCGCCATCTCTCTGCGGGAGACGATACACAACAAAACATACCAGGAAGGAGAGGGGTATAGAAACCATGTGTGTGCACACCCATATGGTGCCACCACCCCGCCCCATCAGTCGCACAGAGAGGCGCAACGCGACTGGCAATAAGTTATATCACCAAAACACTATATTGTGGTGTTTGCGCCACTGCTCGTCCGCGCGATGGAAAAAGGGGGGTGAAAAGTACAAGAAACCAACAGATCAGGGAGGAAGAGGACGATACGGGTGGAATGTAAAAAGGCCAAAAAGAAATGGTGGGGCGACGAAACCTGGAAAAGAAGCACTGATGATTGCCGTCCAAGATGATGCAAACCGCACAACGGTGTGGTGGATGAGGTGGTGGAAAACGGTCAAAGTCAACCAGCGACACATACAGAGGGACATGAAAAAAGTGGACACATGTCACCAGGCTTGGTTGCTGTTGTGACCAAGAACCCAGCGAGAAAATATGCTGAAAAACTCTTACTAGGCCTAAAGAAGAAGACCAAATGGGCCTTGACCATAAGCACGAGCCATAAGGGTGGTATAATACGGAATGGGGCAAAACGTCCAACGGTCAACGGTCAATCACCAGGGAATTGTTGGTGGAAGGATTGGCCATCGGTGCCACATCCACAACCACCAGCTCTCTGCGGTTGGGGTTGCTGGGGTGGAAATGCCATTCGTTCGCCGCGATACGGAAAACTTGATTGTGGGGCAAGCCTGGGTGCCGGGCTTTCACCAAGGGAAGGGCAGTTGACATGTAGGCATGGTACTTGCTCTTGGGCCGGCGCCGCGGGGGATCGGATTTT
The DNA here is from genome assembly GCA_003971905.1 of Moniliella sp. 'wahieum'. Lineage (NCBI taxonomy): Eukaryota > Fungi > Basidiomycota > Moniliellomycetes > Moniliellales > Moniliellaceae > Moniliella > Moniliella sp. 'wahieum'. Next base: position 567,436 of record RSEE01000038.1, on the reverse strand, counting down.
TGCCCCTTATTGGTCCTCTTTTTTGGTTGCGGGGTGTGCCGATTGGGCCTGGGGGAGATGCGTATGAGGAACAGAACCGGGGACGAAGGAAGACACTAGGCCAGGTGGTGCAGAGACCCCAGGACCAGGATCCGTGTCGAGGAGGCTGTCGATTAAGGTGGCCAAATCCTCTGATGGGGATGGCAACATACCGTCCCCCTGGGAGGCCGGTCCGATGCTGGTGCTCCAGTTTGAGCTCACTGGGGCAGCGGGGGGGAGGGTGCTATTGTCGTGGCTGGATCCGTTCGTGTTGGTAGAGGCGAAGTGGGGTGAGGACATTGAGGGAGAAGGGCGCTCGTTGGCCGTGGCAGGGAGATGAGGAGTGGCGTCGCTGCTGTCCTCGCCAGGGTGAGTGGTGAGAGGGCTTTGCTTGATGCCTTCCTGCAAGATGATCTTTAGGGAAGGGAAACGGAGGGGTAGGAACCAAGGCGTCTGAGCTTTGAGATTCCCCGTGGGAGGAGTGCGACGAAGACATGGCGTGGGTCGTGGCGGAGAGATGCAGATGTGCGCGCCCACAGAGAGCCCTATATATATGGACAGCAGAGAGAGGCGTCGTCCACCCGGGAGAGGCGGATGATGAAGAGGCGGAGGAGCCCGTGGGAAAGACGGGAGGTGGCCGGAGGAGAGGAGGTGGCGATGCAGCGCAACCCAGTGGGCCAGCAGACAGTCGTCGGAATGCCGGCTGGGCAGGTGGGCTGGATGAGTAGGGCTGGATCTGTCTGGTGGGCCTGCCGTTGGGAGCGTGTCGGCGGCTGCTCCACCGCGACCAGCTGGGCGACAGCCCCCGTGCCACAAGACACATGGTGCATGACATGTGACACGCGACAGCGCCGGGTGTGCGCGGGCGTGGGCGGGTGCGGGGCGATTGGTTGCCCCAGGACGGCCCAGAGGAGGGGTTGATGAGCTGGTGAGTAGAGTATATCAGCGCCTGAGCGCGGAAGAGCATCCGGTCGGCATTGCGCCAAGCATCACGCCCTCCTCATCCAAACATCCGGTGTTGAGCAGCTCTGGACACGTGGTGCTCGCCTATGCCTGTGTATGCCCATCGTCGTTCTCGCGCTGCCGACGGGGGCCTATTACATCGTCTTCCTCTCAGGAGTAGCTCCTGCCACTCCCAGGCCCAAGGGTCGTCTCCTGTCACATGTGTGTCACACGCATGCGGCTATCACATGGCGATCACCGTGTGGCGTTCCGCTGCCAAAAGGACAACGGTTCAACTACCGGTACCTGGCCATGTACGTGATACGCGGCAAACGCCGGCGGGCGTGCGTGGCGGCGCCTCGGCCGACCCGGACGGAGACAGCCAAGGCGGGCCAAGCAGGCCGGGGCGATAATGGAGGCGATACCGATAAGCGCTGCCAACACGCACAAAGACGCTGGCGCATGATGCATGTGCATGATCGATGATCGATGATCGATGACCCATAGCCGCGTCGTGCGCTGTGGTGCCATCGGCCGCCAGCCTATTGCTCCGTCCTGCCGTAGCACGCCATTTCGCGTTGAATGGCGCCGGCTCTGGTGCCGCCCACGGGTCGCACGGCGCCGCACGAACATCCCACCGCGTATCATGCATCGTGCATCATGCATCATGCATCCCGGCGACACCTTGGCAGCTGGCACTGTGAACACTGCACGGCACGACGCCAGTCGGACGCGTGCGGGTCGGCTGGGCTGGAAGGGCCGGTGGGATCTGGGAGCGCAAGGCGCGCGAGGCATGCCATCACCATCACGCGTCATTCATCACTCCCTCCCTCCTGGCCAACGCACCGGCACCAGCAAAAAAACCCAAGCCGACTCCGCACGTGGCCAGCACGCAGAAAAACCCCGTGCGTTTATAAGGCACCCCCCCCCCCTTCCCCTCGGCTTCTTCTTCCGTCCCCCTCCCCTCTCTGCCCAGCACGCTGCCTGTCCTCCGCCATGTCTGCTAACGGTGTTTCTTTCCACAACCACAAGCTGCCGAGGGCCACTTCCTCTTCACCTCGTACGTCGCCATCCACTCTCAGTCCCTGCGCGCATCGCCGCTAACCCCCCCCCTTTCGTCCCCCCCCAGCGAGTCTGTTGGTGAGGGCCACCCCGACAAGATTTGTGACCAAGTGTCGATGCCATCCTCGATGCCTGCCTTGCCCAGGACCCCAACTCCAAGGTTGCCTGCGAGACGGCGACCAAGACGGGCATGGTCATGGTCTTTGGCGAGATCACGACCAAGGCGGTGATTGACTACCAGAAGGTCATTCGCGACACGATCAAGGAGATTGGGTACGACGACAGTGCCAAGGGCTTCGACTACAAGACGTGCAATGTGCTGGTTGCCATTGAGCAGCAGAGCCCCGACATTGCCCAGGGCCTCGACCACGGCTCGCTGGAGGATCACGGCGCTGGTGACCAAGGCATCATGTTTGGCTATGCGACGGATGAGACGCCTGAGCTTATGCCCTCACCCTCACCCTCGCCCACAAGCTGAACCGGGCCCTGACCGTCGCTCGCAAGACGGGCGCGCTTCCCTGGCTCCGCCCCGACACCAAGACGCAGGTGACTGTGCAGTACAAGAAGGATGGCGGTGCGGTGGTGCCCGTTCGCGTCGACACGGTTGTCGTCTCGACCCAGCACTCCGACGACGTGACGACGGAGCACCTGCGTGCCGAGATTCTGGAGAAGATCATCAAGGAAGTCATCCCCGCCCACCTGATTGACGAGCAGACCATCTACCACATCCAGCCTTCGGGCCGGTTCGTGATTGGCGGCCCTCAGGGCGACGCTGGTCTGACGGGGCGCAAGATCATCGTTGACACCTACGGCTGGGGCGCGCACGGTGGCGGTGCCTTCTCAGGCAAGGACTTCTCCAAGGTGGACCGTTCGGCGGCCTACACGGCGCGGTGGGTGGCCAAGTCGCTGGTTGCCGCTGGCCTGGCGCGTCGCGCGCTGGTTCAGCTGTCGTACGCGATTGGGGTTGCGGAGCCGCTGTCGGTGTTTGTCGAGTCGTACGGCACGTCGTCCAAGTCGGATGCCGAGCTGGTTGATATTGTGCGCAAAAACTTTAACCTCAAGCCCGGTGTGATTGTGCACCACCTCGAACTGCAAAAGCCTATTTACCGTTCCACCGCTTCGTACGGCACTTTGGGCGCCCCGAGTTCACCTGGGAGCAGCCCAAGAAGCTGACGCTGTAAACGGCCACTCTGAACCTGCCACTCACTCTACTCTTGGTTCAACTCCAAGTGGGGAGCCGGTCGTGATCCGTGACCTGTGACCCGTGACCCGTGACCAACCCGGCTCCCTTCCAAAACTACGCGGCTTGCCTCCTTATCGACTTCTCCTTCTGTCCTTTACCTTGCTCGTCTCAACGACTTCCATGTATCTCGATACGCGTGTACAACATGTCGGTTCACCCGGACCTTGATTCCCCCCTCTCATCCTCATCGCATTGCTTCAACGGCTTACCAGCACCACCCTCTCTCCCCTATGCATTGTAGTGCTTTATTAGCTGCCTTCAAGTGTGAACGAGGCGCACCCCGTGCCAGCTATACATGGTTTGCTGCCTCAGATTGTGCAGGACGACCGGTCTTCCAGACGCAGAGGCAGGGAACGGGAGGTGAGCAGGACAGCCAGCCAGTGAGCTGGTACGCCCGCTGCCCTTGTCAGAACCATGCCGCCTTGTTTGCGCCCATCAAGCATTCGACCAGATGGCACGTGACCGTGTGACCTGGACAGAAGTGAGCTTGGCGTTGGACCTGTGCGCCATGTGGCACGTCGCCTGGGAAAGCTGAAATGTATAGGTCCCACCAGGCGCAGCCGCCCACTGCATCTCCCTTTCTATATTTTTGCGGCAGTCGTTTTTCCCCGTTACGTAAATTCTAGGGTCAGCATGCCACCCGGCACGTTCCAGCCGCAGCCCGCGGATGCACATGGGTGATAAAATCCTCCAGCGTGGAACGGTGGCTACGGTGGCGAAGGTGGACCGGTGGCTAAGGTGGCGACGGGGAACGGTGGCTACGGTGGGCGAGCAAGCACCAAGCACCAAGCTGGGGCGAAGCCCAGCTGACCGGGCCGTAGGCCGGTGGTCTCCTAGTATTCTTAACGCAATGAACGTTGAACACGTTGAACCATAACATGCATAACACGTAAATCTACTATTAATGAGACAACTGTATCCATAGCACATTCACAAAACATAATGCCCAAGCCGAGACATAAGAAGCACGTTTTATAGTGCCCCACAGTCTACTTGTTACCCTTCAGTATCGCACACAGCGGGTGTTTGTTGACATCTGGGCCCCACCCACTCAATGTATGAAGTCAATAGTGTTCCCAGCAGGTCAGAACCCTCTGAGATCTGACCGCTTTCCCCATTCGCTTCTTTGGATGTACCACGAGTGGATGTGATCGAGCGTGGCAAACATGTGTGAGCGATGAGCGTTGAACTCTTCAACACTCAACACTCAACGTTGAACGTTGACGCGTTGACGCGTTGCCGTTGACCGTTGAGTACGTTGAACTATCTCCAATGAGATCTGAGATTAATGAGATTCTTCAGGATACCTAGTAGCTTCCAACCAGGGGAGGAAGGATCTAGGTTACAGTGTATGTGGCACAGTATATAATTAAACCCTGGTTTCATGGCTTCAGAGAAGAACGACTTTTGAGTGGGTCCCTGGTAGCCTTTGAGACATTCTCGCGCCATTCCAAGAGTCAATGCAGCTAGTTCTGCCGCTACAGAGCCGCACAGTCTTGCGGGATCGTCATGTACCCCCTGATGCACCTCTCATAGCTCGAAAAGTTTACTTCCTTTCTACCCGAGTCCCTCGGCTGAGATCCGCATCTATTCCAATTCTCGTAACTGCACCTCTTGGTGCTACCCCTTGGTAGAGCACACGTCTCGCCTCCGCCCACCCCCCCACTGCATTTCTTCTTCCCCCCAACCAGATAAATTAATTGTGTTGGCGAGAAGTTGGATGGATGTGGTCTCATGCACATATAGGCCTTTTATGAGTGTCATTGTTTTGGCCCCCGCGCTTTCAACGAAAAATGGGTCGCTCTAGAGGATGGAATACCGCAAACGCCAAAGAGAGAGCTTCCTTTGGCTTTCAATGCGACTGGCCCCGTGCTCTCCCTCAGGCGGCATGTCTTTCTTCTTCCCCCAGCCAGCGTTACCATTATATACATCGAAGCGGAAGTGTACAGTTGTGTGTGCGGGGGCTGCCCCCGTGCCGCGTTTGCGCCCCCCGCCCTCGGCTGCAGTCGTGCTGCTACCATGCATCACGCTTCGTGGTGACCGTGTGATGAATTTGCGCGACAGTGGAGGAGAGCTGAGGAGGAATACGCGCAACGCCGTTCCGCTCGGGGTTTATGCTGTACCGTGTATTTTTTCCTGCGTTGCCGCTGGGGTCGTTTCGTTCTTCTTTTCCACCAAACCCTTCTCGTGGGTCTGGCGGCCTGCTGGGCTGCCGGGCCTGCCCACGCACGCGGTGCTCACCAAAGGGTGACGGCCAAAGGACCGCACTAGCAGCCCCCCTCGCCGCTTCCGGTGGCTGAGTCGCTGTTGGGAAAGTCCCCGGACGGTGCGGTGACGTCTGGCTGCCCCCCCACGCAGGAGGGGCACCAGGGTGCGACCCATGTCCTCTGTCGCTTTGCTTGCATCCTCTTGGGCTCCACGTGAGGACGTGGCTGTTCTAGGCTGTCTCTTGGATGGGTACGAGGAAGCGCACCGGCAGCGGAAAGCGCGCGGTTGAGATGCCCTTGCGGGCAGGTACTCTGTAACCCTATCATGGGGACCGAGGCTTGGTGCGCTCACCCTCTGCCCATCCATGGGGTGGATCTGATGATGGACTTTCATGTTCGTGGTTGCTTGGAGGGCACTGCCCTGGGTGTTGGGGCTGGGCTAGCTCCTGTTGGTTTGGGGCGCAGGTGAGCGAAGACACGAGCCCTGTGCCTGCTCAGGAGGAGCTGGTCCGGCTCTGTGCCTGCGGTGGTGGCGAGCAAAGTGAGACGAAATGGGTGGTGCTGATCCCGCTTGTTGGTCATCTTCATACAGTTATGCGGTCGCCGCGTAGCGGTAACACGACGGGGCTTACTCTTGACCGTCACCCTTTGTTGCTGCCCCCGTAAATGGGCGGGCAAACAGGCCCTGGTGCCACCCCTGGTGGGTTGGACGCTGGGGCACTCTCACTTTTTTCCCCTTTTCGCCTCGGTGCCTTTGGCGTCGAGGCGCGCACGCATGCATCTATCCTTACTGAGGAACACTATTTTGGTCCGAGTTCATTCCCTTTGTCGTCGTCACGGGCGTGCACGTAGCTCCCAAAAGGAAAGAATCGTAGCGTGGTTGCGGAGTGTGCCCGTACGGAGTTTCCCGCGTAGCTGGCTGTTCAGTCCATGACGGCGTGTGCCAATCGTGGGGGTGGCGCTACAACAAAGCGCGGTTGCGGGTTACCAGCCCTTGGCGCCTGGGTCCTTGCTGTTTTGTCACACAAAATGAAATGAGCCATGGCTGGCCCGATGCATTACCTAATATGCCCAGCAGTTTAAATGCGTGCCGTGATCACAGCACTCGCAAGGGGTGCCACCCGCATCCAACCATCAACATGTCACCAGCCGAGGACAAGGCGCGCCCACAGGCGGCCACCACGTCGGCCCGCTCCGATGGACACCAAGTCGCATCCAGTCCACTTGTACCTTCGGCTTCGACCGGTGCGCCCACCAACTTGTACGTGGGCAATCTTGCAGCGAGCGTGGACGAATATGCGCTGCTCAAGGCGTTTGAGCGGTTTGGCAAGCTCAAAAGACTCGACTTTCTCTTCCACAAGACGGGGCCGAGACGGGGACAGCCGCGCGGGTATGCTTTCATCGAATATGAGCAAGCGTCCGATGCCGCCAAAGCGCTCAAGGCTACCACCTCTGGTGCCGGTGCTGTCCTCCAGGGGAGGAAAGTTGTGGTGTCCTATGCCTCGCAATGGGAGGAGAAGCAGAGGATTAGGGACGCACCGCAAGCTCGTCATCCTGTTGGAACAGAAAGCCGTCAAACCGCATTGAGCGCCGCCTTGTCCGCGGCCACGCCCACTTCGGTTGAAGCGAGGATACGAGGCATGGAGGCCCAATTGGCTTTGATGAAGGGAAATGGCCATTCTCATTCTTCTACCAACTCCGCTTCGACCAGAGCAACATCAACTGAGAAGCGCTCTGTGCCATTGAGATCTCGGGTGTCGTCTTCCCGGACCAACGTTCATCCATACCTGCATCCACGCGCTCCACCGCGAGGCCTCCGCCTCCTGGGAAGACGCAATGAAAGCAACCCGAAGTCTCAGTCTCTTTACTTGTCTCTGTGCACTTCAAGGACTGCTCCAACGCGTTATTCGTCCCCGGCACATGGGGGTTGGGTGTAGGCAATCTACTCTCTTGGTGTGGCCTCAGGCCTCACCCGTCTTGAAAAAAAACATCATGAAATAAGCCCCACCGCCGCATCATGCCTTTTCGAGTTGGCTCCGTTTTCCTCCCCGCGTTCACCTTCTCTCTACCAAGACCTTCGTCTCTGTGGATCTTGGATTGGAGCTTTGTATCAACGGACACATCGCAGTTACAAGCCATAGTACCCCCTCCCCGTCCGCCCCGCCCTTCCTCAGCTTTTTGCTGTTGTACCACCACATATATGCCCCGGCGCTCTCCTCTTTCCTCGCCATTCTGCGCCGTCGGCCCTATAGTGATGCGTTCCAGATGGATCACACCTGCCTCCATGTGCTGTGAAGAGTAATACACTATCTAGAATCTCATGCTATGACAATGGGGTTGCAGGGAAGAGTCGATCGAAAGCGATCCGGCGCCCAGGCCCGAGATCAACTCAACCGAGGATGACAACACAACGCAAAATAAGGCCGGTGCGGGCGACATGTGGAGGGCGGCAAACAATCCATATATGTCAACAAGCTAGGTACCAATAAATCGGTTGAGGAATCCGAGCGGCTTAGGAAATTGGTAGAGCAGCGGATCCTAGCTACTCCGCACTAATGTCCCCCCGGAGTTCGGCGGCAGCTTGCTGAACTTTGTCCGTGTCAAAACACCTTGCCGCGGTAGTAGAGCGCGTTGGCCTTGACTTGATCCTTGAACGGCACCCCCTCTACCGGAGGAACACCAAACCACGGTGCATCCTTGGCGCTGTCAGGGATGTTGGGATCGTTGACGACTACGAGCGCGGGGGGTGTAGGTCAGCGACAAGTCGTCCCATATGGACATGTATATACTTGGCAAAGGCCGGGAGAAGAGAACGTACCAGTTTCTGGTTCGCCCGGGTGCAAGGGCTTGATGATCCTTGTGCTGCCGGCCAGGCCGGCCGAAGCGGCATCCTTCTCGGCTTCCTGCACCAACCGGCTTTCCACCCCGATCAATCACATCGACATTAAGGGAGGGTCATGGTGCAGACCATGAGAGTGGTGCTGGGAGGTTGCAGCAGCATGTGGGGCAGGGGTAGTATTGGCCTTGGTCGACGTTGTTCAACGGTGCCAGTCGCGTGTTGGGCCTGGGCGTGGGGGACGTCGGAAGAGCGGAAGCCGAGCGCTTGGTCGTTCGATGTGAGGCCGGGGGAGGTCATGGTGATGGCAAGCGGGACAGAACTTGGTTGGTGGGAAAAAGAAGAAAGGGGGGTAAAGATGGGAATCGGAAGCGTGGGGACGTTCGTCATTCTCCTTTTAGCCCGGGCGGAGACTGGCTGCTCTCAGCGTGCCAAGCGCACGGGCCCACGCTGGAGGTTATGATGAGGGGGCCCGTGGAACAGCAACACAACAGTTGGTGTGTGACGCAGTGAAGGTGTGCTGGCCGTGCTGGGGCTGGGCGCGAGGCGCAGTCGATGACTGGTGTGGCCTGGTGGGGCCCTCAGATCCCAGATGTGGATATCGATGACATCGGCATCTTTGACGCAAGGCTCCAAAACCACACACAGCGATGCGCAATGTGGAACGATCGACGTGTGCCGGCTCAAGAGGAAAGCTAATAAGCCAGCAGCTATGGTCTCAGCCTGTTGCCACCCAGCATGCAGTCGGACTACTCAAGCTTCACGGGACTGTCGCAGGGTCAGGCCTGCGAGGAGGAGAATGCTGAGGAATGATGATGCGGCAGGTCGCCCTCATTGGCCCGATCACCACATCGAGGATCTCAATCATGCGTCGACATATATCCGTGTTGCGATACAGAAATTAGATCCCACTATTACCAGCGTTATAAAAGGGATCGAGAGGATTGAATCTTGAGGCCTGAGTAGGGGGAATGGGCCTTTTGGCATTCTCGAGAAGCAGCAGCGGTGGAGATGCTACTACGGAAGCTAGTTGTTACTTTGGGGAACTTGCAAGATTTAATGTTCCCAGTTGAAACAGGTTGAAACACCCATGACGTAGGGCGGCGCCACCTGGTTCTACGTTGACGTCATGCAATGGACTTCTGGGGTCTACGTGTCTACTCTCTGTTGCATTAAGCTCAAGCCCAGGCTCATGTCCTGCATGACACATGTCATTCCGGGACAGCTTGGCACCGCGAATGCGCAGATCCATGATGGGTGGTTCCCGGTGATCATCAACATCATTGGCAGGTAACCACCACCAGGAACGTGATTACATGAAACCCCAGTACTAGATGCGGAAGAGAGATGAGGGTCCAAAAACAGGTCCCACAAGTCCAACAGATCCAACAGGTCTCCAGCTTTCCAACCTGGTCAAGTTTGTCCCACCGTCCCAGCTCCGGTACTTGTAGTCGTCTTGCCATTTTCATCCATCACTGGCCGAGTTACGCCCCCCAAAGTGCAGAGGCATAATGATGTTTTTGGTGCGCTCACAGCAACGAAAAAAAGGAGAACACGAGAGAGGAAAAGGGATGAGGCGTATAATACGAGAGTGTTTTGCAAGTATTTTGGAGAGCGCATCTTTGGCGTAACAGTCTAGTAGTGCAGCCATATCTGTTGTCTATGCACGTAGCCCACACGCATACCACGTTTAACATACAAGGTAGGATCAGGCACGATATCCCAAAGCAATTCAATGTCCTGGCAGCGATGGAGTGCACAGGAGGAGGAGGGGAGCATGGGTATGAACATAAAGGGTGGAAGGCCTCTGGGAACGATAACGGGCCCTCGCAGTAGACGGGAAACAGGTGTGGCGTGCGATGCGCAAGATGGAGGGGGATGATACACGATCTCTGACCGAACGCAGGGTCGGGACCTGATGCGGGCGAGAACGGTGGGAGAAAAGGATAAGAGAGGGACAAGGGGGCATAGACAAAACTCAATAGTTATCATCGAACCGAGGATCATAACGGACATCCGGTCGATCGTAGCGGTCCTACGCGCGCTCTGGGCCTGGGCGTCCCGCATCCCGCGCTTCGTAGCGCGTGTACCCGCTCGTTTGAGCGGCGCGCCCCGGAAGCGGTTGGGGGGGAACATAGATCTGTCCCACCTCGGGTGCCGACGCTTGGGTCTTGGGAGGCGGTGCAGGAGCCGGGTAGGCAGTTGGGTATACGCGTTATCGTAGGCGTCCCCACGCTGGTAGTTCAGGTACTGGTTGCTGCCCACTGGCTCCAAACCGGTGGATGGAAGTGGAGTGTTTCGCTTCGTGGTCCATTCGGGTTGGAGGGGCGTGCTCTGGTACTTCCTCCTTCTCAGACCGTAGCAGGACCGACCAGGCTCGCAGCAGGCCACCAGAAGAGGAATGATGCTCAATAGTGCGCAGCCGAACGCGGCCCTGAGCCAGAGAGCATTGCCATAGTCCAAACCAAACTCCTGGCTAATGTGAACGGATTTGAGCTCGTCGCGAATAATGCCCAGCATGGCGGTCCAAATTGCTGCTCCGACACCAAGAAGGACAGCGGTAAGGAGAGAAGCGAGGGATGCGAGAAACAGAGCAAAACGCTCTCCATTGAGCAAGCTCAGGAGCCAAGACACGCCCGCCAATGGTGCCGATAAAGAAAAGATAAAACGTGCCACGGGAAAGGTGAGCGAGCCAGGATGGATTGGTGATTTTATTCAGCTTGGATGGGTCAATGCTGCCCCCCGACCCATCATTTGAAAGGGCGCCGGCCGGGATGTTATTCGAGCCAATGTCGGCATCAAAGGTCTGAACTGGCTCGAAGGGGTGGCCAAATTCGTTGGAAGAACAAGAACGGTTGGAGCTATCGGCACCACCATCGCTTCCACATACGCTGTACATTCCCCACCAGTAGTTGAATCGTGCGCCGTTGCCAGCGAGGAGTGGGGCGGACTGATTCGAGGCAAAGATCGGTTGCACCCCACTTGTATCGGCTTGTGCAACCCGAGTGGCAAAGCCAGTGAGATTGAGATGAGCGAGATAAATGTGGCGTTCGACCCGGCCGGTGCCAATCTGACCGACGTTGACAAATCATCAGCACCATGGCGGCGCACATGAGCAAGGAGCCTGCAATGAGGAATGTGGGAAAGGGGACGGTCATTAGTCGGTTGTCATGTCATACACGCATACCAGTTCGGTACCTGAATACGCACCAAGTCCGCAACAGACACCTCGAGGCATGGCGGTGGATGGAGGTGAATGATGGTGATGGAGTAGAATCTGTCAGTGGTTCTTCTTTGGGCAGGCACCGCAGTAGAATCTTGGTCGGCTGGCTCCCAGTCCAAGTAGAATCCACCCGGCAAGGGCACAGCGCCGCTCATTAAACTCGGCCGCAGCGGCGGAGCCCCGCATGAACGTTTCAAGCGTATTCTAGGTTCGTCGAACGTTTAACGTTGAACGTGCAAATTGCAAAGTGTTCCGATTCCGCTCTGAAAGCTTCAACGTGCAACTGGGACTCACGTGATGCATGATGCATGATGCATGATGCAGTGAGCAGAGTGCCGGAGGTAAGACGGAGGTTAAAGCTGTTAAGACGTTAAAGCCAGCGTTACAGCATCATCAACTGCACCACCACCTTGCCGCGGCCGGCTGGCTTAGCCTGGAGACGGTAATACAGAGCTGGGCCTCGGCCACCTCTATCTCCGACGGCGGCCGTGTGGCTGATGCCAACGTGCGGGTGCGCAGATGGCTGTTGCGCGCTCCTCTGCTCTGCTGCTGAGCGTGGAACGCTGAACGCCGACGATGGCAACCAAATGACGCGGGTTGGGGGATCCTTGTGGCGCGGGTGTGCCTGGGTTGGGCTATTTCTTCAGTGCGCCCAACCTTGACTGGGCGGCAGCTTTGAAGCGTTGATAGATGAAGCTTGAAGCTTGAAGATTTGATACCACAGGGCTGGTGCACTGGGGCCTGTGGTTGGATATCATAAGGGAGGCCCCAACACAAAGGGCGCTGAATGGCCCAGGGTAGCAGCTACGCCACAATGTCGCTCCGCCTCGGTCTCGGGTTATAGTCCGCCGCCAGACACCGGCGCCGCAAAGGCCTGCTGGTGGATTAATTAATAATCGATTGACAGCCGAGCAAGGCCGAGCAGAGCCGAGCATAGTATCGTAAGGATGGGATGGTATAGCATGGTACGGTATGGTATGGTATCGTGCTGCGTCGTATCGCCGACAGCCCGGGAGGTTGCCTGTCTGCGCGGCATCAGCCGTGTCAGCACTCAGTCTGAGTAGTACTCAGCCAGCGCTTAGCCGCGTCAGCCGGCCGCAGCTGGCTGTCCACACACGAGCCCCACGGTTGCATTCCGCGCATTATGACTACTGTGACATGGCCGCAGGCGCGGCGTAGCAAACGGTGCAAACGTCTCTATTATAGGCGGTGGGCCAATCCGAGCTGCTCTCCGGGGTTTTTATTCACCCCCCTCTCCGCTCGAGCGCGCGGGGAAGGCACTCCCAACACTCACACCATTCTGCCTCTTTCTCTTCCCTTGTCCCCTTCTCCTGCTATAACCCCCGCCGCGGATGGCTACCATGAGCCACGGACCGCACCCCTCGCCCAGTGGCCAGCTGGCGTCCGAGGTGGTCATTGTTGTGCTCGGCGCTCGGGCGATCTGGCGCGCAAAAAGACGTTCCCGGCGCTGTTCAACCTATACTGCTTGGGCCTGTTGCCGGCCCAGACAAGCATCATTGGGTATGCGCGTACCCCGCTCGACAAGCAGGCGTTTGACGAGCGGGTCGGGAGCTTGCTCACCAGCGTGTCGTCGCCCGGAGCACAAGAGACCGTGTCTGCCTTTCTTGGCCTGACCAGCTATATTGCTGGATCGTACGACGACGAGGCGGCGTTCCAAGTGCTGGAGCAGGCGATTCAAGCGATTGAGGCGCAGCGCGGTGTGCGCCAAGCCGGCTCCCACCGTCTCTTCTACATGGCCCTTCCGCCGAGTGTGTTTATCCCGGTGGCCCGCCACCTCAAGAGAACAACTATGCCCCTCATGGTTCCAATCGCATCGTGCTGGAAAAGCCGTTTGGGAAGGACCTCGCGTCGTGCCAGGCAATGCTCGGCGCACTCAAGCCACTGTGGCGGGAAGAGGAAACGTTCCGTACGTACTCGAGGACAGTTGATCTTCTTCTTCTTCTCACTTATTCCCAGCCTCTCATCCCCCTAGGGACATTACGCGCGTGTACTAATGTTCTGCGCCTGCCACATCCACCTCGATTCCATTTCGGATCACAGGCATCGACCACTACCTGGGTAAGGAGATGGTGAAGAATCTATTGACCGTTCGCTTTGCCAATCCGGTCATCGAAGCGACGCTCAACAACAAGTACGTGTCCAATGTCCAGATCACGTTCAAGGAGCCCTTTGGCACCGAAGGTCGCGGCGGGTACTTTGATGAGTTTGGCATCATTCGCGACATTGAGCAAACCACCTGTGCCAAGTCTTATCGCTGTTTGCCATGGAGCAACCCCAATCGCTCGACGCGGAAGCCATCAGGGACGCCAAGGTGGCCGTGCTAAAAGACATCCCGCCCGTCGCAATGGAGGATGTGCTGTTGGGACAGTACATTGCAGCGGGGGGCAAACCGGGCTACCTGGATGATCCCACCGTGCCTGACGCTAGCAACTGTCCTACCTTTGCTGCGTTGGCATTGTGGGTCAAAATGCGCGTTGGCGCGGTGTCCCCTTCTACTCAAGGCGGGCAAAGCATTGAACGAGGCCAAGGTGGAAATTCGTGTACAATACAAGGACCCGGAGAACAACCTCTTTTCCCACCCGGACGAGGGTCTGATGCGCAACGAACTTGTGCTTCGCGTCCAGCCCGGGGAAGCGGTGTATGCCAAAGTGAATGCCAAAGCGCCGGGCTTAACCTACGATCTGATCAATGCCGAACTCGACTTGACCTACAAGGGCCGGTTTAGTGGTGCGCGGATTCCCGAGGCGTACGAAACGTTGATCTACGATGCGTTGGTCGGGGACCACAGCAAGTTTGTCCGAGACGACGAGTTGCAAGCCAGCTGGTCCATCTTTACCCCGCTGCTCCACGCGATTGATCGGGGGGAGCTGATGCCCGAGCCGTATGCGTACGGATCCAGGGGACCCAAGGCGCTCAACGACTGGGTTGCCAAGTACGGATTCAAGTACAAAAACCACAAGTACAATTGGCCCACGACGGATGTCCGTCGCATCTCCTATTCGGCTGCCCATTTGCCAACGCACCCGGGGCGTTGATCTAGCCTCTATCTACCCCCCCCTGTTTTCCCCGCTTGTCTCTCGCGTTCGATGGGTCATCGACTCGGGACACATGGCACTGGCGCGTTGGAGGGTCATACACACATTTCGTCCATCGTAGCATACGGCTTGCCGCGCTCTTAGGAGTAGAGGATAGGAAGGAGGTATGTGACTGGCTATAGGAGGTGATGGGAGTGCTGGGCCATACAAAGAGTCTATGTAGAGCGTTGGGCAGGACCGCTCTTCTCACATCTCCCATTAGACCTCGCATCTACGATCTTGTCTTTGACGCCATGCTCTGACAATTGGTGGTGGACTCTGCGCTCACATAGTGGCAGGGGGACAGGACTGTCCTGGGCTTCTCTCTTTTTTTCTGGCAGGAGAAGTATAAGTGTTCCGGCCCACATACCGAATGCCACCTTGCGACGACTACGAATGTCAAGCGAAGGGACGGGAGGATGGGCATCCAAACTCGGCAACAGCTCGAGTGGCAATGCATAAAGAGGGAAGAACAACCGACGATCCGGCCTCAGGCCTCAGGGATCTCAGAACGGGTGAACCGTCGAAGCAGACAAACCACAAACGAAAGTGCGTGTCGGCCAGAGGGCGAGGGAAGGAGACTAAAATTAAACCGGAACGGTTAGTGGTTAGTTCGTAGGGACCTACGCCCACATAGCCTCCCTCGCCGCCAGACCTCCAAAAAGAAAGAGGAAAGAGGAAGACATCCGACGGACCAAGACCGCCCCCGCGCTCAGAGCCTCATTTCCGGAAAAAGCCACGGAACTTGCTCGCCTTCTTCGCCTCGCCTTCCTCCCCACGTACCTCCCCTGCCGGGGGGTGAGACGCCGAGGAAGCCGAGGAAGACGACGCCGACCAGTCCGCGTCGCCCGATGAAGAGCCAGGCACAGGGGCAGGCCCGGACCGCGGGCGGGCTGCGCGGGTGGTGGCGCGAGGTGGGTCGCGCGTCCGGGGCACTTCGAGCGAGTGGTACGACCGCTCAGTACGCGATGGCTGGGAGTGAGTCGAGACGCGTTCCGGGTGCCGGCGCGAGCTGCTGGCATGGTTTGGGGGAACACGACCACTGCTGCCGCGTCGGGGTCGCGGTGGCCCGCCAAACATTTCCGCCAAAAAGGAAGCGTCGAGCTCGGTGGGCGCCGGGCGTCGTTCGCGCGTCTCTTTGATGGGATGTAAGGCGCGAGGACGCGAATGGGAGCGGCGGAGAATCTCAGCCGGGGCCGAGACGGAGGAAAAGATGCTCAGTTGGTCGTCCGAGTGGGCACTGGAAAAGCTGGTTCGGGAAGCGGCCGGACGCTCGCCCCGCTCGCGCCAGGACAGAGGTTGCTCGCTCGGCGTGAGCGGCTTGGGAGGAAGCGGGTGGCCTTGGCCTTTCTCCGTTCCCGCCGAAGAAGGCGTAGCGGGAGGCAGAGGGGAGGAGGAGACTTGTTCCCTCGCTCGCGTTAGGGAACTCTTACGATTACCCCGCTTGCGTCTTCGCGGTTTGTTCGATCCGGCAACCGACACGGCCTCGTCCTCGGATGAGTCCAGCACTTCCTCGCCCCCCGACAGGGGGGTTGCTACCGTGGGTTTCTTGGGTTGCGAGGGGACGAGCTGCGGCGGCGGCGGCATCGCACGGCGGGCTGCTAATGAAGACTCGGTTCCGAGCGGTGCCTGAGGCTCCGTCGATGGAGGCATGGCTGCCGGTAGAGGAGGCTCCGTCGGAGCTTGGGCGGTCGCCACAGGAAGACTAGGTCCGGGGATAGCGGGAGCTTGTGTAGACAGGCGGGGGTACGAGGAGGGCGGACAGGAGGTGCCCGAGCGGCCAAGACGGGAGGTGGTGGGGATGTTGGAGCCGTTGCGGGTACTGGTACAGGGGAAGGGGGTCGGGGGGGCATGGTTTTGCTCGCCTGGAGCGTGCCCGCCAATTCTTCCTGCACGGTCGAGGGCATGTGCCTCAATCCTCTCTCGGGAATGGGAATTGAGACCGATCCTCTGGGTAGTCCCCTAGTGGGTCCGATTGGACTGGGTTCGGTCCTAAGTGTGAGATTGCCAGCAGCGAGAGAAAGGTCGACAAGGAGTGAAGGAGAGGCGATTGACCCTTTCCGAGAGGGTAGGTAGATAGAGTTGGCTCGCGAGGGGGAGGGGGTGAGGGCGGAGGTGATTCCCATCCCGGCTCCACGAGAGGGAGCCGGCAGGCCCGGTCCGGTAAGCCCAAAGTGGGCCGGAAGATCCTTTGCCCACTGACCTAGTTGGCCAGCAGTCACCCTTGTCCCCGTTGAGATGGGATTGAAGACTCCCTGAGCCAAATACTGGGCCACGGCGGGAGAGAGCCCATCAAATGCAACCAGTAGCCATTCCACTGGGTCGGCTTGGTAGGCAGCAAACGAGGGGCAGTTGCCGAAGGCTCGGTAAACGGGTTGCGGTGGAAGAGCATGTTGAGCAAGATCACTCCCAGGGACCACACGTCGGCCGGCTTGGTCTGGTACGCAGGCTCGTCATCGTTGCAACACTCTGGACAGATGCAGAGGCAAGGAGGCGTTAGTGGTGCAACCGGAGTACGAGAGAAGAAAGTCCAGGGGACGTACCATACGACATGTAGGGTTTGCTCCCACACCCCACTTCCTCACCACTCCTCCCTGGTAGCCAGCCCAAAATCAGTAAGCTTCACCGAAACGGGCTCCACCTCGCCACTTCTCGTGGCGCCCTGTGTGGCAGGAAGGAGGCGACGATCCTGGACGATAAAGTTCTCAGGCTTGAGGTCGCGATGAGCAACGCCTTGGTCGTGGCAGAACTGCACCGCTTCGCACATCTGGACAAACATTCTGCTGATCAGGCGGAGGCGATGCCATGAGAGAATCGAGTAGCCAGAGGTAGTAGCGAGCAAGAGGGGGTCCTGAGGCGAACTCCCCAGGCTTTCCTGCCCCCCTTCACCATCATCAATGGGCGAGACGACGGAAGGAGAAGGGGGAAGGTCGTCGTTTGCTTGCTCCAACCAATAGTACAAGTCCTGTCCAGGGCAGTACTCGAGCACGAGAAAGAGCCAGTCGGGGTCTCGTAGGCACAGTGCATGGAAACAATGTGGGGTGCGGGGGCAGGGAATGATGAATCACAACTTCTTCTTTCTGCACTGCTACCATTGCAGAGCTGAGATCATGCTTGCACAAACACTTGAGAGCAAATGCCCTCTCTTGCATGGCATGCGCTGCTCCCAACGCCACAGAGCTGGCATCCAGGTGCATGTCGGGACGTACATGCGGTGTGGAGGAGAGGTCGCTCTCTCCGCTGGGCTCGCAATCCGACACTTCCCGCACCAGATAGACCGAAGCATAGCTCCCCTGTCCCAGCTTGCGTACCACCTCCAAGGGGCCATCAACTCCCCCGTATCTTGTCCCATGCCGTCATGGACCTTGCGTACAACGCACCCGTCATGCCGGAGCCCTTCTGCCAGCCGGTCTCCCGGGAGAAAGATCTGCATGTCGTCCACGCTGATTAGGCTGGCACGGCGGGAAAGGTACTCGGCAGTGAGTGTGCTTTCTCTTCTGGCGGACAAGGCGCCAACAGCTGCTTGGTACGGGGTGATGCCGAGGTCGGAGCCAAGCGAGGCCCAGGACATGCGCGCCCAAGCTGATGTTGGTCAAGGATGTCCTGCTGCGGACGTGCCTCCTCCGGCACGGCGGGGACCGTTGCAGGGCGCTAGGCCGGCGGGAGACGCTGGGGTGGGATGTAGGGGAGGTGGGGGCGGCGTCGCGGGGAGGCGGGGCGGGAAGGCGGAGCGGCGGCGGAGAGGCGGTGGGGCAGCGGGAGGTCAGATGGAGGTGGAGTGGGATGCGAGAGGGAGACGCGGGGTGCCCCATGGCGTGCTGCGCGGCGTCTCTCTGGGGGTGCCGCGCAGCGAAGGGGAGCTGACGCGGTCGTAGTGGGCGGCGGTGGCGGGGAGGAGGAAGGGGTCGGTGGGGGGGGCTGGTTGGGCGCGGGGACGGGGGCGGGCGCAGGGGCAGGTGGGGGCCATGGCGGGCGGGAGGAGGAGTCGGCGCCGCCGCCGCTGGCGTGGGCGGCGTAGGGTGGATGTGCATGGCGGCGCGGTGGCAGCCCAGCCACCCCAGCCGAGGCCGAGGCGCTCTTAACTCCAGCCGCCCCACATCACCCGCACATCACCTGCACATCACCCGCAGCCGCCATCACATCACAGCAGCCTGGTTGTTGATTAGCTCGATGGATTGCGCCCCAGCGCCACGGTTAACCCCTGGCATCGCCTCGCCCCCTGGCTCCGCTCGCAGCCCCCTGGCGCCCGCTGGCTGCCCCCCCGCCCCCCCGCCCAACACACGCCCCACGAGCCCTCATGTGCGGCGGCCAGATGGGATGCTTATATACCCGCCTGCTGCTCTGCGCCGCCCGCAGCTGGTCGCAGGATGAACCACACCTCCCTCCTCCTCTCTTCCTGCCGCCCACAGAATGCACTGAGCACCCCCATCCATGCCTTGCCCACCACTCTCCCTCCCGCCGCCGGGGCTCCATCCCCACCGCCCACCGCCTCCACCCTCGACCAGACCGCGCCGCGCCACGTCCGCATTGCCCCCGACGCCCGCTTCTCTCTCCAGGTCGGCCACCCGCACAACTCGACCGTGCTCGTAGCCACCCAAAACGCCGCCCCCCTCGCCGCTCTTCGCTCGGTCTTTCGTTTTGCCTTCCAGCACGACACGCTTGTTCTCCGCTCCTCCCCTTGTACGTGGGAGCAAGTGCAGTGTGCTCTGGAGCAGGCGGCCCCAACGCCTCATTCTCCTTCGTCTCCCGTAGCAGCCCAGTACGTCCCCCCCTGTCTCTCCTTTTTCTTGGCTCTGCGTTTCCCCGCTCGGACCAGCTGACCTCAAGAGCAGGCCCATCGTCGTGCGCCAGCTGGTCATCCATCTCCTGCGTCCACGCTGGTTGCCATTTATCGAGTGGGCTTCCCCCGGACTCGTTAGCCTGCACCTTGTCCCCACCTCGGACGCCGACGGACCTAGCGCGGTGCTCACGCACTGGACCGAACAGGTCCCTGCTACCGCCCATCCTGCACCTGACCCGGCGCCTACCCAAGCTAGCACCAACCATGGCGCGCATGGCCGCGCAAGTGCCCTTGCTCCTGGCGGGCTGGGTGCTAACCTGGCTCGTGCGCCCGCGACCATCGTATGCGCTCGTGTTCCCCTCCGACCGGCTCCTTCCGGCGTCGGCAGACAGCTGGCCCAGCACGCTTGGCGCAGGTACGCGTGGCCATGCTCTGGGCCTGCTCCCGCGCGCCGTGCATCGCGCAGCAGGACTGCTGTGTGCTGACACTGGCGTACGCCTCCCGCTCGTGCACCGATCTTGGCATATGCCCCGGATTTCTTCTGTGTCCCGGCGCTGTTCCTCGGCCCAGGCTCTTCGGCGCTGGTCGGGCGGGTACGGCGCTATGCCAGCGCGATGGGCTTGCCCCTGCCCAAGCGCTGGGACCTTACCCACACCGCTCCGTCCACCCCTGTCATGACGGCCCCCAGCCCAGCTCGTCGCGTGTCTCGGCGCGCCTTGCCTGCCCTCACCGCGAGAGGAACGGGGTGAGGCAGAGGCAGCCCTCTCGCGTCCTGCGCCCCAGGCGGCCGAGTCCAAGGAGCAGGTGCAAGACGACGAGGTTGCGTTTTCACCGCCTGTGCTCTCCTCGCCCGACTTGCCAACAGGCGCGCTCGTCCCCCCCGCGCAAGATTACTTGACCCTTGCATCCAGTCCGTCAAAGGAAGAGGCGGGACGCCTCTTGGCGGATCGGTGGGCGCCAAGAAGGCCCCCATCTGGGAGCAGAGTACGCCCCAAGCGGAAAGCGGAGGTGAGCGAGACCGACCCTGCCGGGTCAAGGCCTGTGGAGTCCGACCGCATTGCTCATCGCGACATTCTTCGTCCCTGCCAAGGTACCAGTCGGACGCAATCCCGTGCGCCCCAGTCAGCGACGAAGACTCCGAACGTCTTTGCGCCCTGCTCCGGCACCGTCCAGGGGTGCACACTGCGTTCGCCACCTTATCCGGACGCTGTTTGCGCCCGCATCTTCTGTCCCTGGTTCCTACGAGCAAAATGGCAAGCTTTTTGGCCCTTGCAACTCGCCCGCCCTGGCAGCAGCTCACGAGACGTTTGTCCCTGCTGCCAGTGACATGAGCATGCATTTTCTTCCTGCCAGCGGAGCCGGTGGCGTCCTCTGGCCGTCCTCCGGCGAGAGCGATGGTATGTTGCTCCGGCGGCCGAGGCTGCGACGGTGCCGATGGCTCGCGTCGAAACGGAGCCTTTACCCACCCCCCCTTGCCCATCCCCAAACCAAAACGGCACCCAGGCGTCCACTCTACCGTCCCACCTGTTGTGCCTACTATGCTACCAAACGTACGTCCAGCACCGTCGTTTGCACCGGCTGCCGGGCCGGTCGAAGCGCCAAGGAACGGCGCGCTTGGACTTGCCCTTGCTCCTGCTCGCCCAGCCACCCTCTTTGGACCCGCTTGCCGTCCCCCTTCGCCGCTGGCCACCGATACGTTTGCGCCTGCCGCAGCCGGTGGGGGGGGCACCTTTCTTCCTGCCTCGGGCATTGTGCACAACCATTTTGCTGCCTCGGCACAGGAGAGCAATGGACCATTTGTCCCGGCCAGTGCTGGTGTTCGGACACCGTCGATCATCGTCCGCCTCCAATCGGTGTTCGTTGCCCACCCGTCGACGGCTTGCCCCCCCCGCCCAAGCGGGAGACGCGCCGAGCGGGGCAGGCTGCGTTGTTCAAGCCCCCGCTTGCCCTCCCCCAGTCCAGAGACGTTTGCGCCCGCCGCGTCCGGGTCGCAACCGCAGCAGGACACGTTGTTGCTGCAGGACACATCGCGCGGCACACGCAGGGTGTTCGCTCCAGCGTCTTGCCCCGGGGAAGACCTGGCATCGCTCTTTGCGCCCGCCGCTCGCCTCCCGCTGCCAAAGCAAACAGAGAGCACGTTCGTGCCTGCTGGCGCGACGCTTGACCACCTGTTCGCGCCCGCCGCTGGGTCAGCTACGAAAGGTGTCGCCCCTTGCGCCTCGGCTGTGGCCCCACGCACTTTTTTCTCCTGCTTCGCCTTTGGCGGCGTCCAGCACGCGGGATTGGCCCTGGTTCCTACGGCGGAGCCGGACGAGGCGCGGGACCAGCCCGAGCACGCTCTTTTCGACCAGGCGCTCAGCCCCGCTGAGCCCACTCAGTACCCGGTCCGTGGGCTGCGGGTGCAGAGGCAGGCTGCTGCGCCGCTGGCGATGAGCTTGGAGGACAAGAAGGTGACGCTGACGCAGCCCGAGCGGTCTGGGCCCCGCGAGCACACGGCGCCGGCGCCCCAGCGTGCCGATGTCATGGTCGCACGTATCGAGGAGGAAGCGTCGGTCACTGACGTGTCCCAGCGGCAGGCGAAGGAGCAAGACAACCAAGGAGAAAGAGAAAGAGAAGGAAAAGGAGAAGGAGAAGGAAGGAGAAGGAGAAGGAGAAGATTACTGGTCCACCCCCCGAGGCCGAGGCTGGTCTCGACTCATCGATCGCCATCCAATCTCCTGCCACCTCGTCGCCTACCGAAGAAGAAGGTGGCACGCACAGCCCCCTCTCGCCCTCGCCCTCGCCCTCGCCCTCGCCCTCGCCCTCGCCCTCGCCCTGCCCTCGCCCTCGCCCTCGCCCTCGCCTTCGACGAGGTTGACCAGCAGGGTGAACTCGCCGGACCTGGGCGCGTCCCTGGCGAGCGGCAAGCCAGGCACAGGCACAGGCACAGACACAGGCTCGGTAAGCGTACCTGCCCCTTGCTCTCGCCTGCGGGAGCGGGCGGTGGACCACCCCCTCTCCACCGCGGGCCCACCACCGGTGCTCACGGGGCTCAGCCGGTCCTCCAAAAAGGGCAAGAGCAAGTCCCGCTCTGGGCGGGGGAGCAAGAGTCGCGCGGACGCGGCAAGCGCTAAGCGCTAAGCTTAGCGTTACCCCACCGCAGGTTCGTTGGGGCGTGTGGCTTAGCTGCTTGCTTTCTTGCCTTAGGCCTTAGGGGAGGGAAGGGTGTGCACCCCAGTTTCGCCCAAAAATCAATGGGTTTCTTCCTTCGTTCTGGTGGAACTGGATCTCTTTCCTCTCTCCTGTTTCGTCTTTCGTCTTTCCTGTTTCGTTTCTCGTTTTCCTACCCTCCCTACTTCAAGTACCGCTATAGATCGTCCCCCCCTGCCCGGCCTGAGCCTGCTACCCTCGCTGTCTATTCCCATCCACACATGGCCACCATGTCCTCTCTCGCTTGCGTTGCCTCCCTCGCCCGCGCTGGCCGAGGAGCGACCCCGATGGGCGGCCGCGCCCCCCTCGCTTGAAGCACTGTAGACAATGAGGTTTGAGGTTGGAGGCAGATGCGCCGTTGCGCCATTGGGTTGTACACGCCCTATAGTTACTAGTTCGTACGCAGTGGACAATAGTTAGTGGCGCCACGGCCTACCCCACTCAGTGGACTCGGTAACTCAAGTCCGTAGTCCCTAGTCACTATATATAGTCGCTGTGACTAGTCGCTTGCTTGTCCTGAGCCTGAGCTCGCCCATTCTCACGCGCCACGCTTGGTCTGCTGTGCACAGTCGCGCCTCGAGCTCCTCCCGCGGGCTCACATGCACATGCACATAACGCTGATTGCGTCACGCCTGACAGCGTCCCGCGCGTGGCTGGGGCTGCATGCTGCGCTCCCCGTGAGGCGCTGAGGCTCAGGCGTGCGGCTCAGGTGTGTCGTGTGACGTGCGTGACGGGCGCGTATATTAACGGGCCTGGCGCCGCCTGGCCTCCTGGCTAGGTGGGGCAAGATCTACGGTGTAGGGTGTAGGATGTAGGATGTGAGATGGCCGATGGGGTGCCGGATGGGCGGCGGGGGCGCGCCCAAGGCCAGCGGCACTATGTTAGCTGAGAGGCGCCAGCCTCGGGGCGTGTGGGGGCGAGGCGGCGGTGGCGTGCCTCGGTGCGGGGGAGTAGGGTGTAGGGGTGGCCAGGGGGAGCTGCAATGGCGAGAGATGAGTCGATGAGATGGGAGATCCATGGGAGAAAGTCGGTGGGAGAGGGGGGGGCGAAACGTAAACGCGCCACGTAATCGATAGTCCGCCCGACGCGGCCCGCGTTAATTGGCTTGGCCTGCCTGCCCCGCCCCGTTGGATCGCCGGCCGAGGTGCCGTGCCGTGCTACATACCTGTACCGCGTACCGCGTACGGCGCAACGCCTAAGATCTAACGCCTGCCTGGCGAAACCCTGCTCAACCCCAGGCGCCTGACGCGCCAGCATCGAATATCGACATGCAACATCCCACATTCTATCCCGGCCGCGCCGAACGCCCCTCTGCGCTCCGTCCTCCGTGGCCTCGGCGCGTCGTTGCCGGGACGTCCGCGGGGGCGGAAGCGGTGCGTGGTACCAACTAAGCCGGCGCGCGTGGAGCTGCGTGTGGGTGTGGGGTTAACGTACGGTTAACGTTTAACGTTTAACTGGGCAGCTAGACGATACAGCAGGCCTGGGGTTAGACGGCGGTCCTGGTGCTTGCCCACCTGTGGCGAAAATAAGCGCCGCCCCCGCATTAGCTTGTGAGAACGAGCGCATAGGCAATGCGCCCCAGTCTTATTGATCGTCCGACCCAGTCGGCCTGCCACATTCTATGTTACGTCCATAACCGCAGCATGGCTATACAGGCGTGGTGCACAGCGGTGTGGAAGGCTGTGGTGGCGTGTGCTTGGGCCCTCTGCATTCCCTGCAGCATCTCCGGGCGGCGCCACAGCCATACAAATAGTCTCGAGGAGGATTATTCGATTATCGATTAGGCCTTAGGACGAGTAAGATGATGCCGTGCTAACTTGGTCATTAGCACCAGTCACCTAGTCACCGGCAGCATGTGTGACACGTGTGATGCATGATCGACATGCGCATGCATGCATGATCTCTGACCCTGATGACACGGGTGGGCTGACCAATCCGCGGGGCGCCGCGGAGTCGAGCAAGGCGCTGTCATCGATCATCGGTCCTCGGCGCTTGGACGGAGGTTAGATCGAGGGTAGATTTGCATCATGGAGTTCGATCAGAGAGAGACACGGGACCTGGTACCGCCTTTTTTCTACCGTGTTGACCTTTCCCAGGGAAGGTGACTGGTGTCGGCCGCCTCGGACGGGCCGCAGGTGGATGCCGCAGCTTGAGAGCTTGAGGCGCAATCGCGTACTCCACGTTGCATGTTGCACCTTGTTCGAGTTGTCCAGGTGGATGTGCGGCTGTTGGTGTTAGCTGCTACCTGCTACCTGCTACCTGTTACCGCTTAACGCTTACCTGTTCCTTCTTACGCGGGCCGCTTCTACGATGAAATTCGAACCCGATCCAATTGTCGTTTAACATTTGACGCCCCCCGGCCCCAAGGAGCGTTGGTGCGTTGGCCCCCTTCCGTCCGTTCCCAGCACACGATTGCACCTTTCGTGGCAACAATGGGAGATGATCGATGACCAGTTACGCGTTACGCGTTACGCGTTCTGCGTTACGGCACCGGTCAGGTCCGACTGAAGACTGACGCGTGACGGTGAACCACCAAAGACCAGTGACTATAATAGTACGAATGCGTGTGCGAGTGGTCATTCTTCAAGCGGTGTAAGCTGGTAATACAATTGGGCGGCACTACAGTAGGTATACAAGGTACAATGCAACGCTCGTGAGAAGCCGAAGCCCGTGACCCAACGCCCCAACCCAGGCGGGACCGATTCGGCCGCGCCGCAGGGCCGCAGGCCGCAGGCGTCCGCGGGAAGGAAAGAAGAAAAGAAGAGAAGAGAGCACACGCTTGGCAAAGAATCGAGGAAAGAACGATGGGATGGGTGTCTCGTGCCCCACGTTGCACTTTCCCCGAGAAATCAGATCCACTCCTTTTTCTTTTTTTTCGGGCCGAGGGATAAACCACAATTCAGCCGGGGTCCAGCTCGGGCCTCGCTGTGGGAAGCCAGCCGACGTACGGTATGTGGCTGGCAACAGGAACGGGGTCCAAGTCCAACTTCAAGCGTCCGCGTCAAGCTTCACGCGTCACGGGTGCAAACGCCACTAGCCCACTGGCGTTGGTGGCTGATTCATATTCATCGGTCAGGCGGGCGGGTCGGGGCAAAATGCCACGGCCAAGCCGGACTGCGTGCGTTCGGGTCCGCAGCCCATCCCGCCCCGAGGAGCGTGACACAACAGTCGTGACGCGGCACGCTGCATACCACCTGCCACCTGCCCAGGCCCCAACGAAACCCAGTGTCATGAGCATGACATGTGACACCAACACCAACACCTTGGTCTTCTCCGATCTTGAATCGATCATCAGTCCATCGTCCATCCGCGTCTCGCGCCAATGTGTGCCATAGAAGCGCATGTAAGCCCATGTATGAATCGGGGAAAGTCCGTGGGGAAAGGGGAAAAAAGAAAAAAGAAAAGAAAAAACAGTCTTGCTCGATGACCAGAATGCCCATGCCCGGCGAGATGGGTGGAACGAGGGCCAAGGGGAAGGATTAAGGCTTGGAGGCCCGACGGCCATCCACAATCCGTTCGACCCATTCCAGCGGCGCGCCGTCACGGAGGATGTGGAGACGGTAATGTCGTCGGGCATCGTACTTGCGTGCAAACGCCTTGTTGCACGACGCGTCGGGACAGACAAACGGGCGAGGATGGTCGGGCTCATGGATCGTCTCGTGCGCCAAACGGTTGTAGTTGCGCGTAAACACCTTGCCACATTTCGGACAGGGAAACCGTGCTTCCTGGTTCCGCCGGCGCGGCGCGGCGACCGTACCGTTTTGGTCCGTCGCGCTTTCCGCTTGGCCGGGCCAGCGGGCTTGCTGCCCCCCGTCTCGGCTGCCGGACTGGCACGCACGTCCGATTGCGCCCCCGGCGAGCTGGGCGCCGCACCGGCAGGGCCACTGGCCAGGGGTGGGGTCCGACCATTCCTCGTCCCCTTTGGCGGGCGAATCGATGAGACTGAACGGTTTGACGGAGGCAGTGACGGGTTCGGCTGAGAAGGGCGCAGTAGCACGAGGCAAGGTGGTGACAGGAGGTGGGTCGAGTGTTTCTTGCCATGACTAAAAAGAAAAGAATAAGAGAAAAGAAAAGAGGTCAGTCTTAGCTGGCACATCGGAGCACGCCACCCCACCCACAACAAAAGGCGATGAGGGGGGGGGGAGGAGAGTCGGAACGCAACGTACGTCAACCAACTCGCTCGCTCGACGGTTGCACCTGCAGCGGAGGGAAGCAGCAGCAGCCTGAGAACGGGGTGGGCACGCTAAACGCCGAGGGAGGCGCGGCGCAAGCGTCGGAAAAGCCCGGGGCCAACGAGGTGTTCAGAGGCACTGTAGGAATGGTATCCGCCGGGGAAGTTCCGGTACCGGTTCCGGTAAACATGAGGTCCCACGCATTTATCGTGTTCTGCGCGCGGCCGAGCCAGGGGCGGAAGTGGGCAGGAACGGGTTGGTGGATTGGAGCAGGGCGCTGAAAGAAGGAGGGTTGGAGGCTGGCATGCCATAGTACGCCTCGTCCAACTGCGACGGAGGCATCTCGGGCAGAGGAGCAAACAGGTCGGGGCTTAGGTTGGCGAGGCTCGTAGAGCTTGACAGAGCAGGGGTAGAGTGGGGGGAGGCAGAACCGATGGAGGCCTTGGCAAAGCGTCCGTCGTCGATGGGAGACAGCCAGCCCATCGACGTGGGGGGGGTCGAGGCGTCGTCGATGAGCGTCGTCGGCGGCGAGACGGGGTGGTCGAGGCAGGAGAGGGTCTGGGCGTGGGCGGAGGCGGAGGCGTGGGAGGGCTGGTGGGTGCGCACCGAGGGCGAGCAGAGCATGGTCCAGAGCCGGGGCGCACAGGGGTTGGGGGACGCAGCAGCCGCGGGCAGATGGTGGGGCGGGAAGGAAGCACGGCAGACAAGAACCAACTAAACTAACCCCACTGGCGAAGCAAAACGCAGCAGCGGCTGGATCCACGGGGAGGGGGAAGGGGGCAGCGGCAGGACAGGATCGGGCAGGGCAGCGTAAGCTAGGCTACGGCAAGCGATATATGACACTTTTGGGCAGCAGGCCCTGGGTTGAGCGGCCGCGCTGGGCTGCTACCACCGAATACGCCCGAGGCACTCTCCGTGGACCGGCCGGAACGGCGGCGTGGGGGTGCAGGCACGGCGCCAGTCATGCGGCCGCGCCCGCCGCACCGCCGCCCGCCACGGTCCGAGGTGGGGACGGCCAGCCGGCGTGACGCTCACCGCTCGCCGCGGCCATCGGTCACCGTAGCAGTCACCGTCGCCGTCACCGTCGCCGTCACGCTGACGGGGGGCGGGCCTGTGAGTGCACGCAATGCGCGTAGCCAGGCGTAGCCCCATCGAGCTACGAGCGGTAACCGGTAACCACTCGTGACTAGTCGGTGGGACTCTCCGAATGCGCTAATCGCTAATCGCTCCTCCGAATCGATGATCGATGTCCGACCCGCCGCTGCCCCCCTGTGCCGGCCGGGGAAACGTGTCCTGCCAGTCCCGTGTGTGCAGTCACCTGTCACGCGTCACGTGTCACACGGATGCACTGTGGTCGGCCAGGGGACCGAACGCGGGGCAGAGCAGCGGCGGGCGCAGCTGTGGCTGACCTGTTGACGTGACATATCCGCGGCGTCAAAGCCTATGCAACGAATCCTTCCCTCGGCCGTGTTGGTTTCTGCAAGCTTCAGCTTCAGCTTCACCCTTCGCCCTCCCTTCCCGACCACATCCACCGTGCGTGCAACAATGTCCACCCCCCGCCAGACCCTTTTGCAGACCCCGAGAGAAGCGTGTGGCCGGCGCTGTTGGCAGAACCGACGGACTTGTGTTCTCGTCAATATTCCATTCGAACTCGCACCCAAATCGCGATTTTCGCCATTCTCGCTGGTTGGATGTATAAACGCCATGACCGAGTCTCATCATCCATTAGTCACGAATCATCGAACCAATCGAACCAATCTTCAATCGAACCAATCGATTCTTAATCCCTACTCTGTACCGCCATCAGATCTCAGATGATCTTCTTAGCGCCGCGGCGCTTCGCAGCCTTCGCCTCGTTTGTCTGCTTTGCTCTGTCAAACTTGATGCCCGTGCGATGGGGATTCTCGAGTATCGATTGTCGATTAGATCGATTAGACAAGAGGAGAAACTTACAACGAGAACGAACAGTAGGTGCAGTCAGCATCCTCAACACGCTTTTGTTAAGGCGCCTGATGAGCAGGGGGGCATGTTGCTATTGCTGTTGTGCTGCTCGGAGGCAATGTTCTTCCTTTCTTCCCGGATGACCGGCCGGTGATGATGGATTTTCCCTCCCTTTCCTTTAAGGGGACGATCGGAGTGGCCCCTGGCCGCGTCCCCTGTCGGCAGATGCACCCCGCGGCCGCAATGATTATCGATTAGTGAGAATAAAAATGAGACCGGCAATAGAAATAGAAACGTGAGAATGTTTTGGGAGAAAATCGGTCGTACTCCCCTCATCGACAGGAGCCACCGAGAAAGGCGCCGTCGAAAAGTCGAAAAGAAGGCGTCTGCCGCGCGGCGGGCGCTTGTCTGCCCTCCGATAGAGCATACGCGTTCCTATAGAGACCTATACCAGTCCTCGTGCCAGCCGCTCTCGACACTGCTCTCGCAATGCCACTAACAACTGATGCGATGCGGATGATACAGTGCATCAGCCAGCCGCGGCATCGCATGCACATGTCACAGGCATGGACGTCACTAGTCAGATCACGCCCTAAGGCCCTCAGGCCACCCTGGCACCCTGGCCTCTCCTGGCTGCCCGCGTCGTCTCATCGCGTTTGGGTCATCGTGTCAAAACCGCGTCCAAGCTAGATGCCATGGAGACAGTAGAGTCACTGCAGTCGTCACAGTATAGCAACGAACGTGCTCGTGAGCGTGAGAGCGTGAGAGCGTTGGTTGAACGTTTTTGTATTTGTATCTGGTGCCAGTTCAACTGAACGTTCAAGCGAACCGTTCACGGCAACCGTTCACGCGAACCGTTCACGCGCCACGGACCACGAGTCGAACGTTCAACGTTCACGAAGACGTTCACGTCCACGGGTCATCGACCAGTTGGTTCCTCCACGGTTCACGGTTCACGGTCACGACGTTCACTTATTGGCAAGCGTTTAAAGTCTGAGAGCTTGAGACGCTAGCAGCTTTTGATGCCGAGCGTTTGTCACAGTGCGATTTGGTGCCAAAAACGTACCCTCGGGCCGAACGTTCTACATTCAACGCCTATTCAACTCGTATATTCAACTCGTATTCCACGTTCAACGAACGGTCGAATGTTTTGATGATTCATACCTAACATATGACTGTAAGGATTAAAGACTGTCTTCCCCCCCTCTGCTTCCCTTTTCCCCTTTTCCACCGCACGCAGCCGCGTGCACAGGTTGGTACGGGACCTGACCGCACGAAGTGTCCCCGGAGGTACATGATGTTGACTGTGATCCTCTGGCTCCCAGTCGGTAGACCAGGTTCGCCTCGGTTCCATCGGCTTCCACGCTGACGTCCCTGCGTGTCACTGTCCCTGTGCCCTGCACTCTCTCCTGTGTGACTCACTGTCCCTGTGCCTAGTCCAGCCTCCTATAGATGCCTCTGTACCCAGACCCAACTCTGGCTCCAATCCATCACCTTCTCCTCATCCTTCTGCCCGTCCGGCTCCCTAGGCCAACAGAGCTACAATCTGATCCCCCCGGAAGGGGAGCGCTCTTCAAGCAAGCCCACCCCCAAGCCTACAAGCCCAAGCTAAGCCGCCAAGCCCACAAGACACACCCGTCCTCCCGCCCAACAACCACCGCCACAATCGGCACCTTACCGCCACAATCGGCATACTACCGCCACAATCGGCATACTACCGCCACAATCGGCACACTCGTCCCCCACAGATGGGGCAATGATTTTTAGGGACAACACACGACGGAACAAAACGTGTCGGGTATCGTCAACGAGACGAAATTCCTCCAACGACAAAACGGCGCAGGCGAATCGCAGAAAGCGGGGGTGGCTGCTCATCAAGTGCCCCACCCACGGCTACACGCCCCGGATTGCCAATTCATCCGGGGCACCTGGGGAAAGGATGGGGGGGGGTGGTCACCCAACTTCTTCCACTCCTCTTTTCAACAACAAAGAGAACCCAAACAGATCAAGACGGTTGACGCATAGCGCCCGTTCATTTCCCATGCCCAATGGACCCCACTGGCACCAGGCATGCGGAACCAAACAACTACCAAACGCATCCAATTTTGATGCCAAACGACCTTGGACCGCATTTACTCCAAGTTTCCAATTTTCTTTCACACTACACCTATAACTGGTGCTTTTTACTTTTGCCCACCAAATCGCTTCGGGGCGCAACCCCTACTACTTTTACTTCTAAGACTTCTACAAGCATCTGGCGGTCGCACAATACACCAACCACAAGCGCTCGGCTCGTTCAGGTGTCATCCTGGACAGCGGGGGTGTAGGCCAGTCGTGTGGCCATGCACAACTCCAGGCCATTCGTCCCGGTTGCCACTCAAGTCCTCCCCTCTCTACATCCACTGGCAGGAGCTCATCCCACAACCGATGTCTCCGGGTTCCCTGGCCAGCGGGGGTGTTGACTGTGATCCTCTGGCTCCCAGTCGGTAGACCAGGTTCGCCTCGGTTCCATCGGCTTCCACGCTGACGTCCCTGCGTGTCACTGTCCCTGTGCCCTGCACTCTCTCCTGTGTGACTCACTGTCCCTGTGCCTAGTCCAGCCTCCTATATAGATGCCTCTGTACCCAGACCCAACTCTGGCTCCAATCCATCACCTTCTCCTCATCCTTCTGCCCGTCCGGCTCCCTAGGCCAACAATACTACCGCCACAATCGGCATACTACCGCCACAATCGGCATACTACCGCCACAATCGGCACACTCGTCCCCCACAGATGGGGCAATGATTTTTAGGGACAACACACGACGGAACAAAACGTGTCGGGTATCGTCAACGAGACGAAATTCCTCCAACGACAAAACGGCGCAGGCGAATCGCAGAAAGCGGGGGTGGCTGCTCATCAAGTGCCCCACCCACGGCTACACGCCCCGGATTGCCAATTCATCCGGGGCACCTGGGAAAGGATGGGGGGGGTGGTCACCCAACTTCTTCCACTCCTCTTTTTCAACAACAAAGAGAACCCAAACAGATCAAGACGGTTGACGCATAGCGCCCGTTCATTTCCCATGCCCAATGGCCCCCACTGGCAACATCATGCGAACCAAACAACTACCAAAACGCATCCAATTTTGATGCCAAACGACCTTGGACCGCATTTACTCCAAGTTTCCAATTTTCTTTCACTACACCTATAACTGGTGCTTTTTACTTTTGCCACCAAATCGCTTCGGGGCGCAACCCTACTACTTTACTTCTAAGACTCTACAAGCATCTGGCGGTCGCACAATACACCAACCACAAGCGCTCGCTCGTTCAGGTGTCATCCTGGCCGCGGGGTGTAGGCCAGTCGTGTGGCCTGCCCAACTCCAGGCCATTCGTCCCGGTTGCCACTCAAGTCCTCCCCTCTCTACATCCACTGGCAGGCTCATCCCACAACCGATGTCTCCGGGTTCCCTGGCCAGCGGGGGTGTTTACTGTGATCCTCTGGCTCCCAGTCGGTAGACCAGGTTCGCCTCGGTTCCATCGGCTTCCACCGCTGACGTCCCTCGTGTCACTGTCCCTGTGCCCTGCACTCTCTCCTGTGTGACTCACTGTCCCTGTGCCTAGTCCCTCCTATTAGATGCCTCTGTACCCAGACCCAACTCTGGCTCCAATCCATCACCTTCTCCTCATCCTTCTGCCCGTCCGGCTCCCTAGGCCAACACATGATCATGGGCATGACTCATGTGTGCCCAACGACCACCTGGGTTCTGGGTTGGTGTAAAATCCGGCATGCCGGTCCTTGGGCCTTGCATTCATATTCATCCCCAGGCACGCCCGACCCATGTACGTCCCAACGCAGTACACTTATGCTAGTAGACAGGCGGGGAAGGAGCGGCACGTGGCCCAACCGGCAATCCAACGCCACGCTGGCTCCATCCTCTGCTGCGGCACTGCTGCGGCCCGAAACTCCGCGGCGGACCGTCGGACGGCCGAGCGGGTGGCCGGTGGGGGCCTGTCGCAGCCCGTTTTGGCCCGAGGTGCTGTCCCGATCCCATCCATCACCCAGTATCTCCCGCCATTGGTCTCATCACATCCCACCCATCCCTCCATAGCAAGAATACAGGAATGGCCGTCGCACTGGCACCACGCGGAACGGCGTACCGCTACCCACTCATCACATCACTGCCGAATGGCTGATTTTTTGCACCGCACACCGCACACACCAGCGCGTGTGGTTCGGGCGACTACGAGTAGGTTAAGGTGTACGCTACGAGATCCCCCCCCCCCGTGTCGAGCACGTTGGGGTCGCACACTAGTCAGATATATCCGATTACTCCCCCCGCCCACAGCCGAGAGAGGTGGGGAGCAGCGCTGCTGCTGCTCCAACCTTACGCCACTTGGACGTTCAAGAAGGGGATCTCGACATCCTCCCCATTCTCATCGTCCCCATCACCTCGACCACGACCCAGTGCACGTGGGGCGGGATGGTTTCTTGGACACGTGTTCGATCATCTGCGCAATCGTCATGCCCAGCCGTTCCTTGCGGTCCTTGGCAAACGGAGAAAACAGCATCGACACCCCCGACGACACCATCGAGATCTCCAGCTTCTCTTGGCTTCAAACTCGTCAATCAGCTGCTGCAGCGTAGGATTGCCCGGGATGGTAAACCGGTCCCACAGCGTCCACTCCTTGTCGTAGTACTTGTTCTTCGACGGCGCAATCGGCTCCGACGACGCCACAAAGGGCAACGCCAAATTGACAAACGTGTTCTTGTAGTCCTCAATCGTACGCCGACGCTTGCGCGGGTCCGACGAGCCTTCCACAACACCATCGTCAATCAATTTGTACAGCTCCACCGACACCAATCCCGACGCGACACTCGTGCTCGTAATCAGCGCAGGGATGATCTTGCCGGCGATCCCCTTGATCTTGAGCCGGTCCGCAATCGGGATGCTGTAGTTCTCCGCACGCAGATTGGCCGCGGCCGCAATAAAGTCAATGTGGAAGTTCTCATCCACATCCTTCTCAAACTCGGCTGGGGTGAGGCGGTAGCCGGCCAAGGACGCTGGCGAAGGAAGTTGACTGGCAATTTCCACAATCTCCTCCTCCGTCGGGTCCTCCCCTTCTCCCCCAGCCGCAGGAGCGGGCTCATTGTCATTCGTCTGCACTTTGACGTTGCTTGGGCTCAAAAGCGGGGACGTGCACGTCGGCCAGGATGCGCTTAAACACCTCGGGGTTCCTCTCCCCCTTCAGGCCATAGTTCTCCGCGTGCAGGTTGGGCGGCAGCAATCACGAAGCCAAGATGAAGGTCATTGTTGGGGTCAAACTCGAGTGCCTTGGGAGCACGCTTAGGGCCCGACCAGAACAACTGGCCCGTGCTCGTCCGTGCATCGGGAGGAAGGGAGAACAAGAGCTGCTTGATCGTGTTGACAAAGTCATCCTCAAACTTGAAACGGGCCCACTTGACGCACGCCGCAAACGAAAGCGGCTTCTCGTCCACAAGGAGTCCTTAATTTGGGAAATCTGCTCCTTCTGGCTAATCACGCTGCCGGAATGAAGCAGGGTCGAGTTGACATAGTCGGGCGTAGTGAGGTACTGGTTGACGTTCTGCGCCGGCTTGACAAAGAATTCATCAAACTTCTCTCGCCCAGGCGATCGTGTGCTCAATCGCGTTGGGAAGTTCTTGAGCGTGCACATGGGGATCGACTTCTCAGGCGGATCTTGCGAAGACGAGTAGCTCTCCGTCACGTGACACGACAACCTGGGTGTTGAGTTGAGTGCCCAACGTCCCCGACTCAAGGAGAGGCTTCTCATAGTACACACCCGACGGTCCATGTACTGCCGCGCTTGAACATTGTCCAAGGCGTTCGTCACCCCAGTCAGACGGGCAAAAAACTCATCCCCGTACACGTCCTCCGACTCAGTCCCCACCCGCACCTCGCTTGCTTGAATTTTCCCAGTGAGGTCGGGATTCATCTCAATAACAGCCGCAGCCGCGGTCTCGGCCTTGAACTTGCCCACATCCTTAGGACGGAAGAGGAATTGACGGTTCAAGTTGGACTTCTCAATCTGGTCATTGTCTGTCACGTGGATTGCGCCTTCTGGCCCAGTCGCGAGACCCATCATGGCCCAGTTCTTGAGCATTTCGCACCCAATCGCACCTGAACCCACAAGGAACTGACGAGCATTGCTCAGCTTGGTCTGGAACGTCTTACCAAAGACACCAATCTGGGAGTCGTATCGCGTGCCCATAGGCTCAAACTCCGACTCGGGGAGCTCGTCAATGTTGAGAGGCAGAGCCTCGAGCGTGTCAATGTAGAGGTGCTGCACCAGCGGGTGGAATTTTCCACTCACAGCCTTCAGCACCTCTTGCCCGACAAACCCACCAACAAATGCTACAATGGGGGACAGGTCACCACGAGCCTGCTTGGCAAGTTCAAGGACAACCTTCTCTTCCAACTCATCTTCGCGTCCAGCCTTGGCCCAAATTTCTTTCGCAAGAGCGAGGACTACATTGGCGTCTTGTGAATTGCGGGGAAAGGGCAGACGGCCTTGGCGTCTTGGAAAGCCCCCAGGGCTTGGAAAGCAGTGTGGATCGTGTTGGGCCGTTCAAACTTGGCAAAATCGGTGATAAGGAACTCGGGCTGTTTAATGCTCTCCTCCAAAGGCTTGAAGTGAATCGTCTCGGGCATCTTGACCTGTTGGAAGGTCCCTTCCCGTTCGTATTCCCCTTCAAACCCAGTCGTGTCACCAATCTCAAACGAGTAGGGGCCAACAACAGTGACCTTGAACGGGCCGGCATCGTTGATCCCTTTGAGACCTTGCACTTCCGAGAAGGTCACGTAGTCCCCATCTGACAGGCCATGCCGCGTCTCGTCCAACGTCGTCACCAGACCCTTCTGGTCCTTGTCGATCGAGGTCACCATGCCGTGCAGGGGTGGCTGGCCGTTCGTGTCGTTGCAGACAAAGTCGGGACCAAAGTCACAGAAGGCTGAGCCAAACAGACCCCGCGCATCGGCCGCAATAAAGCTCGCCCCCACACTACGGGCAATGTTGTTGAGTTCAATCTGACGAGAGAGCGGGGCATCCGTCACGACAATCACCTGCACATACGAACCAGTCAGTACTGCTAAGGTGGAGGGTGACCGATCACGTGTAGGGTGTTAGGACGTACCTGGAACTGGGACAGGGCTTGAGCACC
This sequence comes from Moniliella sp. 'wahieum', assembly GCA_003971905.1. Lineage (NCBI taxonomy): Eukaryota > Fungi > Basidiomycota > Moniliellomycetes > Moniliellales > Moniliellaceae > Moniliella > Moniliella sp. 'wahieum'. The sequence goes on along the minus strand of RSEE01000038.1, from coordinate 531,545 downwards.
CAATGTGGGCGCATCCAGAATGCGAACGGGAACGTAGCTGTTAAGCTCAGCAAGGCGGGGAGCAGTGGCTTCAGCACGGGTCTTGCCTGTGCCCACATCAGAGGGCGGAGGAAGAACTGGGAAGCCAAGTCCTGGATCGTGACGGGGGTCGGGTCGTAGATCGTTACCGATTTGACACCGGCCAGGGCAACGTTTTTGGCTGTTCATCATCGAGTCCAACATACAGCAATGGTCAGATTCCTGAGTGGCGGCCGCAAGCTGGAAACAGGGAGAAACGACATACCGATTTCAGCGCCGAGCCCTTGAGGCCGACAATGAGCACATTGCTGGCAGCCATGCGCTGCATGGCTTCGCGGCCAAGTACATAGAGCTGGCGGCTATACAGGCTCTCATCGATGCCGGCAGGCGCCGGTGAAGGCGAATCAACGCTCATGGCGCTCATGAGGAACGGATGGTGGTGGTGGTGGGAGGGGATAAGGGGTGCGGCGCCCAGCCAGGCCCAGCCAGGAGGCGTTCAACGTGGCCCCCCGTCTTACGTCAGCCGAACCTGACCGATTGCATCACCGCTTAGGGTTAGGGCCCGGCCGCGCACGGACGCCTGCAGAGACAGCAGCTTGTGGGCCGCACTCCTGCGCCAGCGCCATCAGCGCCATCAGCTCCATCGCCCGCGACGAGTCACGCCAAAGGGCATACGGTTGATGAGGGCGATGAGGAGGCGTCAATCGGAGTGGCTCCGTATGGACTGACCAGAACAATACGCTCACCCGCACTTGTTTCCATCGGGGGGGCATTTATAACCACAGGTCACAGCAAGGGCCATGTATCATAGAGCCAAGCCAGCAGCTCAACTTCTCTACATGTCCAACCCCTTCCCAGCACCTCTCCATGCCAGCGTCTGTTCCGGATTGGCCACAGTCTAGGGCAGCAACTCGTGCTTCGATACATACGTTAATTGATAGTGAACTTTGAACCCCGGGATTGGAGAGGTTGAAGAGACTTGCATGCGACGATGCGTCATCTAAGATGAGACGATGGGCAGTACAGCGAACGTAGTATTCAATTGGCTGTGCCAAACACGACCGCCTTCACGTCGCATCGCATTATCGCTCATTTGCATTTGGCGATCCCACTAGCTTGTAGCTGGTCCCCAACTCATATCGTGTGTGGCACCTCGCCGCAAGCACTCCTCCGTGAAACGTCGACGACCTCCGTCCCCATGCTGTGTTTTCTCTCTGGGTTTGGCGGGGGGGAAAAGTATGAAGACAGATTATCCTACCTTGTCAAAAGAAGAGGATCTGTTCGACAGCGGCAGCGTCGAATGGCGTCGTAGGGGCGTGGCGCGCGTGAGGGAACGAGAGGGAACAAGAAGGAGATAGAAGGCTCCACAGTGTCTCTTCAAGCTTCCTTCATGCATCACGCATCACCATCATGCTTCACTCGAAGTCACGGCTGGCTTCGCCCAGATTCTAAATGGGTCAAGACTGGCGCTGTGCGGAGGGTGCGGGGATGTGCTTTGAACAGATGGGCGTCGCCCCAGAGCTTAAAACAAAACTGCTCCGCTACTCACCGGTCCATTTTTCCTCATCATCGACCCGCCTGTTCGTCGTCATGTCGTCGTCTAACTCGGAGACCTTTGGCTTTGCCGCCGACATCAGCCAGCTGCTGGACCTGATCATCAATACCTTCTACTCCAACAAGGAAATCTTCCTTCGGGAACTCATCTCGAACGCTTCGGACGCCCTTGACAAGATCCGCTATGCCGCGCTCACTGACCCCACCGCGCTGGATGAGGAGAAGGAGCTTTACATCCGCATCACGCCCGACAAGGAGAACAAGATCCTCTCCATCCGCGACACGGGTATTGGCATGACCAAGACCGACTTGATCAACAGCATTGGCACTATCGCTCGTTCTGGTACCAAGGCATTCATGGAGGCACTTTCCTCTGGTGCCGACATCTCTATGATTGGCCAGTTCGGTGTGGGCTTCTACGGCCTACCTCGTCGCGGACAAGGTGCAGATCATCACCAAGAACAACGATGATGAGCAGTACATCTGGGAGTCGGCTGCTGGTGGCACCTTCACCATCACGCAGGACACTGTCAACCCCTCTATTGGCCGCGGTACGGAGCTGCGTTTGCACATGAAGGATGACCAGCTTGAGTACCTTGGAGAAGCGGATCAAGGAAATCGTCAAGAAGCACTCTGAGTTCATCTCGTATCCCATCCAGCTCGTCGTCACCAAGGAGGTCGAGAAGGAGGTCGAGGTTGAGGAGGAGGCTGCCGACGATGACAAGAAGCCCAAGATTGAGGAGGTTGAGGATGAGGACAACAAGAAGAAGGAGAAGAAGAAGGTCAAGGAGATCGTCAAGGAGGAGGAGGAGCTTAACAAGACGAAGCCTCTCTGGACCGGGATCCCAAGTCGATTGAGCCGGAAGAGTACAACTCCTTCTACAAGTCTCTGACCAACGACTGGGAGGACCCTCTGGCTGTCAAGCACTTCTCGGTTGAGGGCCAGCTTGAGTTCAAGGCTCTGCTCTACATTCCCAAGCGTGCTCCCTTTGATCTCTTTGAGAACAAGAAGAAGCGCAACAACATCAAACTCTACGTTCGTCGTGTGTTCATCATGGACGACTGTGAGGACCTCATCCCCGAGTGGCTCTCGTTTGTCAAGGGTGTTGTCGACTCGGAGGACCTGCCGCTCAACATCTCGCGTGAGACCCTGCAGCAGAACAAGATTCTGAAGGTGATCCGTAAGAACATTGTCAAGAAGGTCCTTGAGTGCATCTCGGAGATCGAGGAGGACGAGGAGAACTACAAGAAGTTCTACGAGGCCTTCGGAAAGAACATCAAGCTTGGTATTCACGAGGACTCAACCAACCGCAACAAGCTTGCCGAGTTCCTTCGCTTCAACTCGACCAAGTCGGGTGATGAGCTCACCTCCCTCAAGGACTATGTGACGCGCATGCCTGAGGTGCAAAAAAACATCTACTACCTCACTGGCGAGTCGCTTCAGTCGATCAATGACTCTCCCTTCTTGGAGGCACTCAAGAAGAAGGGCTTTGAGGTTCTTCTCATGGTGGACCCGATTGACGAGTATGCGGTTACCCAGTTGCGTGAGTTTGACGGCAAGAAGCTGGTTTCGGTCTCCAAGGAGGGGCTTGAGCTTGAGGAAACGCCCGAGGAGATTGCCGCGCGTGAGGAGGAGGCGAAGAAGTTCGAGGGCCTGCTCAAGGCTGTCAAGGACATCCTCGGGGACAAGGTTGAGAAGGTGGTTCTTTCCAACCGCCTTGTCGGCTCGCCCGTTGCTCTTGTCACTGGTCAATTTGGCTGGTCGGCTAACATGGAGCGGATCATGAAGGCGCAGGCGTTGCGGGACACCAGCATGAGCTCCTACATGTCTTCCAAGAAGACGCTTGAGGTAAACCCCAAGAATCCCATCATCAAGGAGCTGCAGGCTAAGGCGGACGCTGACGCGGCCGACTCGACTGTGCGCGACTTGACCTGGTTGCTGTACGAGACGGCGCTGCTCACGTCAGGCTTCAGCCTGGACCAACCTCAAGACTTTGCAAACCGCCTTTTTAAGCTTATTTCGCTTGGCCTCTCTATTGACGAGACGGAGGAGGAGCCAGAAGAGGAGAAGGCTGCTGAGCAACCCGAGGGGAGAGCACTATGGAGACTGTCGACTAAATTTGGGGCTTCCTTGATACCAACACATGATTGATTACGCATGCTGCTTTGCTTGGGACTCCGAATGGGCATAGATAGATGAAGCGAATGATGCGCTTGTTGTACGACCCGATATGGATGCTTTATAGTTGCACTCAAAGAGACCCCCATCCCCCCCCCCAGCCGGCAGTTGCACGCGCCAAGAGTCGGTATCGAAGTTGGGGCATCTAGTTCCGGGTCGACAAATACCATAGTAGGAGGCGCGATGGACAATGTGGAAACGAGTAGAATGGGATGCTCGCCAGGATATCAGCTGGCGATAACAGAAACCAAAATGAAGTGTGTTGCAGACGCTCGTCACGTTCAGCATCATTCACCCTGCGTGCATATGCGTGTTTTTCTTCGGATCACAAGTCTTGGTTGTTGCTCTCTTTCGCAACGCCCCACATTCCATGCACCCCGACTGGCCATCTCACCTAACCCCACTACTTTCCACCCAGCAACATATTCATCGTAACGGCAGGCTCTGACAAGTGCACGAGCAGACGGGTAAGCAGCCTACTTTTTCACTGAAAAAACTAATGCTTCATACCTCAGTACTACGGTTGGATGGTGTAGATGGTTATCACGTACGCTTCCCATACTGGAGCACAAAGTTCTCGCTGCTGACGCGTAAGGTCCCCGGTTCGATCCCGGGTTCAACCATTTTTGACCCTTCTTCTCTTGTCCCCTCCCATGTCACATCGAATTGCCATACACCAATCTAATCATGTGTGGTTTGTATGATACAAAAGTACGATAGAGGTCTTTTGGATGTGATACGGTCATCAAGGAGAATAGATCGAGAGGGATGATCGTCGTTTTCTCACATGGGATAGGTCATTGATGTGACGCCACTTATATAGGGCAAAAGCCCGCGGATCCTTCCAACGTATTGTAGCCCTCGTTCATCTTCCTATCACCACGCCCATCTTTTGCCTTTCGACTCCATGGCCGGTACGTGAGGGCCAGCGGACGGAGCGCGGTATGCTGTGTACAGGGGATGAACCGGGAAGACACCAGGCGCAGGGGTCATTGACACTAGACAATGGATTCTCTCAGTCCCTGTACTAAGGTACAGCTGGCCCGTCGACTGCCATATCCCGCCACCCACCTTTTTGGGCGCACTTTTTTGGGTAACGCATCAGTACTCAGTTGCATCAGTTGCCGCAAGAAGAAATTGCCTGTTTGGGTTTCATTGTCGGAAAACAGTGCAAGGTCCGTTTCAGCAGTTCCGCAGGTGATAAAAGCTACCGTTCCGTAGCGATTGGCGCCAATTTCGGCGGAGCGGTCTTGCAGCTTTTTTCATGGGATTTTGTTCCTACAGCGCCGTGCGCAACCGTGTCCAAGTCTTCAGTTCTAGTCGACCATATACGGTCCGTGAGACCTTGAACGGCGTGGCCCCACGCGTTTCTTTGGTGGTAACGATTACGCTCGACTTGTTGACTGACGATGAGAATTCAAGTAGGTAGGGTGAAGGGACCATCGTCCCATTCCGAATCACAAATTTTGGAGCTGTTTTAGTCTGTTTGTTGAGGGTGACGGTCGCAGTCGTCCATCTGCAGCGACCTAACGGCGGAAACGTAACTCATGAAGCTCACGTTTCGATATAACCCCCGGGGGCTCTGCTCCTCATGGGCAAACCTAGAGTGGGCGGCAGAGGTATAGCTCCGCCCTGTGGTCTGTAAAAGCATTGGAGAACGTCACCTCTTCAGACTGCATTGTCAATGGTCAAGTCAACGCAGTTGTCATCAAAGAAAGACAAGACATTGTCAAACAAGGGCACTGTCAACAGAGGAAGACAGTACCGAAAGCTTTGGAAAGATCTCGCCCGCAATTAAGTAGTAGCGACGTCGTGGTTCACCCGGCTATGGAGAACCGCAATGGATTTGCGGAAGCGTTCAGGACAGTATAGAGTAGGCGATCGACTGAGGGCGAGAAAAGGGCGTTGGTGGTAGAAGAGGACGAGGGTTAGGAGAAGGCTTTAGTCTTGGCTTACTAAGCGGTTACGGCGCATCAGCAGTCTTCGGAGCCCGCGGAGCCTGCTCGGGGCTAGCGAGGCCGGAAGTGCACCACGATCGGCGAAGCCAGTCACCGTCGCAAAACAGTATTCCTTCTAACATTCCCCACCATAAACTGCCTGCTCTCTGGTCTTCTACAATTGATCTAGCTTTGTGGTTGCATGACAGCTTATCATATACGAGGAATGCTATCGGATGACATTCTTAGTGCCTTCGCAGCCTCCGCTTGCTTCTGTTGGAGGGTAGTGCTGGGGTTCCCTTGCACGGCCCTCGGTGGATCGCGGAAGAGTTCCGCTCGCAGGCGCGCGCGCCCTGCTCGCTTCATTTCCCTTCTCTCTCTCCTGTCTCCTTCCGTTCCTTCAACTCGATGTTGCCTGAAGACTTGTGGCTCACTCTTTGCCTTTTTGCAGCTGATCCGTAGGACCCAAGTCGCACTCTAGCAGCTTCATCTGCTTCGCTCTGTCAACATCTAGCCAGTGTGATGGGCTTAGAGATGAGGAGGGGTTACCAAAAGGGGTCAACCAATAGTCATCATCACGATCATGGAATCCTTTATCCCACTTTCCGTTCTCGTCCCTTCCCGCCTTTCCTGTCCAACTCCTGAACGTTTCCAGCCAATTGATTCGTAATACAGGCAACCTCTCGTCTCCACTTAGCTGCATCATCTTCATCATCCAACCTCGTCCTCCAGCTTTCCATCTGCCCAGTCGCGCGAGCCTTCCTTCAGCGGCGTCGATTCCCCCTAACCACAGCACATGGCGTGGGTTCCTTACGTTATACTACCCCCAAGCCGGCGCATACGCAGCCCTGCCAAGCGTGCGGCCACCTCGGCTTCAAGCCCAAAGGCATGTCCGCGCCATCCCCTCCCTTGTTCCGCTGATCCCCTTTGCCCCCCCCCCCTCCTCTTGTCCCCACCCCCGCATCGTTGTGGCAAATACCCCAATTGCTCTTCACATCTCCTCCTGTCTCCCCACCACTCCCGCCTTGTGCCACAGTTGCTCGGTTACTCTTTGCACAACCGCTCCCCTTTTAAGGTAGTGGAGGGACGCGTCGACGCGACTCTGTCATATGCCCGATCATTGGCGAGCCCCACCCCCCGTCACGTGCAGGTGGGGGGGGGGGCAGTAGGGTTGTTGGCGGATTTCTTTGCCACCCTCGCGTATGGTAATAAAAGATCAGCCCTTTTTGGGGAAGCCAACATAAGAAACAAAGAAAAGTCCAGCTAGGCCGCTGGAGGCAACATGTGGCCAACACCCGCACCCCTCTATCTACAACTATCAGAGATTACATCGTTAGTCATTTAGCCATATCTCTTTCTCAACGTATACGGAAGTTGGTGTTGTTTCGGCACGGGCTATGTGGAGTATATTATTCGGATGAGAAGCTGAAGGGAGACTCTCTCCTCGTGTTGTGCTGTGACAAGTGACCGACGGTCAACGAACGAACGCTGTGCTTTCACCTTCGCTCTTCATTCTTTTTGACTGAAGCACACAACGCATTAGGAGACGTTCTCGCAGAGGCTCCTATATAATAGAGAGGTTTTCCCCTCTGTTGTATTTAACGTTTCTATTCACTCCGGTCTTCGGGACATCGCTGGGTCTCAGAAGTTAGCGCTGGCCGGTGCCTGTGACTGCTGAGTCAGCGCTCAGTGCGCTCAGCGTTGTTGAGCCTCAACGTCTCAACTCTGAACACCAAAACATATGTATTGGTTTAATGACCCTGATCGGCCTGATCAATCAGCTCCGTGGTTAAGCGCTAAGCACTAGGCACATTCCTTAAGCGCTTTTAGGCCTTAGGCCTTTTAGGCCCAGCGCTCGAGCGCGCAAAAGTATCCATGATCGAAAAATCTAATTGGCAATAGTGTGAGCTATCATACGTGAGATAATCGATAAGACGCCATCTCACGTCTTCCCTGTGTGTAACGTGTAGCGTGTATACGAAATCTGTTTTATGTACGTCGTACGTATCGAGCAGGAACAGTTCACTTCGCGTTTGATATATGGCATGCCAGACGGTTGCCAACACGGACACTCTCGAACCCCGCAATGCCCCTGAGTCCCTGAGACTCGAGGCCACCTCGCGGGGGGACCAGTGACGCGGGTGACGGTAAATGCGGCGGTGACCGGTGTGGATCCCCCCACACAACTTGTATTCCGCCCTGCGGAGAGCGTCGTTAGAGGCAGAGTAACACCATCATCGACATCGACCATCGTCTTATGGGTCGTTTTCTACAAAGTCCAACCCACGAAACGCCTCATTGGAATTGAACGGCTTTTATCGGCACATCAGTATAGGAGATGCCGGAGATCCCCAGCAGCAAACCGTGCTCTTCGGTACTTACATCTTTTTCGTTCTTGTTTTGTTTCCTAGACCTACCCGCACTTCTTTGCCACTTCCTCGCAGCAATGGCTGTTGCCTGGCCCTCCCCGGACGGCCATCATTTGAGCTGGTAGTCATGTTTACCGGGGAAATGCCTCCCCACCGCAGGCTATATAAAAAGGTATACCGAAGCTACTGAAGCTAATATATTCTCTAGAAAAGAGGGGCTCTGGCGACGAAGTATAATTTAAGAGTGGGAGAGAAGGTCCTAAAGAGATGCATACCATGGCACGTAATTTCTTCTGTGTTTCGACTCAGGAGGAGGCTATATGATGCCTGACATGTTACACGTCACCTGGGTCACAAGGAGGCCGTTACCAGCTGCAAGCTTCAAGCTTTGTCAAGGTTTAACGTTCATCGTTTAACACAGTCTTTCTGTGGGCTTTTCCCAATGTGTGAAACGCCTCATACACATAGAAGTGCAGTTGTAGTAGTACTGACGCCCACGTATGCGTGCAACCGCTTTGCAAGCTTTGCTAGCGATCCATTGTGCTCTTTGGATGTGGCCCTACATCTTCATGCGATCTCTTCCATTCAAGTCGCTGTGTAAAGCTTGTTGCAGAGCCCCTCGGTTTATCTGTAACAACTCGGCCTAAGGGCTACAACTACGTGTATCGTCTTCTCGGAGGTTCCGCTTCTTTATTCCTCCCATCCGATTTCAGGCTTCAAGCTCCACGCTGCATTCCCCTTTCCTTCCCCTATCGCTATATCATCCTTTCATTTCTCCCACACCACCGTCACCGCCACCGCCACGTCCGCCGCCACCGAAACAGCATCTGCGACAGCAACGCTTGCAACCCCACCTTCATTTTCAGGCTACTGTGTGATACCCCATCATGGAAGGTAACTGCAGTACATCAACGCCTCCCTCCATGCTCGACATGCTACACGCCGAAGCGGACAAAGAAGCCATTATCAACCGCTTCCTTCTCTCCTCTCCCACGGAGAAGGAGAGGATTCAGCAGCGGGTCTACGAGTTGGTTCAAGAGCAGGAGGACGCCAGCCGGGCGTTCTGGATCGATTATGGGACCACCCCTCTGGTCAACCTGCTCACGTACCATTCTCGGAGGTACAGACAACACAGAGAGGCCAAAGAGGAGGTAGACTCCCACATCAAGCAGCGTTTGCGCTACAGCATCGTTAGCATGGCCAATCTGGCGTGCAACCAGCCGCCCTTGGAGGTCAAGGACCAGTTGATTCGTCTTACCCCCCAAGAGCGCCTGACCGAAGTGGAACGTGCCCGACGCATCACTGTCGCCACCAACTGGTTTTCCAACACTCGCCGCCGTTCAGGCTTTTACGGGATGGAGCAGCGTCTGGCTGCGAGCAAGCCAGAGCGAGCAGAGGTGGCGTTTACCAAGGTGATTCGTGTGTGCCAATTCCTCACCCCCAACCAGCAAGCCGGCCAAGAGGAGGTAACCGAATCTGACCTGATCAATCGGTGCCCTGCCAAAATCTTGGATGATCTCCAATACTTTCTTGATCAAGTGCAACAGAGAAAGGGGCAAAAAGCCAGCCAACACCCCTTTGTGCCAGGAGTCATCATCGCTCAAGTCTGATGGCAAGCGCGACCCGTGGCTCTCGGATCCTGAACTTAGCACGACAGTTCCTACTCTTCTTGAGTGTGTAACCAAGTATTTAAAGGCGGTCCGCAAGGCTGTATGGGATGAGCAGACTTCTGTCCGTTCCGCCATCGATGATGCCTACCTGGTTGCCTTCAAGGAGGGTCTGGTTCCGAACTTGGACCGTTTCCCCTCTTTCCACTGAGAAGATAGAGCGTGACGTGGTCTGCCAGGCGTTTACCAACTTTGTCCGCCGCATCAGTGCGTATCCCTCTGGCCGTTTCCCCGCTGTTGTATTTGCCTAATTTTCCTAAAGGAGACATTATACCTAACCTGAAGGACTGATTGCATCCAGACAAGCAAGACTTGACGGCCCAAGGTCTATGGGCTGAGAGCAACGAACAGTAGCCAACTCAACACTTCTGTGGGCAGTCGCATACCCCCGATCCCTCACCACACCTTCCGATTCTCTTCATCAAAATGACTGCCGCCCCACATATGTGTGGCTTTCTTGATTGCTATTATTAACGCACACAGAACCCACACAAAATCATGACCTTTTGCTCCTCGATTCCACACAGCATGTTCATGAAACAGTATACATGCTCTCGTTTCGCAATTGTATCCGACAATCGCTCTTCTCCGCTGCCTGTACACTTACATTATGTGCACACTGTATGTGATGTCTATGCATCACCATCCTCCAAAGTAAAGTAGGATGTGGTACACAAGTTCGTATCACAATTTACGGGAAAGGGTCAGAGCAGGCCGAATAGACATGTGCCATGGACACCCTATGCCTACCTGATGAAGTCAAGAAGGTCGAAGCCCTCTTTTAGAATAATTAATAACTGTACCTTCGGTCACACTGCTCTCAAGATAAGGGCTCTCCCGTTCCTGATCCATCATGAGGCTTGGCTGTCTGATGCGGGGGGGCACCTCTGTTACTATATGGTGAACATATTGTACATTGAAGCGGCACACCGAAAACGAAGCCTGGGAGGCGCGGCTCCCTCAGCGGTACAAGGAAGGGTTGGTGCGCTCCTCCCGCACTCGGGCTTCATGCCCATAGAGGCGGGTCGTGCGACTGATTAAGTCTTTGTGCCCTGTCTCCAGAGTGTGGAGCCACTGCTGCAGTGCCTCCGTACGGGCTTTGCTCATCTCGCTCGCACACCAGGGGCCGTCCAGCTCCAACGTCTCGTTTACCTGGTCGATCCGCCCTTGCAGGCGATGGTCAAGAATGAGTGTGCGCACCAAGCTCTCGGCCGTTTTAGTCGAGACATTGAGTTGCTTAGCAAGGTAGTGTAGATCGAGGCGGGTGTAGGAGCCGACCGTGTCAAGAATGTACTGGTGGCGGAGGTACTTGAGCAGGAGGTCAATGTAGTCCGTAATGAAGCTATCGCCATGAAAGACAGAGTCGTTTTCTTTGATCACGATCTCCGCCTGCAGTGCATCGTTTCTTCGGTATGCTTCGGCCAACTGCAGCATCGCTGCGATTTGGGGATCGGTCTTGTAGGGCCGCATCTCACGGCTGTCAAAGGGTTGATGTGGCTTCCCATAAAGAGGACGGCGAGGACAAGGTATTTGAGCACTCCAATCCGGGCCGGTGATCCGGCCTCATCATACGCGTTAAAAGCTTGATAAAAGTCTTGCTGCGCTGCGGTCCAGTTGCTTTCGGACATGTGCATTTTGCCGCCGCACTCGCGGATGATGCCCGAAACACGGGGTGAGGAATGCATTCTTGACTTGGAGCGTCGCATTGTAGACCTCCTTGAGTTTCATGTAGTCCTTGAGCTCCGAGTACATTTGAATTTCAGTAGCAAAAACCTCCATGAGGATGGTGCCCTTGTTCTGATCTGCGCTGACTACTCCCCCCGGCCCCATCATCCCCCGTAATAGCGCCAAGCCCCGTACTGGGTGCTTGCGGACCAAGGCAATACTCTTTCAGCCCGCGAATCGTCTTTTCAAGACGGTTCCACTCTCGCCGAGCAAGCCAGAGTCTGGCAAGCTTGAGGTCAGTCTTGACGCTCAGCCGCTCGTTTTTAGCCTCCTCGAGCGCTACATTGGTGGCAGCGTAAAACTGTTCCATCATGCCCAGGTCGATGCTTGTAGACAGGGAGACGTAGTCAAGGATTGTGTTGATTGATTTTTCCCTGAGATGCAGACAGTGTCAGCTGGGCGCGTACCACCTGGGATAAAGGGGACGCACGCATAGTTGCGGGTGACAGCGCTTTTGGTGTAGCCCAACAATTCGCGGTAGGCAGCAAGGGCAGCGTCGTACTCGCCGGCGCGGAACTGAGCCTTGGTAATCTGCTTCAGTGACTTGAATCCAAACTCCCCCATCGCTTCTTCCTTTTCGCGCTCGACGACGTCGCGAAAGGCAGCTAGGGCAGCGGGCATGTCGGAAGTGCGCTTGGCTTTGGCGAGGTAGTACATGTTTTCCAGGTCAGCCTGAGCTTCGTCGGGGGCATCGTCGTCGTCTTCGAAATCAAAGTCGTACTCCTCGTCGTCGTCGGCGACTCCATCAAACATAAACTCGTCGTCGGACATGGCGGCGATGGGGAGACCAGGGGGGGGCAAGCGGCTGGGGTGATGGAGGGGCCGCGGACCAACGATGCGCAGCGAGGGTCCGAGCGAGGCAGCCCTCCTTACATAATCCGCTCGCGACGCTTTCAACTGAAACCTCAGGCGCACCTCCAGCGCACCAGTGTGTGATGGGGTGTGATACGGGGCATGGATGGGAACCAGCGTGATAACGATAACACACCAACGAGGAGCAATATTGTGCTGGATCGACCCATTGCTGCCCTTTTTTGGGTTTGGCCCCCGCCAGGCATACCGGCATGTCACACCGACGTCTCCTGGCTCTTGCCGTCGTCCATTTCGTCCTCGTCCTCGCCGCCACCGCTCACCGCCCACCGCCCTTCCCTGCTGCATCGCAGGTCCCCATGACGACCACAACAGCGGCAGGGCCATCGGCCCAGTACCCCTGGGCACCGCCCGGCGAGTTGGCTGTGTTGTGGTTTGCATCTGCCGTGCTTCCGTGAGCGTGTTGCTTGCCTTCCGTCACTTCTCGCCCGCCAGAAAGTTTGCTGCATCCTCTACGTTTGGGTGCCTCGCTAGCCATCACGCTGACCCTGTCGGACCTGATGATGTGTGTGCGGCCCAGGATGCCGACCCCAACTGCGTCCAACAGAGCCCCCCAAGTCACCACTCCCTCGCCTATCGCCGGGCCGAATCCGACAGAGCACACTCCGCTCCTGCCCGCGTCTCAATCGCTCGGCCCACCGACGCATGTTACCTGGTGGTCGCCGGGGTGGCGATGCTGCACATGCTTTCCTGGGTGGTCATCTATATGCTTGGCGCCACGGTCCCACGGAGCTACCCTAACCCTTGAATACGCAAGATACCATGCGCCGCGCGGCTTCACCTTACCACGGCAGAGCCCCACACAGAACACAGTCCAGGCTGTGCTCCAGTCGTTGCCATGGTCGTATGTTGCAACACGTACGCTCGCCAAGCCTCTTCCGACTCCAGCATACGATGTTGTAGTACTTCTTCTGCTTCTTCTCGCCGCACCATTAATCCGCCTCCACTTACTCATCTCCATCCCCACCATGTCCACGTTGCCGCCATCATTCTAAATGTAGCTAGTACTGCTGGAATCATACTTGCCTGCGCGGCCGAGATGAGTCTTCCCTTGAGGGCGTATCCACCTGCCTTGGCCACTCGGATGGGCTATCCAACCCCTGTTTCAGCCGTCTTCAAGCGCCCCTAAACGGTGTTGATGCTTCCCGTATGGCAGGTCCAGAGACGTATGCTCCTTAGCAACGTGGTTGTCAGTGAGGTGGATATCTCCCCTCCTCCAAGCAGCGTATGATGCATCGAGTCTCGTGGGGGCAGACTTAGGGGGAGGCAAGTCTGGACGTTAGGGTTGCCCCTTCGGTCCGCTTACCTCCTCAGAGCATGGGCCCAGCTTCCTGCAAGCACAATTTGGATCAAGCTGTTCCGCATCAACTCAAGAACCTACTCTTGGATCTGGGTATGGCGGTACGTTGGTCTACTACATCTGTGCCTCACATGCACGAGCGACGAGATACTGATCTGTCCCCCTTCACAGATCATCAGTTCATTCATGCTCTATGTCAAACCATGGATCCTGATGCGGGTTTTGGAAGGCGTCCAGGCTCCAGTCCTACCCGACGACGGGAGCTCCCACCATCCCTGGCACCCAAACACAACAGACCATAGTGTCCTTCTTGAGCGCAGCTCTTTCGCCGTTCCTTTGCATTTTGAAGGTCCGCATGCGGTGGGCACGCCACGCCAAACAGCATACCTCATGGCAGCGTTTGGTATGCTGCTCGTCATTGTTACCACCCAGCTGGACATGAACCGGTACAGCTATGGACGTAGGGCATCGCTGCAAGTCCGCACCGTTCTTACCACTGCTGTTTACGAAAAGTCTCTTCGTGCAAAAAGCGGGGCAGAGCAGAGGGGGATATCACTCGTGGCCGTCGACATTGAAACGGTGGCCATGTTTGTGGTCCATCTGTTCATGTGGTACGAGATTCCGCGCAGGCTGGACTCGGGATCTGGATGCTCATTTCCCTTATGGGGTGGTCTTCGGTGGTGGGAATGCTTATCCTAGGGCTAGGCGTACCGCTTCAGTCGCTCCTGCTGCGATTACAACATCGTACCTGGCGCAAGTTTCTCACGCGCGCGACCAGCGTCTCTCCGTCTCGCTGGTTTTCTCTCGGTCCTACGGGCAGCCAAGCTGGAATCTGTCTCTGAATGGTTGGCCGACAAGGTGATGTCTCTCAGGAACGTGGAGCTAGCGTATGGCCTCCGACTGCAACTGGTCAACGCAGCCTCACGGCTGGTATGGACCCTCCTACCGGCTCTCGTGACAGTGACAACATTTGCATGGTACACTCTTTTGGCGCAACAAACCTCACTATCCCCGTGGCGTTCACTGCGCTGAGCTTATTTGCCCTTCTTGCCCAACCACTTGGAACCATTCCGTCTTTGGCCGACGACTTTGCCCGATTCCGAGTTGCTCTCGGGCGAATCGACTCATTCCTTTCTCTGCCTGAATCGGATGAGACCAGCACGCCCATGGTTCGCCAGCTGGGCGAAGAAGATGTGCTCGGATTGACGGATGCTGATTTGGCTTGGCCCGAGTCGCACACGGTTGTACTGCACGGCATCACCTTGCGCTTGCGTGAGGGCTTGACTCTCGTGTATGGACCCACGGGTTCAGGAAAGTCAGCTCTTCTGCTATCTCTACTGGGGGAGCTCGAGCAATTGGAAGGTTGCGTCTCAAACAGGGATTAGACGGCGCCTTTGACCCCGTTAGCGCACTGGTGGCTCGCGCCGCTATTGTTCTCCTACCCCGTGGATTCAAGCAGGGACCATACGGACAACATTCTCTTTGGCCAGTCTATGGATTCTGGGCGCTACAACACCGTGCTTCGTGCTGTGGATGGAGATACCCTATCGTCGGATGGGGACCGTACCTCCACTGGTACGAATGGCAATGCGCTCTCGGGTGGACAAAGAGCCCGCATAGCTCTTGCCCGAGCGCTTTACTCTCCCTGCCGCACTTTGGTATTGGACAGTGTACTCGCCTCACTCGATGTGTTTACCGCACGTACGGTCGCCTCCGCCCTCACGGGGGAGCTGGTTAAAGGAAGATGCGTTATCCTTGCCACCCACCAGGTAGGCCTTGTGGCACCCTTAGCCCAGTGGGCAGTCCACCTGAAGGAAGGGAGGATCCTTGAGCAGGGCCCCCCATCTGAATTGTTATCCCAGCAAGATTGGCTTGTGGCTGATTCTATCGTTGAGGATAAAACCGCCCCCTGCTTGGAAGAGCTGCCGGAGAGCGAGGATCAGAACGAAGGGGAAACCGCGATCACGGCTGGGAGGGTGCCCTACAAGATTTATGCCGTGTACCTTCGAGCATGTGGGTGGGGTCTACTGTTCCTTGTGTTACTTCTTCTCATTCTGGCCAAGTTGGCGGATGTTGCGGGAGCCGTGTGGCTGTCGTACTGGGTTTCAGAGCGCGACGTCGACTCTCACAATACATCCTCGTCTGCTGCACCTTTGCATGGCTCAACACTAAGATCATCAGACGGAGGGACAGGGCAGAGCTATACCCTATCTTCTTCCAGGGCGCCATGCACGTGCCCACCATCTCTGCTGCCTTGTCTCCTGTTGGGCACGCCAGCCTGCCTTACCTCCTGGTTTTCGCATGCCTACAAATGATGTCGGCGGGAGCGTTGGCAGGGTTCGTAGCTCTTCTGGCCTTCGTGGCTGTACGGGCGTCCCGACGGATCTTTGGGTTGATGATAAAGGGCGTCTGCAACGCGCCCCTCACCTGGCTCGATACCCTTCCCCCCGGCCACTTTCTCACTCGTTTTTCGGGGGACCTGGATGTACTGGACGGCCAGTTGATTAAGGTGGCCATGCAAGTAGGGGAAAGCTTTGTTGCATTCCTCGTTGCTTGGGGTGCGCTGCTGATAGCTTTGCCGGCCATGACTGTTCCCGCGGGGGTGTGGTCCTACTCTTTTTTATTTGATCAAGCACTACCTTCCGGCTTCGCGGGACACGCGCCGTCTCGATTTGCGGCGCGCTCGCCTGTGCTCAACCGCTATACCGAAGCCATCCGTGGGGGGGCGACAATTCGAGCGTTCGGTGCCGGCCCACGCCTAGCTAAGGCCGTCTACGCCCCTCTGGATCGGGCCAATTCGCTGCACTATTATTGGTGGATGTGCAATGCCTGGCTCCTTCTTCGTGTTGACCTGGTGGCAGGCGCCAATGTTTTCCTCGTCCAGATCCTGACGCTTTGGCTCCGCATCCCCCCCGCCCTGGCCGCAATCGCGATCACCCAAAGTGCCAGGTACACCGCTTCACTGTACCAGGTAGGGCGGTTCATGGCGACGTTGGAGCAAGACCTCACAGCTGTTGAGCGGGTTGTCAGCCTTGTCCCGCCCTACATCCCACAAGAGAACAACATTCTCTATGCCTACCTTGCGCTTGGCCTACAGGCGATAGCCTTCGCTTTGAACATGTTTCCGTCAAATATGGGACGGAGGAGATCTTGCATGATGTGTCCTTTTCCCTCCGCAAAGGAGAGAAGGTAGGCATTGTGGGTCCTAGTGGAAGCGGGAAGAGTACTCTGCTCCAAGCCTTGCTGCGCGCCGTCGATCCAGATCAGGGTGATATCCTTCTGGACGAAATCAACCTACGCACTGTCTCTCCGGTACGATCCGAACAAAGGTGATGTACCTCCCCCAGGAGCCTCTATTATGGCAAGGGAGTCTACGGGAGATCCTTGATCCCCACCAAGAGGCGGACGAGACCAAGTGTCTTGCAGCCTTGGCAAAAGTTGGTCTTTCGCTTCCATTGGACACGAACATTGACCCCCATGGTGCTAACCTAGCCGAAGGGGAGGCAGTTGGTCGCCCTGGCCCGGGCACTGGTCAATATGTCTCATCCCAACGGGGTGCTTCTCGCCGACGAGCCTACAGCCCATGTCGACCCGCACACAGCCGAGACGATCCATCGCGTATTGAGAGACCAATATGCGTCTCACCTTGTTCTCCTCGTCGCCCATCGGCTGGAGAGTGTCATGGATTTGGACCGCATCCTCCTCCTGGACGCAGGCAAAGTGGTCGAGTTTGATGCGCCTGCAGTCCTTCTTTCACGCGACGGTCCGTTTCGCCGGATGGCGATACAAGCAGGACTTGCTTAGCCCTGCCGATCACAGCACGTCGTTCTTTCGGGCCACTTTTTGTGGTCGATGAACCGACCCTCATGAATCTTTTCCTGCTACCGGCCGTGTTTTTTTCCTGAAGAACTCTTGATATATAGGACCTGCAGGCCTGCCGTTCTTCTCAACACTGTCTCATCGAATCCATGGGTGTTTCCGAGATGTTGCTACGCGGTCGCTAGGGCGGGGACGACCATGGCTGCTCAGAGGGATGAAGTACAATGATCTCGAGGGATACAGGATGCGATGCCCAACGTTGAAATGGGATATTGAAGCGAGGCGGAGAGTTCATCCGATCGTCGTATCTCCCTCCTCATCAGGGCGGTAGGATGACACAGTGGACGCCTTGGTCCCAGTCTCATCCGAAGAGGAGCATGAGGAGGACATTGCCATCGTAGGGGCGCCGATGGCCAGTCACACGGACATGGTGACCTGGCATTATCCATCGACGCTAAGGCATTGGAATCGGAGATGGTAAGGCTAGCTACTGGGGCAGCACTAATGCTCCCCCTCCGGGGGGGCGCATTGGGGATGAATCCGTCCCCTCGCATTGGACCAGGCACGTAGGGTGGGGAGCTGGACAGTAACCCGTTATTCGGAAGCGAGGCGGCATGATTAGATTGACTTGGTTGCGTCGTCCCTCTCCTGCCTCGAGCTGGCTTGCCTGTTAACCCTCCACTGTGCGAAAGGGGTTGAAGCATCGCTTGTGAAGGGCGGGCGAAATGTGCTGTCCCTTACCCAACCCACGAGCCATGGCCTCAAACGCAAACGAACCACCTACACCACTGGCACCTCGGTGCCGCTGAGGAGGGGAGAGCGGAAGACCTAGGGAAACCCCACCACTGAGACCACCGTTGGGGTTGCGTGGCCATCTCCTGGATCGCGGCGGGTCGGGGGCGAGAGAAAGAGCATCCTCCCTTTCTTGGCATAGATCCTCAATCAAAGAGCTGGCTGATTGCGAGCGATTAGAGAGGATCTTTGTCGCACGGAAAAACTCGCCTCGAATAGTGTAGAGCCCATCCTTGGTGACAGGACGGGAAACGTTGATGTTCTGCGCAAACGGATCTTGGATGCAGAGCTCCCCAGTAAAGTTAATGTCATCTTTCGGGAACGTTCCATGGGGTGTCCTGATACTAAGCACATCGTGAGCGTAAGCAAACTCTTTGCTAAAGAAAGCAAAGAAGCCCATCAGGAGGCTGGCCACGTTCTCCCGGTTGTGTGAGCGCCACTCAGACCGGACCCGAGCAATGTCGTCGTAAAAGTACACATCGTGCCCTTGGAGAGTGTGGGTTATTGGTCGGGGGGACAGGTCCATGTGCTGCAGGTTAGGAAGAACAGGAGGATGCTTGATGTGCATCAGATAGTAGAGCGCCATGAGAGTATACCCGTACGACGAGAGGGTGCCAGTGTACGGAGAGTTGAGTTTTCGCCGCTTTGCCCATACCTTGAGGAAAAGCACTAGCGTCCTTACCCTGGGAGGGTCGACCATGGCGTAGCTGAGCAACAGACGCGTGTTCTCCAACGCCAGTCGGTTCTCAAACCCAATATCGCATGAAAGTTCGTACGGCTGTGTGGCCGAGGCAGCTACAGAGGGGTTAGCGTCCATACCCAAGTGGGGGCAAGGTAGGGCGTACGTTTGTGGATCTTGATGATTGGGATCCGAGCCTGCGGAAGGGGCATGACGTTGAAATCGGTCTGGTCGCGAATGAGGTGCGCAAATTGTTCTACCAGCTCGCTGGCTCGTGCGGAAGAGAGGGGTGGAACATCAGTGCCTGGAGGTGCAGGAGGATGGGCATCTCCTGTTCATGGGCGTCCGGGTGAGCGACTGCGTCCGAGATAAGGCAGCACAAATCCATGTCCGAGTTGCGTAGAGCAAAGCCGTTGGCCATGGAGCCAAAGGCGAGCAACGAAGCATGTGGGTCGATCTGCTGCGCGAGACGTTGCAACCGTCTTCGCAGGGCCTCCTTAATTCGATACTCCTCCTCGGTAGGTAGGAGGGGTGAGAGAAAGGAAACGATCGCGCGACTCAGGTCGGTTTGGTGCTGTTCGAGAGCAGCATGAAATCGTCCGCCAGAACGGTGATTGTATCCTGCCGTGCGCGGGATGGGGATGGGCCCCCTGCTCATTCCCGCGACTGGAGACCGAGAGAGGGGTGCACCGGGAATACCGGCCATGGGCACTCCCACCATGGGTCGGGCAGTGGGCGGGAGGGGAGAGGGGGGGAGACGGACATGGGAGGACGATGCTGGGGGAGCGGTGGCGAAGCTCTCGCCCGAGTCGGACACGTCAGAGTGGGCGGATGACGAGGGGGAGCTGCTGCGGGTGTGGCGTCCGACAAGGCAGGTGACGTGGCGGAGGGGCGAGTAGTAAGAAGCTGGGCCGCTGGCGCAGGTGGCGGTGAAGAAGCCATTGCGGATGCTCTCGGAGCAGGGATCAGGCGGGAGCTCGACTCGCGGGGGGTGGCCCAGGCTGACAGCGCCGCACACCACCGACAGATGTTCCAGGCGGCAGGGGCAGGGGGGGGAGGAGATGGGGGGGATGGATAAGGAAATGCCGATGGAGATGGTGACGACGATGGGGATGGGGATGGGGATGGGGATGGGATGGGATGGGATGGGGATGGGATGGGGATGGGATGGATGGAGTTGGAGATGGAGATGGGATGGGATGGGAGGTGCCAGAGGTGGCGTTGGGCCGCAGCACGTCCAGGTGGTTCCGGCCTGGGCCACATGGGGGCTGGGCTGCTGGGCTGTAAAAGCCACTGCTTGCAATATGCAATGAGCCACATGCGTACGTAAGCAGCGCCACGCCCCCTTCGGGCCGGTGGCCTCCGTCTCCTGCCTTTGTATCGCCACGCAGCGCACCGCCGATGGGTATCCATGCATTCGCACGCCTCCCACACAGCACAGCCCCCGACGCTATGCCAGCCACCTCAGCAGCTCCGCCAGCACCCGCACCAGCAGCCCCACTGGCGCCCACATCAGCGCCAGTGCGTGTGTTCCCAGCGCATCTAGCCCCATTCCCCCCTGGAGAAAGCCCACTGCCGTAGCGCGTGTCCCGTCCGCTGAGCCATCCCCACTCACGCTGGGCCCCCCAGTCACCGACGCTGTCTTCATAGAGACGGAATGAAGCGAGTGCACTATCGCTTCCAATGGAGGTCCCGCCAGGTTGGGCGTGCTGCACCACACCCCTAGCACAAGGAGCAGCCCCATCAGCCTCACAGTCCGCCCATTGCCAGACAACCATCCCGCCATGTGCAGTGCACTGTCCTGACGTAGGGTTATCCTCTGTTCCACCGCAAGGGGGAGAGGTACCACCCCGTTTTGTTCAGAGTGAGAAAGCTCTTGTCGACCGGATCGACACGCATCCGCATGCTGCCCATCGTCCTCACGTCGCCATGAGTGGTGATACGTACCCCCTCCACCGGAAGCGAAAGCATAGGCAAATGCACCTCCTTGTCGGGGATAAATTGCCATTGAAACACAACTTCTTGCGTGTGTGGTGGGAGTGAGAGAGGGTTGAGTTCGACCTTGCCTTCATTGAGGGGGATCGAACTCCGGATCCCCATGGCCGTGAACGTGACATTATAATCACCGTTAAGGAAAGTGAGAGTAATTCCGGGCCCATAGGGCGCAGGAAGAGGAAGCTGAAGCTTCAACGTCCCTTTTCCGCGGCGGGGAAGAAACAAGAAGTTCCACTTCGATGCCCGGGATGACCCATTCTGACTTGTCCCCTAATGGGGGAAGGGAACAATTCAGCCCCTCTACAGGAGGTAAGAGTACTTGGGCTCCGTCCAAGCGCAGCGGTGGCTGTGCATCAATGGTCACTGATGGAACAGGGCCCATTCCACACACCTCCACTTGCGGGAGAGAGAGGCCCATCTGGCCGTTCGGGGCAATCATAGGGAGCAGCTGCATTTCACCAACAAGTTGTACCGTCACCTGTTTTGGCGGAGGAAATAGATGCGCCCCGACCACGAGTGGGTCGAGGAGGAGTTCACATCGGTCGCTTTTCACTGATTGCCCAGGTAAACAAGATGACTTGTGATTTCCTTCAAGACTGTCAACCAGAGTGAGAGCATCGGACCGGTCTCGCTCCATGTGGGAGGAAGAGGAGAGGATGAGAAGGCTTCTCCCTTCATGTGAGAGGCGTCCGTGCTTTCCTTGGTTTTGAAAGACGAGATATGAAGTATGCGCTCTCCCTCACAAGAGAACGAGAGGGCAGCACTGTATAGGTCAGCATGGAATTATAGGTAAGACGTCAAAATGGGACATACTTAAGACGAGCGGCAGGGGCCATGACCGGTAAGTGCAAGCCACTAACCACAAGATCAAGACTGAATGCCACGCGGGACCAAGGCCACATAGTAGGCGGTAAGAGAGACACTTGCATTCGAGCCACCTGCACATGGTCCACTCGAAACTGGGGGGCCTCCCAGGCGGGGTCCCAATATGGTCCCCAGTGAACCTGAATGGGGTCAGAACCTGGGGCAAGCACGCCTTGAGCAATTACCTCCCCCTTTCGAGGGGTAGGACAAAGGAACCGTTCCTCCTCCATATGATCAACTTGCGGATTGACCTTCATCAGCACTTCGTTCCCGGCCTTCGACGAGCGGGTAATCGAAGAGGATGCAGTGATTCGGATCAAAGTGGACACTGCATGGAGGCGTGGAAGATGGAGAAGGTAGGGATCGTGCGGCGGGGTGAGAAGATAGGCAATCCGGGCATGGAATGTAATATGGAATGTCCTCGTTTTTTCCTCTGTCCTTTGGTCAGGGGGGATGTGAAGAAGAACCGCGTCTGATGTGCAGGTGAGATGGGCTCGAGAACGCATGTTGGACGACGGGGTGGGGGAAAGGGATTGGGTCCTAGTCGAGAGGGGGGAGATGCACCACCTGGGGATCACGCATCTTCATTGTCACGTGCGCTGGAATGGACAGGAGAGAAAAAATTTCGCCCTCAAAGGAAGCGATGGGCGCAGGCGGGAGAGAGATGCGCAGCACGTAGTCCGCCTCGGCGCCAGAGGAGCGGCAATGGACGGCGAGACTCTGCTCTTGGGCTGCATCTGGCGGCAGGGCCAAGGGCGGTGAGAGGGAAGATGGGGGCAGGGCGGCGGCAGAAGGCAGCGCCAATGAAGAGAAGGAGGGAGATAATGTGCGTCCGGAACTGTGTGTGGCGCCTTCGTGGCGACGTCATTCGAGAATTGGCGGCGGCGATGCTGGCGATGAGGGTGGCAGTGGCAGCAAAATCTGCTTCGTGCCTGTTTCGCCGACTGGACGAGGGTGATGCATGATGCATGTGCATGGTGGACCCAAGGACCCAAAGCACCCCGTGTGCTAGCAGCAGTCACGTGTCACACTGTCGCAGTGACTGTCACCACTCCGACTGCGTTGCTGGGTCCCAGGAGGCTGAGCAGCGCTGAGCCGCTGAGCCGCCACGTCACTGCATCACACGGGGCGCCACATTTCATTGTTTCCTGCGTACACTTCCGAGCTTGCTGCTTTCCGTGAGGTTATCGATTACCCATACCCCGGTGGTTCCGACACGTCCTCCGTCCTGACATGCACACCATACAGGCGGTCGTGCCGCCCCGATCCACGGGCAGTGGGTTTAGGACTCGTAGCTCCTCCTCCTAAATCCCTTCCAACTCCCGGAGAACCACAAAAAGATGTATACTCCAATCAAACTCTATATATATTCTTTTTCCCTCTCTCGTCCAACAGCGATTCAAGCTTCTTGCCTACCCTCTCCATCATCTGCATCGTCACTGTCATCGGGATCAGACCCATCGGGTGACGCATAGTCATCCTCCTGTTGACTGGTCCCTGGTTTATTCTAGACCCTGTTTCCTCCCTTTTTGCCTATCCTTTCTCCCAACTCCATCTCCTGTATATATTAGTCTGCGAAGGGTAGAACCATGTTATGTCTGACGTATTAGTGTGTCACTCTGTTCACATGTCGACGACGTTGATCTCGACAAAGCCGACTGAGCCTTTTCTCGACGATAAAGATTGTTGAACGTAGTGTACTATAACAGAGACAATGTACTACAACAGAGACAATATATCCTAACGGAATGTGCTTGTCAGATATCATGTCTGGTCCCTAGGTTATAAGACGTGTTGTAATATATGTAATGGCTGACCAATGAATTGCCCTCTCTCTTACTAAACAGTGAGACATATGGTAAGGAAGATGAGACCTGAGATGCCTATATCACGGCTTGCATGCAACAAGCTCCGGATATAACTCTTTCCCGACTTCGTGGTCCCCAAGTCCAAGCCTATTATGTTT
This sequence comes from Moniliella sp. 'wahieum', assembly GCA_003971905.1. Taxonomy (NCBI): domain Eukaryota; kingdom Fungi; phylum Basidiomycota; class Moniliellomycetes; order Moniliellales; family Moniliellaceae; genus Moniliella; species Moniliella sp. 'wahieum'. The sequence goes on along the minus strand of RSEE01000038.1, from coordinate 507,811 downwards.
CCCGCTCCTCTGTAGGTCTCCTCGACGGGCAACACTAGAGAGAGGAATACTGGGAAATTGTCAAAACCCAATACAGTGTTTTCGTATCTCTTGCTGAAGGAGGAGTGGAATGGAGGATGTGGTTCTGAGGAGAGGTACAGGAGGCTATGAGAAGGGTAGGGCCTTATATAGACGAGGGTACCGCGGAGCTGAGGAAGCTTCCGGGCGGATAAGAGGGGGTGATGACTATCACGCAGGATGGCGTGATTGGGGCATCGCCCCAACATCTCTCTCTTCCGAGAAGAGAGTTAGTCCGCGGGGAGTGGTTAAGAACTAATCCCAATAAAGACCCACTGTCACACTTGTGACCGTGGCCTGCTTTGTGGTGGAACATCGGCTTCAGCCTTTTGAAAGAGGGTGTTGATAATCCGCGCAAGGCACACTACCCGTGTGTGGTCATCAGGTTGACGGTGAAGAATGAGGTATGAAGTGGAGTGTTTCCAATCTTACCCCTCTGTCTCATCTGCTTGTAACAACAGTAGGGGCTAGACGGGAGACCAAGATACAGTCTTGTCAGAGAGGGGGGGATGGCAAGATCGTCCGTGGGAGGAACAGAAGGCATCGGAGAACAGAGGCAAAAGGGACAGAGAAGAACAAGATACACGGGATGCAGATATGGAAATCGGAGCGAGTTTAGTCAAAGCTGCACTCTTCAGATTCGGGTTATCGGTTACCGGGCAAGAGAGGATTGATGCGCGAGTCGCTGTATGATATGCTTTTGTAGATGAGTGTGCAACAGAGAGGCACACATACTGATAAGCACCTCTTTCTACGTTACCTTCCGTGGCTTGTATGGGTGTGTGTGCGTTGGAGACAAGAATCCGTTTCTACACGTTGAGTAAAAAGGGCGAAGATAGGGTGTGTTGAAGGAGGACATTGGGGGAAGCGGTTCTGGTGAGAGGTACGGAGGAGGCTATGAGAAGAAGGGCAGGTCCTTGTGTAGCCCAGGGTACTAGGGAACACAGCGGGAACGTTAGGCGGCGGAGAAGAAGGGGGGCGATGCCAAACACGCAGAATGACATGTGATTGGGGCATTGTCCTAACAGAGGTGTACGTGGCCATCGACACAAAACAGCGCACAAATTCCTTAAGAAGAGTGATGCGTGTTCCAGATTGAGACGTTCAGGGGGGTTTTGGGGACCACGAAGGTCGGAAAAGAGTTATATCCGGAGCTTGTTGGAGGGTGGCCACCGAATGCCCCCATAGGATACAACAGTATGTGGTCAAATGCGTCGGCGTTAATGCGTCTTGCATCCAGTGGATCACAATAGAATAATTTGGGAGATGTACCTATCTGCGCCTTGGGATACCCATGCCTCCACTCATGTCGGTGTTGCATGCAGGCCGTGATATCGGCATCTCAGGTCTCATCTTCCTTACCATCTGTCTCACTGTTTAGTAAGAGAGGGCCCAATTCATTGGTCAGCTATTACAACGCCCTAACCCCGTCTCCCCCAATCGACCATCTCTTTCCGTACAGTTGGTGTTGAGGAGGCTGTAATTGCTGAAGGGCAACGCATCTCTTCCCGACCTTTCCGCGGAGAGGGACAGTCACGGGCTATTGAGACGGCGTCTTTCCCCAGTGACACATCGGGGACCTCCAAACGGCGAGAAAGCGAAAATCGGAACGAAACATGCTTAGGGTTGTATTGCTGATGGATGTTCTTGGGGCCTCCTCAGCTCCTGCTGGGGGTTGGCGTCTTGGACGTTGAAGCTTGCCTCGTGCTCGACGCCCTCAGGCCTGGCGATTGCAGCGGACGCCATACGCCGGCCTTCAAACTCCAAGCTTCTCATCGCCACAGTTTCCCCAGCTTTTCGGCGGCCAAAAGAGAGCAGGGCGGCCACCTTCTTCCTCGGACAGGTGACGTCAGGCTGACACCGAAGGACACTCTCCCTGCGCGGTGCGTATCGGCGACACGTTGTGACCTGTATGTGATGGACTACGTACTTCGTCACTAGCTCGTCACCAGTCAATGATCTATTGATTATCGATGAATGACGCTGAACGTCGAACCCTAGATGGGCACGGACCAGGGAGTGGCACGGGGCGAGTGCGGCGCGCTGTCTCATCAACCGCGGCTGACCAATGCTCGCTTGCCATTGCAGTCGGATGGCACCTCGATCGCGAGTTCGTTTGACTGCCTCCCCAGCGTACCCTCCCGGCGCCCACTGGCACGCACGCCTTGCCCTCGCCGACACCATGCCGAGTATTTAAGTCTTGCCTCTCGGGGCCCCTCACCAACGCTCCAAACCCCGCCCCCCACAGCAGCCCGCCTCAGCATCAAAGTATGCCCTCCCAAGAGATCTTCAAAGCCGGCCCCGAGAAGGTGGAGTACACCACCTCCAACGGGCGCCCGTACCCGGTGCCTTACGAGGCACAGGGCGTCCCGCTACCGATGGTCTTGGCCATCTCTTGGCCCTGCAGGACTTCCACCACATTGACCTCCTCGCCCACTTTGACCGGGAGCGTATCCCCGAGCGTGTTGTGCACGCAAAGGGTGCTGGTGCCCATGGCTTTTTTGAGGCGACCCATGATATTTCCGACCTTTCGCTTGCCTCTGTCTTCAAGAAGGGCACCAAGTCTCCGGTGACCATGCGATTTTCCACCGTGGGAGGCGAGTCGGGCTCCGCTGATACGGCCCGTGACCCGCGTGGGTTTGCGATTAAGATTCGCACGCAAGAGGGCAACCTTGACTGGGTCTTTAACAATACTCCTGTCTTCTTTATTCGCGACCCGGCCAAGTTCCCCCACTTCATCCATACGCAAAAGCGCGACCCGCAGACCCATCTTAAAGATGCCGATATGACCTGGGACTACCTCAGCCAGAACCCGGAAGCGTTCCACCAGTTGATGATTCTCTACTCTGATCGCGGTACTCCGGATGGGTTTACGGATCAGCATGGCTACTCTGGCCACACGTACAAGTTGGTCAACGATAAGGGCGAGTTTGTCTACGTCCAGATCCATATTCGTGCCCCTGCGTTTAAGACGCTGGACGGACCCGCCGCCGTTTGGCCGGGGAGAACCCGGATTATGGGATCGAGAAGCTGTTCAACAAGATTGAGGCGGGTGACTACCCCACCTGGAATGTCTTTATTCAAGTCATGACCCGGAGCAGGCAGAGAAGTTCCGCTACTCGGTGTTGACCTGACCAAGTTGTGGCTCTCACAAAGGTATGCAATCTCTCGTCCTTGCCTCGGTGGTCCCGTAGAAGGTTGGAACTGACGACTTTAACTCCTGCAGTACCCCCTCCGCCCGATTGGCCAGATTGTGTTGAACAAGAACCCCGAAAACTACTTTGCAGAGATTGAGCAGGCTGCGTTCTCGCCATCGCACACTGTTCCCGCTTTGAGCCGTCGATGGACCCCGTGCTGCAGAGCCGCCTCTTCTCGTATCCGGACACTCACCGCCATCGCCTTGCGTCAACTACCAGCAGATTCCGGTCAATGCCCCGCTGGTCCCTGTGGCCAACTTCCAGCGGGACGGATTTATGGCGGTGAATGGCAACCAAGGTGCCCGCCCCAACTACCAATCGACCATTCGCCCGCTGCAGTACACGACCCGTTCGACTGTATCGGTTGCGCACGAGCAGAAGCTCTTGGGGGGCGTGCACAACTTCCTGTCACAGGTCAGTGACTTGGACTTTGAGCAGCCCCGGGAGCTATGGACCGTGTGTTCGACGACACGGCCAAGCAGCACTTTATCGACAACGTCTCGGGCCATATTGGCCAGTGCAAGTCAGCTGAGATCAAGCAGCGTACGCTTGACGTCTTTGGACGTGTTCACCCTGACATTCCAGTGCGCATTGCGAAGGCGATCCAGTTTGACTACAAGCCGTCCAAGTGAGCAGCAGCGATGGTGGTGAGAAATGAACTGGCTTGAAAACCAAAGTTATCTGAGGTGGGTGTCGTGACGGCCGAGCAACTCCCCAAACATGGCGTAAAGTGCTGGAGGAGGTAACTGGTTGAACGTAGAGTTTGAGTTGAATCAGGTCAAGATAGGATTGTCATGATTGACGATCGTCGGAAGAGGGGAGCAGCGGAATTTGGGGTTAGAAATGTAATGACTGCGTGTTGTCCAGTGCGTGTCATTTAATAGCCGGACAGCAAGGCGAGGCACAGGCGGTGGTGTGGCGTCGACAGATGTGGGGCACGTGCGGGGCAAGCTCTTTCGTTTCTCGGCGCACAGCCACCACCATGCGAGCATCGCGGGCCGTCGCAGGGATCAAGCAGCTCTTCCCCACGCTGCGGGCAGAGTGTCCGGAAACGATCGAGCGCCTTCCCAGCGGTCTTGCGGCCCTGGCCGGTCGCCGCGTAGTCATTGATGGCACCCTTATGGCTGTCCGGCTCGCCTATGCCGCTGCCACCACCCACGCCATCCAAGCCGAAAAGGAAGAGGAGCGACTTCTTAACACACTTCAAGAGCGACAAACCAATTTCTTCCTCAGTCCCGGCACTTCTCCTCGCCCCTCCGATCCGCTCTGGACTGAAACGGGGCCCAAAGTACCCACTGCCCTCGATTGGTACAGTACCTTCTTTTCTCAACTCGTGCGCAGTCTCCTTTCCCATTCAATCCGCACCACGGTCGTGCTCGACGATCCTAAGCACAAATTACAAGCCAGTCGCGCGAAGTAGAGCGGCGTAAGCAAAACGCGCACTTGATGATTACCGGGCCAGGTTAGAACAAAGCCGCAACGACCGCTTAGAACGGCTTCAAAACGACTCGAGACACTCACCACCCTTGAAACGCTCGAAGCACATTGCAGCAACACCTGCCCGAAGCGTCACATACGCTTGCACGCGCCGAAATCACTGAACCTGTTTCCCCATTGGCACGACCCGTCCCTGCCAAAGCGTCTGAATTGGATTCCCCGAAGCCCCAACCAGCCCCCTTCGCAGCTCCCCCACCTCCTCCAGCACAGGGAATGACCGAGAGTCGCACTCAGGTGGCTCTGAACAGGCCGAAAAAGATATTGTCGAACGCCTGTTGGCTCCTACTGCACCTGCCCCGGCCCCTCTCCCCTCCTGCTTCCAGCCCCGCCCCGCCGGAACCTATCCCGCCACTTGCTGCGCCAACACCTCTACGTTCCCTGAAGCCGCTCAGCTGCCGCCTACCCCCCAAACCCCACTTGAGCCTGAGCCTTGAGCCCCATCCTACCCTTACGGATACGGTCAGGCTGTCCCAGGCTCAGGACGAGATTCGTTTTCTACAGCTGAAAGCGGACTGCTGCAGAAGCAGTACAAGCTTCGTCAACTACCCCCCATGAACCGAGTCGTCCAGGCGACACTGGACGTTTGTGAGAAATACCAGGTACCTGTCCTGCAGATGCCTAAGGACAAGTCGTGTCTGTTGGAAGCCGAAGCGCTCGCGAGCGCGCTTGTGCTGCAAGGCTGGTCCGACTTTGTTTTGAGCGAAGACAGCGACGTGGTGGTCTACGGTGCCTCCCTTCTGCGGATCAAGGGTGCCGAGGCGGAGCGTGCATTCTTCCCAAGTGCGGAAGCGACTATTCTCATGCTCATCTGCCCCAGTGAAGGAGGAAGCACTGAACGTGGATGAAATTGGCGCTTGGCTGGCTTGGCCGGATGGATGTTTCGCCCGAAATGGATCCCCTCCTCCAGAGGAGCTAGACGCTTTATCCGAAATGGAATCCTCACCTCCCGCTATGCTGAAAGAGGACGAAGACACCTTACGACAAAGGATGGTTGATTTTGCCATTCTGTGTGGCTGCGACTTTTGCCCCACATTGCCTGGGATCGGTCCCAAACGAGCTCTTTCCGCCATCCACACGTACGGCTCAATTGAAGGATTGGTGGCTGCCTATCGCGAAACCGGAAAGCCAAAGACCGGGATTCCAACCGCGTCGGGGTCATGGGAAGCGTATCTGTCCCAGGTCCAAGTTGCTAGGGCCATTTTCCTCCAAACGCCTAGCCTCCGTCCGTGGAAAGGATGCTACGAGAGGCTCAAAAGCAAGCACTCCCAGTCATCGAGGACCAATCCATCTGCCTTGATGGGAATGAGGAAGCTTTCAACCAGGAGACCCACCCCAATTCCCAACTCAACGTTGCAGATCCAGCATGTGTGCTGACCTCCTGGCCTCCACCACACGAGAGTAGATTTTCATACCTCCCATGCAAAACTGTACATCTACTGCCTCCCATTCCACTGAATTTCACTTGCTTCCAACGCCTATAGCGCTCTCCTGCCATATACGCCGGCCCCACTGCTACAACGGTTAACTACAGGATGGTTGCTCATCAGATCGATGATAGAATTGATGCTTGACAGAAAAATCAATCGTTTACACCAAGTATTAATCGGCCTGGTGGGAGCAGCGGGATCTGTTCAACGTGAGAGAGGCTCGCATCGATCCGGCCCAGCAGGGACTGAACCAATACGTTACATGCTTCCCGACTGACATGCGCCTCTTTGGCTCAATGGTAAGGCGTCGCACTCGTAATGCGAAGATTAGTCGTTCGATTCGGCTAGGAGGCATTTTTTTTCTCGCTTCGGCCAATTGCACTGTACAAACTTCCAGACACCGAGTTAGCGTATCCAACCAATCTTGTACGCATCGCACACGCGCCACCTGCTCTCCTACTCTCCCTACAAGGACGAAGGATGCAAGAGGCGAACGAGGGCATTACAGATCCGCCAGTTGAATCTCGAACAACCTCCTCCACTCCTCCACGGGACCTTGGCAGGACCATAAACTCAACGAGGTAAATGTCAATCTTTCGCTGACAGCCGATCGCCACACTCCCTCCCGTTCCAGATCGGCAATTAGGTCGTCTGCGCCCGCGCCCAAGTTCGTATAGGCGAGGGAGACGTGCGGCCAGAATTCCCGGCGGGGAGAGAAAGCGCGGTGGAGACGCAGGTGTGAACAGCGCCCAACTCTCTCTCCAGCCTCGAGAGGGAGACGAGGACTGGTAATAGGTGCGCCGGGAGGCGGGCGGCGCACATGCGCGGTGAGGTGGTGCGCCCGGCCAGGGCGGAGCGGGCGGCAGAGACAGGCGGTGAGCCAGAGGGCTGCACCGCGGGCGGTGAGGGATTGCCGCGGGTGAGGCGCGAGAGAAGCGTCATGTGGGGGGGACGGGCGGGGAGGCGACACGCGGGTGACATGCGTGCCATCGCCGCCTCGACGGCGTGCGCATCGGCCGGGGGAGCTCGAGCCAGAGCGCGAGACGCTCCCAGCGGGGGGCATGCCGAGCAGCAGACCGACCAGGCAGCGTACGATTATACGCGGGTGCTTCCGCCCGGCGCCACCACCCAGGCCCAGCGGATGAAACCCAGAATCCAATTCCGCCCCGCCGCCCAGCAGCCACAGAATGGGCAGCACAGCGCGCGTCGGATCCCCACCACCACCTCACATGCCGTCGGAGCGTCCGCAACGCCCGCCAGATGCTCGCGCTACGGGCTGGACGACCCCGAACAGCAACAGCAGCACCACCACCACCAGCATCACCACCACCCACACCACCACCACCACCAGCACCCCCCCCCTCCCATCCCGCCATCCCGCCACCCCCACCCCCACCACCAGCATCGCCCCCATCTCTGCCCCCAGCACCGCCAATACCACCAGCACCTCCCTCCCCGCCACCACCGCATCCTCCTCCTCCTCCAGCATGCCCGACCCTCCCCCCGCCGTCTCCTCCACCACCCCCCCAGGCGCATCACGAGTTCCGCATGGAGGTGATTGACGTCAACCCCGTGTCGATGACGCTGCTTCTCTCCCTCCGCCCCGCCCCCCTCACCGCCATCGCCGCTGGCACCTCCCCTCCTCCGCGCTCTCCAGCAGGCATCTCGGTCAGCGTGGATGGTCTCAGCTGGAAACATGTGCTCATGTCGGACGGCTCGGGTGCGTCCCTGTCCCCGACCCAGGAAGGGGACCATGCCGCGCCCCGCCCGCTCAACATTCTCCACTCGGGCGGCGAGGTGGTGCTGGTCATCTTTGGTTTACGGCCGGGCCGCACGTGTGTGGTGGAAGTGTACATTGGCGCATTGCGGTTGCCTCGTTGGTGCGGCGACCGCGGCGGTTACCGCCGCATGAGCGCAGGGCGCTCGTGCCCGATCCTGAACACGAGGCCAAGTTTGCTTGTTTGAAGCAAGAGCTGGCGCAGTGGGAAGCCAACCGGTCCGAGGCGCAAGGCAAGCTGCGCAGTGCACGGCGCGACGTGGCCAAGGCTGAACAGGCGCTGCGATCCAACATGGAAGCTGCGCGAAGGGCGCGCGAGCGCGCTGCTGGGCTTGGAGGCGCGCGCCCGAGCACGCGCAACGACGTTGGCTGAACAGGTCAAAAAGGCCCAGTTGGCCGCAACAGAGTTGCAGGCCCAAGCGGAGGCTGAGGAGAAGGAGACGGTGCGAACAGAGGCGGAGGATGAGGCTCGTATGGCCAAGTTGGCGGCCGACCTGGCCCAGGCAAGAGAACGCCTGGCCAAAGAGGACGCATTGGTGGTTGAGGCCAAGAAAGCAACATCCGACCTGCTTGCAGAGCAGGGAAAACGCTCGGAAGAGCTTGAGAAACAAGTCGCCAACGTCAAAGCCGAGGTGGAGATGAAGCAGTCCACTTCTCTTCCCAAATTGAGGAAAGAACTTGAATTGGTTCGGCAACAAATCCAGCAGGTTCAGCTGCAGACCGAGCAGGTCTTGTCCAATCCCCACCCGGGCCAAGAGAAAGACAAGGAAAAGGACAAGGACAAGGACAAGGATAAGAAGAAAGTTCGCCGCTCCCACGCCCGCACGTCATCGGGGCCTAACACAGGACATGGCCGACGGCGAGATCGCGGGCGGCATTGGCGAGCACAGCAAGCCCAGGCCCAGGCCCAGGCCCAGGCCCAGGCTGCCAGCTCACAAGGTGGGACTCAGCCGCCGGCCCCGGCGCAGGGCACCCCCCATGCACCGAGAAGTACCTCTGCCTCGCCTCGTTCCTCCCCCCACGCGAGCCACGAGGTGCACCCTCTCGTCTCGGGCAGCGGCAGTTCGCCCTCTCTCTCTGCCACACCTCGGCTCAACCCCAAGCAGCCCGAGTTTGTGCCTTCGCTGCGCCGCAACCCTTGGCGCGGCGTGACGCGCAGTCCGACCGTGGGCAAGCTGGGTCCGATCGCTCCCCCGTCCACACGGACCAACGTGGTCCCCTCCATCTCGACCCCTTCCATCCCACGTCTCGATTCGCTCGGAGGGGTGGAGTACGATCCCGGGCCCGTTGGCTCGCGTCCGCTCCCTCCGCGCTCTCCCGTCCGCAGCTTTGCCGACGTGGCCTCCCGGCAGAGCTGACCGGGCAACATACTCATCCTGTATTTCGTATGTACTTCCGCCTCGCACACGTGTCCTTTCCTTCTTCTACAAGCACGGGACATGTTCAAGTGGTAGCAGGTTACAGGTTACAAGTAGGCCAGCCATCGGGGCGTAGATGCATCCATCACATTCTTTGATCGATCCATGCTCAGCGCTCAGCGCGCCCTCCTCCCTCCTCCTTACTCTTCATTCCTCGTCCTCGAAAGGGTTGGCGACATAGTCCAAGTCATCCGAATTGTCGTCCTCATTGTCGTCGTCGTCCAGCCCAGCTAGGGCAGCCCCACCGAGCAACCCGGCGCCCAAGCCCACACCCATCCCAAGATGCGCACCACCTGCCTTCTCTTCAGGGGCGGTACCAGCCACAGCGACAGGAGCCGGAGCCAACCCAGGAGCAGAAGTGGACGTGGAAATGGAAGTGGATGTAAAAGTAGAGCCGGAACTGGGGGTAGGAACAGGGGCAGGAACAGATGTAGGAGCAGCAGATGTACCGGTAGGGGCAGAGGCAGAGGCAGAGTCCGCTACGGCGGGAGGGGTCTCCCCGTCCTTGGTGGAAGAGCGAGCGTGCTTTGGCCCCGCTTCTCCACTCACAAACGACTGCATTTTGGACGAGGGTGCAGCCTCAGCGAGGCGGGCAAGAGCCGATCTCGGATTCTCTTTTTCCTTCTTGGTGGAACTGGCACTGGACGCTCTCGAAAGCGCGATCAAGTCTCCTTCTCCCACGGGGTGCGCATCGGCATCGGAACTTTCGTTTACCTGCCAATGCGGTGGGCCCGAACGCAGCTCCTTGATTGGTTCCGACTCGGGCGCTTGGCCGCCTGCCGTGGGCGCCGCTGGATCCGCTTGTGCAGCAGAAGGGCGAAACGAAAACTTATTGCCGCCCCCTTGACGCGGGAGCCATCCGCCCGGTTGTTGCTCCTTGCCCTGCTCTACCAGAGCCTGAGCACGCGCCTTGAACATGGAGAAGGTCGATGCCGCACGGGCCATACCAGCTGGACAAGTGTTCCAATGGTTAGTCTGAGCACCAAAGAGGAGGATGGCCAACGTACCTTCTGCAGCGCGACTGGCATTGCCGGCAAATCGATCCAGCTCCCCAGCCCACACCGGGGCTTCTTCTTGGCGCACTTGGTACGGCGCTTGGTAGGCAGGTGACTGTGCTTGGTGCTGGGGTTGCTGCGCGCGGAGCCGAGGTGGAGGGTGGGAACGGGACTGGTACGCCTGGTACGGCTTTCGCGATGGCGCGGCGGAGGCGGTCCCTTTGTACTCGGCTTGCGCACGCGCGGCTGATAGGCCAATCGGGTTGGGTCGTAGAGCCGTTGGGAATCAGGCGCCGCCGAGGGCAGGGTATCGTGCACCCCCTTGGGGCCGCCCACAGGGTAGGGGGTGGAATACTGGGATGCCGAGGCGGCAGGCTCGGCGTGTCCGAGTTGAAGGAGAGCAGGACCTGTACCGCCCGTTCCGGGTCTCCGACCGCCGTCAAGACATCCTTCACCGTCTCTCTTGGCAGGTCGGGAAACATGGCGCACAGACTGCGCAGCGGATCGTGGTCACCCGGATGGTTCTTAGGCAGCGGCGGTGCTTCTCCTGCATCCGCAGAGGGAGCGGCAGCCCTGGGGTGGTTCTTGGGAAGAGGCGGCGCTTCCTCCGCGGGCATGGTGGCGAGATGGGGCGGCGGCTCGGCATGCAGCTCCACTGCGTGGGATGACTGGACGGGGGAAGAGCGAGATGCATCCTTAGGAGAGGCGGACCTGGTGAAGGCGCCTCTTGTTGCGGCGGTTCGTTGGCTTCGTGGGCCTCCTTCGTCTCCGTTGTCTCCGTTGTCTCTGTTGTCTCCTTGGCCTCCTTGGTTCCCGTGGTCTCCTTTGTCTCCTGGGTCTCCGTAGTCTCCTGAATGGGCTCGGTCGGAGTCTCGGGGGCCTGCTGGGCCGGAGCGGGCGCGTCGAATTCGAGCTGAGGGTCGGGAGCCAGGGCCTGCTGGGCAGCAAACGTGTTGACAGGAGACCCGATGTGGGCCTCACTCAGGGCGTCGCCCAGAGCAGCCAGATCGACCTGCTGGGTTGCCATGCCGAGGTGGTGGCGGCGGTCACCAGCTGCGGTCACGGGCCCCTCGGCTTGGCCCCTCGGCCTACTCGGCCTGGCCCCGCCGCCGCGCCCTCGCCCGCCCCCGTCGGGCCAAGGGTGCATGGTGGACACTCACCCCCTGCGTCCACGCCGCACGGCCATCACCCATCCCACTCCCGCTCACCGCTCACCCGCCCCCACTCCGAGTTGGTTCCGCCTAGGCGGGCGGGCGGTGCCTACCTATCTATACCTATCTTTCTCGTGCACCATCACGGGCGGCCCGCCCGGATGGCACCCATTCCCGCCCCATGCGTTGTCGAAGGTAGCTACAGATGGCCCCTGTTCCTTGGCCCCGCTGGTCATCTGGCCGACCCCAGCAGCATCCCTCTCTCCCCTCTCGCTCCGTAGCGTGGCACTGTGCCCTGAGCGCGTTGGGCGCCCCCGATCCCGATCCCATTCGGATGTTTACAATTCAGACGCACCACAAGCCGACACGCGGCGTTGGCACCAGAGGGCAGGAAGTGCGTGTCTCTAGAGCCGAGCTGCCCCACTGCCCCACGAGGACAGCCGTGTGGGGAGCCAGGACTTAGTGCCACGATCCCCTGCCTCGGCCGCGGTAGAAGCCGCGACGGGGATAGTAGCCGCGTCCCCTTCCCCGTCCGCGTCCGCGTCCGCGTGCCATGCCGGGATGTTGGTCCGTTTCGCCGTCACCTTGAGAAGACGGCCGCGGAAGAGAGATTCGTTGAGCAACATGGCGCTCGCCACCAAGGAGGGGTCGGAAAATTCAACATAGGCAAACCTGGTCCAGCGTCAGCGCGATGCGTCTCGTCTCGTCTCGTTGCGGGGAATGGGAGGCACAACGTGCCAACGTGCCAACGTACCCTTTCGGATGGCCAGTGAACTTGTCACACAAAATGGTGACGCGGTTGATGCTACCGCACCCGCTGAAATGTTGTTGGATTTCCTCAGGCGACGCACCATAGTCCACCTGGTTGACAGAAGGGGGCGAAGGCGGGAATGGGGGGGTCAGTACTCCGTACGCAGTTGAGCACTTCGGAACGTATACGCTGCGCTACATCATCAGAACGAAAAAAGAAAAAAAAAAAACATACGTTGCCGACATAGATACTGCGTGCATCCACCTCCTCCTTCTCCTCCTCGGTGGGGCCGGAACCAGGAGGCCTGGGACCTTGTGGGGCCGACGTGGATGGTGCAGCGGGGGCAGCGTCGGACTGAGCAGTCATTTCGCGCAGCTTGGCCGCCTCGGCCTCCATCTCGGCCATGCGCGCCTTCATCGCCTCAATCTCGGCATCCTCGTCGAGCGCATCCATCTCGGCCCCCACTCCAGCGGCACCAGCAGCAGCAGCAGGACCACTCGGGTGCTCGGGAGCTGGTGCAGCAACGGGGGCGACGGCGGCGGCGGCGAGCGGGTCGGACATGGCGGCTGGGACTGTGGTGGGCCGGAACCAAAGTTTCCTCCCCAGGTGGTTGGAGAGGGAGCGTCGAGGGTCGATGGGCGATGGATGTTTGGCCAGGCGGCGTGACATGCATGACATGTGACCCGGTGACGGTGAGACGACGCGTGACGCCGGGCGGAATGGCAGGCGGAATTGCTGGGCTGCGTCTCGCCCGAGCCGAGGCAGCGCGACGGAGCAGCTGGCCCAAGTCGCGGGGTTTGCGTTTTGCGCTGCGGGCGCTTGAACGCCCGTACGCCATCCACCATCCCATTCCATCCCATCGTCGCCATCGTCGCCCCCCACGTGCCCGGCAGCTCGGCCGCCACCTTCTCCCCCACCCCCATGGCGCGTTCGCCTGGCCCTGACGTGCCAGATCGGCGCAGCGCTGCGCCCTCGGGCGGGGCAGGGCGTAGCCGCCAAGCGCTGGCCGCAGGCGCCCTCGTCGACTCGGCCATCGTGCTCGCTCTCCACTCGGCCGGCTTCCGCCGCTCCTCCAGTCGCGCCGTTGGGATGCTGGGCGAAGTGCTGCAGAGGTACATATCTCTCCTTGGGCAGCGTGCCCAGGGCAATGCCGAGCTCTCCAACCGCACCGTACCGACGGAGGGGACGTGTGTGCATCCCTGGAGCAAGTTGGGGTCGACCTGGAGGAGCTGCTGGAGTGGCTGCCGCCCACATCCACCCCAGGTGCCGCCGCTGGCACATCCACCGACGCGTCCGCACTGACCAACTGGCGACTTCGTGCCGCCGCCGCCCTCGTGCGGCCCGAAGAGGTACTGCCCTCCCCGGCCCGGCCCGTGCTCGAGTACCTCCCCATTGATCCTGTCGACCGTCGCGATGCTCTCGCCGCTGGGGCGGCTGTGTGTGGGACGGAGGCAAACGGGTCTGTTGCGGACGAAGCGATGGATCTCGACTCTTCTTGCAGCGACACGGGAGGCGACTTGTTGTCGTCCCTATCAGACACGAGCAGCTGCACTTCCTTTCCTCCCGAGCAAGAAGCTCAAGCTCAGTATCTCCCCACCCATGAGTTCATCCCTTGTCATCTTCCTCCTCTTCCTGAATCCAAGGAGATAGGAAATGAGACGGGCGCATCCCCCACGTCCCTGGCGCTGTCGAGGATGACCTCCCCCTCCCCGATGGGGGAAGAAGTACCCCCAGATGGACCCAAGCAGCTGTCATTCGAGGAAAACGGGTGGGGTTCCTACGTACCCTTCTCCTCTTCGCGGTTTGCTCAGGAGCATGGTACCAATGCCGTTCATGACCTGCCACGATTCGACTCTTCTCACGTGCGCAAACGGACGCCGGTGCCGGAGGACGATACGGCTCTCTACGCCTATGCCGCCAACTTGCACGCCTTGCAGGCCGAGCCTTCCTCTTCCGCCACGGCCAACTACAAGATGGACGATACCGATTCGGCTCTGCCCGATCCTGCCATGCGGTTAGCACGGGCCAAGCGACGGCGGATTGCAGCGACGGTAGCGGATGTGGGCCAGTTTTCGCCCGCCGACACGCTGTATGCTGGCGTGGCTGTTCCGGCCGGCGCGCCCTTCGTACCGGCTCCCTCGATCTTGGTTACTGCGCCCCCGGCGGTGCGCATGCAACCCGGGGACCCACCTGCGAACCTGGCGCCGCTTTTGTCCCGCACCCACCCGCACGGGCAGAGTGTCGCCCTTTTCCCGCCGTCGGGCGCGCTGCAGCCCGCGCTGGGATACCGCTGGCCCGCGCAAGTGGCCAGCGCAGCCATGGCCGTGGCAGACACGATGTGCGACGGCGCGTGTCGCGGCTGAGCGATCCAGCGCCGCTGTTGGACGACAAGGGCACCGAGCGCGTGTTCCATGGCAAACCTGCGCCGCGGCATCTGTTAGGATTGGCCTACGGATCGCTCGCGCCAGCCATCAACGAGTTACGCAGCACGTGGCAGGCAAGCCATCCGGGCGCCGAGTTCACCTCCCCGCAGCGAGGTACGCTGGTCTACACGTGGGACTGGACGGCGCGAGATCCGTATGATCGCAACTTACCGGGCCAGGTCATCTACCCCCCCGGGAACTGCACAGATCAGATGGACAAAGATAAAGATAAAGATCAAGATAAGCTGCGCTCCCTTTCGCCCGCTGCGCGCGCTAGGACCGCGACCCGCCCCTGCCCCCGATTCACCCCTTGGCGCACGAACTGAGGTCCGACGAAGAACCAGCACCCGCTCGCCCGCCTGCTGATCCCGTTCCGCACGCCAACGCACGCTCCTCGCCCTTATCTTCCCCTCCCCCTTTGCGGGGATTGGATCGCGCCGCCGGACGAGGCCAAGGGCCTCCCAGGGGCACACGATGTGCTAGCCACCGGCACCGACACCGGTACCGGCCCACGAAGGGGGGAACATTCGCCCCCGTCCCACCCGTTTCCGCCTTGCTCCGTCCCTTGTCCCGTTCGCGCAGTTTACCGCGCAGCCCGGAGCGAGATCTGCCGCCGTGCGAGGTGGTACGTCACGCGACCCGTCCCGCACCAAGCTCCCCGCTGCAAGAGGGGGGGGAGCGCGACCGGTCACACGCAGAGCGCAGTCCTGGGCCCGATGGAACCGCAGCAAGGCCACCGGCGCCTGTGTCGCCACCCTCGGCGCCGGTCCAGGCTGGTACTGTCTCGCCGCCGGGGCGGGCGGGCGGACGAGGAGATAAAGAGTTTAGGGGCCAGGAGGTGCAGGAGGTTGCTCTGCCCCCCGCGCCTGCCAGCCCCGCGCCTCGCTTCCTGCGCCCACGCCCTCGCCACGCCCGGGAGACGACTGAGGATGTGCATGTGCATGTGCGCCGGGGCTGGTGGGTGAGATCTGGGAGGTAGATGTGGGATGGGGTGGAACGCTCCCCTCGCACGCTCTAATGTGATGCAATCCCAGATCCCATCGGCCCCTGTCACATGTCACGTCAGTCTTCAGTGGCCCATGTCGCATGCCACATGTCAGCCTCAGCGCTCCTCAATCAACGTTGAACGTTTCAACGTCAACGTTCAAGCTTCAAGCCCCCATGCGCTAACCCTACGCTGGTCCGTCGGAGGCGGGTGGACCTTGTCCCCGTGGCCAGCCAGGCAAGCGCCTGTGCACGAGTACGTCACGCGCCGCAACGAGCGACTCTTATACGCCCGCCTCTTCGCCACGCCCCTATCCTTCTTCTCGTCTGCCGTTTGCCATCTGCCTTTTTCCATCTGCCATTTGCCTGCTGGCCTGCGCCGCGCACCCCTCCCTCGCCCATGCTGGGTCTTGCTGCTCCTCTCCGCAGCGTCCTGTGCCACTTGCACGCGCACGGCTGTCGCACTGCCCGTCGCCGTGCGCGCCACTCGGCCCTCGCACCCCGCGCCCACCAGTTCTTCCGCACATGCCAGCCGCGCCGGTCGGTCGTACCGCCTCTCGGCGCCCGAGCTCTGGGAGGGGCTCGTAGGGCTCCTCGTACGGTGCGCGTCCGTCGAGCTTGGACGCGGCGGGCGGATGGGGCACGGGGACGGCCAAGGTGGGCTTGGTGGCCGGTACCGCGCTGGTTGCGCAGCGGTTCTTGACCCGTGGCCAGCGGCAGGACGCCTTTGCCTTTTCGGGGCGTACGTCAAGGCGTACCTGTCAGCACGTGTACGTGGTTGGCCGCTGGCTTGGCCGTCACGGTGGCCGGGACGGTGAACCTGACCACGCCGGGTCGGGCTTTGCGTTCCGTCTGGTGCTGATCAAGTCGTGGGCGGGTGGGTGCGGGTTTGGCAGCGTCGATGGGCGGGATGGGGCGGGTGCATACGGTGCCACCTGGCTCAGTGTCCAAGCTTGCGTGCTGCACGCTGTCCAACGCATATCGCAAGCGGCGGTCCTGTGCCCGGTGGCTGTCGGGCGTACGGGGCTGGCGCGGGCGGGACTGGATACGCTGGGCGTGGTTGGTGCGCTGGCGTAGATGGGTGGGTCGCACTACCTCTGCCTCGGCGGTTCGGTCTTGGTTCGCGTGACGCGTGCCGCGTGTCGCGCTCAGCTCGCTCGCGCCCATCATCGTGCCCCACGTGGCTGCGCACCCTGGCGGCGAGAGAGATGCTGCGTCTGTCTGGCGGCCGTTTTCCTGGGCGACACGCACCCCCGCCTCCAGTGCGCCGCCCTGTCGGACGCAGGCTTGGTCCCAGCCGACCCGAGCGTCCTTGCCACCCGGCAACAGCAGTAGCAATACATAGCGTTACCCCTTGCTCGCACCTCCAAGCCCATCGTACGTAGCTGCTGGGTCAGTGGTACGGTACGGTGCGGTGCTAGTACGCTCGCTCCTTTCCACCATGCATCTGCCTCCCTGGGCTGTTTATTAGGCTGGTGGTCGATCTGCTTCGTAAAGCTTGAAGCTTGGACCCAGAATTCTCGTCAGCGCCCACGGAGAGGCAATATAGAGGGTGGACCGTGGCCATGGAATCGATGCTCGAGCCCCGGCCTTGCAGGGGCCGGCGCGCTATATATTCTACCCGTGGCAGCCGATGCGACGGAACGCAGGGACCGCTGGGACCACGCGGGCTAGGTGGGCGGGGGCACGATGGGCCAGACAGAGAGGGGTTACTAGGACTTGCTGCGTGCGATCCGCCGGGGCGTGGCGGGGACGCTGCGTGGGCCCAGTGCCGTGCCTGACACGGCGGGGCAATAGCAATAGCTGGGGTGGAGGGGGGCAGGCAGATGGAATGGCACGTTTCAATGTTTGGTCACTGGTGAAAACGGGGGCGAAATGGGGGCACTGGGCACAGGCACGTCTGAGTTCGGAGTACTGAGTTGGGGACGTTGACGTGGGGTACGTTGAACGTTGAACGTTGAACGGCGAGTGTATTCAGTACGTTCCACTGTTCAGCGCGCCGGAGATGGTCGAGGAGGCCGGAGGCGAAGCGCTGCAGGCGGTGCGCCCGTCTCGCGCTGAGCCTGATGCAATGCATGATGCATGGTGTGCATGATGCATGACATGTGACAATGGCCTGCGACTGTGACACGTGGCATGTGGCAAGACACAGATCGGCCAATGCGGGAGGCATGTGAGCTGCTGATGGGCGATGCTGAGGCAGGCCAGGGGGGGGACGTGCAAGTGACTAGGCATGTGCGCTGCATGGCGGTGAGGGATTTGTGGGTGTGCTTGCTTACTCGGGACTAGGCCTGCGTACTAGTCCGTCAGTACGCAGCTGCAGCGGCCCGCAGCGGCGACGTGCGGTTGCGGTTCGGTTGAGTTGGAGCCCCCCTGCAGCTTAGCGCTTACAGTTTACCGGTTACCGCCCCCCCGTACATCAAAACGGCGGCACAAGAGCCACACTGGCGCCCTGCCTGCTGCCGTTGGCAGGCCAAAGCTTATACCCGTGGGCAGCAAAGCTTAGCGCGTCTGCTCGACGGGAGCTGCCGCAGCGGCCAGGCAGTGGGAATCGGGACCCGGTAATCCCGCGCTGCACGGGGCGCGGGCGGCCGCACGCACGACGCGAAGCACACCGCACACGGCCAGTCTCGCGCCCAGCTGCCAGATCGACGCTCGGGCCGCCGAGCGGTTTGTGTGGGTCGAAAAAGCTTGAGCGTGAAGCTTAGCGTGAAGCTTGTGGAGGTGCTGCACGGGATGGGGCATCGCAGCACAGCACAGCACAGTGCAGCCCAGGCCAACGCTGCCTGCAGGGGGGCGCTTGCAGCTGCAGGGAGCATGTAGATGCACAGCAGACACGCTTGGGCTCCCCAACGCGCTGTCAGTAGGCCGGCACACCTCCTCCCCCCCCCCCCCCCCCCACCACCACCACCACCTTCGTTGCGCCCCCCCTCCCATCCCGTCCGCCTGCCTGCGCGCCCACGATGGGCCAGGCGCCTCCCGCGCCCAGCTGCCCGCTGCCCAGCCGCCGCCGCCCAAACACACACGCCCCTCCGCCGCGTCTCCCGCCCCTCTCCCTCAGCCTCGCCCCCCCACCGTGCTTCCGCCCACGCCTGCCACGCCCCCCGCCGTCCCCATCGGCGGCTTTGCCCGCCGCCCGCCGCCCGCCCGCCCCGGCAACATCGGCCCCATCCGCACCCGCCGCCACCACCCCCGCCCCCCGCTCCGCCCCACCTCCGCCTCCGCCTCCGCCGCTCCCTCCACCCCTCGTTCCAATCCCAGTCCCCATGCCGCCCTCCCCTAACCCACAGAGACCACCGCGTCTCCCCCATCGCGAACTCGACGGGGAAGACAGCGGCCACACCCCGGTCTCCGTGCCACCTCCGCTCCCTTCCCTCCCTCGCCCACCCCGCCCCCACCTCGCTTCCGCACCGGTCTCCCCCCGCCGCCCACCTCCGCCTCCTACCCCGCCACGGTGCCCACTCGCTCCCCCTCCCCTCCGCACCAATTGCTTGCTTCGCCCATGCGCCACCACCATCAGCCCATTGGACCAACCTCGACACCCAAGGTACGTTGTTGGGGACCGAGATAACGCGTAACGAGAATGGCGTGGTCGTACTAACCCGTTGCCACCCCACTTTTCGCCACGCCCAGACTGCCCGCGTTCGTCAGCGCAGGCTGACAGGCCTCCTCACCCCCATCTTTGGGCGTAGAAGCACAGGAACCCATCCTTGCCTCTCACCCCGCCTGCCTCACGGAGCAACCACCCCAGACGCAGCCCGACGCGTCCTCCGTGCCGAACGGGACCGGGTCACCGGTCCGACGCTCGCGTTCGCTCTACCATGTTCGTCCTGTGTCTGTCAGGTGCCGGGGCGGGCAAGGGAACGCGCGCGCACGGCGCACTCGAGCCATACCAGCCCAGCTACAGTCCGCGCGGCAGCTTCCGTGGGGGAAGCCGTGGGCAGTCCGCGCCGCCATCGTCGCAACAGTCCTGGCGGCAGCAGTCCTCGTGGCAGCCCGCATCGCAGCCCCAGCATAGTCCCCATCGCGTCCCCGTGCCGACTCGGGGGTAGCACGGGTGGCCCCACGGGTGCCCCCACGAGCCTTGCCATGGCCCAATTGGAAAGTGCATGGAGGAGGAGGAGGAGAACCCGGGTGGGATGCACTACAAGGCGCGTTGGACCCATCGCTTCGTCTCCGGATCCCATGGTCACCTCGCTTGCATCCAATTTCTTCTCATACCCCGCCCCGGGCCCTCCCACCCCTCCCCCGCGCCAGTCCCAGCCCCGCGCCCTCTCCGCTCCCGGTTCAGCTCCCCTCCAGCTTCAGTTCCCGTTCCGCACCCGCACCAGCTCTATCTGGAAAGGACAGAGAGGAAACCGGCTCTTCACCTTGTCTCGCCAAACTCGGAGGGCCACAGCGGTGGCCTAGCCACAGCCAGAGTGGAGGGGACCGAGCTCCACACCAACTCGGGAGACATGCCCACGTTCAGTTTCAGTGGTTCCTCTTACGGCGCGGTCCATGCGACGGAAGACGTCACGCTTCCATCGCCCCCCGTCTGGAGCCAGGGCTGCTTCCTCCCTTTGGTAGCGAACACTCGTTCTCGCACGCTGGCAAGGACCTGGCGGCGGGTCCGTATGACCGAGCGCGTACGCACGCTGCGTACGAAATGTACGTGCAGGCCATCCGAGGCGGCCCGCGACGGACCCGACGCGCTTCCGACCATGGCGTGCCTGGCTGGGACAACAATGTTCCCCACCTCCCAAGCGGACGGGAAAGAAGGCATCGTTATTGGTGTCAACCCCGCCCCTCGTCCTGCCCATCCTTCTCACACGGCTCCCATGCCTTCCCTGTTGAACCCAACCGTCCCGCCGGGAGACCAAGATGGACATGGACATGGAAACCCACCCCGGTCCAGCCCGTTGCCTCCTGATCTGTCCCCGCTTACCCCTCCTCCGGGAGGACCTTTACCGGTAGTGCCGCACCAAGCGACCGGTTGGTCTTGCAGCGCGAGCAGCCCCGAGAGCAGTACCAACTCGCGATCCCCCACGTCGCCGTCTCGGACGCGGCATACCAAGTCTCATCCTATCATCACAGCCATGCTCATCCTCCGTCCCAGCCGGCCTCCGTCCTGCATCCCTCGCTGCTTCAGGACTTCAGCGCGCATCGGTGCCGACTCAACTGCGTGCGCACGCGCACGCCCCCACTCCTGCTAGCCAAAGTCTGGCGATCGCTCTGGGTCTGGCAGACCAAGCCAGTCCCACCTTTGGCCCGAGCAAAGAGGTGGAGGTAATCGAGTGGCCACACGGACATTCTGTTTGACCGTGCGCTGGATCCCGCGCTGTCCCCGCTCAGTCCTGCGCGGAAGAGCATGATGAGCGAGCGGTCCGAGGTACCGTTAGCGGAGGGCGCGATGCAAGCCTCGCTCGTGGCGCTCCGAGCACTGCAGATGAGCAACGACGACCTGAGTCATGTCGGTGCGTTTGAACGGTTGATGGGCCATCCTCCGTCGCTCCACCGCTCCGATCGGCTCGCTCGCCGCCGGCGCGCCAGCGTGCCGCCCCTTACACGTTGGATCGCGCCCGACGGCAGGATCGCTGGACCAGCTCGACCAGCCGCTCGTGCCGCTCCAAGCGGTCGGGTCGCTCTGTCGCCTCGACCGCGACTGGCAACGAAGCGGGACGGGTGGTTCCGTCCAAACCGTTGGCCCACGGCATCTCGGTCACGATTGATGTCGGAACCTTTTCCACCACCGAGTTGGAGGAGGTGACGGCGCTCTTTGAGCGCTTTTGTCGTATCGGCGCAGCAAGCGACAAAAACAGCGCGCGACCGCTTCGAAGGCAACCAAGTCGCACCGTCGTGCACCTCGGTCCAAGCGCCCGCCCTCGTCGTTGGAGGAGGAGGTACTGCTGACTTCGTCGGCGGCTCGGGACCGAACGGGCGAGCTGGAATCCTCCTCTTCGTCCCGTCGCGAGCGGGCGCAGGAGCAGGAAGAAGAGAGCCCTTCCTTGCCCAGGGACAGTTCGCCCGAACTGTTTCTGCTTCCTCCGTGGGCGCCCTCGTCGCAGCGCCCCGCGCCGTACCGTCCTTCTACCGATTCCTCTGGTCCCGATACGGGTCGGCTGGCCGATGCGGAATCGGGTCCGTCGGGAGATCCACTGGGATCGCTGGTAGAACGGTTGGATGCGCTGGTGGTCAAGCCTCCGCTGGGCTCGTCGCGTGCGGCGCCCCACTGGGTACGCGGCACTGGCGCACCCATTCCCGGTTCCGCCTCAAGCAAGACAACCAACCGCTGCTGGCCGCCTGCGCATGCTGCCTCCTTCCCGCCGCCGCGAGTGCGCGCCAAGCGCGGGGATCGGGAGCGCAGCGGGGCCGAGAACCACTCCAATGGCCCGTCCGAGGGCCACTCGGCTCCCACTCGGCTCGATACCGCGTCAAGACGAAAAAAGTGGCGCCGAAGACAACGGATCGGGTACGAGCACGAGGATATTGTCCAGTGGCAAGCTACGCTGCAAACTCCCGTTGTGGCCCCCATCACGGGCGCGCACGAGGAACCGATTGTCTAAGGGACGCTTGCGTTGGGGTTGGGCGGGTGCCTGCCACTGGCCCCCCTCCCCGTTGTCTCGTTTAGCCCACGAGCGCGAGTGGCTTTATGACGGATATGTGCTTCTGTCCTATGCTGCTTTTCTTTGTTTCCTTTTCCACCATGCGCTTTTTCTCGTCTAGCTTCCAGCGTCAAGCTGCTACATACATGCAATCTACCAAATCCTACCTGTCTGCTTTGGCTGGTATGGGCTCCGGGCCTCCTTGCGCCTTTTTTTCCCCTCTCTCCTTCCCCCCCGGGCCCATTGTCTTTTTTTATTCCCTCCCCTCTTCCCACGTCTCTCCCCTCCGTCCGCTTCATCCCTTCCCCCCGCTCCCATCGGGCTGACTACCTCGCCTTCATCTCTTGCCTACCGCTGTTGCCTATCGCGTGCGCTGCCTCCTGCGGCGCCGAGCCGACGCTTGACCCTTCCTTTTTTTCATCCATCATTCCTACTTGAAGTGCTTAAGTTCTTGCCTTTATATATATCTGCCCTCCCGATCTCCCCCTACATAGGTAGGTGACTTTGTTTCGCCCCCTGTCACCGCGTGCTCATCCCCCCCCCCCCGCTCTGCGCCCTGTGTGTTCAGTGTGAATACGTTGGCAGGGCCGATTGAATGTGGCCTAGTGAACGCTTGACGCGCAACGCCCCATGATGCATGTGCATGACTACATGACGCAGCCCTATGTATCCCCTTCCTGGCCTTTGGCTGTGCGAGAGCAACCAAGCCCGACCCTGAACGCAATGCATGCATCGATGGTTCTCCCACGCGAGGGTGAGGCAGCGTCGGCGCGGGAAGCAGACGCCCTCCCAGCCGGACGAAACGAGCATGGCTAGGAGTAAGAACGCGAGCTGGCGAGCTGGGAACGGGTCTGGGCGCGGCGTCGCGCCAGGGGGATAGCCAGACCCGCAACGACAGTCGCACCGAGGCAGGCCAGGCTCCAGATCAGTACGGGCGCGTAGCCCGGCACGCCAAAGGAGGAGCGGGATGGGCGGGCGCTTGGCCGCGCTGCAGCAGCGCGGCGGCGGTCATGGGCCCGAGGATGGCAGCGAGCGCTTTGATGGCATTGTAGGATAAGAGTATTTTGCCTGCTGGCGACGCGTTCCAGCGGCCTACTTCGCCACACGACGCGCCCCATGTGGCGGTGTACGCGCCGGCCGAGGCACCGACAATGGCCATGCCGAGCATGATGGCGACCAAATGCGAAGCTAGTACGCCCAATAAGATCGTCACGGCCAGCACGGAGCTCAGACCCACCCCGACTGTCGCCCAGGCATAGTCGCCGTGCAACCACACGTCGATGCCCAGTCCCAGTCCTACCTGGCCCACCAGCGCCGAGGCGTTGACCACGGCCACCCCGGCCGTACCGGCCGCCCGGCTACCGCCGTTGGCCTCAATCAGTTCCGACACGTACAGCGTCAAGGACAGGTAGGCCGCACTGACGAACAAGTTGGCCAGCGCCTACGCGTACGCGTGCCACCCATGCCAGCCAAGTGAGCGCGCTGGGTTAGTACAACGGCCCAGCAACCTCAGGGGCAGAGAATGGGAAAGAGGAAGAGGGAAAGGAAGATGCAAAGGGAAAGGAACGATCGGACGTACATTGACCAAGTACAGCGGGCACCAAAGCCAACTTGCCGGGCGCCACTGGGACCAGCGCGTGCGGTTCTTTTTCTTTTTATCGTTGGCGTCGTCATCCTCCTCGTGCATCTGCTGCACCTGCACCTGCTCCTCCTGCTCCTGCTCCTGTTGAGTCTGCGGGTCGGACGGGGTCTCAGTGTCGCGGTGGGCGTGTGGGAGCTCGTCTTGCGATGACCGAGGCCGGAGCGGGACACGCGGGTGCATCAGGCCCAGTCCCAGTCCTCCGACCAGGACCAAGAAGGCGGCCCAGCAGCGCAGTGTGCCTGCCAGCCCCCAGCGGTCCAGCGCGAGCAAGAGCAAGCTGGGCAAGGCGGTGGCGCCCAAACAGCCACCACTAAAGATGACTGATCCGGCCATGCTGCGTCGTCGGGCGGACCACCAGCCTGGGAACCACATGCACAGCGGGTTGCTCAGCAGTCCGCCCGCCACCCCGGGCAGCGCCCATCAACCCCACCAGCGCGCCGGGCGATAACGTCCAGCTGGCCACGAGCAACGAGATGCCGCCCAGGACGAGGCCGAGGGTGCAGATGTGTTTGGTGTACCAGGGCCAGCGCGCAAAGAGCGGTTGGGTCGCCGGGCCAGTGAGGTAGGTGACGCAGGTCAGCACGGTCGAGATGGCCGAGAGCGAGACTTGGGATGCAGTGGGGAACGTGCTGACCAAGAACGGTTGCCATACCCCGACGCAAAACACGGGACCAAACACAGCCAGTTCCAACAACACGGCCGCCCCGACGAACTGCCATGCGCCCCAGCCCCATCCATCGGCGGCAGAGACGCGTCGTCATCAGCCACCGACAGGCGCGAAAGAAGTTCATCCTCCTTGCGCACCGTCGAGGCAGAGCGCGCGCCAGAGGAAGCAAGAGGGGGGTACGCGTACCGCCTCGCCTGGGAGGCAGACGAAGCCCGCGAGGCCGACCGCGACTGCGAGCGCGAGCGCGACACGGACAGAGTCGCGGACGAAGCCAGTGTGCTCGATCCGGGGCGGAGGGCACGGCCGCGGGGAAGGCTGCGCCGGCCGCGCTCGGGCGAAGAGGTGCGGCTGCGCTTGGTGCTGGCCAGGGTCGAGACCGAACCTGCGTCCCAGTCCGACTCGCTGGGTGGCAGCTTGCAGGCGGGCTCAGCAGCGCCGGCGAGGGGGGGCGCAGATCCGTGGCAGAGAGGGGGGGCGAGGTGGGCGATCCAGCAGGCTGCTCGAGCTGGGGCCACGGGGCGAGCTCGATAGAGTGGGAGGGCGGGGCCATGGCTGACCTGCTAGCGCACAAGATGAGAAGTGTGTTGGTGCGGGATCCAGTGGGCGGATGCGGTGGGGCGTGGAGGGCTTATACTCCCCCACCATCGCTGGGCCTGCGTCTGCGATGGCCATGTGCGATGCGCAGGACCGCCGATCCGACGAGCAAGCAACGCAAATGAAAATGCACACGGCGACAAGATGAGATGAGATGAGAAGAGGCGAGGTAGAGCAGGCCAGACGAAGCGAACGGCAGCGGAGGGCCACGGCAGACGCGGGGAAATTTTTGCCGGGCACTGCATCGCAGTACAGCACCATCCCCCTCGCGCAATAATTTAAGGCCCACTCGCCCAGTCACTCAGCCGTCACGCGTCACGCGTCACGCGGCGCCCCAGCCACCTGGCCTGCTCCAGCAGGCTTTGGGCGTTTCTTTTAAGTGCGCCATGCAATATGCATCTCTGATCGATTTGACAGCCACGCGGCTGGCCAGCGTCCTCATCGAATCGATCATCGGTCCCAGTGCGGTCCTCGCCGGGTCACCAGTCACGCCTGCTGCCTGCCCAGTGCTCTGGTAGCCTTGCTCGGTGTGGACATGGCGACAAGGCCGAAGTATAGCCGCCCGACTCCCCAGGAAGCTGGACGCACCAGAGTCTTTGGCCGAGCACGGCGAGGGATGAACATACTAAGCCGCAGTGCGGCAGTCTCCCAGTAGTACAAGTCACACTGTCCAGGTCCACACAATGTCACACCTGCCCTCAGGCCTCACACGTCCCACGGCTTCACATCCTGTTTTAGCGATTGCCCCGAGGCCACAGGTGATGGTGATGAAGGATGCATGATGCATGCATGATGGCACTAATTTTACACGGTAGTTGACACGGTAGTTGACACGGTAGTGAGCACGGCAGTGGGTACGGTAGTGAGCACGGCTACTACGCCTGGTGCCTTGAGGAAAAGGAATCGATTATCGTTAATCGTTAATCGAACGTAATCGATAATCCCAGACGCTATATCCTATTAGGAAAAGCCGATGGCGTCAGCCCGGAAAAATGTGGCAGCAGTCCGAAGAGGTACTCTGCACAGCACATTCAATCCAGGACGCTCACATGTTCCCCGCAGCCTCTCCACAACCCGCTCGTGGAGGAAGAAAGGGCCCAGGAAAACTCAGCAGGAAGAGCGGAGAGAAAGATGAGGAAACTCGAGCGTGTGCAACTGTATACCACATGTGGTATAGGATCAGGTGCGTTTGATCCACCTTCAGAGGTGGAGGCGGACCACACCAGTGCAGCACACCTTGCTTGAGGAGGAACTTGGGGACGGAGGAGGCAGAGATATGTTAGGACAGACCGCGCATGGCAGAGCCACGAGAGGAAAGGCGTCCCCGCACATTACGGCTCTCTCTGTGGAGAATCTACACTTCATAAAAGAGAGGCCCGTGCCTCAAGCTCTCTGACCAGCAGGTCCAGGTTGGTCTCCACAGCTCCGTACGCTGTGCCGCACCACGCGCAGCATGTGTGCAAGTGCGATGTCATGTCCTCGCTGGAGCACATCATGTCTTGCACCCTCACCCAGGCCAAGTCTGGTGCGTTGCACGAAGCATGGGCAGCCCATTCTCCAGCTCATACGCTCCATCCCCGACACCCACGTCCGCAACAAACCTATGGTGGAGGAAGAGGATGGGACGAGGCACGGACGGAGGGACAGCGCACCAATTATCGCATGATGGGGCCCGGAGCACTCGGAGGATCAGGAATGGAGGTAGACAACACGCTGCGCGACACGGGATCGCAGGAGGCGCAGAGCGTGTACCCGAGGGGAGGGGGGGCATGAGAGCACCGCGACGCCCTTGGAACGCCGGGAGAAGGAGCTGCTTCGGCTGCTTGAACAAGCAGAATGCGACAAGAACGCCAAGTAGCGCAGGGACGCACTCAACAGCCGTTTTTCCCCCTGGTTTTGACGACGCGAGGATGCTACGGCACTAAGACAGCGGGCAAGCTGCTTGCGCATTGTGGGAGCTTTTGGCTACTATAAGTCTCAATGGAAATGGTTCTCCTCGCTCGGATGTCAGCGACGTTCATCCGTGTCCACACGCGCTTCCTACTAGGGTACGGGACCGGATGGCGACCACCGGAGGGCCCTGATATCCTGGCGATCCCCCTGGTTCCCTGACCTTTAAGTGGTGGCGCTTCCAAGTAACCCGGACAAGATGAACGGTTCGGTTTAGACGTAGCGTTTCCCCTGTCCCAGCCTTAGTTCTGCCAATGAAATGGACGCGATCTAGAGATATACCGGAGCATATTAGCAGACTATCATGCCAGAATATACCCCACCTCCCTCGGAACTTACGTACCCCCGCAAGATGAACGGTTCGGTTTAGACGTAGCGTTCCCTCTGTCCCAGCCTTAAGCTCTGTCAATGATATGGATTCGAAGTCGTGCTTATCTCGATCATCAATCGCAGCCACTATGATATGGGGCATCGTGTGCATCATGCTTCACTCAGTGGTATACCGATGTTACAAAAGTAAGCCGTCACTCGCTAGCTTGAGGCCTGAGACCTCACCTGAGGCCTGTGAGGCCTGAGGTTGCGGAAAATGCGGGCACAAAACTATCTATATATCGAACGAGGAGCTGTGCACAGTCTCGCAGTTGTTCCTAGTAGTAGAATAGGAACGAGTCACAGGTATACTCACTGTGTGCTGCTGGCACTGCATCTCCCGCGATCCTCCGCATCCTCCGCATCCCTCCGCATCGACATCCCTCAGCACACCCTGCGCACTCTACCCCAATCTCTCCCCAATCTTTTGCCTCAAGTATTCATGTGAATGTGATCAGTTACTAGTCATCGGGCCAGTGGCCAATTCCGTTCCGTCTTCAGCGCAACAGCCTCCTCGCCTTCGCGTGCTACTATAATTAAATAGCGGGTCTCACTCTCCCATCCTCCACCCACAAAGTCTTACACTGCCCTCCTCCCACCAACAAGGTCTTACACTGCCCTCCTCCCCTCGTCGAAGGCGTACGTTCACCCTGTCTCCTATTGGCTCGCTCACCGCATCTGCAATCTGCCGCTATCGGGAGCACCAGCATTCTCCGGCACCACAACTGCGGCACTCCGTTGCCCTGCGCCGCTTCCTTTACAAGACTCCAGCCCAAAAGAAAACATATGGCTTTGAAGTCAGCCACCGTCCCCACCACTTTCCCGCGCTCTTCTCTCTCTCACCGCCTTCATCGCCATTGTTGTGGCCAGAGCAACAGCTCCCTCGCAACACCTTCAACCCCATCGATCCTGTCCACATCTCTTTACTGCGGCAATGTCGTCCGACACCAAGAAAGAGTCCAAGGCGCTGTTCACGCAGCCTGACTCCGATGAGGGAGAGGCCCCACCGGCCTACTCGCCGATAAAACCCCGCACCTTCCCCCCATCTCTGACGACGACACTACTCAAACCGTCACACCAGACGAGTGCGTCGCCCATCTACGTCTGCTCGCTGTTTTTGCCGATTTGCGCGATTCGATCGGCCATACCGATGGCATGTTTGGCCTGTGGGATAAAGACGTGCTGGCCGACTTTGAAACCGAAGACGATCGGAACAAGGCGCTGGCGCTGGTAAGGGAGAAGCGCTGGGCGGTGTATCTGGTACGAGCGTGGATCGATTCGAGCGGTTTTGGTTTGACTGCCTACCTAGCTCTTCGGGGCCATTGATCACTCTGGACCTGATCGAATCCCGTACAGGTATGTCGGAAATGATGAAGAACCCAAAGTTGCCATCGGACCCGCCGTGTGGCATCCGGACAAGTTGCCGCCGCTGGATGTTTTGATGGTTTGGCACACATTTTGTCTCAATCCGCTCAACTACCTCGAAGACTGTCTCCGCACGCGACACATGCAGGTTTGGTACGCCGGGTTCCCATGGGCCCTGATTGACAATTGCATCAACGACTCGCTCGACTACTTGCCCTCTGCCAAGGCGGCTGAGCACTTTCAATCGCGCACCGGCCGTGCATGGCGCAACCAAGAAGAGAAGAAAGGAAGAGAATCAAGTGTCCCCGCTGTAGCGCCTGAGAGAGGTTCCGTGGGTCACAGGCGGCCGACTGGGCGAGTTGGAAAAGCCGTGGTTCAACGCGAAGGAAGGGTTTACAGATTCCAACTGGGTTACCACCTGCCGCACCTGCTCCTTTCGCATCACCCATGGTAATCTGCGTGTCGCCAAATTCCGTGCGGATTACCAGGACCTCACGCAGGAAGGGTTGCGATGCCGGGCACAATCATTCCGTCTAACGGCCGTCGCCCGGCCTTTAGTGAAGACATGGGCACGACCATTTACCAGACGTATGGAAGCCGTATGTTGCTGAAGAACTCATGGGTCGAGAAACAACTCGACTTGAAGACCAATCCCCAGACTGCCATCCTCGATGTGCGCAACGCGATCGGAAGGAGCTTTGCCTCGTTGCCGTTTCTGGAGTGTAGGGAACAAGCAATATGTTAGCCACCTAGTGGCTGAAATTCGACGCACCAGTATTCGGTCGATGCTGTCGCGCTACTGGGAAAATTCGTCTCCGTTTGGACTGGATTTGGTTGGAGCAGTATTGCGTCAAGGTACCTTTATCCGCAAGATGGACGAATTGATTGGCTGCATTCACCCGCGTTGGAGCAGACAATGACCCGGTTGATTGACAAGTACGCCATTTTTCTCCAAATCATCAAGATGTACCGTGGGGATATGGCGGTGCCGACGCTGGACGTGGACTTGGCTTGGCACACCCACCAGCTCATGCCAGCGCGGTACGATTCCTACATGATCACCATGTGGGTAAGATGATCAATCATAAGGACAAGGTACCCTCGGGTCATCTGAGCGATGCGTTCGAGTTCACCTCGAAGTACAGTACAGTAGATCACCAATGGCCAACCCTACTCCGAGTGCACCTGTTGGTAATGCGAGGCGGTGCGGGAAGGGGAGAATGCCCGTATCTCCCCTGCCTTCTTGTTTTCCTCGTCTTCTGCGTCCATAGCGCGAAGAAATTCGGACGCCCTCCATGCCAATCCTGCCATCCACCACGACAATCCCGGCCGCAACGCTCACATCTCCGCCCACGACGCCGTACCGGGCGAGGGGGGTAAGAAGTGGGTTTCCAAGGAAGCCATGCGCCACCGTCATCTTGTGTCCAAGGCAGAGGCGGCCCAACGCAGACTGCACAAGCGCGGCCTGCTAACCTCCTCACCGGACGAGAATCGGGAACGGGGCGGGTTGACGGAAGCGCCTCCGTTGGCGTGGGGCATCTATCCAATCTACAAGCCTTACTACGCTCCGTACTACCCGGACCCATGCATCACCGCAGGATCAGGCTCGGGCATGTACCCCGGTAACCCTGCGTGCGAGACCCTGGGTAGCGGCAACGTTGGCGCGTGCATACCTGGAACATGTGGTGCCACTATAGCCGCAGGTACATGTGGTGGGAGGGAATACGGCGATGATGTGGGCGGATAGTCTATTATAGGCCCGCGTCGGGCCCGTTTGCGGCAGTGTGGGTACTGGAGCTAAATTTGACTGATGCTCCCATCCAGACTCTCAATATAGTGCAGTAGTTAACCGCATCCTTGGCTAATATAACGGGGTAGCCGGCTTCCCAGGCAGATACAAGACTCACGGAGTGTCATAGTTGGGGATCTCGCTCCTTCCCTCAGATTACTTCCACTTCGCACCATGTCCTATGTTCTTGCTTGTTCTTCCCCACGAACGATAATGTCACAGTCGGGGCTAAGGCGAGGCAGACCAGAGTTGGACTAGGCCAAGGGGGTGTAGCAATTGTTAGTGCAGACTGAAGAAGCAAGAACAGATGACATAGTGCGAAGTGGAAGAAACAGGGAAAGAGCGAGACCCTCGAGACGAAGAAATTGGAAATGGGAGTGAGATCAGCCAAACAATGACACGGAGAACTGATCGGAAAGGTGGTGCTTCGAGAGTGGTGTTCGTTTAGAAGATGAGGGTGAAGGGGAATATAACGGTGGACGGCTTGGGCGATCACAATTGGATCTAAGAACAGGCAGATTTGATATATTCCAAGTAACCCCCGCAAGATGAACGGTTCGGTTTAGACGTAGCGGCCCCCCTGTCCCAGCCTTAAAAGCTCTATCAAAGATATGGATGCAGAAGAGAAGGGGAACAAAGGAAAGACCAACAGTTCTAACAGCATAAAGGGGAGGAAACGAATCAAAGGGAAGACTTGAAGTGAGGACCATGCACAAGAAACACGAGGCGAAACACGAGGCGAGAGGGCCAATTATCAGGGGAAAATCTCGCCAGTAATACTAGCCGTAGACCTGGTGGCCCCCTCGTCGATGATAAGATTTGCATCTCCAGCGTGGAACGGCGGAACGGTGGAACGGTGGCACGGTGAGTAAGGTGGCGAGCAGGCTGGGGCGAACACCTAGCAGACGGCCCGGTAGTCCCTTGTGCCTATTAGTAGGAACGCTATTTCAGCGTTGCGGCTGGCCGTGCCATCGTCCCTAGTACGTTTAACGCTTTCTCTGTTGGTATACACAACCCCAAGTCGGTGACACAAGGCAATGTGCCCGAGCGGTTAAGGGGATTGATTCGAATGAGTTTCGAAACATCAATTAGGCTTGCTGCACAGGTTCGAGTCCTGTCATTGTCGATCTTTTTTGGCCAATTATTTTCACGTTTCCGCTTCTCCTGCGTTTCTTCATTTCTAAGCCATGCGACCATGGCGGGCCGCGGATGGTATCCGCAGCGAGGATAAGGTGTCCGCTGGCTCTCTTTTGCTAGTCTAACAGGACTGACGCGTGTTTGGATGAGATGTGTACAACATGCGGGGCTCAGAGATAACCGGAGCGCCCCGGAACACAGTTCTCGTGTTAATCCGTATCCATTCGCGCTACATCCTGCGCCATTGGCCTCCTATTCATGATTTGGGGAGGGTGAGCTGCGGAAAAGCCGGATTAGCTTGCTAAGGTGGTACAAGTGCGTTCTCTAAGTATGTTCCCCGGCTTAAATTTGGAAGAGTCAAACACGTAAGTATTTAGTCAGGGGATGCCGTGTGGCAGAGGCGAAAGGCGGCGGGATATGAACTGTGGTAGGGTATCGGCGCCAAAGACAGGCACATGTATCTAGTCCAAGACCTTGAGTACGTCAAACCGCTCAGCGTCAATCGCTTTGCGCACAATAGCCATCGGGTCCATCTTGGGCTTCTGGGGCTTGTCCACCTTCGTTCCCTCTTCTTTCTCTGCCCAGCATCCACCTTGGCATCGTCGGACACAGTCTCGACCATTACCCAATCCTTGGGCGATTTACCCTCGAGAAACAGTTTGAGCATGTTGGCACTGAAGCCCGAAACCAGAGCTGTGCCATCGTCGTTGATCGTCACGGGTGCCTGCTTGTCCAGTTCCGAATCGTTGTTCAAATTCCAAAAGACGAGTTGAGGCCGCTCGTACCCAGCCTGTTTGTACATCTCCTCGATCTTTTCAAAATGAGTCAGAACGTTGTCGTCCCCAGCTTCGTCAAACTGCATGTCGCTAAAGACAAATAGAGTCTTGGGCATGTCTGCCGCAGGCACCTTGTTTGCGATAGCCCGGCCAAGAATGGTAGTGAACACGGCGATAAAATCAGTGTACCTGGCCCAGTCCATGTCTTGGATGGAGGTTAATCGTTCCGTCAGATTCTTGCCCTCAATGTGGAAGAACTGGGGGCGTTCACTGAAGGTGATAACGTGGCCGTGCCATGGCTCGGCGGTGATCTCAGCAAGAGAAGCCCGAGCGCACAAGCGACATCCATAGGCTCCCGATCATGCTCCCCGAAACATCCACCACAGCCAGTGCCGAAGGGAGTGTGCCCGCTGACTTGATGTGCTGAACCAGGGCGTCCCATTGCAGGTTGCACACCATCCTCCTTAGCGGGTTTTATCATCAGAGCTGCGGTCAGCCTCCTCGACAATGGTATGGGGCTTGAGCACGGCACATTCACCTTGGCTTTCCCGCCAGCAACATCGAATAGATAGGTCTCAAGCCGCTTGGGGTCGTGCGTCATAAACGAATCGAAATTACGCTGCATCGAGACTGAGGGAACGGCATTGTACTTGATGGACCCCCATTTTTGGGAGGACATGCTGACCTCGACGACGTGCAGGTGATCGCGGAGGGGCTTGAGATACGTTCGGCGGAGATGATTGCGTGCCTTGATTAA
This sequence comes from Moniliella sp. 'wahieum', assembly GCA_003971905.1. Classification (NCBI taxonomy): domain Eukaryota; kingdom Fungi; phylum Basidiomycota; class Moniliellomycetes; order Moniliellales; family Moniliellaceae; genus Moniliella; species Moniliella sp. 'wahieum'. The sequence continues at coordinate 474,504 of RSEE01000038.1, read as the reverse complement.
ACAAGAAGGCAGTACATCCCCCTTGTCGTCTTTCTCCACCACTTGGTTGTAGAGCTTAAGGGCCACCGCATCGTACAGCCCCGTTTGCTTATCCAAGCTTTTGTCCTGCGAAGGCATCCACTTGGCCGCTAAGCTGACTTGGCCGACTGAGCGACCATACAGGCCAAATCCTCGGCCAACTGGGTGGCAAACAAGTTCACCACCGCCTCCATCACGGGGGGTGGGATAGGCTTGAGGCGCATCTGAGCATACATCTTCTTATACTTGACGACCAATTTGGGGTTATAAGGGCGCGCACGTCGGTGTGGATCCCGATGGCGCCTGCGCCCAAACTTGGCCTTGTTCGTCGAGGCGATACCGTCCATTTCGACCTGGTCTCGTCAGTCGAAACAAGGAAAGGAACGTAGCCAGGTCCCGCCAGCATCCAAATTTGGGCACCCACTTGAGTGCCGTCAGAACCGTACTGGCATGGGCTGGCCACAATGCTTGCAAAGCGTAGAGCGCCACCCTGTTGATCGCCTTGCCCTCGCGTACGTCCAATGCGTAGAAAATGAGCTTGAGCGTGTCCAGGGGGGACACCTGCCAAGAGGCCAACGTGAGTTCCCGCGCGGCTGGACGTCGAGTGGTGTCCTTCTGACCGTAGAACAAGTCCACACGGGCATCCCGGGACGAAGCCTGAGTCAGGCCGCCGTTTTCGGTGTACGTGACGGACAAGGCCTGAATGAGAGCGTTGGGTGCGGTGGCCATGGCTAGCGTGCTGTGGCGATAGCAGTCGCAGTAGCAATAGCGGTGGTGGTGGTGGTGGTGGTGGTGGACCAGGGGTCGTGGGGTGGGGGCGGACCGCGTGGGCCCAGGTTAAAATACGGTGGTGTGGTGCATGGATCGGGTCTGGGGCCGCTCCATAACCCAGCACTCACGCGTCATGACCGATGAGAGCCGGTGCAGTGGCAGTACCAGTGTGGCGCAGTGGCCGCCCCAACGTCCCACCCGGGAACACTGTTCCCACGCCGGGGGGGACAGTCGTCGGTGCCCCGCGCCTGTGCATAAACGATCCGGCGAGGAAACGCCGGGCAACGTCTTTATATCCTCTTGTGTCGATGGCTAGCCTGCTCTGCCCCGTTCCGACGCTCACTTGGCCCATCTCATAGCCCCTGCGGCCTCTTATATCATATGCAAGGCACGTCTCTGCCCTATTGCCCGATGTACATTATCTACGCAGTCATGTGGGGCTCAGTACATCCAACTGTGTGGTGAGGAAAATGGCGCGGCAGAGGGTATACGCGGAAGCTGTTAGTTGAAGCTTAACCAGGAGTGGAGAACAACTACTATCAAGCTCACCAGCCCCTGGGTCCGTTGCCTTTTGTGGTTCTCCCACCAGGCTGAGATCCTATTTTGGGACTCAGATGAGTCATTTTGCCCGTATGTTCTTAGTACCGTGGTCCCGCTCACGCTCACTGACCTAGGATTCCGTGGTATTCTGCGGCATTTTACGGTATAGGCACGGTATGAGCACGGTATGACCACGGTATGAACACGGTATGCCACGGAATCTATGTCTACGGAATACCACGGAGGGGGCACAGAATTACCGCGGAATACATGTGGGAATCCCGGCTCAGTGAGGTTGATGTACGTGTCTTCTCAGCTCCCGTTTTCTTTCTTTCACTTGTCGTCTCGCTCAGTCCCGACCTTCCCTTCGACCACCCAGTCTCTGGAGCCCCTAGTCCCAGCCTCAGTCCCACCCCCCGCTCCACAATCTCAATCAGAGCAGCACTTCCCCGCTGTCTCTTTTCCCGTCCCCGAGTCCGAACGACTGGAGCCATGTTACTAGTTACTATTGCCCGACGGGTGCCTACTATACCTGGCAATCTTGCTACCCAAAACCGCCACCTCTGCTTTTTTTAGTACATAGAAGACGCCCAGATGCCTCTTCTTTTGTCCCTATTAGCTCTGCTCGGATCCACCATCAATGCCACCTACCAACATCCCACCCGCATCCTCGCAAGATGGACAGGGCGTAAGCTTGCCCCCAATACTTCGCGGGAACGAATCTATATGGACCAAAGGTGACCAAAGTCAACAAACAAGGGGTTCGAATGGATAGCGTCGAGCCAAGCGCGAACGAACGTAGATAGGAATGCGAAGAGGGGAACAGGGAGCCAAAAAGCGAAACAATGAAAAAGTCCACAGTGTCCAGTGACGTAGGGTGTAGGCGAGCGACCCCTGGCTACGAAATGAGGTCCATGAGGGATGTCGGCATCAGGCCAGGATGAGAGAAGGGGAGGAAGAAAGGGGGGAGGAGAGGAAAGGAGAGGAGAGGAAGGGGCAGTGCGGGGGGCAGTGCGGTCGGATTAATGGCACTGACGAAGCGGCTGTCGGCGGCGGCGCGGGCCTTTGGCAGCTGCTTGTTGTGCCCGAATCCGTCGTGCCAGCCGAAATCCCGATCGGGCCGAGTCGAGGAGATCTTTGCATACGTGTTGCACATGTTCCGGCTGAAGCACGCCCTGGCAGACGCCATACATCTCGGGGTGCCGCCCACCAAGTCCAGCCCATGCGCCATCAACTTATCCATCAAGCCAGCGTTGGACGAATAAAAGTTCCGCGAGCCAAAGTCGAGGTGGAACACTTGTCTTCGTTCCAGCGTAGTGTCCTTGGCGCCTTGGGAACCAGCTTTTCCACCCACCCCAGCGGCTTGCAATCCCGCAACTGCCGAAACTCGCGCACGCCGAGGTACCGGTACAGGTGCACGCGCAAGTCCAGCAACAACTTGCGGTTGCGGAAGCGCTTGTCCGTCTCGGGAATAAAGGTCATCAAACCGTCTTTGTTCAGTAGGCCTGGAACGTGGGGGGGTGGGTGGGAAAGAGAGGAAGGATCGGTAGACAGCTGGGGTTCGGGCATCGACGGCCGCGGTGCCAACGCAGCCAGGGCCGCCATCTGGTTCATTTGGCCCGCACGCACCGGCGCCAAGGTCCCCATGGGCGTCGCGTAGAGTCGTTGGGGCGCGAGAGAGAGCATGGGATGCGGTTGGGGTACCTCCTGCATTCCCTGTGGTGCAGCGATCGACTGCACCCCTCCGGGGGGAGAAGGGAAAGACTGTACCAGCTCGTTCCATTCCCTGGACGTAGCAGGCACCGGAGCGGCGGACAGACCTGCGGTCGATTGCGAGTGCAACCACATGTCTCCATCTGCGGAAGAAATGGACGGGGCGGCAGCGGACCATATTTGGGGCAGGGCCATGGATGGGGCCGAACCCAAGGACGTCAAGGAGCCCTGTGGCGATGGGTCCGTGACTGACAGGCACGGCGCTTCAGGTGTAGGACGCATGATGAGGCTGTGGTGCCTGGGCGCTTGGGTAGACAGATGGTACGAAGGCGCATGGACTTGGCCATCCATCCAAGGTGTGGAGAGGACCCCCGAGTCCGACACGGAGCGAGGCTCGAGCGTCAATTCGGACGGGCTAAAGGTGGGAAGAAAGTTGACGTCAAGCGCACCAGGTCCTTGGCCTGTGGGCCGCACGGGAGGTTCCCCCACCTGCTTGGGCGACAGCTCTGCTTCCGGCAGGGGTGCAGCCGGTTTCGGGAAGGCGGACTGGGTGAGTTGTTGCAGCTGCCGATTGTTGGAGCGGAGCGCGACAGAGATGGTGTGGACGCGCTGGTTGAGCAAGTCGGTCGGGTTGGCCGGCTTGAACGACAGCACTTGACCTGGCATGTCGGGGGCGGGGGTGGCCGACACGGCGGTGGCGGCGGTTTGCATGGCTTGGGTAAGGTCCTCCACGTAGCCGAGCGTCTGCTCGGCAAGGGCAAGGGCCTGGGTTTGCAGCACGCTGGTCAGGACCGAGTCGGAGGGCGCGTCTAGGGGGCCGCTGCTGAGGGTTGGGTTGGGATCGATGCTGTGGAGAGGGGGACGGGGGGCGGGGCGAGGGTCTCGGGAGAGGAGAGAGAGCAGGTGTGGACGGAGGGCGAGGTGTAGGGCGAGTGGGGCACGAGCAGGGGCGGAGGAGGAGACGATGCGGAGCGGAGGGGCAGCTCGGTAGGCACGGCGAGCGAGGGCGACGGCATGGACATGGACATGGACGGGGACATGGCGGACATGCACACGGGGTGGTGGTAGCGCACAGGCCGTCGCACGCAGCTGCCCCTTGCCCCTTCGCACCCAGCAGCGCCTCGGCGTTATTCGGCGCAGGGCTGCGCTGCGGGTGGTGCCCCCGGCCCCGTCCCACACCGCCCGCCCACTGCCCCCGTGCGGCAGCTGTCGGTGCGCAGCCCAGCGGCTCCGCGCTCACGCGTCCCACCGCGTGACGCTCATCGTCTCTGCGTGGGCTTCGATCGGCAAAGGAGGGTGCGGCAGGTGGTGCCCCGCACCGCGTCACTGTCGATTGCGGGGGGCTGCCACTGCGACAGTGCCTGGTCTTCTCCGGCCGCGATCGGTGATCAGATCGATCAGCACGAGGGACGAGAGACTGGTGGCGATGGTCGGTGATCGATGGGCGTCATCGGATGATCGCTGACCTGTGACCAAGGACCGTCTGTGCTTCTGCTGGCGTTGCCTCTGCAGGCGCAAATCCAAGGCCCACCCAGGCTACATGTGCCACCTCTGCTGCATGCATGCGGCTTGGATTTGCACCTTGCATGGCCAGCACAATGCACTGCACTCGACCAGACCACCTTGCACCTGCCCCCAGCCATCCACCACCACCGCCCCCGCGCCCCTCGCTGGGGCACGCCACGCCGCATTGAGTCAGCGCCAGCACCCCTCACCTCAACTCTCACACTGTTACTCAACGCCCAGCACGAGATGACCAAGATTCGAGCTGCCTTCCTCCTGCGTCATCACCGCGTCATCAGTCTCACATCTCCGTGCCCCCTTTCACTCCCGCGATCCACCAGTGGCAGGTGGGGACGCGTGACGCATGACGCGTGATGCATGATGCATGATGCAGGCGCATGCAGGTGACTAGTGACTAGTGACTAGTGACCGGTGACGCTGCGCGGGGCGTGGTGCGGGTGGGGGATGAAGACGGGGTGCGACACTGGTGCGACACTGGGCTTGGGCCGGCGTGCTCGCGAGGTGGCGGTGGCGGTGCGATGGCTCGCACCCTGGCCTGCCAGGGCCTGCCAGGGTCATCGGCGCCATTTTGCGTAGCCACAGGTGCATCGGCGGCCTGTTGCGGCTGCAGCTGCGCGTGCACCAGACGGAGGTTGGGGGTACTCAACGTACTCAAAATGTTCAACACAACAAGGCTGTGGTGCGTAGTACCGCTCGTGCAACTTGGTCAGCGCTCTGCCGCTAAGCTCAGCATGCCTGCCGAAGTACAAGGACTACGAAGGACGAAGTGGGTACGCATATCACCCAGGGCCCATGCAGGCGCGTGGCGCGTTGGGCGGCCCAGGGCGCACTTGGCGTTGGCATACTTGGCCCACCCCTGCCGCACATCCTCTCCTGCCCCTCCATTGAGTACTTGAGTCCTCCGAATCCAGAACTTCTTTTTCGAGTGACCACTACTTGGCGCTCGCTTACCTCAGCATGCCGTCGGCTCCTGCCGCTCCTGCGCCTCAGATCATCGATCATTAATCATTAATCATTGATCATCAGGCCAACGCGCCTATTAGGCTCTTCTCCTACCAGTGCTTCCTTTGCTTCCCTTGGTACTTGGTCTCACTCGTATCGCCCGACTCTTGCACATGGTACCCTTTTTTTATCCACGCCGGTGTCGATCGAGAGTCGATCCACTGTCGATGGTTGATACATTCCGTTTTTCTTTGGTGTGCACCCGCAGCACTCGGCCACCTCTGCCGTCACTCGTAACGAATAGCCCCCTCGGCTCTTTCACCGTCGTTATTGTTGGCAGCGCGCAAGGATTCGTGGGGTCCTCCCCTCTCCCAATACAACACTTACGCAACTCCGCGTGTTCGTTGTCGCCCCCACACGATGAGGCGGTGACTACTGTAGAGATGTAGTGGTGAAAAGGAAACGAAGATCCCCCCACATCGTCGACATTGGCCGCCAATGTGTATCATGAATCAATGAAGGTTTGGTTCATTTGGCCAAAAGGCCCTTCCGACCTCTATATGTGCTGCATTATGTGTTCAGGAGCCGTTTTGACGTTTCCTTGCTTCTTTCTGTGTTTTCTTTTGTTGCACTACATACTTACAAACAGCTGTTGTTGGACCCAGTGACCCTTTCTTATAGCGCACGAGTCCCATCTGAAGGGTAAACACAACGGGGGTGCTCATGGCCCAAAGAAAAGGGAGCTTACAAAGAAACAAATGCGTGTGTAGTGTCCAGGACACTCCTTCGAGAATAAAGAGGGCGAAACGACGCCAATACTATACGGACCTGAAAAGATGGAGCAGACGATTAAACACTGCTTCAGTTGGTTGTCTTGTGCTTCGCTCCGGCCATCAGGGGATCGGGATACACTGCGATGTGATGTTCCAATTAAACACCTTTTGGATAATATTATCCTCTTCTCTGTGCTCTTCTCACAGTGGCCATTCGACACAGAGGCCACCGCGTCTCGCCCTATCACCAGTCCGCAGAGGTGCCCTGCAAGCGCGGTCCGCATGCGCTGTGTCGGACAGAGGGGTTGAGGTTCAGTTCTCAGAATGTGGGGTGCCGGGAGGGAGGAGAGGGGCCAGTTGAGAGGTCGATCTGGATAAGCGCCTCTTCCAAAGCTGCTCAAGCTCCTCAAGCCTTCAATAGTGACGGTGACCGGTGACCCGACCGGTGATCGCCTAAACAAAAAAAAACACATTTCAAGTCAGGTGGTCATTTTATCTGACGTGTAGGGATGAGCTTACGTACACTCCGGGTCATTATCTAGTGTTTCCAATTCGCGAGGGAGCCTCCCGCCTTCTGCTACCCACTCTGCCCATCCAACATGGCCAACTTGCGCAGCCAGGAGGGCTCTACCGCCTCCTCCGCCACTTCTGCTACGGGATCCAACTCCCAGGCCTACTTGTCGTCGGTAGATTTGGTTGCCAGCCTGCGGGCGCAGGAGGAGCTGCTGCTGGCGAGTGTGGCGGTGGGCCAAGCGCTGGCCCAACTCAGCACAGCAACCGGGGGATATGCCCAAACGTTGGAGCGATGCAGCCGTCTGAACGGTGCCCAGGCCCAAGCCAGCCTCTACAAGCGTGTGCCGGACTCCAGTTTCTTCAGAGTAAACTGGGCGCACGTGCTCTCGCACACTACTCCACGAGGTGAGCTGCTGCAGGAGCGACAGCGTGCGTATCGTGCCCGAGTGCAGGCAGCGCGGGTGCACATGAACGCGATATGGTCAATCGGGCAAACAGCTGAAGAAAACCGAGGGTCAGGGTTCGTTTAAGGGGAAACGCGACCTGGCCACGTTCAAAACTTGTGCTGGCCGAGATGCAGAAACAAGTACATGAGATGGATCAAGCGAAAGCGATGCATACCCAACATCTGGTTCAAGGTGAAGATGAGATGTGGGACCTTGTACAGAGTAAAGTATGTTGTCCCCTCTTTGTTTCAACATCGTACTGACGCCAAGTGCAGGTCTCCGTGTTAACTCGATCTGAGGTGGAGATGTGGGAACGACTTTCATCCAAGGCCACATCGGAACCGATGCTGGAGAAAGTAGTGAACAGTATTCCTGATCCTTTCGATGCCTATGGTCCCCCGACACAGGAGTCGATCCTGTCCATTTTACCATCTTTCCCATCCAACCGTCGACCCCACAGCCTGCTTTCTTCGCCCCACATCCCCCCCACCTGATTGCTCTACCACCCCTCCTCCCCCCGCCGGCATTCTGACCCTACCCTCAGCTAACGCCTACTTCTAGCTCACCAAAAGCGTCATCGGCCGAAGGGAAGCGCCCGTCTTCCCTCTTTACCGAGAGGCGCACCCCTCCTGATCCAGTCTCTTCCAGCCCCAGTACACCCCAACGCTCACGGGGCCCTTCCTCGCTCAACCTGGCTGCAATTTCTCTCCCATTTGGGGAACGCCCCAGTGTCCCATCGCAATCTGCCTCAACCAGTCGGGAAGCCATGACCGGCGAGGTGGACTCGGACACGTTGCTTCGTGAGCGGGAAACCAAAGTCCTCGGCATCCTGGAGACCGAAACCCAACGAGCCGTCCCACTCTATGTACCCTGGACAGGGATAGGGGACGAGAGCGATGCAATGACCGTCAGTGATACAAACTCAGGATGGCATACCCCCCTCCGATCGACTCTGCACCCAGTTCCATTCTTAACTCTTATGTCCTCTGCCACAGGCGCCTCCTGGCCTCTGGCTTGTCGTACGTCCTGCACTAGAATCTTGTCTTCATCGAGTAGAATCTATCTATCCATGCATTTCCCCGAACCTTCAGGGGACTGAAGGCAAAGAAGAATTGGCATTCGGTACTCAGTGTACTCATACCCATACTGGTCGTGCCTCACCGTATTGTCCACAATGTACGAGCGCGATACGGGTCTTGCCTGTTATCGAAAGCGTCTCCAATCCCGGCACGCTCGTCGGTCCTGGGCACGGCCCTGAATGAGGCAGTCATTAATCATTCTTCTCCATCAACGTCATCAACATTTCCGGGAGGGGAATGTCCATTGTCTGGATGGACTTGGGTCCAGCCGCGTCAGATCTCAGACTGGATGATATGCTGTGGGCTGTCTTTCTGGCCCAAATGCGGGTGACACAAGCATGCATCAGCAGGTGATCAGCGGGTGATCAGATCGATCAGCGCATGTGCCAACAGTCACTAGTCAGATCTCAGAGCAGGCCCATTTCAGAAGCGCTGATATGCAAGGGCCCGCCAGGGCATGCAAGGGCGTGCATGCAATCTGCGCTGGCCACTGTGGCTCGTCCCATGCGTCACAATCCCGACTCAGCCGCCGCCCCCAACACCACACTGCTCTGGCGCCTTGCCTGCCAGTGGCCACTGCCTCTGTGCGGCCCCCTCCACCTGGCCGCCGGAGAGGCGAGAGCACAGCGCACCCTAGAGCACCCCGGCACAGCACGACACCTTGCCCACCCAGCGCCCATCCTACTGCATTCTGCGTCTTTTGATATTGCCGCATTGAGTCGTCACGCGTCAGAGTCGGGCTGGCCCAGTGCTGGCCCAGTGCTGCCCCCCCCGCCGAGCCTTGCCTTCCCCTCCATCTCCCCTCCTCAAGGCTCGTCCCCCCTCAGCACTCGCCACCCGGTACTCAGGGCTGAGACGCAGCACCCCACCACCCACCTGCGTGGCCATGGCGGACCAGAGCTTCGGCATGGGCTCGCCCCCCCTGCTCCCAGCCAGTGCATCCACCCCGCGTTTCCCTTCCTCGGAGCGTGCTCTCACCCCAGGTGGCGTCCCTGTGCCCCAAGGCTTCAGCTACCTGGCCCACAGCAACAGCATCCTCACCTCCACCCGCATGCAACTCCCCACCTCGGCCCTTGGCCCCACCCTCAATGGACGTGGTCGAGCCAAGTCCCAGTCCTCCACTTCCTCTCCCACCAGCGACATGCCGCCTTTCCATTTGGACCGCCGCCCCAGTGGCGCATTCACGGCGCAAGACCCGCGTTTGGCCGGCTACAGCCGTGCGCCATCGCGGCACGTATCTGCCCAAGCGACCACTCCTCCAGGCAGTCAAAGTCCTCTGTCATGTCCGCTCTACGTCCAGGCTTTTGAGCAGGCACAACCGCCGGCGCCCAGGAGGGTAAGCACCCCGTACATTGGTGAGAGCGATGGTCCGCCCCAGTCGGCTCCTTGGTCGATCGTCCGCGTCCTTCGCCCGACAAACCGTTCTTCCCGTGTTCGCAGCTGGAGCAACTTCCACATGCCCAAAGAACGAGAGAATGTCCCACCCGTCCCACCTCTCCCGCCACTCCCGTCCCTCTCGTCATCCTATCACCGCCTCCCGCTCGTCCTGAACCTAACCTTTGCGCCGACACAAAACAAGAGCCCACTCCGATGGCTCTTCCCGGTTCTGCCTCCCGCGGCGCCCCTCCATGGCTCTACGCCCGCGTCTAGCGTCGACACATTTGATACCCAGCCCTCGTTGGACGAACCTTCTCGAGCACAGAAACGAGCGTGCTCAGTGCCATTTCGGGTACTTCGAGTCCCGACTTGCTTCCCGCCAAGGAAGCCACTTCCCTTCCGCCGCGGAGGAGGGCACACGGCGCGCGTCCGACTCGGATCTACTTGTCAAATCTATCGAGCCATCTAGCCATCAGATCGATCAAGTGGTTGCGTCACCCAAGACGGCGGGCGAGGAAAATCTGCTGCAAGGCGACACTCAGGTGAACCAAGTGGATCCGTCGCTGGCCATGACCACATCCGTTCCGGGCGCTTGGATTGAGGCGCCTCTACCTCCTCTCGGCGTGATGATTTGCAAGTGATTGCAGGTCTGGGCTTTGCGCTGGTCAGTGCAGCCGTCTGCGAGGCTAAGCGCTAAGCATCAAACATGGCATCCTTCACTTCTTCCCATTGCCTACCTCTTCTCTCATCAATCCCACTATGCCTTCGACCCGGAATTGTCCTCCATCTTCTCAAGCTTTGATCATTTCTTTCCGCCTGGACCATTCCCATCGTACTAGTCTCGTCTCTGTCATCATCCCCATCCTACCTCCCAACTCACCATCTCAACGTAAGCATACATCTGAACCGCGCCCATTGGTTGCCTGCTCGTCCGCTGGTTCCAGGGCTTCTATGATCCGTCCTCTCCAGTCTCTTTCTCTGTTTCTCGCTCTCTCTTGTGTCTCTCGGATGAATCCCTCTGTTTCCGACCCGTGCGCTGGCGTGCCTGCTACCAGAGTGCTTTTGGTGGGTGGATGCAGGACGCGAGTGAGGAGGCCGATAGTGTAGTGGATTCATATATAGCATGACCGATGGGCTGACTTGAGCTTGAGGCACGGCCATGGCAAGGCGAAGCTGTCGTTTCCGACGTGGGGCTGTTGGGGGGCTGCAGGCGGGAGCGGCGCGCGCGGTGATTCATGCCATTGGGGACCCAACACAAAAATTCTGCTGGCCTCAGTGCAGCAGCCAAGACGTTCTGGCAGCTGCTCCACAAACGCTGACCTAATCACACGCGCGTGCGCAGCACTGCTGCTGTGGCGGCCGGCTGCCCATCCCATCCATGCAGCGGGCGCCATTCTTCCTCTCCGCCTTGCCGTATTTCGCGCACTTGGGCCCAGGCGCTACAGCAGTCTGTCTGGGCACACAGGCAGGCCAACCCAGGCGCCCAGTATACTCCCAGCGCTGGCTTGCGTCTGTTCTTGCCCACCATCTGCACCGTTGGAACCGCTTCCCCGCATTCAGCTTGAAGCGCTCTCCTCGTCCCCCTTCAGCCGCCGGTTCCTTCCTCTGCCATGTCCATGCCGCCCCGCAAGCGCCCTGCCACCACCGCACCCGGGCCGCTCGCAGTGCCAACCGCACCCTCCAAGCGCCTGCGGAGGCCTCCGTGCCCCAAGAACAGCACTCTGTCCTTCCTGATCAGGGCGCGACTACGACGGAGGAACAGAGCGAGGAAGCCCACACACTCCTTCCCAAAGCGGAAACCAAGGAAGGTGGACACGAGTAGAGGAAAAGGAGCAGGAGCAGGAGCAGGAGCAGGAGCAGGAGCCCGAGCCGGAGGAATGCGTGGTCCTTACGCATCCTACTCGGTCACCCACCACGAACCCGCTCCGCTGAGGTTCCTAGCCCCACACCCACTCTTGAAGCGCACAAGGACAAGGAAGTTCCCTCCCCCACCTTACTTTCTCCTACGCTTGCGTCTGTCTCTTCCCAACCGCCCACCCCGGATGTTACTGAGCTTCGCCCTCCGCTTCCAGAGGGCAAGAACCCCCTTCTGTCCCAAGCCCAGGCAGAAGTCAAGTTGCAAATCTCCAACGCCAGGTGGATGGGGAAGAGCGAGACATTCTAGTGGACGAATGAAGCTTCCTGTTCCTCAGGGCAAAGGACATGTGTTTCTCTTGAAGCGCTTTGACGTCCCGGCTATTATGGCAACCACGATGTTTGACCTTGCCTTCCCCTCGGCAAGCGAGGAGGAGAAGGAGAGGGAGAGGATGCACGTTGTCTCTACTTTTTCTACCGTAGACGCTTCTACCTCTTTCCCGGAACCTGGATCGTCGTCTCTGACGCACAGACTTTGGCCGACGACTACGGCATTGGGCACTTGCTTCGCCCCTTGATCCAGGCGCAGGCCACGATCCTGCGCGGCTCTGCGTATTTTGTGGACCACGAGGGAAGCCCACTTTTACTGCCAACGGCAAGCCCTTGTCCGAGGACGATGCAACTCGCGTCACTATCCCCACCACTGCCAAGGCAGAAACGGAGACGGTGCATGTACTTGGCAACGCTCAGGAGGCTCTTGTTGCTGCTCAGGAGCAAGCCAAGGCCATCCAATCCTCTGCCCCTGCCTCGAGCCACGCCAAGCGTCGGGCGGATGCAATGGACGTCGAATCCGTCTCTCCCGCTGCCGCCTTCTCACCCTCTCCTGTGTCAGGAAGGAAGATCATCACGCCTGCCCGGGTGCGGGCCCTGGTGCATGCTCACCCGGTCGCTTCCGTTGCCGGGGTGGCCGGCGCCGGTCTGGCTGCTACGGCGGCTGGGATCGTGTCTGGTTTGCTTCCTTCGGGGTTGGGTGGTGCGTTGGCCGTCGTCCAAAGTGGCCTGGGCAACGTCCAGCACTGGTTTGCCTAGCTAATCGACTGAGACTGAGTGCCCGGCTTCTCCTCCACTCCACTATACCGTTATCTCCCACTTGACCCGACCTACCCTTTGACACTCGTTCTTTCGTGGCCAAGTACCCTCGTTTCCACTCTCTTTGGTCCCCTTGGATCGCTCTACGCTCTACGCTCTACCTATATCTGTGCTGTGCTGCTGTTTAACGCCTTGTGTCCTAATGCGCAAACTTATTCCCTGAATCCGTTGGATGCTGTGACCTAGCGTAACCATGAGACACCATGCGCTAGCTCTTCGTGTCTCGATCCATAAGATTCTGAGACCTGATGGCTTGGAGGGGCGCATATAGAAACGAGTGCATTACGTCCGACTTGTCTTTCTCGTCTTTTATATTGCCTTTTGGGTTTTGATGCCAAAAACGCAGTATGCCTTCAGATCTTCAGTTTCGGCCAGTCTTGCGCTTTATACAAGGACTTTTCGGCCGATCATTAAAGCCAGGAGCGGATGTCGCGAGCAGGTGATCGCGGTGATCGATCGGCTGCAGCCTCTGCCGAGCCGTTGCCAAATAAGACGGCCGGGGGAGCGCCCACGGCTGACGACCACCCGCGCGTTGGCGGCTACGAAAACAACTTTGTGGTAAGCGGTGAAATGTTCAGCTCCCTCAATCTAATCAATCAATCCAGCCCCTCGTCACTAGTCACTTCTTCTCCCCCACGATCGCCAGAAACAGTCGATGCCGTGCGCTTCTCGGCCCAGCTTCTCCACCAAGTCGTCCGAGCGCAACGGGGGTTCGTAACACGAGCTCCTCCCCACAAAAAGGGCATGCTTTATTCCTCGGGGGGGAGGGGGGGGGGGGGGGCCGGTCAGCCGAGGCTAGGAACCCTCCTGGCACCTTCCCTCTTCTTTCTCCAACCAACCCAAATGTACGTCTCCCCCCTCACAAGGTGCCACATCGTAATTCCAACCGCTTGATGTGAGCAGCAAGGAAACTAATCCACCACAACGGCAGAGGAACACCCTCCCCCAAATCAGCCTTCCAAGCAAGTGTGATCCAATGCTGATCCCATGGGGGACGTGGGTGGCCCGCAACCCTTTCCCCATTCGATCAGAGCCGACCCTTAAGCGCGCGCAAACGGCGAAGAAAAGATTGGTTAGGTGGATGAACTCGATGAGCGCACCAGGGATAAAACAACACCCGGGCATCCCCATATGTGCGGATAGTCGCCTGTGGTCACATCATGTGGGCGAAAAGGGTGTCTCATCAACACAAGGCGGAGTACGATCCTTTTTCCCGCCTCCTTCACTTTCCAGCACAGGTTGCGTTTTTACATTGAGAATGGGAAACAACACTGGCTCTCCCGGTACGCAACAGAACCCCCGCTGTCGTTGAGACGGGCGCCTTTCGGTGACGACAAATGGACGGACCAGATGTGGAGGTGGAGCGAGCTTTTGTTGCGGTTCGTTTTGTCCTGGTCAGCAATTCACCTACCCACCCACCTACCACCACGAGATGAGACTTGCGTTCCTCTTATCTCTGAACGCACAAGATCTCCCCCGTCTGCGCCGTGCCGGCAAGCCAATGCACACGGGATGCTGTGGCAACGTGCGCATACGGTGGCCATCTGTCCCGTCCCGCGCCATGTACCTCTGCCCTCGCTATCCTCCGCTATCCATTGCGGCGAACCCGGACATTGCCATCGTTGACCTACCTGTTACCTGTTATGCATTATGGCCGATACCCACTGCCCCGCTCACCACGGGACCAAGCTGGGACTGGCTTCCCCTCCCCACCTGCCGGGCCGCCGTTCGAACCACGTGGCCTGGCGACGGAAGACGCGGAAGGCAAGAACGCCTGGATGGGGCGCTTTGCTGGGGCAGGCTACAAGACAAGCGGATGCGCGGGCGGGCGGGGGGGCGACGCACGAGGCGGATGGTCGATGAGGCCTGAGGATGGCCCGAAGGTGGCCTGAGGCGCGCTGGCTGGGGTGAGTACTGAGTGAGGCCGAGGGCGGGTGGTGCGCAGAGCGGCGCGGGACACTGGCGCTGGGGGCGGGCGGCTGCGGCTGGCTGCCGATGGTGTGACATGTGACGGGGCACGCGTGAGGGCGCCGGAGATGTGACGGGCGCGTGACGAGACGGTGACTGGGCCTGCGCCCCGTGCTTCTGCTGACCTAATCCGCCGTCCAGGCAGCAGGCGGCCGCCCAGCCCAGCAGCTTCGCCGCCGCCGCGTCTCTTTTCCTTTTCCTGCTGCCCACCAATGTCGACCCACAGCACCACCCCCCGGCCCGCCCGGGCGGCAGCGCAAGCGCCGTGGCGGCCGCAACCGCGAGCGCGACCGCGAGCGCGCGCTCGAGTGGGCGCGCACCCGCCCCGCTCCGTCTCCCACGAGCGCCTCCCCCCGAGTACGTCCGCTACTGGGGCGAGCGCCCGTCGCCGCCACGCGCCAGCCCACCACCGCTGTATGCCCGCGGCCGCTCCGTCCCGCTCGGCATGCCCCCTCCCTCGGCATCCCGCTCTTCTCCCCCGGCACCGTGCCTCCCGCCGCCCCCAGCGGCAGCGAGTACCCTCGGCGCGCCCCCCCGCCCCCTCCTCGCAGGCGCTCTGGCGCCGGCAGGGGGCGTGGCCCCCCCGTCTCGGGCGCCAATTCTCTCCAACGGATCCCAGCCCGCATTCCGTCCTTGGGGCGGCGAAGTGCGCGAGCCACGGCCGTGGGGACGCCCCTTCCGCCCCCCCGCCACAGCCTGCCTCTCCCTCCCTCTCCAGCCCGCCACCACGACACGCCACACTGCCCGCGCCGCTCGTGGTCGTCGCAATCATCAGTCGAGGAGGGGCAGGCAGAAGAGGACTCTTCCCTGCGAGGCGAGCGGGACTCTATCGCCTCTTCTCCCCGGCGAGCTGCACCGGTGCACATCAAGCAGGAAGACACTGGGGACGCCCTGTCTGGTGGCGTGGAGGAACCCGGTCCTACCCCAACTGTCCCGGTAGCTGACGTGGCAATCAAGGTCGAGCCCGCTGTGGAGCAGCCTGAGCCTTTGCTCGAACCAGGACAGACCTCGTCAGTTGTTCCAATGGAGGCTGCGCCCAATGTAGATATGGTCGATGCACCTCCCGAGCCTGCCGAGGCTCGTCCAGCAAGCACGCCTCGGCCTGCGCCTTCAGCTGTCCCTGCGCCTGATCTATCTTCCCAGGCTGCGCATGTGCCTCCGTCCAATCCTGAATCTGCGGGTCCTTCTATTGACGCCCCCCCTCTGGAAACGAGGGAATCGTCTCCCCCAATTGTGGCCACACCTCTTGCACCTACAGCGCCCGCCCCTCCTTTTGTGGATGGAAACGGGTACCGCGGGAGGTTGCTGGTTCTACAGCGTCCACCACCGAAGCCACGCTCGTCCCACCCGCCGAGCCTGTGTCTTCAGTCGAGATTGAGACTGCATGCAAAACCACCAATCTTGCTCCCTCTCTTGACGCCGAGGGCCTTCCCCAGGATTCAGCTCCTCGTCATACGGAGCTCTCCCTCCCTACGAATCCCCATTTGTCGGAGCACATCTCTGAGCCTTCCGCCCAGACCGCCATCGAGACCAATACCGAATCCATGGGTACGTGCCTTCTCCTCTCCATACTGTGGCAAGGAAACTGACCATTCACTTCTCATCAGATGCGCCCCAACCTAAGGAAAACGCAGGCATGGAAAAAGTCGAGGCTGCAGCCTCCACCGAGGTCGTCCAGGAACCATCTCTTCCCCCAAGGGAAGGGGCACAAGAGGCTGACATCCTGGAGACAAGGACACACACGCCTCCTTTCCCTGATGTGCCTCCAGCCTCGGCCATCGTTCCATCTTCGGTTGCGTCGCCTGCTTTGGTGCCATCACATTCTGTTCCGGTCGCACCTGCTCCCGCAATGTCTACTTCGTCGCTTGAGCCTGAGCCATCGGCTGCGCCAGCTCTTGTTCCAGAAACCGTCCGCTCGGATCAGGCTACGCCCGTCCTAGAAGGTCTTGCTCATCCTGCTGAACCTGCGCCTGTGGGAGCAGTTTCTTTGGCCGCTACTCGTTCGTCTTCCTCACCCAAACTGGACGCAGGGGATGCTGCACCGGACAGTATATCTCCCCTCGTCACGTTGGCCAACCTGGCGGCTCAGTCGCCTACACTCCCTTCAGGTGTGTTCCCCCCGCCTTTGGTGACCAACCCCTCAGCCGAGTCTGTCCCGCGTAGCTCCATTACTGGATCAAACGAACCGGTCGAGGAACCCCCGACGGAGAACGGCGGCATCAATGGTCTGGGAGCACATGTGGATGGGTCGATATCACCCAAGGAAGTCCCGCCCATCACAGAATTCAAAGAGCCACCTCCCTCGACTGCGCTCTCGGCTCCGGCTCCTGTGCCGTTGGATGCGGATGCCACCATCCCTTTGGAAGTTCCCCCTCCCAATTCCGAACTAGGGCCAGGCCCGTTGCACCTCAGGCGCCACGCAAAGAGGAGCCAACTACTCCCTCTCATGCCCTGAGTACTGATGCGTCTGTTCAGCCTGAACTGGCCGAGCCGGAGGCGATGGAGGTTGACCGTCCTGTCGTCGAGCACGCACCGGAAAGTGAACCCGCTGACCTCCCCGTCCAAGAGAGAAAAAGTTCGACCAACGATGTGGAGATGGGCGAGGCCGAAGCGGATCACCCTGACGAGGGTGACGTTTCTCCCTCAGAGTCGGAGGTGGAACGAAAACGGACCCTGCTGGAGCGCAACATTATGCATCGGCTCTCGGATCCAGTAGAGGAACGGAGAGAGGAGTCTGAGATTTACCGTGTCAATCGGAAGGTGGCAGAGTCGATGCATGGCACCCTGATTGCCCCACGAGCCTTTCCTGATCAAGTCTACTTTGAAGCGGGTCCACTGTGGTTGGACATGAAATCGGCCGAGCTGAAAGCGACCGAATTGGCCATCATGGAGCGTGAGGCTGCGACACAGCAGCGACTGCTCGACAAGGTGAGGAAGCTCAAGGAAGAGTACCGCGACTTGAATCGCAAGTGGCTGATCCATTGCCGCATGCTGGACGAGTGGAACGAGCGTAAGGAACGTGCCGAAGCAGCCGCCGAGGCCACATCTGCCCACAACGAGCCAGAGCCTGTGGGCTCTGTGTCGGTCACTCCCATTCCTGGCAGGGCGAATCGGAGGAACAATCACCATGCTTCCCAGGGGATGGGACCGGGGGGCTTTGCCGCCGATGCGGTCCGATCCGAAGCGGAGTTTCTCGAGATTCTTGCGTCGTTGGAAAGCGCCGATATGCAGGACCCGACGATGCGGGCGGCCCGGACTACAGCCAAGTTGCCCGACCAAGTTCTTAACCCCGACTCGGACACAAAGGTGTTGATGGAGACGTATGACGACTCCAACCACCAAGTGCATGATCCCGTGGCGTTTACCTGGATGACTTTGCGCCCCCGCTGTGGACCGAGGAAGAGGAGAGCACGTTCAAGCGTCGCTTCAGTCTGTATCCCAAGCAGTTTGGCAAGATCGCTGCTGCGTTGCCATACAAGACCCCCGAGGACTGCGTTCGGTTTTACTATGCAACCAAGAAACTGCCGGGTTGGGACTACCGCGCTCTTGCCGCCGGTCGGTCGGGGGAGGAAAGAAGAAGAAAACGACGCGTAAGACCAAGAAGGCGCGAGGCAACGCGCTCATGGTAGATGTCGCTTCCGCTTCCAACAAGGCGGACGTGGCCGATGGCGCAGAGGAGAGCACACTGCAGGTGGGGATAAACGGAAATCTCTCAATTCGACTGGCCCAAGTCCTGTTCTTGGCTCTGCGCCCCACCCACATTCAGGCGCTGGCGATTCAGACGCACCCTCTCCCACGATCACAGCACCCACGCTAGGGCGCAAACGCTCGGCCCCGGACACGGCCGTGGGAGATGATGAGACGAAAGGCTCCAAGAAGCGTGCGCGTAAACCGCCGGCGAATGGGCGAAAGAAGTCTCGTTCTGGCCCGGCGACGAACCCTGGGACGGAGACGCCCCTCCTGCGTCTGGTGTGGGCGACACGAGCGGTGAGACGCCTTCTGCTTCCACGCGGGAGGGAGGCGGCGACGTGTTTGGGGATCTTGCTGCCGCCGCTGCACTTGAAGCACTGCGGGCGCGGGCGCGCCTCCCAAGCCTACACCGGCAGGGGACAAAAAGAAACGGGCAAAAGGCAACACCACCTCCTTCTGGTCCCAAGCAGAGCGTACCGAGTTTCTCCGTTCCTTGGCTGTGTACGGCAAGGCGTGGACAACAATGTGTAGCACACTTGCTTCCAAGAGCGCAGCCCAGGCACGCAACTACTACGCCGGCATGAGAATGACGAGGAGGTCCGTGCGGCGCTGACCTTTGCGGATGCCAACAAGCCTCGGCCTGTGGAGGCGCGTCGGGCGGATGCGGAGACGATGTTTCCTGAGGTCGAAGAGCCTGCTCCGGCCCCGGCGATGGAAATGCAGCGCAGCGGGAGCGCAGGAAGTGGGCCCGCGGCCCCGGCTCCAGCCAAGCCGGGCTCGGCGGGGCAGGGCACGGCTGCCACGTCTACCACGTCTACCACTGCGGCGGTCAATGCGGCCCACGTGCTGGTCTATGGGCAGCATCCCACGGCCCCTCCCAAGCCCATGGGGCCTCGAATGGGAGCGTTTACCCCCGACTTGCATGCCCCGTCCGGGCCCCGTGGCAGTTACCCCCCTCCCCCGGCAAGCGGCACGGGAGCACCCCTTCGGGGTCTGGCTCCGGTTCGGGTTCGGGTGCGGGATCGGGATCGGGCTCGGGCTCAACGTCGACCGGTTCGGGTAGTGGGAGCTACGCCAAAGCGGGTACAGGGCCCCTATTCTCACCTTCCGGCTCAGCTAGCAACGTCGCAGTACCCTCACATTGCCCTGCCTACCTACACGGGACAATACCAGGGCGCGCCCCTTTCGTCCCACTACCTGCCCCCCCAACTCCGCACCGCCTCAGCCCCACCTGGCCAGCAGTACGCCCCCTCGCCTGCTCCTGGGCTTACCCCCGTCCATCCGCAGCCCGAGATGCGTCGGTTCCACGATCTGATCCACGCCTCTGCCCCGGTCTCTGCCTCGGCCTCAGGCCCCGCTCAAGCTCCCGCTCCAGGTGCTGCTCCAGGTGCTGCACCTGCTCCCGCTCCCGCTCCCGCACCTGCCCCCGCACCTGCTCCAGCTTCTGCCTCCGCAGCCGCCCCCGCACCATCTGCGCCGTCGTCGGCACCCGCGGGTGCATCGGTCGCGCCCGATGCCCGCATTCCCTCCCGATCTATGAGCCCTCTTATGGCACGTTCAGCTCCAACAGGGGCAAACGCGTCACCACCGCCGACTTCGCCTCCTGCAACGGGAAGGTCCCAAGGCCCGCAGATGCACATCCAGCCTGCTTCGCCTGTGCGTCCGTCGGGACCGACTCGGTCGTTGGGGATTAGCAACTTGCTTAACTCTGATCCACCTGTACGAGCCAGATCGGCGTCTCACCCGTCCAACCCCACCTCCCCTGCGGCAGCAACCATGCACCCCTCCCACTCTATGCCGCCGGCAAGCACACGCCCTTCAAGGGGGCCAAGCCCAGTGTCAGTTCCTATGGGGCGCGGTCCGAGCCATTCCAACCAACCCCCGCAGGAGGCATCCCGCTCCGTTTCCTCCGATGCAGGCTCCGACCCTCGCCGTCCGGCGCCAGGGGGGGATGAGACGGACGAGGAGGAGACCAAGCCTCTGGAAAGCAAGGGGTCGTTGCCAGCTGCAACTCAGATGAGAGACTATCGTGGCATGGGGACTCGGAGGGGACGCGGCAGCCCGATGATCGCCCACGGTCTGCTCCCGGTGCCGGCTCGCTGCTGGCAGCCGGAGCAGGGGAAGAGACAGGACCAAAGTCCGGTGGGCGTAGCTCTGCTGACCACCCTCCGTCTGCGGCTGCCTCGACAGTTGGTGGGAACGAACGGTCGCCGATGCAAGCGTTGATGCCACTGGGCGGGAGGACGCTTCCGTCTCATTCGCACTCCCATTCGTACGGGCGTAGCTTTCCCCTTCCCAGCTTGGCCGCCACGTATGGTGGTCAACCGGGGGCCAAAGCATCTGGCTCGCCGCCGCTCTTGTCGCTGGGACTGCGTAGGCCAAGTGTAGGCCGATCCGGTTATACGTCCCGAACCTCCTCGGCGCCATCGCCTGGAGGTATGTTCCATGCCCGCACAGCCAGCAATGTGTCGCACCCAGCCACCTCCCCTTCCTCCACACCTGCGGGGTGGGGGTCTCCCCCCGGCCCTGGGGGACGGTACGAGCCATATGAGCGTGCGCCGATCGCTCGGCCGAGTCGCGGGAACGGAGCCACGAGTACGCGCCGCCCCATCAGCTTCGCAGGGCGAGTATGAGCCGTATGCACCTGGTCGGATCCCTTCCTCGTCGGCCTCGGCCATTGTGCGCACCGGGTCAGGTCACCCATTGAGCCCGGTATATACTCTGCCGCGCAATGGACGGGAGCCTGGTTCGGGAGCAGTGTCGCCCCAACTGTCGTCCACCCTGCCCGGGGTCGACTCTTTCCGTTCTTCCCGCTATCAGGGGCGGTACAATCCTCTTGCACCGCATCTGTCTGCTGCGCGAGGCGGCGGTTCCTCTGCCACCCCTTCACCGAACCCTGTTTTGCCCCCTCTGGACCGTCCCGCTGGCACGCCATCTGGACTAGAGGGCTACCACTACCGTCCTCCGTACGAAGAGGCCCCAGACCGTTGATCGCAGATCTAACTCTAGATCTATCTGTGTTGCGTGAATGTTTGTACTGTATGTTTACCTTCCCGAATTGCTGCAAATGGCGTCACCTGTGCCGTGTGTGCGGGCTGGGGCAGGCGAAGGGCTTACTTAGTTGTCCAACACAGGCGAGGTGCGAGAAGGTGGGACAAGTTGGGATACCCGGCAGTAGAGTAGGTGGCACGGTAGTAGACTGTGGGAAAGCTGGGGATGTTGGGACTGTGGGGGCGGCCCCCGGGGTCGATAAGGTCTACAGGACGAGAGGACGGGCTGCAGTGTGGTATCGGCATGGCCTGCTATTGGAATAGGAGAGGAAATGATACATGGAAAGTCCCACTCAATGGCACTACGAAAATTAGTATGGTTGGTGCCATACTAACCCTATACATGGGTTTGTCGCCAACAAGCACACTGAGGACACGCCGGATGAGCAGGTCGGTTTGGGCACAGACATTTCTTCCTCCACAACCATAACAAGCTTCGTCAATATATGACTACAATAGCGTACCTTTCAATGAAGCAACAGAACGCATTCTACAATATTTGCAAAGCAATCCACATACTATAGTAGAGAGCAGGGTATACAGACGAGAGATTGGTACTGCGCTGTACAACATAGTTTCGCCTAAATGTTCTTGATCAACGACAAGAGTCTGTGACTGGAACGGATGGACCAGGTTAGGGGCGACGAAACATGAGAAAAGGATATGATTGTGCTCATTCACCATAAGACAGTAGAGTGTTGCGAATGACAGAGCATGACTTTTTGGCCCGAATGAGGCCTATTGCTTGTACTGGTAAGGTCTTGTCCCTGCTTGGGATCCGTAACGAGATTCAAAGTACCTGTACTCTCTCTCCTCCTCGTCGAGATCATCATCGGGGTCGTATTTCAAGCTTTCCGTCCAGTCTGATACGTAGCCTTCGTTCCACTCGCTAGAAACTTGGCCAACTTCTCCGTGAGGGGGACAACTTTTGGAGTAATGGGGTATACGCATCCTCCTCCTTACTTTCCCCAGCGTGGAAGACTCGTGCCGCCCAAAAGAAGAGTATCAAGCTCAACACCCATGCAAATAGGAGCATCCAGATAAAGACGGTGGCCGCCACTTTGGACGCACAAAACCCGCTCAACGCATGAAGATAGTCGTCCGGACGTTTTCCTTGTTTGAGGTGGGACACGTCGACTCCCGAGGGAAGGTTGCATTCTTTTGCCGTTACCGTCGAGACCGTTTGAGCAATGGATCCGATCAAGACAAAAATGATGGCACTTGCCCTTACAATCCACCCGGCTCGCCATTCCCTGAGAAAATGGGCGGCAGGGAGAAGACAGGGCAGCTTTCCGGACAAAAGAGATGGGAGAAGAAGTATGGCGGTCGTCAGTAGGCTAAACAATGCGATGAAGATAAGAAAGCCACTGAGTCCACTCGGATTGCCAAGCCAGTGACCTTGGAACCCAGCGAGGGCAGCAGCGCATATGTCACGACAAGGGAAATGATAACTTGGAGGATTAGAACCCAGAATTCAGATCGAAGAGGAGCCTGTGAAGATCCAGGGGGGAGTCAGTTCAATTGTTGCTAGAGGGCATTAGAGGGATCCAGGAAAACGAGGCTGGGCATACCTTTGTGGTAGGCAGAGTATGCCTCCAAAAGGTGCATGCGATCCTTGCTTTCCAGCAGCCTTTTCCTCGTCATAAGGGGGAGTCGCGTGTTGCTTGTCGGCTTCCTGAGGAGCGGAGAGATACGATGTGCCCACCCCCATCATTAAGCGATCGGATATGGCGGTAATGGTCGTCTGATGAGAGGGGGTAACTTGAGGAGGCAAAAGAGAGGGAGAAGAGGAGCTCAGATGTGCAATGAAGAGGATAACAAAGTCTAAGCACGCCGGGCAACTAAGACTAGCGTCTATGTGAGAGACTCTTGTCTGCATAGCTATTCGCGGCAGAATGCGCAGCGCAACACTGCTACCACGTATACCCCCCCCGCATACTATTTCATGTCTACTGTTGCACTCGTCCGTTTGGGAATATGGTACCTCCCGGTGAGTACACAGGCACACAAGGAAGGCGCGCGGCCACTAAGGAAGAAGAGTATCTACACACGTGCTCTTCTATACGCCATTGACGAAGTATTAGGGGCTCAGCACTGAGTCACTTACCAAAAACACTTCATGAACAGTAGAACATTCTTTTAATAGTGACTTTTTGCTTCTCTTGCATATTATAGAGGTGCCGCTAGTATTGCTTGCTGTTCTGCTCGGGGTCGGGACTCAGTCTCTGTGGTCGGCAACGATGCCGGTTATGGAAAGGCTAGAAAAAAACGGACGGCAGTGTCAAAGCCGCGCCTCATCGACCTCACCCTCAGCGCTATCAGTGGGGCAAAGTCTGATTGCGTCGAGTGTAACTGACCATATCATAGTCACCAACAGGCACTCAGGCGAGGCGCGAAAATGAAGATAAAGGTGTGGTGTAGAAGATCGCTAAATAGCTCGCGGGGGAAGCTGAGGCAACTAACGACGGAACTATTACGCATTACGCGTTACGCGTTACGGGAGAGGATGAGTGTGTGATCCTCTTCGCCACACATTGTGCCGTGGGCCTTCGGCCCGCACCTGCACCAACAAACAGCGCGCAGCTGTGTCATATCCTAGCCTCATATTTCACGCGCCTATTAATACTACAGCACTTCTGTGATTACACATCACAGACAGCCATCAGCTCATTGATATTCTATCTGTAGAGAGCTGAGATTAAGATCTGAAGAGATCCCATTGCTCCTTTATATGCCTTAGGCGGGATCAGGGGGAAAACGCTATGCTCCCTGAGCCCGCTCAATACTATAGGCGTTTGCTTCTCTGGCAGCTCCCATGACACCTTCACCAAAGGTATTACAGGAGTCGGCGAATGGGGTTGCTAACAAGAAGTCAAAAACTATGTGTTTTGTGGCCGTCTCCATTGTGGTCTGAAGAATCGCATCAGATGTAGCGAGAGGATGCATGCGGATGTAGCGAGAGGATGTGTGCGAATGAGCGTAATGAATAGTACACTTGAACGATGAGTGAGATCTGAGATGCTTTCAGCCTTCCTCTTCAAAATAACCTGCTATTTCCCACGGTCAAAAATCGACAAATTTGGTACCTAATAGAGTACCCCTTTTGCCATTTGTCATTGGCAGAGAGACGGAGGGGTGGAACAGAGATTTTGCGAGGTGGAACAGAGATTTTGCGAGGTGGAACAGAGATTTTGCGAGGATTTCTGGTATATATACTAGTACTTGACCGTATTTTTACGCAAATCCCGATCGCTCATCTAATATCGGTCATCCCAACCTGTTTCCAATGACGAAGAGAACGCCTCATGAAGACAAACCCTCTGTTGACTGTGATCCTTCGGCTCCCAACAGTCGGTAGACCAAGCTCGCCTCGGTTCGGTCGGCTTCCCCACACTACGGGTATGGTCCTGGCGTGTGGTACTGTTCCTCGTGCCCTGCATTCTCTTCTGTGTGCTTCACTGGCTCCTAGTCTGGCCTCCTACATAGATATGCCTCTGGACCCAGACCCAAAGCTAGCTCCAATCCATCACCTTCTCCTCACATCCTTCTGTCCATCCGGCTCCCTAGGCCAACAGCTTCCACTATATACAGCCTATCTATAGTATATCCTTCACACCTTTATGTTTCAATCAAAACAACACTTTGGTCTCGAAGGACTTGTATCTGTTGCAGGCATTTGTTACGACCACAGATCGCGATCCCAGGAGACACGGAGGATAAGAGTATAAAACAGGTCAGATGGCCAATTGGCATTGATTGATTGGGCGAGTGAAACTACAGAGTAGCTGAAAAGAGGGGGGGAGGGAATGGAAGGTGGTGAGAAGAGAGGATAGACTGCGCTCTCCGAGCCGAGTCTTATTATAGAAAGGGGGGTGTCAGCTTCCAGACTTGCGCCCAAGCTGGGCACGCAGGTACTAGCGACCGGGGTGGAAGTGGCTGGGAGTGCTAGAGTCTGGCTAGGATGCTTTCGGCATACTGCACTACCGTGTCAGTCCCGACACAGGTTGTGTTGTGCTTCGTGAAATATGATCGATTGTCCTCGCAAGAAGGTTCACACTCTGTTCTTCATTGAAGAGGATTCCTTCCACAAAGAAGCCGACATTATCAAGACCCCCCCCCCCCGATCCCTTTCTCGCTTACTCATCGCGTGTAATCTCTGTTCGACACTTGTGACAAAGGTTGGGAACCTCAGTGTTTTTATGCCTACTGACATATAGAACGGGAGACGGTTAGTACTAGTTGATCATGATTATCAACGCTGCATGGTGATTCCACTGCAGTGTATACTAATGGTGAGATGGAGTGTATAGTAGCTTGAGGCCTTAATATGCACGGCGTAAGAAACATGGGACAAGTGGGGCACGGAGGATTTCTATCTCTTTGGCTGTAAAACAAGAGCTATCAGAGAGAAGTCGCATTAGACATCACATGTCACACAGGAAAGAAAAAAGACCACCGGACGACACGTCCATCGTAGCATCGAAGGATCCCCGCCCTGAGGCCTGACTGGCCCAATTGATCTCCCAGTCCCTCAGACCAAGGCCCGAGCGGCCAGAGTACCCTGAGTAGGGTTAGGCCATCACGCGTCGAGGCGTGGCCCCATGCCCGCACCAGCCGCCAGGCAGGAGGGCAGAAACCAGCTGATGCAAGTTCAAATTAATCAAGCACCACACCGCTGCCCCCCCTCTGTCCCTCGGCCGCCTCCGCCCCAGCAGGGTTCTGCTTCGCAACCGATACGGCTATTCCCGCTTCAGCCGGAAAAGATGCTTTGTCGCCGTGTCCACGTCGCTGTCAACGATCTTCGCAGCACCAAGGTGTAGGCTGCTACCTTCTTCTCCACCAACCCCCTCCATCCCTCCTCCCCACCAATGCTGCGCCCGTCCCTTGCCATTGCCCGCCGTGCCGCACGGCCGCCCCTGTTGCGGGCGCGCTGTCTTGCGCTCACCGTGCGGTCCTTGTTCCTCCTCGGCCGCCGTCGCCCGGGCCTCGCGCACCTCGCTCGGACCCATGCGGGACTGGCCACCTCGGCGGTTCGTGCCGGCGATGCCTCCACCCTTTCCCACACGTCGCTGTACGACTTCCATGTCAAGAATGGCGGCAAGATGGTTCCCTTTGGAGGATTTTCCATGCCGCTGCAGTACAAGGACCAGAGCCCGCTTGTGTCTCACAAGCATGTGCGCTCTGAGGCCGGCTGTTTGATGTTGGCCATATGTCCAACACACCTTCACTGGGCCTGGTGCCGCCGACTTCCTCGAGTCTGACCCCCAGCGACTTGAAGGCCCTGGAGCCGTTCCAGTCTACCCTCAGTGTTCTCTCCTGGCCCGATGGGGGCATCCTTGGACGACACATCACCAAGCATGGATCGGACGCCGAGTTTTATGTTGTGACCAATGCTGGTTGCCGTGAGGGGGACTTGGCTTACCTTTCACAGCACCTCTCCGCCTGGCTGCGGCGGGTAAGCCCGAGGTGAAGCATTCCGTGTTGGAAGACCAAGGGTTGGTTGCTCTGCAAGGCCCCAAGGCCGCCGAGGTGCTTCAAGCGCTCACGCCGCCGGCCGAGCTGGATAATCTGGCTTTTGGCCGCTCCATCTTTGCGCCTGTGGCCGGTGTTGAGGGCTGCCACATTGCCCGTAGTGGGTACACGGGCGAGGATGGATTCGAAATCTCCATTCCGGGTGGGCCGAACACGGTCAAGGTGACCGAGGCTTTGCTTGCTGCTGAGCCCGTCGCCCTCGCCGGCTTGGCCGCCCGTGATTCGCTGCGCCTTGAAGCTGGTATGTGTCTCTACGGACACGACTTGAACGAGACGACTTCTCCTGTTGAGGGCGCGCTCACATGGACCGTAGCCAAGTCCCGTCGCGCGCGCGCGGACTTCCCCGGTGCCCAGAGGATTCTCAATGAAATCCAATATGCGCCTGCGCGTCGCCGCGTCGGTTTCTTTGTTGAGGGACCGCCAGCTCGTGAGGGCGCCAAGATCTTTGCGGAAGACCAAGCGACGGTGGTGGGGGTGGTCACGTCGGGGATCCCCTCTCCTACGTTGGGCAAGAACGTGTCGATGGGCCTGATCAAGAACGGTACCACAACGCGACACGCGCTCTTCTTTGAGGTCCGCGGTAAGCTGCGCCCGGGCAAGGTGACCAAGATGCCCTTTGTGCCGAACAAGTTCTACCGCGGCAAGGCGTAACCGATGCACATACTACCCATCTGTGCCCGCGGCCTCGTCTCGCCGCTCCCCCTCAAATCGCCTGCCTTCACGCGACCCACGATACTGTACAAACGCCCCTTTTGATTCTTTTTGTCGAGCTCAACCTGGTTTCGGACCCCATTATGCAGACCTCAACATTGTTGGCATACCTTCCCATCATCTGAATTCCAGTAGGCGGGGGAAAAGTGATGAGAGTCTACTGTAAGCCAAGTCGGGCAGCGCCAGACACGTACAAAGTTATGGCTCCCTGGTAAGTAAGCTAGTGGCCAGCTACTAGCTACTCGTTGCTAGTTACTCGGTTTGCGAGCGCCACCACGGCGTGAGGCGGACTTGGGATTGAAATGTGCAAAACGCCGTCGCGTCAAGCGTCGCGCGTCACGCGTCGCGCGTCCGTGCCCCCAGGGCGTAGAAGAAGGCGAGGGCGTCGCCAACCCACCACGACCGCCGGTACGCGTGGATGGCCAGCGCTTCACCAGCCCCTCTCGCCTCGGCGGCCGACGCGCCTGCTGTGCCGCCCCCGTCTGAGCCAGAGTCGGAGCAAGGCGTGGGATGGAGCCCGTCGCCAGCCCCGCCATCGAGTCGGACGCGCCGTCGCTTGCCTCCGCCCCCACCTCCTCGGCCCCGACTCCGCCCCATGGCCAAAAGCGCAAGGCAGGCGACGTGCACGAGTTTCTGTACAAGGCTGCGCCTCACCTCCTCGACGAGATTGGCCGGCGCTCTCCCGACCAGGAGGAGGACCATCGCGCGGCTCCCTCCCGCCGCCGCTCTGGCCGCTCTTCCCGCCGCTCCAGCACACCCAAGCCTCCCCGCCCCACCTCCACAGAGAATGCGAAAGATTGCCCGCCCCACCTTCGCACCCCCAGCGACTTTCGCGGTCCCATTCCCGAGCTGGGCGACGCGACTTGGATCCACCCTGCACCGCAGTGGGCGGAAGGCACTACGCTTGGCCCCGATGGCCCCTTGGGCCAAACGACCACCTGTCCCATGTGTCGCAACGGGTGGCAGTACGAGACGGCCGGCCCGGCGGCCGACATTCTTCCCTTGACCGTCTATCGTACCCTGCCTATGGCGCCCAGTGGGGTGCATTGGTCGTGGCAGGGCCGTTCGGTGTACACCTCCATCTCCGAGACGGCGGATGTGGTCTCGACCGACCGCGGCTTCCGTTCTGCCAGAGCCAACGTGCCCGTCCGCCAGGGAGGGTGTATGTTGTGGTCGAAATCCTTCCCCCCGGCCCACCCGTCACTGATCTTTCCGGGACCAACTCTCCCATGCCCCACAGTCCTCACCCGCACCGCCCCATCGCACCTGGCCTACCGGGCGAAGCTCGTACGCCCGGCCCAGAGTGGAGCAAAATGAAGGACGGTCCACATGTTCGGCTCGGATGGGGCCGGCACGAGTCAACGCTGAATGCACCGGTGGGATTCGATGCGTATTCCTATGGCTTCCGCGACCAAGGCGGGGAACGGGTGACGATTGCCCGCCCCGTTCCCTATGGCCAAGCGTTTGGCCCCGGCGATGTGGTGGGCATGTACATTTTTCTTCCGCAAGAGCGGGAGCCTGTCCCGGGCGACGCGTATGATCCGGCGCGGATCCAGCGGAAACGGGTCCCGATTCGGTACCGCGGTGGGCTCTACTTTGAGTCGCTCGAGTATGCCCAAAGCAAAGAGATGGACTTTCTCCTGTCGGAATCCAAGTCGGGCCGGATGAAATTGGACGCGTTGGGCAACCTGTTGCCTGTCCACCCCGTCGAGGGTGAAAATGCCAAACGCAAGTCGCGTACCCAACCAGGCCAGGTGGACCAAGTGGCCATCGCACGCGAGAAACTCATTTCGGGACTGAGACCGCTGCCGCGTCTTGAGGGCAGTCGGGTGGGATTCTTTCAATGGTCAGCCGCAGGGGTGGCATTCCGCGACCTACTGGACTACCGTCCTTTGCGCCGCGTCAACGTTCCCAAGGGGAAAGGCCAGAGCTCGGGGCGAGGAAGTGCGTTCCGCAAGGGCGGCAACCGTGGCTTGGCCTCGGGCGAGGAAGAGGAGGGATTGCAACCCGAGTTGTCCCACTGGGCTTCCCAGGCGGATGTGCTCAAAGCGCGAGAGAACCATTTTGACGATGGCGCGACTGGTTACTTTGCCTTTGTTTCTCTTTTGGTGGCGCTCAGGCACGGATCAACCCGGGTCCCCATTTCCGCTTCCCACCGCCCGCCGATATTGACGCAGCGCTCGCGGCGGTTGATGCGCAGCGAGGCACCGACCCTTCCACCTCCCTCTCCCCACTCGAACTTGCCGCCCGGGCCCAGGCCCAGGCCCAGGACGTCCCGCCCGGCTCGATCGCTGCCAAGGTCAACGCGGTGGTCAACAACTTGCTCGTGAGGGATGTCGCGCCTTCGGGACCAGAGGGCGAGAGGCTGTGGCGCCCCCTTTGCGAAAGGGGGGATGAATGGTTGGAGGAGCAGCTGCACCTCGATCTGCTCGATGAGAAGAAGGCTCAAGAATTGGCGGCCAAGGCGGCGGCGGCGAAGGGAAAGGGGCGCCGGCGGCCGCGGGCGACGGCTGGTCTTTCGAGGTGGCTTCCCGTCTGGCCAAAGAACTCCTGGCTGGGCCCCGGGAGGGCACTCCAGTCGGGGACGCGCTCGTCGTGCCAGATCCACCGACGGGGGGGTGTCGGGAAAGGACGCGACATAGGGGCACGGAATGCTGCTACGAGGGGATTCCGTGGCATGTTCCAGCAGGGCTGGGTGATGAATATTCTTTCTACCCTGTCCCACTCTGCTTCCTAGTCTCCGCTGTCCAGAAGGAGGCATCGTAGTAGCCCTATGGCTCGCGGCAGGGCTAGATGCATCATGGCGGTGCCGTGTGTGCGGCATGGTGGGGGAAAGGCAGCCCAAGGCGGAAGTATATAAAAGGGATGAATCATTGTCTTGTCGCCTTGACGATGAAAGACGAGACGACGCAAACCACGTCCAAGACCCGCGATTCGGCCTGGGCACAAGGCAGACTCCGATGGCGGCGTGAGGCTGAAGCGTAGTGGGCAGCGGGCAGCCGACGGGGGGAGGGGGTCAGGGGCCGGGCGAGGGGACGCGGTGGGTGCTGTGCTGAGAGACGGGATGGGCAGGCGTCTGCGGCAAGCGGCAGGCTCCCAGGCGCGGCCGATATGCCGAGCACTCTGTCTGCGCCAGTGCGCGCTTGGCCGGTGACCGGTGAGTGGTGCCGGTGACCGCCCGCGGTGTGCACGCCTGCTGTCCCGCTCTCAGCGCGCTGAGCGCTCCCCGCGGCCACCGCCAGGCATCTGGCCTGTGTCTACCACCCATGATGCACATGATGGACCCTGGATGATGCATGATGTAACGACACAGGCGCGGTGGGGGGGAGCCACCCGGGCGCCACCCATCCCCTGTGCGGTCTGGGGCGCCAGGGCGGCAGGGGGCAGCCACCGCCGCCGCCGCCGCCGCACCACGCCTGAGCGTTTTCTCCGACCACTTGCCCCTCTGCGTCGCCGCCGCCCCGCCCACATTCAGCGAGCCTGCTCAGGCGCTCATCAGGCATCCGCATCGTCTCAGGCACGCTCTTCGCCCCGTCTGCTCCCCTCCTCCTCCGTCTGCTGCCTCGCCTTGCTCGTCGTCCTCCTCGCCCCCTGCCCCCTGCTCCCTGCCCTGCCCCCACGCGCCCTGGCTCCTTGCTGGACAAGGCAAGGCCCCCCCTCCCCGTGCTGCGTGAACATCCAATCCAGTGTTACAGCGTGACGCTCCTCCTCGACTTGATCCTTCGTTGCCCATCCCCCGACCGTCCATCTCCTCCGACCGCCCCACCCTCTTTCACCTTTTGCTCTGGCCACGCCTCCTCTCCTGCTGCCATGAGCCACTCCCCCCGCCCCCACCCTCACCACACTGCCCGCGCCTTTGGCCGTGCGCCCGAGCACCTCGCTCTTCTCGCCCCCCAGCTGGTGCCCCGGGACTCGTGCACCTGTGACACCACCATTTACCACCCTGTTTGCCCCGCCGGCTGCGACAACTGCGTGCAACGCCTTGTTGCCCTTTCCTGTGGCCGTTCTTGTCCCGATAACTACTGCGTTGCATCCTCCCACAGCGACACTGGTTCCAAGATTGGTGGCGCCGTGGGAGGTGTGTTGGGAGGGATTCTCTTGGGCGTGTTTGTCTTTTGGCTCTACCGCACCCGATCTCATCGTCGCAAAGTGGCTGCTGCCCATGCACGTCATGAGGCTCGTCTCCGTGCCGCCGCCGCTGAAAAGTTTCGTCCCGGGACCCGCGAGCCGCTGGAGCCTCCGTCTGCCTCGCTCCCGGGCGAACAGAGGATCAGCTTTAGCGAATCCGACGCGGCCCATGATGCCGTTGGCGCCGTCTCCCCCGCACCGGGCCGGGTCACGTTTTCCCCCTCTGGCGGGGAGAGCAGTGCGGCACTCGTTGTCCCTGCGGTGCATCTAGACGAGGAGACGGAGTACACCGAGTTACGTTCCGATGGCCTGACTACCTACCGTCATGAGGAGGAGGAAGATGAAGAGGAAGTGCAAGACCAGGTCAACCCGCTCACCAAACGTTTCTCCACCTCGGCTGCTACCCACCTGTCCCGCATCAGCGAACGCACCGAGGTGGAGGAGGACTTTCAGTCGATGCGCTCCCGTGCTACCAGTCGTGCTCCCAACTGGTCCCATCTCCCCCCTCTGCCCGGACCTGTACCCCGGAACGTTCTTGACGTCCATTCCGGTTCGCCTCAATCCCACTCCAAGGAACTCGATCCGTTCGGAGACCATGCCTCGATTCCCGATCCGTCCGGCCACCCAACCCGGCCTACCCCTTCTCCTTCCCACTTGGGTGTGCCCGGTGTTGATCCGCACCGTCTCTCGACAGGCACGATTGGGTCCAACGTTTCCGGTGCATCGGGTCTGTCGGGCATGTCGGCCGTTCCTGCTGTCGTCACTCGTGTCCAACTCCAAAAGCCCGGCAAGGTCGAACTTGTTCGGCGTCCTTCGCGCGACCAGTCTGCCCCTCGGTCTCAGCCCCAAGAGACCAAGAGGGCGGAGACAACCTCAGAACAGGAGCCACAGCCGCAGCAGCAGCTAGGATCCGTAGTGTCCAACCCATTCGAGGATCCAACCGGTGTGATCCGCGTGGTTGTCCCCCCGCACCACGGGGCCGACCACCGAG
The DNA here is from genome assembly GCA_003971905.1 of Moniliella sp. 'wahieum'. Classification (NCBI taxonomy): domain Eukaryota; kingdom Fungi; phylum Basidiomycota; class Moniliellomycetes; order Moniliellales; family Moniliellaceae; genus Moniliella; species Moniliella sp. 'wahieum'. Next base: position 441,735 of record RSEE01000038.1, on the reverse strand, counting down.
CAACGATGCAGTCCACCCTATCCGGTTCGTCCGCCAGGTCTTCTGGTTCATTTGCCATTCCGCTTCTTGACACCCGCCCCGCGGTAGGCAACCAGGCCAAGGGAGCGCACGCTCTGCTCCCGCCCCGCTTCAGCAGCCAAGGGGCTCCCCGCGCCGATCCTCGCCCCCCTGAACGAGGAGGAGGGCAACGCGTCGCCATCGCATTCTCCTTCCCATCCTACCCCTTCCACCATTCAAGATGAAGAGGCCTACTCGCTCTGAGTTCTACGTTATGGGCCGTACCGTACCGCGTGCTGGCATGCTACCTTTACGTTTCTCTGCTCTTCTCTGCGCCCGGATATAGACAGTTGTTGGTCCCCGGTCCCTTCCTTTTTTTGTTACTGTTTCCATTATTACCAAACCTCCCTCTGGTAGCCTTCATCGATCATCCTCGACAGACTACCCTCTTCCGGTTTGGGCCTCCCGATGACTTGGGCTATCTTCAATTTATTTTACGTTGGTGCACCATGTTCCTCATAGCTCGTCTCAAAGTTCCATTTTGCACTCGCGTACCGATCGCCTCAGCTCAGAGCGCTTTTGCCGGTGGTGAGTAGTGTAGTGAGTGGGTTTCGGGGTTTCGACTAGGCCGCCGTCACGTTCATGTTCACGTTCACGCTGACACCGCCACTGTCACTACCTTGATCTTAACCCTTCGCTGGGACGATATGAACATTGCTGCGCCGCTTGACATGAGAGGTACTCCAGGTGTATCGACGCATCAGCTTTATAGTCTGGTTGGTACCAAACGGCCCTTACAGGAATTGGCCAGCGATAATCGATAACGCAAGAGGATGGCTTGTGTGGGGGGGGGGGGATAAAAAAACAAGAATACAAAGCTACACGAAAAGGGAAAGGGAAAGGGGAAAAGAACGGCACTGGTGGCGATAGCGGCAAAAATCCCGATACGAGGAAAACTGAGAGCAGGATCATGATGGATGGGGGGGAAGGGCGGGACTGGAACCTCGGCGCACGAATCAAGCCTTGTAGTGCTCAGCCGAGTCAAACATCTTGCGGCTGTAGAGCGTGAGCATGGAGACAAAGTACAACTGAGCAACTCGGGTTAGTACAGGACGGCTGGTCTAATGTCGCGCAGAGCCAAACGTACCTCCAACCCAGTCAGGATAACGATCAGACCCGACAAGCACCCCACCTGGGCCCAAATGAACTCGTCGCACAGTTTGGAGCTGACTGTCCGGTACGTGTCGCTGTGAAAGCTCTGGAAGTCGGGTACGTTGGACGTATTCACAGGGGGGTTGAAGCCGAACTTGACAAGGCAGTGGGACGTGACCTTGTGGTGTTGCGCACCTCCCACAATAAGGAATGACCGAGAAGAGCAAAAGGAGAAGCAGGGAAATGCGGTGGACTTGGAGGTAGAGACGAAAGATGCTCGGTCGCTCAGACGAAATACCAAGGACGCCCACCGCTTGCCAGACTGCCAGCAAGATGGCGATGATGCCAATCAGGTACTTGGTCCAGGCCAACGACACGCCCGAGAGCGCTACAATTTCAGGAGGGCCAAATGCAATCGCGCATGTAGCAATGCCCATGAGGAAGTTGAGGAGGAGGATGCCATAGGTACCACTGTTGAAGAGCGGCAGCGCCTGCAGTGGAAAAAGAAAAAAAAAAAAAAAACGCGTCAGTTTTCCGTCCCGTCGGCGGGTCGGGAGCGGCCGAGACAGCAACGCACAAAGCAGCAAAAGTCAGTTGCACGGCCCATGGCGGATGGAGGTGAAGGCGTCGACTCGGATGCGGTGCGTGCGCGGGCCAGCGACGGTGGAGGCAGGCGAGGGAAAGGCTGGGAAGGCGGTGGTGGTGCTGGAGATGGCCGGGCACAGCGTTGGCCCGCGGTGAGCCAGTGGACAGGGCGGGGTGGCACAGGCGACACTGGTGGGGTGCCTGAAGCATGGGCCCGGCCCATCCCCACGGCACACTGGCGCCCTGCTGGGGCTGGTGAACCGATCGTTTCTGCCGTCTGGATCGGCTTGGATCGGCCCTGTGTCCCCCCGAACCCTAGTGCTGGAGCGGTGGCTGCCCCCGTGCGACGTCGCGCGCCGTGCATGCATGGGCTTGCAATGCGTCGTCCCCGCAAAATGGGATGGATGGAATGGGGATGTGCGCATCGGAACTTGCACGTGGCACATTCCGCCTTCCCGAAGCGCGCATGAGTGACTGATTCCGCCGGCTAGTTGCACACTTGCCTAGTCGGGTTCCTACCATAAGGCCTAAGGCCTAAGGGCCCCTAGCATGTTTAACGTTTAACGTTTGCATGTTACACTGGGACACCCGCCGACAGCCAGCAACTCCCGACGCTCGATCCTCGATCATGGACCCATCATGCATCATTGACAAACCTCAGATGCCCAGCCCATCTCAGGACCACAGAGGACATCTCCCTGACCGTGTTGGTCAGCAGCGGTGGCCCTGAGGCCTGAGGTCAGGCCTGAGAGATCCTGAGAACTTCCACGGACCACCGTCAAACTTATGACTCTAGTACCCAAACTTCAAGTTGCAACCTCTTCCAGCATAATGCTCTCGGAGGTCACCCGGTCACCAGCGGTGCCGGCCCACTAAAGTCGATACTCGGGCAGAAGATATCCGACCTGTCCTTCACACTGCTGTTGAGTTATATACCCAGGGGTACTCTCATCTCTCATCGACCCTCAGGCCTTATCCATCCCACAGTAGGAGTGCATCAGTTGGGCCAATGCCACAAAAGTAGCCGAGAAGCGATAACCGGTAACATGTAACAGGTAACCTCTTCGATAACAAAAACCACCTTAGTTGTGACGCGTGAACACCAGCCTGAGCCATTAATACCGTCCTCCCCTCGTTGCAACCAACACTGTGAATGTGGAGCAGACGTGGATCCTGATAGCAGCTTGTGCCCCTACGCCCAAGGACGATGCATGAGCCGATCTCAACGATCGATGATCAGTGCTTGAGTATCTGGCGTACCCACGTGATGCCCTCCTTCAACGGCTCTTATCGCGAGCGTCGGAGATAAGAAACTGGCACACTGTACACGGCTACAGACCTCGTGTTTGATGCTCAGCTCTGGAGCGATGAACGTGATGTGGGCCATCAGATGCATCAGACGAGCGCCAGCCTCTGACTCGTCCCTTTTGTCTTCCCCGCCACCTCCTTAAAGCAACCCCCGCCGCGTCCCCTCCTGCAAACATGGGCAACATCTTTCCTCACCTTCCCCAACCACAGCCCCAATGGCCCCAGACGGTGCAGTGCACGAAAAACTGCCTTTCGCGACCACTGGGGAGGTCGACAAGGCCAGTGTGGTGGAAGATAAGGCTGGACCAGGGCTGCAGCACGAACCAGCGCAGCATCTCGACTACACCAAGTACATTTCCGACCTGGCCCTGAACTGGCCCCTCGGTTCCATCCGGGGGCTCTTCAAGCCCGACCAGCTGAAGGGCAAACTTTCGTTTGGGGGCGGGCTGCCAGCGTCCGAGTTGTTTGCCTTCAAAGGGCTCACCATCTCGGTCCCTGACAGGGAGGATGGATCAACCCTCACCCAACTCTCGATTGAGGACAAGGTCCTCCAGGAAGCCCTGCAATATGGTCCGGCCGACGGACTCTCCATCCTTCACGACTGGGTTGTAAAGCACACCTCGCTCGCTCACAACCGGCCCATCTATACCGCTCCCGCTCACGGCAAGTCCACCCCCCACACCCCTTGGGGGATTGCGTTTGGGGCTGGAATCCAAGACGTGATTGACAAGGTGTTCAAAACCTTGTTGAACAAGGGGGATACCATCTTGGTGGAGGCCCCTACCTATCCGTACGTCCCCCCCTTTTTTCCCCTCTCCGTGGTCCCCACTAACAACATTTCTTTAGCGGTGTTCTTCCTTGCATCCTGACTATTGGTGCCGATCCTCACCCGGTTCCTACCGATGCGGGTGGACTGAGTCATGTCGGACTCGAGGCAACGCTGGCCAACTGGTACACTGCTCCTGAAACAAAGCACAAGCGCTTCCCCAAAGCCATCTACACGGTTCCCGTGGGTGGAAATCCTTCTGGTACCTCTGCCACGACCCAGCGCAAGCGCCACATCCTCTCCCTCACGCGCAAGTACGGGTTGATTATCATCGAAGATGACCCGTACTACTATCTGGCCTTTGACCAAGGCCTGGGGGTTGACGACCCGGTGACCCGGCCTCGTACCAAGTCGTATTTCTCCCTCGAGCAAGAAGACATTGAGATTTGGGGCGACGGTCGTGTGGTGCGGATGGACTCGTTTAGCAAGATTGTCTCGGCTGGCATGCGGGTGGGGTACGTGACGGGGCCGAAAGAAGTGATTGAGGCGCTGGACACGGTAGGTACCGCGTCCAGCATGCAAGCCAGCGGTCCCGCCGCGGCCATGACTGCCACCTTGTTGCAGTATTGGGGCGAGGAAGGGTTTTTGCGTTCGTGCGATCGCGCGGCTCTGTTCTACCGCAACAAGCGGGACGAGTTTGAGCAGGTGGCCAGCGAGGTCCTGGGCGAAAAAGTGGGAAGGAACTGGCTTCGTGGGTCACCCCCGCGGCAGGTATGTTTCTCTGGCTCAAGTTGAAACTACCGCCAACCAAGGAGAGTGCAGAAGGGGACGCCAAGGCGTTCATCCAGTATGCTCTGGATCGTGGTGTGGTGGCCGTCCCAGGTTTCCTCTTCTACCCGGACCAACGCGTCTCGCCTTACCTCCGTGTGTCGTTCAGTCAGGTTGCGGATGCGGCGATGGCCAAGAAAGGCCTAACCATGCTGAAACTCGCGATTGAGGATACGTGGGCGGCAGCGGGCTTGTCGCCCCCCTAGGCGTGCTTTGTTGCTTGTGAGGTTTCCTCTGCTTTCTAGGCTCGGCCCGTCACATCTGTGCATTGAATTGATGTCGCTTTACAGTTACCGTTTCAAAAAAAAACACAAACCCATGCGAATTCTTCCTACAGCGATAGTCGACAAAAGGCATCTACAGAGTCAAGAGGTTGGTTGGAAGGGCAAATGAATACCAAGGAAGAGGGTTAATAAGGTAGCAGAATGTCCCCAAATAGATTGATTGCCCTGGGAACCGCGGAGGGGTGAACTAACAACGCGCGAGATGGACGTCAAATGGGACAGGGGACGGGTGGAGAGGGGGAGAGGGGGAGAGGGGGAAGTGCTGTGCCATGCACCTACTGGGCGCAGCTCACCTGGAACAGTTTTTTTTTCTCGTGTCAGGAGGCACAAGAGCGGAGAGCGGTCCAAAGACGCTCGAATTGCATAAGTGTCGTACGGGACGCAAGGGCTGGAACCTGTCAAGCCAACTTGGTCTCCTCGAGCTTCTCCTCCACCTCCTTGGTAGCCAGTGCCTCCCAAGGAGTACGCCCGGTACCCCAAGCGCCGGTAGGAGCCGTCTCCCGGGCCTTGGTCGGCTCAGTGGAGGCTTCCTTGGAAGGGGAGCCCTTCCTCGCCTGAGGAGTCTTCTTACTCGTCTCGGGCGACTTCTTGCTCGACACAGACTTCCACGGGTTGGTGGCGGGGTGCTTCGGTGCCTCCTCCCGCCTCGGCCTCGGGCGCAGGCTTGGTCTCCGAAGCCTGGCGCTGCTTGCGCTCTCTTGCTCCTGACGACGACGCTCTTCCATCCGGGCGGCAATCTCCTTCTCCCGCTCGGCACTGTCCACGGGTTTGGCCGAACCAAAGGGAGACGGCTTCCCGTGTGGGGGGTCGCCTCACTCCCGACGGGGGGCAGGGCAGTGCTACGCGGCTGCAGCTTGAGGTGCTGCCGCTCGCGCGGCGCACTGGGCGCAACAGGGCTCGAGCGACGCCATTGGTCCGCCTCCTCGGCCGGGGTAGCGCCAGGGGAGGTAGGGTGGCTGCTCGTGCGGCGCTCAAAGAACCCCCGGCGCGGCTGCTGCTCCGGTGCCGGCGCCGGCATCTTGGAGCCAAAGGCGGACCGGTCCAGGGTCACCTCACCCTCCGTCGAACGGCCAAAGCCCATGCGGCCAGGCCGTTCCGGACGCTGGTCCGGCACAGGCGCGTGGTTGACCTTCTGCCCAAACGCCGAGCGGTCCAGCACCACGTCCTCCCCCGCCCCTGGGCCGTGCGAGAATTGCCGCGTGGGCGGCGTGCGGGACTCGACCGGCTTGCCCGTACGCCAGTTCGCAGCATCATCGCCCGCCGCAGGGTCAAATTCTCCGCCTCCGAAGCGGCTCGAGCGCGGGGGAGCAGCAGCCGGGTTGAACTTGGACCCGAACCCGGCCCGCACACCGCCCGACACATCCATCGAGTCAAAGCCCGACGGACCATCTTCAAAGCCATGCCCGAAACCGCGGGAAGAGGAGCGAGTGCTCGTTACCCGGTCCCGAACGGCGCCACTGGTCTGCACTGTCGGCAGCGGAGAAGCCGCCAGAGTGGCGCGGGGGTTCAGCGACCGAGATGCGCACCGGACGGCCAGTAACCACGCCACCGGTACGGGCAAGTGCGTCCTGCAGCGCCTCGAGCGTGTCAAATTCGACATAGCCAAAGCCCTTGCTCTTTCCCGAGAATCCTTCCGTCACGATGCGGATCGACTTGATGGGCAGACCTTCGAAGAAGGCCTCGAGGTCAGAATCGGTCGAGTCAAAGCTCATGCTGCCCACAAAGGCAGTGAAGGGAGGCTCGGTCGGCAGCGGCACATCCGGCCGGGGCTCACGCGGCTCGCGCCCATATCCTCCCGAACCCCAACCACCAGCATCGCGGTCCTTGCGGTCAGGAGCAAAGTCTAGGCCGCTGCCACCGAACGAAGGATCCTTGGCGGCCGGGGCAGTGGGGAGGTCAAAGTCGTCATCGGCCCAGTCGTTCTTGGGGTTAGCATTGAGGAATGCGTTGAGAGAAACCTTCTTGTTGCCCTTCTTCGGTGCTGGGGGGAGGGAGCGTCAGATGGAGACGCACATGCGAGCTGGGGGGGAGGAGGGGCGGACGTACCCATGGTGGTGGTGATGGCGAGCAGAGCAGCGCTTGCCGGGAGCGCGGCGACGACGACCCAGACAGCTCTGGCAGAGCCGGCTGCCCTAGGCTGCCTCGCGCCAATTTTTCTTTCCTGGCCCCGACAGACACTTGCCTAGTGCGGCCAGGCACCAGGCGCCACGCCAGCCAACGAGGCAGGAGGAAAATATAACCCTAGCACCCGGGCACCTTGGTGTGCTTCCAAATTTGTGCGGCCTGTGGGCGATTGTCAATTGCAGTGTCGCGTAAACCGGCGGAAGCGGACGTACCAAGGCTCTAAGTAATGCAAGGCCCAGCCCCGATTTGAAGGGGCAGGGGGGCCCAAGGGTGTTGGAACACTCCGACGGTTGCGGGGCGCGACTTGATTCTGCCCCCACCAACGAACGAATACCAATGCCCTGTATTCGTTTTCCCCTTCTTCGAGACGACGGCGAGAGAAGTATATCCGCGTCTTGTTCAAGCAAGCGAAACCTGTATCCAACACAAAATACCTCTTTAACCACCTCGATGCGGTTCAGAATACACGAGCATCAAGTGTTACTCCTGCTCAAATTCACGTCAGGTGCAAGACTAGGCATGAGCGCATGAGCAGGGGAAATGTTTCGTCTAGTACTTGGATCGCTCAGCGCGCATCGGCATTTTCTGAGCAACTCTCGCACACTCACCGTCCAATAGTAGCAGGCCGGGGGGGACCCGAGCCTCTCTAGATATAGCTAATCGAATGCTGACTGGATAGGGAGATGAACGTGGTTAACGCCTATAACTACTACTATTAGGCCACACTTAACTTCTATCTCACTACCAAATAGTCCATGCAACACTTGGCAGTAATAGAAAGCGGGTTGGTTCAACGTGTCGTGTCGATCATTGAGTTGTCCTCCAACAGGAGGACGTCATCACAACAAAGAGGAAGAAAGTGTCAATGGGGTATGTTCTTTTGGAAGAGAACCCGAGAGGTAAGAGTAAGAAAAAAATTGTCCATTAGAGGAAGCTCAAGAGCTAAAGTAAACCTTGCCCGTAAATCCGAGCGTGGACGCATGGGCGCCAGTGGTCTGGACCGCACGGAGCTCACCACTGTCAGCATCATGCTCCATAAGGTAGTCCCAGACAGGCGCGTCGGTCTGGGTGCTGTGGTGGGGGTTGTAACGAAGGTCGTGGAGGAAGTAGCCGCCGGCATCCACCACCGTGCCGGTGCCCCAGAACATCTGAGTAGGGTACTTGGGACTGGTGTTGTCCGTCACACACGTGTCCATTTCAAAGTGCGTGGCGGGCGGGTTGGACGAGGCGGTGACACACTGGCCCGTGCTGTCGAGTACGATCTGGCCAGCCAGTTTGAGAGTGGAACCCGACTGGGTCGTGTTCAGCACGTTGACTTTGAAGGGCCCAGTAGTGCCGGCTTGGTCGGCCAAAAGGACATTGGTCGAGGCGACATCAATGTTGTACTTCCACGACTCGCCCTCGTAGAGGACGAGAGAGGAGGGGCCGAGCACATCCGTTGCCCGGGACACCAGGGGGGCAGGCATCGCCACGACGGCGGTGGTGGCGAGCGCAAGAGCGGCGGGGAAGAGCATGGAAAAGTGCATGGTGGTTCTTGGGGCGTGTGAGATGGGGGCTTGGTTTGAAAAGGAAGGGGAAAAGGGGTGGTTTGGAAGTGGAAGTGTCCGTGGAAAGAGGTGAGGTGAGGTGAGGGAGGGTGGTGCTGGATGGGCAAAAGAGGCTACTTTATATACTTTCGCTCCCTGCACTGATGCGTATGCATTCGTAGTTGTATATGGGCTGAGGACACGCCGGAACCCCGAGGGGGCGCAACTCAATTGGAGTATATCGATGCATGCCGTTTCCGCTTCGACGAGCCCACCGTGGCGCGGGCCGCAGCAGCGCCATGCAGTGCTCTCGGCAGGATGCAGTGCTCCGTGCAGGAAACCGTCCACTAGAGAGCATTCCCACGTCCATTGGCTGTGGTGTTTGCCTCTTCTTAGCATGCCTTCATCGATCATCCTGCATCTTACCTCGAATGCAGCCCGACCCACACTCCGGAGCACCGGCCGCCGCCACCGGACCCCGATGCCCAGCGAGCGCGCTGCCACGTAATAAGCTTGTGCCCACATCAAAAGCACTCTCTTGAGGGGCTTGAAGCTTGAGGGTGGGTGGGGGTGGGTGGGGGCCGTAGGAATCAGGCCGGCAATTTAACGTGGCGCAGTAATGATGGAAGGGGTGGGACTATAGAAAATCCTGCGAAGCTACCCTATTGGAACGTTGCAGTGGCAAGGCATAACGAGGAAAGGGGCAATAATTTTATTTGGGAAGGAGCGTTTCGAGGAGCCATCGTTGCCTGTTGGCGTCAGGCGCGCTATGACTCCTTTTTGCTTTCATCAATCGAGTAGGATCCAGGACCCATGTTGACCAGCAGAAGCAAGCCCCTACATGCTGAGCGTTTGGAAAAAGTCGTACCGAAGGAAATCGCGGGACGGGTGGTTGGTGTGCACGGACCAGAAGTTGTTCACAACCAAGTTGAATGTCGAGAGAAGCAGCACGAGGAACGAGGCGGACCAGCGCGCTTTGAATCCGACAGCCACCATGATGCAAGCGACAAGGCCCAAGACAGCCGTAATGGCACGGAGGAGCGTCCACTTTCCGTGGAAGATGAACCCAATAAATAGACCAATGAGTAGAACGCGTCCGGCGAGCTGAGGTACAGGTTTCGATCAGTAGGGGAAATCGAGGGTATCAGCGAGGATAGGTGGTGCTTCCGTTGAGCTCGGAAAGAATCAGAGAGGCACATAAGTAGCCCTCCAATGACGGAGAGATTACGCAGGAAAAAGGTCAAGTCGAGCAGCATCCCGTATCCCACAGCTTGGGAGACAATCACGCCAAACAAAGCCACAACGGAGGCCTCGGGGAAACGCCGGACGATTACCGCCAGTGAGGCCAAAGTCATTACGACCACGTTAGTGAAAAGGAAGATATGGTTGAATCCCCAGTAAAAATGTCGGTGACGCTGAAGGTAGGCCAATTGGTCAGACCATTGCGACACAATGCGGATCGCATCCTCGAGGAATGTGACAACAATTAAAAATCGGCCGAGTGCGGGGATGTAAGGTTTGAGCGGCTGGGTGTATGTGTCAATGGCATCCTCGGGCGGGAAGAGAATTTTTTCAGCTGCTGGATGAAAGGGTGGGCGTCCGTGTTGATCCAGGGAGACGAAGCAGGGGCCAAGAGGAGAAGGTGTTGGATCCGTAGGAGGGCATATTGAACGCTGAACCGTACTCGGCTGCATAGGGGGAGCTGTAGGGCGACGCTCCAGCGTAGGAAGCTCGGGCATGGCCATACGCATAGGGGCTGGCAGTGTTGGCGTAGGAGCTCATGTGGGCGGGGGCCATGTACCCAGGGACAGCAACGCTGGCGTGCGCAGCATGGCGGGTATGCGCAGAATTGCGCATGAGCCCCTGATTCGCGGCGTATGGGACACCGCTCATCGAAGCATAGTTACGGTGGCCGCGCGCAGGACCGGGTGCCGAGGATACGCGCGTGGGGCCTGCCGGCTGAGACGAGGGCCGCGAGGGGGACGGCTGGAGAGAGAGCCGGCGCGAGTGGGAGAGGGGGTGTAGGGCCGCGTGGTGATCCCTGCGCTGGTAGTGCTCCGACGGGAGGGGGGGGCGAGATTGGTGGGCTGGTACGCCATGGGAGCAGGAGCAGGAGCAGGAGCAGGGGCGGGTGGAGGTGGTGGGGAGAAGACTTGCCGGTGTCGCTGGTGTAGCAGCATCGGGGTTTGTGGTCTGTCTTGCTCTTCTTACACGACTATGCAACAACGTCGCCTATTCCCCGCTGGTCCGAGCCACGTGGTGGAGTGCAATTTCAAAAAAGCACTGTCGATCCCATATCCAATCCCCAGCCGGCCACCGCCGCTATCATCGATCATTGATCACCGCATCTGATCCAGGACTTAGCTCGCTGCGCCTCGTCCGCGCTAGGCCTGCTGCTGCTGCCGAGTGAGCTGGACCGCAATCGCAACGAGCAGCAGCAGCAGCGCCGTCAGCAGCGCGGCCAACGCTGGCCCATGCTTGCTCTCGCCCGCTTCCGGCACCCGCATACACCGCAACGTGTTGTCCGCTGAGCCAGACACAAGCCAGCGGCCGTCGGGGGAGAAGGCGAGCGAGGTAGGCGGGAACGAGTGGGCGGCAAGGATGCGCGTGCGTAGCCTCAGTGTCTCTCCATCCAGCACACTCACGCTCAAGTCTGCCCCGCCAATGGCCACAGCCCCACCCTCAGGTGCGACCGCGAACGTAGTCACAGGTTTGGCGCCGACTTTGCGCGTGTCACGTAGCGCCCACTTCTCCACTTCCCATGCCGATACAAAGCTCGTCCGCGGCGCCTTCTTACTTGCCCCCTTGGGTGGCGTGGAATTGACCACCGTGTACAGCACACGCCCATGCGGAGCAAACCGAACCGAGCGAAAGTGCCCTCCCTCCCCCCACTTCGGGGTTGGTGATGGACTGCACACCGCTGGCTCCCCCCCACTGCGCTGACAATCCGCAACGTTTGGCTGCAGCGATCGCCACCACGCAGCCGAGGGAGCAAGTCGGCATCGTAAATTTCATCGTGCGGACCAAAAAGCGCTTCAGGCTGGGTAGGCGTCGCACTCCAACAATGGTTTTCCGCTGACACGTGGATACGGATGCACGACCACACTTCCGTCCGTACCAGCCTCGAGCAGCGCAGGGCCGCTGTCCTCTCCGCCCCTTCGGGAGTGAGAGCGAGCCAGGGCAAGACCTTAGGATAGTCTTCGGGTTCGTAATGGGCAGTCCGGGGTAAGCCTCAAGAGGCTCGAGCGTTGCTCCGCCCTTCCTGTGGTGGGTCAGCACTGCCGCATGAAACCCGAGTGAAACGTACTCGGTATCTGAGGTCTCCGATTCGCCCGTCCATGCAGGGAGTATACCGGAACAGACGGAGTCTTGTTCCTCCCTTTTTTCAGAGCGTCGGGGGACGAGTTGACACCGCAAGCGATCACTCTTCCAACCCGGTCAACAGCCATTCACATGGGCGCATCTTCTTCCGAGCTGAGTGTAAGCTCGACGAGTGGATGAAGCGCCTCGTCCCCCACACGGCAAGAACTAGTTTGTTTCTCACGCCACTCTTAGACGCTCCTCCTCCCACCAACATAGGCCACCAACACACAGGAGCAACAAACTCCACCGCGTACACAGGTAGCCCGACTGGCTGTCTGTAGTGTGCTGTGCGCATGTCGAGATGGTGGAGGGAAACCATTGCTAGTTTTCACGTTCAACGTTCATATGTTCATGGCAACACAGGTAAGATTTAATTGACCCCATGGACTCGAGGCGCCACACTGGCCTAGTGCTGACAACCCCATTTCGAGCTGGAACTCGCCTTCAAGCTTCAAGCTTCAAGCAAGCTTCACCGCCACTGGTCTGGCGAGTTTCATCTACCTTGACAGCCTGGATAACCATGCCCGTTGGCGCTATGCCCCCCATCCCAACCGCGGGAATCGACGCATGGTGCTCAGGACATGGTTGTTAGGTGCTGGTTTCATACCACAATTCTCACTGGTATCCCAACTGCTTCTAAACCCTACCACGTTCCGAGCCTTCATGAAGCTGTGAGCTTCGGATTGTGTGTTTGATGATCAGACCAGTGCAACCATGCACGCATCAATAGGAAGCCACTGGTATTGTTGACTTCACGTTCTTTGAGTCAAGCCATCACGACACATCCACAATCTCGTGGGGGTAGAGATTGTGGACCCACGTCCTCGTCAATCGGTTCCAATGCAGTATCCATGCACATGCCACCATCTCCCGAGCCAGGCCCAAGACTGTACATTGCACACTCATTTCGGCGACAGTCATGAAGAAGCAGATTCAATTTGATGCTTACAACGGCCAAAGCTTGTCTACCTTGAGGTCCTCTGGCTTATGCGTGACCAACTGGTCCTGGATATCCAGTGGCCCAGGCTGGCCGTACAACTCATCACCGCGGGTGAACGAAGTGCCCATAAATGTCACCGTGCCCATCGTCAGTCCCGTCAGCAAGGGTACGAGGAACAAGGCAGGAGTCGTTCCCCCTGCACACCTTGTTGTCAGAACATCGCAGAGAAACGATTAATGAAGGAGGAGGACGTACTGCGTGCTCCGATCAAAAACCCAGCAGCAGCACCACCAGAGAAGGAGGAGACAAAGTCCTCAGCCTTCTTGCCACGGGCCACACGGACCGCTGCTTGAACAAAGGCAAAAGTGGCACCAACAGCGCCATAGATTCCAGCTGTGCGCATCACCTGGCCCGCGCGCGCATGAAAAGGTGGGCGGACAACTTTGCCAGATTCCGCGAGGATCCGGTTGAAAGCGACGAGGGAGCCGACAAAGCCGGTGTACCCACCAACGAAGACGGCACCTTTCAGGGGCTCATACGATGCGGGATCTTGCCAGATGGGCTTGCCCTCGCGGACATGGACGTCTGGCAACCATTTCGGGTACAAAGACATGTTGCCCTCCAGGTTCAGGTGGATGGCTCGGAGCAAGCTCCTGCCGCCGCCCAAGTGGTGTACCCAGCCGGCCTGCCGAGCCCCGCCCCGATTTCTAATAATTTTCCGCCGTGGTTCCGCCACGTGGAGCTTCAATTTGTTGAAAGAATGCAACAATGATGAATGATGCGTGACCGGATGACGCGTGATATCTGAGACCCTTGGGGTGCTGGAATGCCTCCGTCGGCCACATGAGGACGAAGAACTTGAGGAGCATGATAGAGGCGTAGGCGTTCTACAATCAATTTGCGTGGTATGTTGGGGCAAGGGAAGGCAAGAAAGAGAACATGCGATAGATGGATGACAAAAAAGAATGGATGCGGGCTCGATGCATCTATATATAGCCACCACATATTGTGTGTGCATATGTGGATACACAACTCGGTACATAACATACTAGGGGCAAAAATAACGGGAAAAGGAGAGTAGGGGGAAGCGCACAATTCAATGAACACAAAGTGCTGACCATTGCTAGCTTAACATCAGTGAACCTTGCAAAGAACCTGGTAGAGAAAGTGAACGTGGTAAGTATTGACAACTAGGACATAAAGGTAGAGTATTTGCATACATCTTTTATGATCAACACGACCGGATGGTGAGAACCAGAGAGGGTTCTGATATGCTGGCGATCCCCCTGGTTCCTTAACCTTGGTGGCGCTTCCAAGCAACCCCCGCAAGATGAACGGTTCGGTTTAGACGTAGCGATCCCCCTGTCCGAGCCTTACCCTCTGTCAATGATATGGACGCATCAACACCCGGCGTGGTTTGGAATTTGCAAACGGTCCTTGTGCCCCCTGAGAAGCCCATCGAAGGTGGCGCCCACACAACTCATGGTGGTACATCACATAAGAGATAGATCATGGTCAAGTCATGGGGCTCTTCCCTCCTTGGTGCGAAGCGGATGTGGAAGAAGGCTGGGGCAGGGAAACTTGGGTGCATAACAGCGATTGAGGTCAATCCCCTGGGAACTTAATAAAGCACCCGTCCCTTCACTTGTGGCCTTCGGGTGGGCCGTACGGCCGTCTTGCAGAAGCCCAGGCAGAGGTTGAGTGCGAGGCTCCATGGCGTTGCGATGCGATGCGGTGGAAGAAATAATGTGGTAATCGTACCTCCAGTGATGAAGAATGCATCCGCCTGGACACTTAGTTGTCGTCTAGCAAACTCAATGCGGCTTGTTAAGTTTGGAGAGGAGAGATTAAGAAGGGACGGAGGAGAGGGAAAGGGCGCTTAGAGGGCGTCAATGCCTTTATACGTCTCGCGCATCTTCCATACTACCTCATTTGCCTTAATAGCTGTGATGTAATCGCTGTTGTTGTAATATTTATCGCGCCGTTACTATCTTCAGCTCCTATGAAGGAGTACCGACCATTGCCTAATCCCAAGGCTGATATATTGTTGATCTCTACAGTTAATGATGTCTACAGTTAATGATGATCTCGATCGCCTTGGTCAATAATCAGGTCATGCCCCATTTGCGTCATCTGCCGGAAATCCATATCCACACTGCGGTTGACAACACACAGACCAACTGTGGTGGGCCACACATTGTGGGGGAGAAGAGAGCGAATCCTTTTCCCATATATGGGAGAAGAGATTGCGTGTCAAGGGCAATTAGTTCTCTTTGCGATCTCTCAGATCGTCCCCACTGTCAGCAGCTGAAAACGTATCAGCGTCGTCTCAGCGCGGCGTGGATCCGTGTTGAGCCGAAAAAGAGGCACTGCCGATTTTCCCGCAGCGACTTCATTGATATGGGAAACGGCGCGAGGATTGAAGACAGCATCGGGAGCGATGCCAAACGCTCATGCTGAGCACGCCAGATGGGAGTAGGGTAGATGGTTTGGTGGGGATATATTGGGGGAAGATAAGTATAACCCTCACCGGACCACCACGGACCTATCAGCGCATCAGCGGCGGAATTGCAAAGGCTTGTTAATATAGGGGCACATGATGTTTCGGAGGCAACCCCTGAGATTTTTCCTGTTTGATGCCGGCATGTGACGTCATCATATTCCCTTGGTTCTGGGCGGTCCTCGCTGCCTCAGCGCTATTATACCACCTGTGCTGATGTTGGGGTTGGCTGGCGGTAGTGTCCGGCCGGCTTGCATGTCGAAATCAGTAGCTTGGTAGGTTTCTTCACGCAGTGGCGATGCCGTGGCACTCAGTTCTCACTCTCAGTGGCTGAGTCGAGACCAGGACAGACGCAGGTCGGTCGCGAGATGAGGTCATCAGTTGTTGCCAACTGTCGTCCATGCTGGTGAGATCGCTGAGATCTGAGATCGCTGAGAGAGGGAGAGGCTGCCACTTATCCCGCCGAGAGCCCCAGCGCCTCAGGGCCTCAGCACCTCAGCGCTGAATCAATCTGGAAAGCTTGAAGTTTAAGCGCTTTGAGCTTCTGAGTACTGATGGGCACTTAGTCCCTGTTGAGTCCTGAGCTGTTGAGGACTCAGCTAGTCTCAACGCGCACGCGCCCTTACCATTGCCTCAGGCAAGCTGGGACAGCTGGCCAAGATTCACCGGCAGGCAGCTCAGCTCAGCCACACTCCTGCCTAATTGACTTAATCCCCACAACGACGTCTGCACTTGTCCCCGCCGCGCGTCACGCAGGTCCCCTTTTTCTTCAACCACCGCCGATGGACGCGTCCACTGCCTTGCCGACTCCTGGGCCCAATGGCCTGCGCGCTCGTTCGGCTCCCTCGGATAAGCCGCATGCGCTTGCTACGCCCGCAACGATTGTGCAACCGCAGAGCTCGCCCTGGCGTGCGAGGGCGCTCTGGTCTGAATTTCGATCACTCTCGTTGGATGGTCGATCCCTTTGCATCCTTTCGCCTGTTGACCGTCCTGGTCGGGTCGTGGGCAGTTGCCCAGCCTGCTCTGCGCTCTTTGACGTCCGCACCCGCTCTCTCACCTCCTAATTCATCTCCTACCCCCTTTCGCTGGAACGGTGTTGGAGAACGAGCCAGTTGGACGTGATGGTCCGTGCGGGTGTGCTTCCCGTCACTTCGTCCGAGTTGGTCCGGTACGGAAAAGGCTTGTTAGACCTTGTTTTCATTTCCTTCTACATTGTTGTCTTCAGTTTTCTGCGGCAGGGCCTTATGCTGTGGGTCTTCAAACGCTTGTTGAACCGTACTGCGAAGGAAGTACCAAGAAGCTGAACCGCATGCTCGCAGCATGCTACGGCCATTTTGTATTGGGGTTCATTTGGCTTGTTTGGATTATACGTCATGTCTTTCAAGCTAGTAGGTTCCCTCTTCCGACTTTGCTTAACCCGAGTGCACTGACCTCTTCTAGGCTGGTGTACAATTCGAGCACTTCTGGTTGCGCTAACCCCCCCATTGGCTTATGCGCCCGGAGCTCAAGACCTACTACCTTCTGCAACTATCGTATTGGCTGCAACAGGCACTCGTTATGCTCCTCCTCTCGAGGCGCCGCGGAAAGATTATTACGACTAGTTGCGCATCATCTCGTCACCCTCTGGCTGATTGGATGGAGCTATGGGATTAACCTCACTATGATTGGCACGACCGTCTTTGTCGCGATGGACATCCCTGACACATTCCTAGGTTCGATCAAGCTGATGAACTATCTTGATGTGAGCCCGCTGGTGCAAGTTCCGTTCTTTGCCGTGTTCATGGTAGTCTGGACTTATTTCCGCATCTACCTCTCGGCATTGACTCTCAAGTCGGTTTACTATGACTTTTGGTTGATCCCTGAAGACACGTGTCTTTCGCCCACCCACGGCGCCTGGCTCGTGTCCTGGATGCGTTGGCAAATTTTCGCGCCGCTGTCCTTCTCCTGTTGCTGAACTGCTTTTGGTACTTCCTCATGTTGCGTATCCTCGTCCGCACCACTCGCGGCATCTATGTTGACGAGCGTGAGGTGGATGAGGTGGAGCCCATGCCCTGCAGCCCCTATTCCCGCCTCTGAGGTCGAAAGGACCGAAAAGACCAAAGATAGGTGATGCGAGCAAGTCATTATGCCCAAACCCGTCTGCAGTCATTTTGGTTTCCATGTATATGCATAGCGATCAGAATCCCTGTTTCTTGAGGTAGAGCAAGCGTGCCGGCCCCTCGAGCTGAGCAAAACCGGGGATACAGTTAGCAGAGTGAGCAGGGAAGGGGAGACGTGAACTACCCTCCGCTGGAGCTCAAGGAAGCCGAGTTTAGGCTGACGATCGGGAATTACAGTGACCTTGCTCCCGTCCGTGTAGTGCACTTCGATGCTGGCCTGCTTTGGCGAGGTGACCGAGTAATGTTGATGGCGGCATCTCGGTAAGACCGTAGGTGATGGCCGCGTTGACGGGCAGACGGGCAGGGAGGTAGGACAGAAACGTGCGCAGTGCCCGCGTGCCAGTGACACAGGAACAGGGACCATGCGCACGTCGATCTTGTCATGTGCTTGAAGAGGTTGAGTGAGAGCGGCATGGCGGGGGTGGCGGTGGTGTGGGTGGTGTGGGCGGGGGGTGGACTCGTGCTCGTACTCTTCCTGCTGGCTACCAAAAGCGCATGCAGCGCTAAAGCAGCGGGGCAGCGGAATCCCGATATTCCGCCCCCGTCCCGAAGAAGCGGCGGGCAGCGGACGCTCCAAGCTTCTCGCAACCATGGTGCTGGCCACGTCGCGTCTGCTGGCCGGGCTCAGCCTCCGCCTCGCCGTGCGCCCCGCCGCGCGTGCTGCGCCGCCGGCCCTGACTAGGGGGCTGGCCCTGTGTGCGCGCACCCCCCTACCCTCGCCCTTCCCTCGCTTGCCGATGGCCGCACCGCGCCCTCTGGCCTGAGGATCCGTGTGCCCAAGAGCGGCCGCTCAAGCGTGGCCGCGGCAAGCAGGTGCTGCGCAAGCCGGGCGCCAACTTTAAGCCCAAAAGGATGAAGTCCAAGGCCATCGAGAGGATCAAGTTCAAGCCCCACAAAGGTCTCATGAAGCGTGTCCGCATTCTCAAGGACGACAATGGTCGCATCATCTTCAAGCACTGGCACAACTACACGGCCTCCCACAACTATGGCATTCCCGTGCCCGCCGTGTTCGTCTCCGCAAGCCTGCATACATCAAGTCGGTGCACAGAACAAGCTCTTCCGTAAGCTGCTTGGCTTGCCGCTTTAATGGAGTGGGAACTAAAACATGCATGATGTTCGCATCGATTGAAACCGAGTATCACTATAGCGATTTTACTACCATTACCCCCGGCGATCGAAGCGACTCGTGCTTGACGTCGCATCAACGGGTTCAGTCGTTAGCTGGAACGGCGGTAACTGGCCTTGGGTGACCACAAGGGCGTGTGCCTTGATTTCCACCTCCTGCCTTGATCCCACCTCGAGAGTAAACGTCTTGCGCCCGATCCACTGCACCTCCGACCCTCCGTCCAAAAGGGAGATGCGCACCTTACACGCTCGACGGGGAGACAGATTTGCACCCGTATAGAGATAGGAGTGAGCCCCTCTTCATTCGACAGAGGACGGAAGAGGAGTTGGATCGGATCTTGATCTATGCCCCATCGTGAGCGAGAGAGGTCTTTTATGACTTGTGTCAACATCGAGTCTGTCTCGGCAAACAAGGCGCGGCGACGGCCTTCCAGACTCGCCAGCACGAGAGGCAACAAACTCTCCCCTGGTGCACCAGGGATGCCGAAGAGGTACGTCCATCCTTGTCGGTCTTGCAGCCGCCAGTGAATGCAGACGTCCATCCCATACGGGTAGTGGGGGAGAAAGATACCCTCCCGTTCCCGTCGGGGAAGGGAAGGCAGGCCTGGGCAAGCGCACGCTTGAACCACCCCCGCTTGGCTAGAGGGTAGAGAGCACTCACCTCGCCTGGGAGAGGGGCACCTGTAGGGCTCGCGCTACTCGTCACATAAGGGATTGCCTTTGGTGGAGCCACGGACCGATCCAGGTGTTTCTCCTTGAACCAATGGGCAAGTTGGTGAGCAGTGTACTGCAGTGTTTCGTCCGTTCCCTCCCCTTGTTCTAGCGGGGAGAGGGTAAGGAAGGTCCGTTGCATTTGCCCAGGCGGGAGGGGTGTTTTGCCGCTCCTAACGAGGAAAGGGGGAGGCCCTGCAAGGCCAGTATAGGCTGAGACCAGGCCCTTGTCATGGGGGGCCGTTCGGCATCCGAGCGTTTGCCTCGGGGGTGGCAGGCGCCAGGCTGCACTACACACCGTGAGGGCCTTCACCTCTACTGCTTGGCGGGAAAGATTGCTCGTTTCGCACAGGATATTCCAATGCTTCGCGTCCCACGGGAGGAGAAGAAGTCACCTCTGTTCTTAGAAGGGGGCGCACGTCCATGCCCAAACTTACTTTCGCAAAGTGAGGGGACGCGTCGCAAAAGAGGAGGAGTAGATGCAGCGTTTGGATGTGGGGTAACGCCCGCACACAGACTTGGACCTCGATGCTCTCCCCTGGTGCAAGGGAGAAGGAATGATTGCAGACGTAGGACGAGTGTGGGCTCAATGGCAATGTTTCCTTATCCGTCTTTTGGATAGAGGTGATTAATGCGTAGTCTGGCTGATCCAGGGCGAAGCGCAGACACTCAATGGACGGAGCGCCGGAGGGGTTGCTCAAGCGGAGAGTAGCCATCACTTCTTCACCATCGTAAAGAATCTCCTCAGGCCATGAGATGACATCAACTTCCACCCTGGGGCGGGGGCAAACCCGCACATCCCAAGTCCGGTCCGGCGCATACTCTCCTGGACCGAGATCATCAAAGTCTTCTCTTCCCCACACATTCCTCCTCACCACCTTCTTTCCCTGTTTAATGAGCGGTTGGGATATTTTCACGCCCTCGTTCCCATTGAGAGGACGGAGGATGTAGGAAATCCGGGAAGGACGGTAAGTGCCCTCGTTGCGACTCATATAGGTTTGTTTTACTGTCGTCTCTCCATGTGGGGAGAGAGACACCTCTTCCTCTGGGGAAGAGCGTTGCATGCCCTCATTGTCCCACTCCACTTCAATTCGGGAAAGAATGATGGACATGCCCAGGGGTTGCAAACAAGGAACTGGATGTTCACATTGCCCCCTGTGGTTGCAGTCGTACCCTCCACTGGCTCGACAGGAAGACGTGCCAGCACTTTTTTCTCATCGGAGGGGAGGGAGCAACGAGGCGACTTCACCTCCGCCACCACATTCTTAATGAGCGGCATCCACTCCCCTTTTCCTGGACCGCGGTGCACAGACACGTCATAGCCCGGCGCGGAAAGTTGGAGAGCTCTTCACGATCAGATCGATGGGGAGTGTGACCTCACCCCCTCGGGCCAACTGGGATATGTATAGTGCAACCTCCTCCTCTGATGCATCGGGGGCAGTGAGAAGTGAGAGAAGATGGATGCATCCCCCTTTGACATGAGACGGGAAGCGACATGGGCCATACCTCTAGGCCAACGAGTAAACGAATCGAGTGCATATGCCGCCGTCCATGCCCGCATAGCGGGGGAGGAGGCACCATATCCTTCTGCGGCAAAGACGAGGTCAAGCGCAGCTTTGCGCCGCCAAGGGCGATTTCCTGCCGGGCTTGAGATAAGGAGACGCATCAGGGCTGCTTGCTCATATAAGACCCCTGCAATAGTGCCATGCTCACCGAGGCAGGGAACTTGGGCTGCAATCAGCTCCAATTGTGTGGCCGCAGCGCGCACAAATCCCAGTTCCTGCAGCAGGGGGAACTGTTTCTCTGTGGCCCTCAGGAGGAGGAGTAAGGAGGTGGAGTTCCACTGCCCGCCCGAGGGGAGGTTTCCCTGGCGATAGTCAAACCCTGGAGGCCTCTTCTTCGGTCAGAGGCGTCATGGTCCTGAGAGCAGAAGGGTTTTCCTTCCGCTCCATCTCGTTCAACAAGCGTGCCAACCCCCATTGGCAATGGCTGAGGCGGCATACACTGCACCTGCCGCTCCCAGTTCAGAGACTAGGAGGTCTTTGTGTGCATGCTCATAGCACGTCTGGGCAAACCCATAATCATGCAACGTCCAAGCAAAGTCTCCGAGTCGACGCATCATCACGCCTCCGACTGTGGGCTGAAGCACCCATTCCTGTGGCGTTGGGATCGTCGAGTGCTCCGTGTGCTTTTCTCGTACACTGCTTGTTCTTGTTACGGATGCTCCGAGTGATTTGGCTGACGACAGGGAGGAGATTGATAGAGATGTGGCCCTGCTCACACCCCAGAGACGGCGTGAGTTGCTTGAGTTAAGTCCACCCCAAAGCCGTGAGGTCAGTCCTCGCTTATTGTCAAACAGAGTGGTTTGCCACTGCTGAACGCAGCGCTCCATCCATGGCACCAAGCTTTGAGCGACGAACGTCCTTAAAAAATTCATCAGGGCATCTGTGTCTCCCAAGAAAGACCGCGGGCAAAGGTGTTGGCGGGTAAAGGGGAGCGAAGGGCTTGGCAATTTGCTCTCCCCAAGCAAGGTGCACCTCTTCTTCTTCCACAGGGTGGGAGGTGACTTCCACCGAAGTAGCTTGCACCTCCACTGTTGGCCCGGGGGAGGCCGCGAATTGACCGGAGAAGGGCCGCATTGAGTCCATAGGTAGTCTTGAGCTGCTCGAGCTGCTCCTCTGACGTGCTTAGCGGGGTATGGTGTGCGGAATCATGCAGAAGAAGGTAAAAGCGCATTACGTGAGTACTCATGTATGCAGGCAAAACGTCAGAGGCCATCGAAGCGGTGTGCAGCTCGGCCATCGCTGCGAGGGGGTCGGCATGCCGAGAGACACAGCGCAAAGAACTGGGAAAGGTCAGCGTTGGTCCCATACATTGAGCAGCCAAGGGAGACGCACCAGCTACCGGGTGAGTAAGAGGGTCGTAGGGAGCATTCTCTGCCATTGGATCAGCAGTGTTTGACGAAAAATGTTGTGCCAAGGGCGGTGGAGTGAGGGTCTGGGCCGTCCCCAGACAGATCGAGGGCAGGCATGTCTGACTCTCCCAGGGCGAGGGCAGATGTCAGGGCAGACTCCACTTCCTCCAGCTCTTTCGTGGATGATGGATGGATGCTCTGATCCTGGATGGGGAGGGAGACCAGGCGCAGGGGGAAGGTTCCACACGTCTTGCGTCCCAGCTGGGCTGTCGTGACGCCAACGTTCCGGATGCTGGATGTCCAGGGGAGAAGCAGCTGGGCCACCGAGTCTACGCCGGCAGCATCGCGCAAGTGTACGCGCATCGGGCGACTCGAGCGTGGCGACCGTCGTTGGCACCGCGCTGTGCACCGCGTCCATGAGCGCCAACTGGAGACGGCAATGAATGGTGGCCACGACGAGCGCCATCGGCCTGAGCCTCGGCCGGTGGGTCTCGCTGCGGTCAAGTTGAACGTTCGGTTGAACATTGCGTTGGGCGGGTTGCAAGGGAGGGTCACGTGCTAGGTGGTGGGTCCCGGTGACCCGTGGCTAGTGACTAGTCAAGTGACTAGTGAAATTACTGACCAGTAATCTCAATGATCGATGATTAAATTGAGGCGCGGTGGTCGATGGCCGATGGCTGCCGAGGGATGGAGATAGGAGCGCGTCGGCTTAGCACTGATTAGTAGTGACCCAACCTGCCGCGCCACAACTGCGATTCGAACGAGTTCTGCAGGTCCCTGTCCCTGCCTCCCTATCTCCCGCTCCCACCATCGCCTCTATCAGCGGCATCCCAGCCAGTCCCGCCGATACGTCGCCATGGAAGGCCTGTACTCCATCCCTCTCAGTGAACGTCCCGCTGCGCCCGTCCGGCTGACAAGACGGTGGCCGTTCTGGTCTGGTTCCATCTCTCATGCTTCATGATCAATGGCCTCCAGTTCCTCGTCTGGCCCTTGCGATTTGTCCTTCCCCGCGCCTACTTGTGGACCATCGGTTACACGAAGCACGCTTTTGGCCTGCTTCTTGTCTCCTCAGCCAGCTCTTTGCTCCTACCAAGCTTGTCCTCAGCTTCACCGATGCCCAAGGACACCCGGTTGATCCTTCTCCGTTCCTCCGCAAAGAGGGTGGCAAGGTCACTGGCTTTAATCTCCCTCCTCGTAGTGTGGCGATTTCTAACCACCAAATTACCTCGACTGGCTCTACCTTTGGTGTATCTCTTACTACGCCGGCCTGTCCTCCTACCTTTTTATCATTCTCAAAGCGTCGCTGAAGTGGGTGCCCGTCATCGGATGGGGAATGCAATTCTTCCGCTTTATCTTTCTAAATCGCAACTGGGTCTCCGACCGCTCCGTCATGGCCAGCAGCCTTGCCTATGTGGCAGAATCAGTCCGCCCGCAAGACAAGAAAGACGAGAGGTCACTTGGAAAACTCATGCTCCTCATTTATCCTGAGGGCACTTTGTTCTCGCGTGACACATGCCCGGCCTCGGCCAAGTTTGCTGCCAAGATCGGAGTGGAGAACCCAAAGAACCTCCTGCTTCCCGCAGCACGGGACTCCTCTTTAGCCTACGCGCATTGGCTGCCGAAGTGGAAGACCTGTGGTTGGTGGTACGTCTCCGATCTCCTGGGCGATTGCGCATGTGACTTACCCCATTAGGATTACACATTGGCTACCCCGGTGTTCCCGATGCGGGATACGGGCAAGATATTACACCCTCCGCAGCGTCTTTGTTCTCGCCATCGCACCGCCCGCGATCCATATCAACTGTACCGTTACCCGCATCACCCCCAGTAGTAGTACCGAGGCATACAACGTTGCATCTGGTGGCGATCCGCCTCCCTGGGAAAATTAACCCCCCTCGGCCAGTAAGAGCGGGAAGACGAGTTCAGGCTACACCTGAGGAGAAGGCTGAATTTGATACCTGGCTGCGTGCACGATGGGCGGTCAAGGATAAGATGATGGACCGTTTTTACCAAAATGGCGATTTCGTTGGCGGGGCATACAAGTTGAATATGCCGAACGAGGCTGTAGAGGTGCCAATTCGACTTCTCCACAACAGAGAATTCCTCGATGTCTTTGTATGGTTCGTCCCACTTCTCGTAGGGCGGGATGCCTGGCCTTCCTCCTCGCATGACCTTGTCTGTACTTCCCTTTTTGAACGATGCTCTGCTTCCTTCGATCATCTATTTCATTCTTCATCCGACTCGCCCGATGAGGATAGCGTCAGGTCGACCAGGCTCGATTGGAGTTCCTCTTCCATAGGCACCTCCCACGTTTGACTCTCTGGGGACCAAATGAGGTTCGATGGTCCTCCTTTGCATCATCGTCATCTGAAGAAGAAGAAGAGAAGAAGAAGAAGAGAAGAAGGCTCTGGGGCGGCTAAGGCCGGTGGAAATAGGTGTTCGAGCACGCACTTCAGCTTGGGATCGTAGCGTAGCGTCGACCACCCGATCTCCTGGTAGCATATCGGGCACACCATTCCTTTTGGACCCATACTCCGCACCAACAGGAGGAAAGAGAGGGCATCAAAGTATCCCGGGTGAGTGCACTTGGTGGACCAGACGGGGTGACGAATAGGGCCCAAGCTTAGCTGTATGGAGTTAGTTCTTTCTCTGGCATAGAGGGGAACAGTAACACACGTAGCATGTTGTCTTGATTACCACTTCTTCCTGAGGTGAAGGACCAGGGGGGATGAGATCTACCAAGTAAGATGGGGAGCATTCCCGTCCATACACCAGAGAGAGCGTGTACGCTCCCGAAAAGCTGAGGGAGATCTCATGATCCGTGCCATCCGAAACTTCGATGACTGGCGGCTTCAGTCGCTTAGTGGACGGGGGGTTGGAAAAGCTCAGATCGAGAAAAGAGCCGTCGACATGTACCTTCAAGTCAGGAGGGTAGGAGAGGTCCCATTCGGACTGAGAGGAGAGAAGGACAAGGACATGGTTCGTGCTGAGCTGTGTGAGCTCGTCAGTCTCGGAAGACGTGAGATGGAAAGGGAAGTTAGGCGCATCGGCAGAGGACGTGGCGGTGGAGACCAAGTGCGCTCGACATCCAGAAACGGATACCACTCGAGCATCGCCGTCGCGTGATGGTAGTTGACAAAACAGCGCAGAGCTTGTGCAATCTGCGCGCTCAGCTGAGTAGGCTCAAGAGGCTGTGGGGGGCGGGACGGAATACAGCAGCTGAGGCGGAATTCTATTTGCGCCGCTAAGCGATAATCGATAATCGAGCTAATACCCTCCGAAGGGAGCACGCAAGCGGCCCACTTCGCCCAGCCTCGTACTCAGTGTGCGTTGTGCCCAGCCTCACAGCAGTGATAGCCAACGCGCAGCGACTCCCCCGGCTGCTTTTTCAAGCTCGACCGAACGTCGCTGTTTGTTATTCAGCAGGAGTCAATACCCGCTGGGCACCTCCCGCTGCACTAGCACGTCACTCCTCTTCTTTGGTCCCGGCCATGCCGGAGAAAGCAGGCCAGGGCATGGGTTAAAACCTGCAGCCAGGCTCTCTGGCTTCGCCTCGTCCCCCACCCCGTCTATACCTGATGCCCAAGCGGCTGCGTCAATCCGATCTCTTCGATACCGGGGAGCGCCAGAGTAAGTACCGTGTCCTCCAGGCGCCAGAGACGGATTGGCGCTGGCCTCAGGATGCCGTTCTCTCTGCCGCCTATGCCCCGTCACCCCCCTCGACTGCTACCTCCAGCCAAGATTCCGACAGTGAGCCCAGTACCTCCACCCCAAGCCAGATGGCGCTTGTGGTACATTCCTTCCATCAAGGTTGGGCTCGGGCCTTTGAGCTCACCCAATTTGCACGTCCTGTGATCCAGGGTGCGGATGAGGTGCTCCTGCGCATCCTCTGCGTGGGGCTAAACCCATTTGACGCGCAGTCGATCCAGTTCAAGTTTGGCCCCGGCAGATTCCCTTGGATTTTGGGCCGTGATGTGGCGGCTGTGGTGGAGATGGTGGGTGAAGGGGTTGCCTCGGTCCGTCCAGGGGACAGGGTGTGGACTGTGCCGATGCGCGTACGGTGAGGGGAGGAGGGTACCAGCAATTTGCGATTGCCCATGAATCTACCCTGGCACGCACGCCTGCCATGGTATCCGACATCCAAGCGGCCACTCTTGGAACAGGTCTCATCACCGCCGCAATTGCGCTATATTGGTTTTTGGCTTGCCTTTCCCCCCAAAAAAGTCTCTTCTGAGCATTGGATGGTGTATGTTCTTTTCGCTTTGACATGAACGACGCTGACAGGTTTCAGGGTCTATGGTGGTGGTGCGGTGACAGGCATCTATGCCGCCCAACTCGCCCGTCAAGCTGGGCTGAAGGTGATTGCCGTTGCTTCTCCCGAACGGGCGGCCTACCTCGGCTCATTAGGGATCAGTACCGTGGACCGTGGTCAAGCGGCCGGGGATATCGTATGCAAGTTGTCAATAGGGTCACCGAGGCGGGAGGGACGCTACAGTATGCGTACGACTGCGTTGGTCGAACTACTGCGGGTCTTTGCGTCGATATGCTCCGTCAGGCACGGTCGGAAGAGCCGGCTCACCTCGTGGGTCTTGTTGGTTCCCCCTCTCCTGCACCGGAGGACATCCAAGTCCATAGACTCAGCTTTAGCACCACAGTATGTTGTTGTCCTGCCGTTTCCATGCCTCACACGTTGAGACGCATATTGACGTGGATGCAGTTTTATGGTGATTCCGTTTGGGCAAGGAAAGTGGCTTCGATCCTGACCAACCTCTTGGAGGGCGGCAAGGTGGTTCCGGTTCCAGCGGAGTTACTTCCTGATGGGCTTGCGGGAGTCCGGGGGGGATTGGAACGGCTTCAGTCTCCACTGGCCCGAGGGCCAAGAAGCTGGTGATTCGTTTGGACGAAACGCCGCTCCTGATGTCACACTCCTAGGACAACGATGTGAACTTGATTGGAACGGCCACTAACTTGCTATTCTTATTCCTTTCTTACGCGTTCGGTGGCAGTTATGTGCAGCAGTCACTTGTGACCCTTTAATAACACAAACGAACAGTTTGCTCTCAACGAAGGAGTGGTATACAACAAGCGTTTTCCTCTTGCAGAGGAATAGAGTGGCCGTGGCCGTACCCATGTAGAGCAGGCAGAAGAAGTTTTTGCTCACTGACAAAGTTGCACCTGTTGCACCCCCCGTTTCTCCAGGCCGTACTGGCATAGTGTTCCCCAACCAGGAAAATAGGAAAAAGACATATTTGCATCTTGCCTGCACACTTCGTGATACGGAGTCATTGGAACGCAAATGTTGGTAATCGATCTCTTAACTATACTACTGGAAAGACATGTCACAGGCGTCCACATGCTCCACTCAGGGAGAGGGTAAATACTAAGACTCGAGCCAGTCGGGCCGGGGGGAATAGGTGTGCCTAGGCACAGGCAGGTCGGCGAAGAGGGCGGTCGGGTGGTGCCAGACCCAATCTTGAACTTGTGGCCTGGGCAGTGCTGAGGAGCCGCGTCCACTGGGCATCCCTAGCGACAAGGAGCTCGGGGAGACTATGCAAGTGGTCAATAGGGCAGAACAACGAAAAGGGGGAAAGGGGGGAGGGGGGACGCACGCAGCCTGGTGGTTCGTATACGCAGTCACGCACTTGTCGAATACAGTGGGACTCATTTCCATAAAGATCTTGAGCGCATGTTGGACCAACGGTTGGATTGTTGGTTCCAGTACCCCCTGCCATTCTGGTACAGCGCCGGGAAGACGAGCGGGAGCACCACGTCAACGTGTTCGGCCATAAGGTTGACAACATATTCGTTGCTCCAAAAGTATAGCGCGCGTTCAGCCACTTGAAAGTTGAGTGAGCCAATGCAGTGTCCCAGAAGACCAAAAAGCGGAACCTGCACCTTGACGAATTCGCTCGGTTCCATAATGTCGAGGACCTCCTCAAATTCGGACAGAAACATGATTTGCTTAGAAGAGGAAACCTTGGCCAGAGGCGAAGGAGACCTACAACTACCGAGGGCGCTAACGTTGGATCCTTCGAGAAACTGGAAACGCAGTAGGCCAATTGCGGATGGTAAAATGCCAGGGAGCGGGCCTTGTGCAGAGGGACCAGTACTCTCAGGAGGAAAGTCTTGTGCTCCTGCTTGAGTGGTACGGCAAAACCGTTAATGATGCTCCCCATAATCCAGAAGCTCCGAAATCCCATGGTGCTTCTCCTTCTCGAAGAGGAATTCGAAAAAGACGTGATTGATGGATCGACGGATGAATGCGCGTAGGTTCAAAAACTTGCCATAGATCCGATGCAGCGTCGTCTTGAGCAGGTCCCGTTCCCTGGGGTCGTCCGAGTCGAACAGCTCCAAAATTCGAAGAACAAAGGGGGGGTCGATCACCCTCCTTCCCAAGGTGGTGACGAACAAGGGGCTCTCCAAGAAACGGAGGAAGAGCTCATAAACCAGTTGGAGATGCGGCCAAGCTAGCTCCAGAATGGCTCCTCTTCGTCCATATCAAATACATCTGCCGCAGCGGGAGGAAAGGTTGGGCGGGGGTGGAGGCATGGTGCGGAAACAGTTGGCCGCGACCATGGCGGTCATTGCGGGATACAGTTCCTGGGGAAGATCCGAGAGATGGGCGATGTACTCTCCCAGCTCGTGGAGGGCGTTCGGTCTTGACCTGTTTCGAATCCAGGTCGTTCGGGGATCCGAAAAGTCACAGATCACGGATACTTGCTCCAGCTTTTGCAGGGAAAGAGGGAGTTGTGCATCCAACGGGGCATCTTTCAATAGGGGAAGCGGCTTGAGCTCCCTTCGCCCATGCTGAACAAGGGAGCTGCGCTGCCTTCTCACCTTTGGGCGCGGGTCCACTTCGTCCACCGCCGGGTCGATGTCCATGCTTAGCATGGGTGGGATGGATGTTGAGGCAGGCGGAACACCCCCCGAGCTCCTCCACATAGCGGTGAGGGAGCTGGCGATGGTCGTCACGCGTCAAAGGCGATGGGCCGGTGTGGGCTCCAAACCATGCCTACTGTCAACCATGGTCGATCGATGATGGCCCCGTTTCTTACGTAATCCATGATACTCCCTGTGGTGTTGCAGTTGTAGAACCCTCGGCCTTACGATTCTTACAACGCCAAAGTAGTGCTCACTCGTGACTTCGCTCTCCATCTTGAACAACAGTTCAGCACCTACTATGACTGCATTAGTACGCCAAGTCAAGGCATGCGCGGGTCCAATGGATAGGATGCAAGATAGAGTACAGCAGGCATGAGTTCTATGGGGGCAGCGCAAGTTACAGCTTACCATGGGAACACTTGCACGATGAGCCACAGTTGCACTCCTCGTCGCACCCGCATGAACCAAGGTTGGCCATCTGCGCAGGCTCTGCGACTGGCTTAGAGGCCATGTCTACTGGCACGGCAGGGGTAAGGAGGGGGTTAGCCTTCGTGGCGCAACAGCTCGGTGTGCTGGGCTCGCTTGGCTTGGAGCAGCACTTGGCGGTGGGTTGAGGAGCGCAGCGGCACTGTTCGCAGTGTCAGCATGTCGGTCTCCGAGTGGAGCGGGGGAGTGGAGAGTGACGCACAGGCATGATGGAAAGATGGCGGGCGGTGGGGAGGCGGTACGGTTGTCCAATGGAGTGTGGGTAGCGAGTAGACCACGGTAGGAGACGAAGAAGAAGAGAGTGCAGGAAAACGCTTGAGCTTATAACTACGAGGGCGCCGTGCTAGATAAGATTACGAGGCTTACGAGAGCCACAGTTACTCCGCGGCTGGGCCTCCGCAGTGAGCGCGTGAGCTGCCCAACCAGGCCCAATCAGGCCAGGTGCGCCCGGGTGCGGCGCCGCGGCAAGCGGCTTGAAGCTTGAAGCTTGAAGCTTGAAGCTTGAAGCTTGACTATCCTAAGTCTGAGATTCTGAGATCGGAGATTCGGATCGATGATCAATGATTAATCACCGGAACCTGAGATGGCACGCCTGCTCCTTTTGGGTACGTAAGCGGGGCAATCGCGCCTCGAGCGCTCAAGCTCAAGTCCGCCGGCACAGCGTCAATGCCAAATTCACCTCTCCATCCACAACAGAAATACACTCTCTGGGCCTATCGTCGTTTCCCACCACCTTTTGGCCACCAACAATCCTCACCACACGGTGTAACCAACCCACTCTCACTGCTCACAGTTGAAGACGAGGCTCTCCGGCTCCCTATTCAAATGATGCCTAGCCACTGTGACTAGGCATGTGTCCTATTCGTTCCCCAACACCAAACAGGTGGGCACTGAGCCTCTAAGTGTCAGCTCAGCCGCTCAGCCTGCACCATGCAATGGCGCCAACAAGCGGCTGGCTGTTCTGTAGTTCTGTAGTTGGTAACCATGCTCAGAGGGCGTATGAGAATGGGCATAATACCCCCAATGAATCCGCTTGTGCTCGTCTCGTTCTCGCGTTGTGGTGAGGGTGGGGCACAGATGGAGGTGCAGGCGGCATTGTCGATCACCGATTGCCCTCGACGAATATGAAAGCTGAGCGTCGGTGCATCCTGTGATGCCAGAAGTAATTTAATGAGACGGTCGTATGAATGTAGGGTTGGGTGGTCCAAAAGTCTCGCTTGCGCTGACGTGGAAAGATGCCGTGGTGGCTTTGCACGTGAGCGGGACAAGCACCACCATCACTCCCACCATCTGATCGCTGTGGCGTTGTCCATTGTGATGGCTGCGGGGAGCTTCGACCCCGCCGAGGAGCTACCTCCGCACGATTACGCCTGTTTCGTTGGCCACTGCTTCTTCTTTTGCCTTCCTGGCCCTCTTTCCTCTTGCCGCCTCGGCTGTATCCCCTAACCCTCACCTCGCCCTCGAGCCCGAGGGCAATGTTCAGCCTGAGCATTACACGCCCGACGAGGCCTATGACCACGCCCTCGCACTTCTTCGAAGTGTTACTCTCGCTGAGATAACTCCCACCCTTCGCCTCGCTCCTCTTCTTCCTGGGCGGCAGCCCAGGACCGGGTGCGCTCGAGCGCGGTCGGTCGGTTCGGGGCCTCGATCCGGGATCGGGTACAGTCCTGGGTCGATATCACTCTTTATGATACGGGGCCTATGGGGCAACTGGCCAACTGGGTAAGGAAATGGTGGCGATCCCCCCGCCTACCCGACTGGGACGATGGAAACGTCGACCGGACTTGCTGGAATTGCGCGCTGCATCTCGAGATCACCAGACACGCACCTGGCCCGGCGCTCAGGCACGACCTCTCTGGCCCGCATGGGAAGCGTACCCAGATGATGCACTCCTCGGACCATTTTTGGGCGACGACCAGCCCTCTGAGGAGAAAAGCTACACTGACCGTGCTGCTGGGTACGTTAAACGGGCTGTGCTGGGTCTGTTTCAGACTGGCGGCGAGGTTGAGGTGGAGACCGAAGCGAAGTGGACCCCACTTCAACGCAGGAGACAACGCGTGGCGAGTGCGGAGCGGCTCCTGTTATGGGTTGCTGCTGACCCATTGGACGGGCCTCGGCCTTCCGCCCAAGCCATCGTGGATGACGCTCTCTCTCATCGCACCAATAGGGCTGCAAATGGCACGCTCCTTGATCCCTCTCCAGTCTCCTTGTGCACGAACTGAACGACCGACAGTCCGATGCCTTGTGGGTCCTGGGCGAACATTTCCTTGGGGAAGCCATGGGGGGGAGGCCAATGCATCCAAGGCGCAAGCGTGCTTTGCTCGCCTGGCCGATTTGACCGGCAATAGTTCGGCCCATTCGCGTCTAGGCTTCCTCCATGCCAGTCGTTGGACCTCCTCGACGTCCCAGCTGGTCCACGAGGACGACGCCTCCCTCTCCACCAACTCGACTCTGATTGAGTCGGACGACGTTCCTCACCCCAGGCATTAGCCAACTTGCATTTCGCCACTGCCGCACGACAAGGCGACTCGAAGGACAGATGTCGCTGCCTATCGCCACTATGCCGGTATGGCACCAGGCCCTCGTGCTCCTCGCCATGCATTGGTACGAGCACGCGGCCGACCAAGGTACGATCCCTCCGCTGTTGTTTCAATGTGGGTGACTGACCCACCTGCAGCTATGCGCGGTTCATCTCTCGGGTCCCCCGGGCGGACTCTC
This sequence comes from Moniliella sp. 'wahieum', assembly GCA_003971905.1. Lineage (NCBI taxonomy): Eukaryota > Fungi > Basidiomycota > Moniliellomycetes > Moniliellales > Moniliellaceae > Moniliella > Moniliella sp. 'wahieum'. Next base: position 409,367 of record RSEE01000038.1, on the reverse strand, counting down.
CTGCCCCCTAAAAAGGTGCGTCTTTCGGACTTTGCTGGGGGGGTGTATGGTCCTGGAGCGTCGGTGGCTAGTTCGGGGTTGGAAGCCCGCAAACCTCTGATGCGAGCCATCTTGGGCAACCATCCTGGCCTGGGGCAGGACACTGGCAGCGCCCGGGGCCTCACCGATTTGCTTGAATTTTACGAGTACCATGCCAACCATGGCGAAGTCACCTTCCTCCAGCTGTTGGCCCAAATGTACTACTACGGCAGCCTCTGGGGTGGCGAGGATGCCGGTCTGATCCCACGGGACTACAAGCGACGGCTCGAATACTTTGTCAAGATTACCACCCAAGTCTGGCCGCGGGATAGCGGTGTGGTGGCCAGCGCCATCTCGCCGGGGATGCAACTGGACGAGAAAACGGTTCGGAGGGTCGATCCTCGCGTGGCAGGGGTGAGCGTCGAGTTGGGCAAAGAAGCTGCTCTGGCTGCCGGCAAAGTCGGCAGCATGTACCTCCGAGGCGAAGGGGTGAAACAAGACTTTTCTCGTGCCTGGGTCTGGTTCCGTCGCGGGATGGAGTGGGGCGATGCCAACTCGGTCGTGATGACGGGGATCATGTTGCGCGATGGGCTGGGGATGGCGAGCCGAAACGTCTCCATGGCCGCTCGGTATTTTACCAAAGCCACAATGCAGTCGCGTCACCCCGACGCGCCGGTCCAACTGGGCAAGATCCTATTTGACATGGGCGAATTTGCCGAGGCCCGCGAAAAGTTCCAGGCGGCGATTGTGCTTGGCAACAATTTTGAGGCGCGCTACTTTATGGGCAAGTTGGACGCCGCTGCTGCACGTGCGGGCGGGGCCTACTGCCGCTCGGCGGTACAAGCATTCAAAACGGTCGTCGAAAGGGGTGATTGGGAAACTCCGACCTATGCCTTGGCCGAACGAGCCTGGCGCTTCCACGACCGATCGGTTGCGTTGCTCGGATGGACCATGGCTGGGGAGCGGGGGTATGAAACTGCCCAAAACAATCTCGCCTGGATCTTGGACCGAGACAAGTCTCTCCTTTCCGTCTGCTTGGGCGAAAGGAGCAAGACGGGCGGGCGGATCGTCTGGCGTTGTTGCAATGGTCCCGCTCGGCAGGCCAGGGCAACATTGATTCGCTGGTCAAGATGGGCGACTATTATTTCCGTGGTATGGGTGCACCTGTAGAGTACAACAAGGCGGCGGCTTGCTACCAAAGTGCGTTGGACCATACTTCTTCGCTTGCCTATTGGGATATGGCGTGGATGTACGAGATGGGGCTGGGGGTACCAAGAAGGAACTTTTACTTGGCCAAGCGCTATTACGATATGGCCTGGGAAATCAACCAGCAAGAACCGTATCTTCCCGTTCTTCTCTCTCTCATCCGACTCCATTGGCGCGCCTTTTGGGCTGCCATTTTGGAACGGGACACCTCGGCATTGCATCTATGGTCCCAGTACTCCTGGGGACAACCCAGTGGCAACTTTGCCTACACGGAACAGGAGGAACAAGCTCTTTCCACCCGCCCTTTGTCTCCCGAGTCTACCACCCTTGAGCAGCCTCTCGAACCCGATCCTGGCCCCGAGGACGAATGGGAGCTGGAAGATGTGGAGGAAGTATCTTGGGAAGGTGTGGTGGCATTCTTGATCGTAGGCGCCTTGTCCTACCTTTACTTTATCGAAGGAATGTGCAAGCCCAGATTGCTCATATTGATCAAAACCTCGCCCAAGCACCGAGAGACGAAGCTGCGCGACAAGATCAGGAGGACTTCGAAGCAGCGCGCATCTTTGCCGATGCGGCCGCCAACTTGTGATGCCTTTGGACACTTTTTTGCTCTTTTGCGTATGCAAACGGTACCGCCGTGCGTGCCTGGCCCCCCCACCCAGTCGTCCCAACAAGGGGATTCGCCCGGTATTCGTGATCTTGTTCGTGCTTCGTAGCCGCCGTATATTCCCTATTTTACCTCTCAATCCACACTTCCATGACGCATCATTTGTTGTCCCCAAGTAAAGAACCAAGTAAAGTACGATGGATGGGTAGTGTTCGTCGCAATGGTTTGTGGTCTGTGTGCAGCGTAGTATAATTTGGATGGAACCACCGCCCTTGCATTTTGGCCCTGTTTCCTCGTTGCTCGTCGCGTACACAGTGCTCTCCATCCTACTTGTTTCGGCCAAGCCCAATATAGGACACCCTCTCTTCTCTCTCGATTGACAGCTTCCCGCACCGAACGTCACAAGACCAACGCCCCTCCGTTGTCTCTCACTTTCGAGGGACAGCATGATGGGCGCATCTGACTCGCGGATACGCCCGCTCTCTCTGACAATGTTGGGGGACCGGTCTATGCCACACGCTGACATCAACGTTCAACGTTCAGCCGAGATCATGGTCTGATACGTTGAAGGAGAAGGAGGAGGTAGGTGGGTTGAGCGCGTTGAGCGCCGTTTGAGCAAAGGCTGGCGGGATTTAGCTGTCATTGATAATTGATGACAGTGGGGCGGGATAGAATAACGTATAGCCACGCTTTGAGCCAATTTTTTTGGCGATCGGCTGCTTGGCTCTCTTCTCCCCACATCCCACGCGCAGGTAATTTTTGCGATGAGGGACTTTTTGCGCCAACGAGCGACTCGGGGCCTGTCATGAATCGGGTATGCTATACGTCGCCCCTGCACCGCGAACCGCTGTGCTGTACGCATCTTCGTTTGCGGGGGAGACACCGGGGGGAGAGGGAGCTGAGGCTGGGGGAGCGCTGAGCAGCGCCGATAATGGAGAGACTAAGATCATGGCTTGGCTGAGAGGCAGCTCAGGGTGTTGGGTCCAATGCTGTTGCGTGTATGGAGAGCCGCGGGGAACGGAGGAAGAAGAGACGCCGAGAAAGGCGCTAAGAGAATCGAATTATAGAGCGGACGGGTAAACAGAGTGTGGTTTTTGGGCGACTCTCATTAATCATTCAACGTGGCAAGCTTGGGGCGAAGGGATCCCATGCATGCTAAGGAGGTGTGGCGTTGAGAGGGTGGGGCATCCTGGAGGGGTGTGGCCAATTGGAATGGTGAAAAACGTTCGGATGGTGGAGGCAGACGAGATGGACAATGGAGAGTTGGATTCGGCACTCGTTCTCGTGGTTGGCCTGACATGTGAACGTTGTGATCATCCGAAGCTTGGCCTGCGCCGGCAGCCGCAGGCGCATATAATGATGAATGCCAGCAGCTGCGTACCCCGCACTCGTCAACAGATGTAAGACAGCGGGGCCGGCGCCCGTGAGCTGCTTGCTCGGTAGCCGTGCCTGGGTGGGGGCGGTGACCGGTGATATGCTTCTCTTTTGATGCATGATGCATGGTGCAGGCTGCCAAGGTGAATATTGAACGATGATCGGTGATCGATGCACGTATGATGTGCTGTAGTGTGCGGGCTGATGCACTGCTGCTGGGGGGCCCTGCGGGAATAGCGAACGTACTGGAGAGGTGAGCTTGAAGCTTGAAGCTTGAAGCTTGAAGCTTGAAGCGTGCCTTGCACGTGACACGTTTGCGCCCTCCTGTAGCGGCAAAGCAGGGCAAAGCCATGGCAAACCTAACCGACGAAGATGACAGGGACGAAATGACCAGTGAGATGAGTGAAATTTGATCGATCGGAGAGCAGAGGGGTCGGCCACCGATCACTGCCTGGGAACTGGGAAGCGGTGCCCGGGTGGAAGGAGTATAGCCGATGGTATATCCGTCTGCCCAGCAACCCAGAGCCAACGCGGGCACCGGGGGCCGCACCGCTTGCCATCGGAGAGAATGGAGACCACAAGAAAGCTGAAGCTTGAAGGGCGAAAGCGTAAGCGCGTGAAGCTTAACTGCGCCTGCCCCGGCTCAGCCGGCCAAGGCGCAGCGGGAATAAGCGTGCTGGTGAGCCGAAGGCCTGGCGCGGGGGCAGTGCGTGCTGCGGGTGCGTTCAGCCGGCGGGACCATTCGTCGGCAGCAAGCATGGGCGGGAGCCGCAAGCGGCGGGTGTGGGGGCTGGGGCAGCACAGCGCTCTTCTGGCGCGTGTCCATGTCAAGCGACGCTTGAAGCGTCTGGCTCCACGCCTCAGGCCGCCTCAGGCAAGCGCACCATTACTCAGACCGAGTACGTCCAGTGGAGCGCGTGGAGTACGTTGAACTCAACTCAGCGCTGAGCCTCAGCGTTCGCTACAGGCACAACTGCGTCCACCATACAGCCCCCTCGCCGTCTGATGGCCCCGTCTCTCTGGCCGTTGCGACGGATGGGACCACCATCGACATCATCCATCCTCCCACATAGAGGCACCGGTGCGCGGCACTCTATTGTACAGTACTGCCCCACCAGCCATCCCTTGCGACGACGGTTGATAGAGTCAGTGAGACCGGTGCAGATACAGAGCCCCCCTGTGGGGCACCTCTGTTGTTCCCGCCCCTCCCTCGGACCGGCAGCTGCTCCATGTCTGACCGGCCGATGACCGACCTCGATGACCCGACGACAAAGACTGCCACGACACAGCAGGCCCTCTTCGGCGGCTTTGGGCAGCAGTTCTGTCCAAGCCAGTTGGGGAGGAGCCACCCACCACAAGACCAAAGTGCTGCCTCTGGTGGTGCGCTCAGACTCAGCGCTCATGCCTGCTGGACCGTCGCTAGTCACGGCAAGTCAACACTCGTCTGGATAGGCTGCCATGGGTGCGTCATCTGCGCTACTCTCCGCTGGGGCCTGGCCACAGGCCTCCGGCGCCTCAGCACCTCAGGGCCTCGGCTCAGTGCCCAAGGCAGGGGCCTCCATTGCCTTGGGTGCGCTGGCCAGCACATGAGCGGGGCAGGCTCCCTCATGGCTTTGCGTGTCTATGTCCCCCCAACCCATTTGTCTATTCACTACTGTCAGTCTGCAGTAGGGACCGACAATCGATGATCGATCAATTTGCCCTAGTACCTAGTCTTCATCAGCGCAACACCCCCCCCCTCTCCCCCACACACACCCACAGGTATAAAGACTCATTGCCTGCTCTGCCGTCCTTGCGGATCGCCTGTCTTCATCCCCACCCACACCTGTCCAACGCCTTCTTGCCTCCTTCCTCATGAGCTCCAGCCACGAAGAGATGAAGTCCGCCGCGGCTGGGATCCAGCACTCCACCGGCGACATGCACACTCCACCAGCAACCGATGCGGGCCATACCGTGGCAGATGCTTCGCACACCAGCTTCCCAGCCTTGCTGCGTGCCCGGACTGCGGGCGGTCACACGGTTGACACTTCTCAGCCGGCATTCCCTGTGTACCATCGGTAAGCATTTGTGCCATTCTCCCCTGTACCCCTCCGCCCTTCTGGTGCTGCCATGAACCACCAACAGAACTGACCAGGGCGCGCATACAGGAAGTTCGGTTCGCCCTCGCCGTTGGGCCTGATGGGATTCGCCTCGACCACCTGGGTTCTTTCTCTGTTCAATGTCGGTACTCGGGGCGTTTCCCATCCTGAACTCATCGTTTCGCTTTGTGTGGCCACGGGAGGCGTTGCGCAGTTTGTTGCGGGTGTGTGGGGAGTTTGCCTGTGGTAACACCTTTGGTGCAGCAGTTTTCGTACGTTTTACCAACCATACCCCGTCTTGTCATGCCTCTCTTCGGCACGCCCATCAGTTGCAGCCTTTACTAACTACACCATCTTTCTTCTCGTCCTCTTTTCTTCCTGGACTCTCGCTTTATTGAACAGTGCATGTGTACGTGTTGTTAATTGACCCATATGGCAAGATGCTGCCATTGCCGTCCATTCCGCATATCTTGCTGTATTATGTATGTACTGACTAATTCCTTTCTCTCCCACAGACGGCTCCTTCTGGTGGGCCTATGCGTGCATCTTCATTCCCTGGTTCGGCATCCAGGCTGCGGTTCCTCCAGATGAGCTCCCAAACGCGATTGGAATTTTCCTCAGTGCCTGGGTTATCGTGACATTCATCTTCCTTTCGGCGTGCATCCGAAGCTCTGTCGCGCTCGTCTCCACCGTCTTCTTCCTCTGGCTCACCTTCATCCTGCTGATGGCGGCCGAATTTTCTGGCAGCTCTCATGTTCAAACGGCCGGCGGAGCGATAGGAATCGTCACCGCCCTCTTGGCATTCTATACAGCGGCCTGTGGTCTGTGCGATGGAACTACCTCCATCTTCCGTCTCCCTGCTGGCGATCTGACCCGCTCGGATTAAGCCTTCTTCATCCCCTCAGTCCCCGCGCTTCCTCTTCCTCCTCCTTATCCCTTTTGTTGGCCCGGCTTTTCCTTATCGCACACCCTTTCATCGTCTCTGCTCACGACCTAACCTTCGAAGACGAAAAATACATTGGACGAATGTACAAAAAAACACATTCTAATGTGGAGCAGTATCTTCTTTTGATCGTCTGTCGTGACGTATATACGACGCCACAGTAGTACTATGCATAGTGATAGGCCGGCATGACGTTTCCCTGATTCTCGCTCGCATTCTTAATAGCGCGGGTCTACTATGTAACATCGATATGACACCCTGCAGGATGGCGTCCCTCCACAATGGTCTGGATGGTCACGGTATGCTGATGGTATTACGATGAGAATGTGATTGGAGGGTGCCTTGATAGTAAAGGAGCCTTGTCATGGAGATGCCGTAGTATGTATAACGGGTGTGAAAATGGTGTACTGCTGCCTGAGAGTTATTCACGCTTCTCCCAATCCTGAATTTTCTTGGGGTCTTTGCTTGCAGTTTCATCCTCCATCGACGTACAATAAGGAGTGCTCTTGTCCTCCCATATTTGCTTTGCGAAAGGCGAATGAGTTCGTAGGCGCTGGCCGTAGACCAAAAGGGAAAACGGGACCAAACCCAGTGCTACTCCGATTCCGGCAACGATACTGGTTGCCACCTGCGATTTGAGGTTGGTGTACATAGCCTCTCCGATCAAGGGCACGACGGCTGCACCTATATTGCGAGGCCCACGAGTTGGCTGCCAAGGCGAGCTGGAAAGTGTTCGTAGACGTCCGACAGGTAGGAAAAATGCCGACCTAGATCAGGTAAATCCCCACATTGCCCAAGGTGAAGCCGACGATGCCGACAGCTGCGTTGGTGTACGGCTCTGACCATCCAAACCAGAACATGGATATGGGAAACCGATGCCCCAGCGCAAGGGTAAAGCAAACGAGCTTCCGGGGGGGTCTGTCCAGCTTCGTCTTTCTGTAATTGCGGTAGAGGTAGTCTTGGTGCCAGCCGAGTCCCCACCCGATCACACCTGCTACCCCGACGGCGAGGAGGACAAGGCAGGATTGGATTTGAGTAAAGCCATGCGCCGCGGCCATAGTGACAGGCACACTGGAAAGAAAGAGAAACACGATGCCCCAGATGAAGGCGAGGTAAACCGAGGTAGACAAACAAACGGGTTCAAACAAAAAAAGACAAACGGACGGCTTAAAGAGGTCCCACCATCCTCATCAACTTTCCCCATCGTCCCCTTTGGCGTGGTAGATTGTGCCGTCGCCTTCCTTCTTGTCATCTTCTTGGCCCTGCGACGCAAGATGATCAGTCCCGCGTCTCTGACATAAAGAGCAGCATCAGCACACCGCATACCCCATTCGCGATCGCTTGCGTCCAAAAATCCACCTCCAATTGAGTTTGGCCAGCCCGGCGCCCATGATGGGCCCGATGCCTTGGCCGAGAAAAACTGCGAGACTAAATAACCCCACGTACAGGCCTCGGTCTTTGGACTCGAATAGGTCCGACACACTCCCAGCCACCATGCTGTTCCCAACGGAGCACTGCGACACACTGAAGTTGTTAACGTCTTCTTTTTCGGTCGGTGGATACCATGGGAAGAGAGGCGAGGAAGCAGACGTACAGCGAGGCCATGAAAAATGCGCGTGACGAAAAAGTAGTGATGTTTTGGCCAAGGCTTGTGGGATGAAGGTCACGACATACAACCAGATGGAGGCGGTATAGATCGGCCGCCTACCTAGCACCTCGCTGAGTGGGGCAAGCGCCATGGGGCCAAAGGCAATGCAAGTAAGGGTAACTGTGATGACCAGTAGGTACACATACACGCCCACAGGGATATCTTGGGTTACCCCCAGCCTGCCATCCGTATAGCTCGCCCCATTCAAGGCGACCAGAAATGCATACAGAAAACAGATTCCAAGCACTACATGCTTCTTCCCTGTTAGGAACCAACATAAGACCAGGTCAGGATAAAGGAGGCGCAGGAGGTGGAGATAGAGGCGGGGACATACACAATGGCCAATTCATCGGGTTTTCCTTATCCCCCACTGGGAAACTGATGGTCACATAGCGTTGACCATCTTTCACACCGCAGGATCCAGCTCACCGGCCTCACCGTTCTCCACCAACTGTGCGCTCCCGCCCTCCTCGGCGGCAATGCTGAAGGATAGAGTAGGTTCTTCGACATCAGCGAGAGGTTCAGTTTACCGCCTGAGGTACAGGTCATGAGGGAGAAAAGAGAATAACGGGGTGGGGGGTGGGGGAATTGAAGAACGGCGCACTTTTTGGTTGAGAAAACGATTTATTGCCAGTGGGACACGATCCCCATGATCCAGATGTGTGTGGCTGCCAGATTAGATCCTCAGTATCGGACTTAAGCGTTCCGTTTGAGGCTTGAAGCTTGAAGGTTTGAGGCCTTGAGGAGTCACTGGTACTAGGACTGGTCAGTTCTCAGACCTCAGATGACCATCTTAGAAATCACTAGCCCGAAGGCAGATCTCAGAGGCGAGAGCGGAGATATGCGTCACGAGCCATTGCATCTTCTCTTCAGCAAGACCCAAGATGTTTGAAACATCAAAATTTGGTGCAGATCCATGATGGTGATGTACGGATGATAGTAGCATTCCCGAGACAGGCAAGCAGCCCCGTTCTCTGCCGTCTTTTCTGGTTGCTCTCTCTCCAGCGTAAGCACCACGCGGGTTGCTACTGGGTCGCCAGGCGGGAAAGTACGGAAGGGAAAACGACACCCTCAAGCCTGAGCGCCTGAACCTCAGGCTCAGGCAGGCTTGACTATGACTCGGGACTCAGCCTGAGTACTCAAGAACTCAAGCCTCAGTGTCACTGTGACCTCTGTGTACACTGAGTGTGAACCCCACACTGCATCGGACTTAGGGCCCGCATGGTGCATGATGCATGATGCCAGCACTAGCCATTTCAAAAGCGATTATATCCGCGGGGTATTTATAGTACGCGCGTATTGGCGTGACCTCATCGCACCCCTGTCGTCGTAGAAGAGGTTTCCCCCGGTTATGCATTATCCGAAGGAAGACGTGCTATCGCTTCGATGGGACATCGGATCCCGGCTCTCGTTGTGTTTTCAGTTGAACGCTCTCATAGTAGTACTCTCTCTCACTGTATTATATTTCACCCCATCTGAGAGGTATATATATACTCCCGGTAGATGGGATTTCTACGTTCGCGTGGAGACAACTCGAAGCCGGACTGGTCACAGACCTCTCCTGTTGTGAAGACGTAGTAGATGGATAGCTTGCCCAGGCTGCATGGTACAGTCGATACAATGCGCTTCTTTCTCAGCACTGGGGGGGGCACGGCGGGCAGCCCGCACACCCGTCCTTTACTCCTCCCTGTGTTGCGACCACACCACTCCTTGCTCTTCGCTCCAAAACACTCAATACATCCTTGCCACGCTCTTTTCTCGCCTGGGCTGCTCCTTTCATCACGATACTATTCGAGGGTGCCTCTTGTATGACCTCCACGGTGCAAAAGATCTGTCACAGTAACCTCAGTAGCCTCTCGACACCCTCTATGGGAGTATCCTATAACACCCTTTCTCTCTTCGCACCACAATCATATTATTACAGCGCACCATGGAGCTAGGCTCTTGTTGTCTGTATAATAGTAGGTAACCCATATCCAAAAGGTACTATCATGACTGATTTAACCGCACCCGGATATCCGTTTCCATGATATTCACAGAAAACGTTGTGAAGGAACGGGTCGCAACCATCCATAAAGTTGCATTTTCCCACCGGATTGAGAAAACATTCGACCTATACAGGTGTTCATTATCGGCCCCACCATACATCCATACTATCATGATAGAGAACTGCCACCAATAAGAAGGCACAGGAGAGGGATCAGCACAGTATATACATGTGTATTGCTCAATTACAATCCATCATCTTTTGCAGGCGCCTTCTTTCCGTCTTGTTCTTCCCCTGCCCCCCGCTCGTACTTTAAACCGTTTTCCTGTGGCGTTAAGGTGATCTCGGATTTCCTGTGCCCGGATCAGCATGTCCTCCCGCATCGCCTGTGCCTCTTCCAAATCCACCTTGCAAGGTATACTCTCTCCAAGGTTAGGCTGTTCCTTTAGCCCATAAATCCTGGCGAGATCAAACACCGCTTGCTCTTTCTCCTTGGCCTCGACCATGAGGTCAGCTCCGGGTGGCAGGGGGGGAAGAAACAAACATCTTCCCGCATGTGCCCGACGCTCTTTGAGTGATACTCCACCCCTGGGCTCACTGTGGTGGTATTTGGGTCTGATTCCCCTTTTGGCCCAGAGTGCTTCAACCTCAGGTATGAGTTCCTCGGGCGTCGCCGCGATGGACGCAGCAGATCATCTGATTTTCGAGTTAGGAGGACCACACCTGAACACCCCCTTATACAAGGCGATCTTGAAGAACAAAAGTTCAGAAAAGGGATGAAAGACGTACGATGAAAGTCGAGGACAAGTGGCACATCCAACTTCTTGCATAGCGGTAAAAGCTCCTCGACGGACCAGCTGATTTCATCATTTTCCAGCACGATTTTTGCTCTACTGCCGAAGTGAGGGATGCGATCTCCTCTTCTAGTCTCTTGAGAGCTCCCGCACGGTTACCATACACCCCTCCTCCATGAATCACGATTACTCCATCCTCTGCACCCAGCAGATCGAGAATGGAGGCATGCATCTCCAACTCCCGTCTCGCTGCATGCACCACACTTTCTCGCGGGCTGCCGAGCTGGGTTATTGTCCTGGGTGCATGGTGAGCCGTCCCCCCCACGCTTGGACGCGCTGACGAACAGGGGCAAAGTCCCTTTCGAGTTGACGCACATCGTACCCCACCTCCTCGTGCGAGGCAAACGGGCAAAGATCACTGGAGATCCGCATCAAGCCAATCGAGTGAGCTTCGTTCCATCCAATCACCGGAGCAAATCACGGATGTTTTCCCTCGCCACGCGAAGAAGCGTTTCTCGCCCACCTGCACGGGCTGTCGCTAGACGCACAGTGCGGCTGTTGAACACTGGTGGTTTGGCATTGCGCAAGAGCGTGTTGATGCATGCGTACCCCAATCGGCCATGGAAAGGGGTAGGTGATCCAACTCGTGGGGGTGCAGGCATCTCCCCTGATACGATAGGTGCCGGTTCAGGAGAAAGTTTGCTTCGTTTATTAGGCACACGTCTCGGGGTCCGTGAAGACTTGTGTACGCGTTTAGGTGGTGCAGAAGGGGACCGGTTTTACCCTTGGTGAGTGTCATTGGCTGTTGCTGAGGTTAGCGCTCAGTGGAAATGAGAATAGTCTAGAACCCGCTTCTGAATAATAGTAGGGAGTAGGAGATCTTGGATGCCGCCAGTGGTGGGAGTGAAGTAGGTGCCTTGGGATAAGAAAAAACATAGCAAAATCCAGATGGAACGTTGGTTGCTGTGGATTTCATGGAAGAGAATCGATGACATCGAGACGCCACCAATTGGGTGACGTCACAAAAGTCACACTTGATCAACCTGCTCGATCGAGACCTCATATTTCCTCATCGGCCCTATTCCACCTCATTTGCATATGACAAAAGCTGACCGCCCACATTTGTGCTGATCTCCAAGTTCAGGTGTGCAGAAGGTTTAGACTTGAACCACCACACCACCCCGCGGCGGCATATATTATTGCTCTACCTTTTTTCCAGAGGCTCTCCACCCAATTCCTGGTGTTCCTCCCGTCTTACACTTTATGTTAGACGGAGGAGGGAAGCTGAGGTTTAGCATGCACGTGGAGAATACAACACATCGCGCACACACCATCAAAAATTTTGCTTTTTGTGTGAACCACACACACATGATTACTGATGGGGCCTCTCTCACACAATCCGGTTGGAAAGGAGATCAAGGTCCTCAACACAGAGACAAAAAAGCCCAACCAACTGATACTGCTCGAGCGTTGCATAACGTCCATCAACAGGGTGGGATGTGGGTTTTGGTAGATCGCGCGCATGAACAAACTATAGCGTTGAAGCTATATAGAGGCTATATATACCACGCTGTCGAATGAAAAGGCTTGTGATGTTGAACGTTTGGGCACGTGTGTCACGTGCTATGGATAGTAGGAGACATGGATGGCCGATCTCTAGCATATAGCTCCGGCGCTTCAGCATCAATAATCGACCATTGACATGGTGGGTATCTTTGTGACAGGGGACGGTCACAAATGATTAATGAGCGCTGAGCATGAGCGAACTCTGAGCTAGTGAGATCTGAGATGTGGACAGGTGACACCGGTGACACCGGTTACATGTTGTGACATGTGACATGTACCATGATGCGAGTAGCCTCTGTGCGCGCTGTGTGCGCGTCGGGACTATAGCAGAGTGACTGTTGTTACAAGTTAAATTGTTGTTGATTCCAACACTATTTTCCTCCCTACTTGTGGGATTCGGGTCGCTCTCTCCACGCCTGTTGGTACAAGACTTTTCCTCTCGAGTACAATTGCCGGCGAAAAAGCATAGGCTATACTCACCTTCCCTTCAATGTGAATCTTCCTCCAACTATAGAATATTTCTTGGCCCATATTATGCCCTCATTCGATCCTTTTCATATGCCCTTTTACTGTCGTTCCCATAACTCTCATCAGTGAACAGGAACTCAAGAGTCACTATGGTTATAACACTGTTTTAAGCCACTAATAGTAATAGCGACACTATGAATAACCCCTGAGTGAGAAGTCTTCTGAGATCTGAGTCCACTGAGGACGTACTGAGGGGAATGTAACGATGTGACTGGGTGACTATAATTGCGCACTCCATATATATCTAACGGGTGACGGCAGCGCACATGCATGCCACAAAGAGAAGTGTGTTAAGTTAGTACACAGTAAACAGGCTCAGGTACGGCTACCCCACACCGACAGCGATAAAGTGATGCGCCCGTGGCACGCATATAGCTCGAGATGAAGTGGACGTGCGGCTTGAAGCTTAAGTACGCAAAGGCGGGACGTGCTTTCGGCGCGAAACATATGTAAGCTGTAACATGTTCTAGTAACCAGTAACGCGGTAACCGGTAACCGGTAACGTTGGACTTGAGCTTGGAGGATGAAGTTCTGACGTCATTTTCCCGAGTGTATCGAAAAGACAGGGGCTGCACTTTGCTGCACTCTGCTAACCTAAAACAACGGTTTGACGTTTGGGTTAAGAATTTTACGTCTCCTGGGACCAAGTGCGGTACCTACAAAATGCCGGTGTCTCATATGCCAACCACGTACTATGTGGTAGAAGTGTTGCTGTCAACATGTCAACAGGATGGCTTGCAGCGCACTCAGTACGTACTCAAGAGTAGTGGCGAGTCGAGGACTGTCGAGGAGCTAGGAGCTATCGAGACTCAATATTCAATCGCATCAATGGATGCCATTGCCATTCGATGACACGCAGACGGTCATCTCTCCGACACAACGCTCTGGAAGAGTAAGTTGCCTCTACAATACATTCGATAGGGGGGTTGCATGAAAGCCATTCGGTAATACTCAGCAGTATTACCAGCGTGAAACTATAATGCTCAGTACACTGAATTCAGTACTCAGTGTTGGACGTTTTGGACGTTGGACTCTCATCGTCATCGATCTCAGATCTCATTGTCGCGCTGAACACGGTCGATCGGCTTGTGTGTGCCCCGCACCGTTCGAGCCGACCTTAAATATTAGCCGGCCTAAAGCGGGAGGCGCTGAGAGAAGGGCAGAGAGAGGGCAGACACATACCATGCGAATCAATTCACATCTACATGGGAGCAACGGCTCGCATGTCGATGGATGTCTCGAGCGCTACACCCAGTGCAAACCCCTGCGAGCTGTGTTGGTTACTGGTTATTGGCTGGAGCTTCCTATACACGTCGTTTTTGAGCACCACTGGTGCGCGCAGGTTCTAACCTGTTCTACCCCCACCACAGCCAATGCGGGCCCTATGATATGGCAGCAAAAACGTGGGGCACCGCCTTGGTCTCTGTCACATGACACGGCATGGCACTGTGTACTGAGTCCGAGGACTGATTGTTCTGTCCGAGGCCGCGCATCGGGGACCAGTGCTGTGTGTTGAACCAACGCTCGCTCAGGCAGTAGATCCCCCCCATGCACCACACATCACACACATCACATGTCACAGGTCGCACATCTGCTGGCGACGCAAGGCTATGCATCCAGGTGATACCGTGGTGCATGGGATGCTGATGCAGGGGCACAAGGCCAGTGACCAGGCGCCTAGGCACTAGGGACTAGCGGTGTTGATGCCTGTGGACATGCGAATGCAATGCGTGATGGATGATGCTGCGTGTCGGTGATGCCGACGGCGCTGCGGTGGCCGGTGGGGCAGGCGGGGCAGCAGCAGGCAGCAGCCCAGTGCCCAGCAAGCACACACAATAAGCTCCACGCCGCTCTTCAAGCGCCGAATAGTCCCCGTCATCCATCCGCATCAGCACCAGTCCGCATCCAGCCCAGCCAGCGCTGGCCGTCGACGCCCACCCGCATTCCCTCGCCCGCCACCCGCTTGCTCCCGCCGCCCGCCGCCTGCCTCCTGCCCTCCATTGCCCATGCGGCTCCCATGCTGGCCATGACAGTTCCCTCCCAGCCACTGTCCTCCCCGCCCAACCCCCCCATCTCACCCCCTTCGTCGTCGCCAACACGCCCCACCCTCGCGCCCTCCGTCGCCGACATGGCTTCCAGCTCGGCTATGGCCGAGAGCAGCGGCAGCACCCCGTCCGGCAGTCGCTCTAACCCCGATGCTATGCGCACCTTCCCCTTTCCTCCCACCGCCGTACCGTCTGCTCGCTCCTCCCCTGCACTTTCCCCATCACGCTCCCATTCGCATGCCAGCGCCATGCCCCCGCCCTCGATCGTGGTGCCGCACCAACCCAGCTCGCCTCTCCTCCCAGATAACCCTTTTCGCGCCCGACATGCTTCGCAAGCTCTTCATATGCGCTCCGCTCCCCCCGCACCAGTCTTATTGGGCTTGTCGAGCCCTCTCTGGCCCACTCCCTTTCCCTCGTCGGATTGCCTGGGGAGTCCCTGTCTTCTCCTTCTCCATCACGCAGTGCAACTCCTCGAAAGATGCACCGCCATTCTCACAGCTGTGGGTTCACACCCAGCAGTTCATTCAACGTGATTGCCCCCTCGCCCCAGTCTCCGATCCCCATCGCTCCAACACCGTCCCTTACTTCCGCGATTGCGACCGGCCGCAATTGGTCTGTGGCATCTCCACCCTCTGCTTATGGCTCCGTCCCAGGGAAACTTCATCCATCTTCCCATGCGAGATATGCCTCCAAAAGGGCCACCATTTGTATCAACCCCCCGACTCGTTCCCTCCCGGAGATGGAAGGGGTGGCCATGCTCAAGTCTGACTCCGTCGATTCTCGTATCCCATTATGGGCCAAGGGAAGCACCAGCGTATCTACATCAACGTCTCGTTCCAGTGCTGGATCTCTCCCTGTCTTCTTCTTCCCCGTTTGCCTCACCGCTTCCACCAAGCCCCTTGCCCCTGCTTTGGGCGGTAGGGAGAACCGGCACTCAGTCCTGTCCTCCACCAGTGTGGAGTCTGGCGCTGGGCAGTCGGATTGGTCATCTTCTCATCCATGCTCCTCGCCTACCCTCCATCGAGAGGCACCCTCGTCCCCCCGCACCGCGATGCCTCCCTGGATGCGTCCCCTCGGGAGAAGACCCTACGGCACCGCCGCAGCGAATGACCAAGGCCGAAGATAAACGTATGCAGCAACGACAGCGCATCGCGCTTGAGCTACTCGAAAGTGAGAGACGCTACGTTGATGGGCTCAATCTGATTCAGGAGGTAAGTCTTTACTCCCTACTGAAGGCAAGGTTATACTGACTGATTTGACAAAGTTTTTACAAACCCTTGTATGATGCTGCTAGGCGCCGAGGAGGTCATGAGAGCCATAATTCTCTCAGCATCCTGACCTCCGACTCGGGGAAGTTTGCCTTTCCCCTATTGGCTCCGCGGGAACACAAGGGAGAAAAACCGTCGGGCACTGGATCGCGCCCCACCCCCCCCGCTCTCACGCGCCCTGCACTGAACGAGATGTTCTCCAACTTTTCGCAGATTTTGCACCTCAATGCTGAGCTCCTTGCTCTTCTTGAACAACGGTTAAGCCCCAAGAGCAAACCACCATGGGACCCAGCGCATGACGAGGTAGGGGACATTCTCGTTTCCATTGCGCCCTACCTCAAGTTGTACCTTTTTTATGTCAAGAATTTTTCCGCTGCCCTGGAGAGGATTGAACATGAACGTCGTGTCTCTTCGGCTTTCGCCAATTTTCTCCGTGACGCAGAGAAGCTTGCTCATGCCCATCAAGTTCAACACACTTCTACCTCTCAACCTGCCTCCTCCATCCTTGGCTTGGGTCTCCAGTCGTTCCTTTTGTCTATTGTGCAGCGCATTCCACGGTATAAGCTGCTTGTGGAGGAGCTGGTGAAGTCTACGCCTCTGAACCTACCAGACTTCTATCACCTCCAAGCTGCACTGAAAGTCATCGTATCTGTCGCGACGGGAATCAATGAGAGTGTTCGGCAGCATGAGGCGTCTCTTGTGTTGCTCGCCGTGCAACGCGCGCTGCATAACCCGCCATTTCAGTTGGTCACCCCGGGTCGAACCCTGCTTCGCTCAGGAGTGCTGGGCAAGTCCACTCGCCGTTCGGTCCAGGAACGAACATTTTTTTCTTCTCCGATTGTCTCTTGTATGCGGCCCCCCGTCGAGACTCAAAAGAAGAACCCGGCATGGTCTCGGTTGGCTCAGTACTTGCTTCCTGTGCCTTCTTTTGAGTCAGAACCCCAGGCGTTTCCTGACGAATTTGGGGTGGTCTGGACTGCCCCCTCGACGAATGCTACTTCCTCGTATGAAGTGCCAGGGCTAGAAACACCACTATCCTCCCTGGCCTCCGAGAACAAGAATGAGCGCAGGGTGGAGCTGGCACCCCATTCACTTGTTTTTCGGGCTGCATTTGACCTTCGGGACATTATGGTGGTCAATAATGACCCTATGGCACTACTGGCCCGGAGACATGGGCATGACTCTTTCCCCAACTCTTTCCCCAAGACATCGAGTTCTTTTCCCTTTCCCCGTCATGGGTCGTCATCGAGTGTCAGACCTTGTGGGAGTGAGGCATGCATTCGAGATCCGTACCCCCCCCGAAGTTTCGTCCTCTATGCCGCGGATGAGGCCAGCAAGGAGCGCTGGATCTCCTCCATCCGTGACGCCAAACAAGACTATCTCACTTCCCGCCGGACCCTAAATGAAAGCGAAGAAGCAGTCGTGCACAGAAAACATGCATCAGTCTCTTCAATCGAAGCATTACGGGCAAGGAGACATTCGCTTCTTACTCCCCCATCAGGGCAGGTCGCACCCGCACCAGCACCTACACTCATGGATGCTGAACAAATACCTTCCTCCCCTCCTTCTCAGTTTGAGGTGGAGGAGGAGCAACAGACTCTTCCCATTCTCGAAGAGTACAATGCCCCCATCTGGATCCCCGATAATCATTGCACCCCTCTGTTCCCGTTGCCAAGAACCTTTCACTCTGTTCCGAAGGAAACACCATTGCCGCCTGTGTGGACAAATTGTATGCTCGCCCTGTTCCAGCGCACGCTTCCTCATTCCTCTTGAAATGGGGGGAGGACACATGCCTGCACGCGCGTGCCAGGCCTGCTTTCACAACGTCTTTGACCCTCTCCCCCCTCTACCTCCTGCCCCTGCCGTTGACGTACCCGACATTGGGAATGAATGGGGGCCACTCCCAATACACGACTTTCTCCTGCCCATGGAGAGCGAGGGTGCCAGCTCGAAGGACCGCGCCTGTCTCCCCCCCCGGACGGGGAGCGATCCCAACGGTCCCTGTGCTCTCTCAAGTCGGAACGCTCTGAGCGATCTGAAACAGAGGGAGATGCAACTGTGACTTCGGTCTGTCGGTCCACGTTCGTTTAATGACTCTGATGCAGTGCGCCTCATGCCTACTCCCCTCGTGCTATTCTTGCCTCTTGACTTCATCCTCTTCCTATTCCCTTCGCCTGCGGCGAGGCGCTTGCTCTCTTACCACTATGGTTACCCACTTTGCATTCATCTTTTGTAATCCGATACGATTTCTCAGATCGCCGCTCTTACCGTTGCTGCTGGCTTGCTTGCGTGCGTTTGTGCCTGTAGAAAGGGAATGATATACGTGAGTTGTGTCTTCCTTTGAGCATTGAATTTGAGCTGATATGTTGAAGCAGCTCAATTTCACTCCTTGTACGCCAGCAAGTGTAGGAGCGCAGCTACGTACTTCTCTCCGTACGTAGTACGTAGCACACACGCGGAATGATTAATGAAGCAGGTGGAACACCCGACGCGTTTGGTGTACTTAAAGGACGCGTCGGCCAGATGCGGGGCCACCCCAACGTCAATCCACCAACACCACCACCACCCATGGCGACCAGTGAATGCGCAGCGGCTGCTCCATCCCCCGAAGCAGAGCGGCGGCTGGGGCATTAGCAAACTTGCGATCCACGTTCACTTTAATTCGTCCTGTGCCGACGTGGCCCTATACCTGCGCATCGAACTCGACGCATGCGCTATTAGTCAGACCCACCGTCTCCTCACCCTGTCTGCTGCCACCCGCCTCACAAACTGAACACGATCATCGAGCCAGTCATTCCTGCCCCCAAGCAAAGGGGGGTGGGAAAAGGCATGTATACTTGCAGGAATTGTGGCCCTCCTGGCGGTCACTAAACTCATTTTCCTGCTTGATTCGGGCCTCGCAGAGCTGCAGCACACCATGTCCACCTGCTCACACTCGCTGCTAACCTCGACACGAGTGATGGTTCTTGGACGCCCGAACCTGTTTCACCCCGCTGCTTCCCCCCTCTCCCCACTAAAAAAGCCCCAGTAGTGGATCCGCCTTCGTCATTGTTGGCCGTGTCGGAGAAAAAACCTCACCTACTATCGCATCGCTCCCACTGACCTCGCCTCGGATCCCAAGGAAGAGCAAATGAGAACGGAAGCCAGCGAAGCAGCGGTTGCGTAAGCAGGATGCGGGTTGGTTGGATGAGTTTATCTCACGTCCAAATGGGGAGGTCTATTTGGTTTCGCGCCCGCCGACGAAGGATATCGGTTTTCGTCGCTCCATGTTGCGGATTATATTTGCCCCCTTTTGCGCTTGGTCCTGACTAGCCTTGTGTTCCTGCTGGGCCGCCTTGTGCTCTACTAGTCCGATCTTCGCCCAGCGCAAGTATCTTTACCGTCATTGTAATGCAATACCCACGCGTGTGTGGCGTCCGACGTCCTACTCTGCGCCCTACACAGTGGAGAGACGCAGCCGGTCGGCGTAGCAAATGCCCGAATGTT
Source organism: Moniliella sp. 'wahieum' (assembly GCA_003971905.1). Taxonomy (NCBI): domain Eukaryota; kingdom Fungi; phylum Basidiomycota; class Moniliellomycetes; order Moniliellales; family Moniliellaceae; genus Moniliella; species Moniliella sp. 'wahieum'. The sequence continues at coordinate 389,819 of RSEE01000038.1, read as the reverse complement.
GAAGTCAAGCTCTTCGAGCTTCAAGCTTTACGCTTCACTGGTGACGTCACCGGCCAGACCCAAATGTGGGTCGGCTGTATGCAATTCTGCACGACACGACTCGGGAGTTATAACGCCACCCTTGGATAAAGCACAGTTTGAGGTGCTAGGGTTAGCTGCGAATCGCCAGACTTTTTTCCGCTCCACGAACTTCTCCGATGCGGACTTAGAGCGCTTAGCCTGCAAGGTTGTGAGGACAACTTGCGTCTCCTCGGAGCTCCAGATCCCAACCTCTTTGCCTGAACCCACCACCACCATGCCCTCATCACCCCTTGCCACAAATCCACCCTCATCCTGGATCGTGCAGAAGTACGGAGGAACAAGTGTTGGCAAATTCCTCCCCACGATCGTTAGGGACATCGTGCCGTCTTACCGTGCTTCACACCGTGTGGCCGTGGTCTGCTCAGCTCGCTCGGGCAAGACCAAGGCACTCGGGACGACTAACTTGCTTCTCCAAGCTGCTCGCGAGGCCCTGGAAGAAGAAGACAACGACCCCCCCTCGCTTTCGGCCTCGTTTGCCTCGCTCGGATCTGTTCCCTCTACACCGGCACGCCGACCTTCGGCGCGTGGGCTGGAAACGCGCCTGTCACATCTAGCTAATGCCTCCCCCTCCCCCTCCCCTTCTAGGGGCGACTCATCCCCCGCGGTGAACGTGCCTGCATACCAGGCCACGGTCGACCGGATCCTTGAGGATCATCTTGAATCTGCAGGGCCAACGTAAAGAACCCAGAGCTGCTCGCGCAGCTCGAGCAGGACCTTACGGAGGATTGCTCGCGTCTGCGTGACTTTTTACTTGCTGCCCGTGTATGTTTTTTTCACTTGTTCTGTCATTGACGGTCTTATTTCTGTTTGGGACACGAGCTGACGAGCGCGGTAGATCATTGAGGAGATTTCGCCCCGGACCAAGGATGTGATCATGGGCTTGGGCGAGCGGCTGTCCTGTCGCATCGTTTCATATGCGTTGCAAGACAGCGGTGTTCCCTCGACGCTCATCACGCTGGAGAACGTGATTGACCACCATTTCATGGAGAGAGTCGGGCTTGGCCAGCAAAATTGAGGCGGCGGGCGGCGAGGTGTTCTTGGATCACACGTTTTTACTCCCGCCTCTCTGCGCGGTTGGGTGAGCTGCTGCGGGAGGTGCCACCGGGCCATGTTCCTGTTGTGACAGGGTACTTTGGCAATGTTCCAGGCTCAATTCTAGCCCAAGTGGGCAGAGGGTATACCGATCTTTGTGCGGCTTTGTGCGCTGTGGGTGTGGGGGCCGAGGAGCTTCAGATCTGGAAAGAGGTCGACGGTGTATTTACCGCAGACCCAAGGAAGGTGCCCTCAGCTCGTCTTATCCCCGCCATTTCGCCCGAAGAGGCAGCCGAGTTGACTTACTACGGATCGGAGGTCATCCATCCCTTCACCATGGAGCAGGCCATCCGAGAGGCCATCCCGATCCGCATCAAGAATGTGGAAAACCCCAAGGGACAAGGGACGGTGATTGTGCCCACTCCGTCGCAGGACCATGGTGTGGATGGCCACGTAACGCAGCCTGCTACACCATTGGCCAGTGGTGCCGTTACCCCCACATCACCGTTTACCCCCCCCTCCTCCCAAGGAAAACAAGCGCAAACTCCCTACGGCCGTTACGATCAAGGATGATGTTGTGGTCCTCAACGTGCACTCTAACCGTAAAACCATCTCGCACGACTTTTTCGCCCGCATTTTTTTCGGTTCTCAATCGGTACGGCGTCGTGGTCGACCTGATTGCCACCTCAGAAGTTCACGTCTCCATGGCTATCTCGGGCACGACGCGCCACCTTAACCGGGTCAAGGCCGATCTTTCCCCGATTGGGAATGTCGGTGATCCGGGACATGGCAATCGTATCCCTTGTTGGCAAGGAGATGCGGAGCGCCATCGGTGTGGCAGGCAAGATGTTCACCACCCTCGCCGAAGGCAACATTAACATTGAGCTCATCTCCCAAGGTGCTTCCGAGATCTCAATCTCAACGGCCATCCACCGCAGGAGTGCGCTCAAAGCGGTCAATCTGATCCACTCCGCAGTACTAGAGGTTGATCCACCGGAAGCCGGGACGTCCGGGCGATCTGTCTTCTAAACTAAACATACCCTCTCTTGAGGCCATGGTGCTCGACAGCAATAATTAATGGCGATGATTCTCTCCAGCTCTGGATGAGCATATTACGCATCCTTCACACCGGCGAAGAACGCTAAGCGGTAATTTATTGCGACGGTTCGGACTATTGACTAGCGCCGGAAGCTTCGCCCTTCACCAGTCTCGCAGCCATTCCAGCCTCAGGGCTCCAGCCCTCAGTGCCTCGGCCTCACTACCATCTATAAGACTCCGTGGACTCCGAAGGCTGTTGTGAGATGCGCGTGGCCGCAGCATAAGCCAACCACTGGTATAGCCTTTCCTCTTTTTATGGCTCTCCATCCCAGTGCTTATTATCACCAAAACGTCTCTCTTCCCTCGCCTGCAATCGATCACCTACAACATACGCTACTGTCCTATACCAACAGCTTCACCATCCACACAGGTTAAATGATGTTCTGTACGGATGAGGCTCGTGGCTGTTATTTCGCTAGCCTTCATGGAACGCAAGGAACAGACTGTGAAAGTGGCGAAGAAGACGACGGTGCAATGAATCATCGAGAACCGGCCAAATATACTGAGGTACGCGGGGGTGGATAGCCAACGGCTGGCAGAGTGTGGGGGGATCATTTTTCGAAAGGATTGTAAGCCTGCGGATAATAGTAGTAGAGGTTCTTCCGACCCTGAGCCCTCCAGGTCAAGGACCACCTGAGGGCCTACGTGATGCAGTGATGTTTGCACGTCAGCTAAGAATTGATGAGAGCGCGAGCAAGAGCGAGCACCCGCGAGTGAGCGCGAGCGAGGCCACAATACCACAGGAGCACTGGGCCGCAGACAAAAATATCACAATCCGCCGTGGCGTTTTATTGCTGCCTACTAAGTACTGCCAAGATGCAGTTACAGTTGCTGTTACGCCTTAGTCCACTTGCTGTACTGTACCGATCGACACGGCCGGGCGGGGAACAGGATCGTCGTTGCGGCAGTGCATTTACCACTCGCTCCTTGCCTCTGTGGAAACAGGGCCTCAGTAATAACTCTCTCGGGTAAAAGCCTGTGAGCTCACCCCTGCTTTTAGTCCAAAAGGGGGGTGGGTTTGTGTAACGATAACTACTAAAGAAGAATATGCATTTATGTGCAATTCCGATCGAGAGTAGGAGCGACATCCAACACAGGATGTGGTGTGACAGATAGTCAGGGACGTTGATCAAAAATCTGCATTTCACCTTTCCACCCAGAATGGTACATAGGCGGATACATATATGCGTTGCGCGTTATGAGGGCTGCAGATTCATGTTGGAGATGCAGTGTTCTGTTGGGTAGGTCGTTTTGCGTCCTTTGACAGTGAGATGATCGAGATGATCGGCGCCCACAGTTTTCATACCCACAGTGTCGCCTTCGCCATCCCAGGGAGAGCGTACAATCATATAAGTAACCGCAGGCTGTACCCACAAGCATTTAGTACGCTAACTAAATTTCCCTTTGCTCCTCCCCACCACACACTGCAGTAAAACATCTCAATCCAGTGTCCCTTCCGCGATGCGTTTCACCTCACTTTCTTTGTGTCTTCTTGCCATCGCGTTGGCCGCGAGTACGTTCAAACGCCTCTTATTCTTGATCAACCCAAACGAGAATCAAGAAGCTGATATTGGTTCAAACAACAGAGGCCCAGCTGGAGGAAGATCCGCTTCTGGCAGCCGCCCAGGGGGCGAGCTCGGCCGTGGCTGCCGCCACCACCGTTCTTCCTCGCCACAATCGGTTCCATGGTGTGGGCCAGCCGCTCCACCGTCGGCATGGGAGCAAGATTGGGGTACAAGTGCCATCCCCTCCTCTTGCGCGTGATGGATTCCAAGCCGGAGGAAGCGTCAGTGCCAGCTTCCCTTCCATCTCGCAATTAACGTCGCAGATTCAGCAGCAGCTGCCCAAGTCACCCTCTCTTGATGATATCTCTTCTGCACTGCAGAAGACACTGAGTAACTTTGAGGGAATTGCTCCTCAGCCGGGCGAGATCATATCGTCTGTTCAACACGTTGTGAGCCAGTCAGGGCAGAACGCTTCCCCTGCCCAGGTTACATCCATTGTTCAGCGGGCCATCACTTCCCTTCCGTCAGATGTTGCTTCCAAGTTCCCCCTTCCGTCACTGAGTCTGGCCAAGCGGGACTTGAAGGCGTCCTTCTCCTTCTCCGCGAGCGGGGATTTCTCTCTGCCCACCCAGGTGCTTTCCAGTGTGGCAGAAGGCATCTCTTCGTTGGGAACCGAAGCTGCTGCTGCTCCTACCCAGGCCGCTTCGTCCGTCGCGGATGTCTTGTCTTCTCAGCTGGGCAAGCTTCCTGCCCCTTCGGTTGTCGCCTCGGTCGAGGAAGAGATCATGCCCAAGATCTCGGTTTCGGCGCCTTCCCCCAGTCAGATTCTCTCGGCCGCTTCAGCCGTCCTACCTCAAGCTTGAAGCTTGAAGTTTGATAGTCTTTTCATCTATTTTCTCCCCTCTGTTTTCTTTCCATTTTTCGTCTACGAGAAGTACCACTCTGTGAGAGGGTAGTGCTGTGGTTTCCCTGCACAGTTCTCAAGTTGGTTGTTGATGTTCGCATAACAGTCTGGTCGCAGGCTGATGTACAGCAGGCTGATGTACACCCTCTACCTCTTACTCGCTCCATCTCCTGCCTCTCTCTTCTGTCTCCTTCCCGTCAGAAAGGGTTGCCGCACCCTCTCCCTTGCCTCAACACCTTGTTTTGAAGGCTACTTCGCAGCTGACCTCGTACGATCCTCTCCGTCGAGTGATCTCAAACGTTGCACTCCACCACTCTCCTACTGTTGTTTCCCACATCTTTTTTTCATTGATCCAATTTAAAAGCATCTGGAGTACGCATACCGGGCCGTAGGCCCGGGTGGTCCTCTAGTACTCTCATATCTCCACACGCGAGCTCCACGTCCACCTACTATAGGTTTGTGGTTTGTGTGGTGTTAATTCAATGTGGTGAGAGAAAGAAGCTGGTGTCACGGGATCTGTGCGCATTTGAGATGTGGCTGGTGGCATGTGCCGACCCTCAGCAACCACATGGAGCAGGGACTTCGTTGGACGTTGACGATAAAACCAGCTTGGGACGCAATTAAGTTGACATTCGTTGGGCGAGTTGTGGATGCTTTGGGGGTCAGCTATATCGACAGTTACATGTTACAACCCGCTTCATGCTAGCGTCAGGCCCTCGGGCCTCAGGCTGAGGTCGGCTGCGCACTCTGATGCAGCTGACGCTTCCAAAACTTCAAGCTTCAAGTGTCGGCCTCGCTACTACCACAGAATGTGAGCACTGAACGTCGTATTGGACTAAGAAGCTTCTGCGACTGACTCGTCCAGAAGACTGGTGCGAGCTCGGAAGGAATGAAAGCTGACTCACGTGACTCAGGGTCCGCGCGGTCCTAGGACGGATGTCAACACCCCCGCTGACCGGAGGGCCCAGTCATGTGGACTGGATCCATCTCCTCGACGCGGAGTTGAGCAAGATGGCTTGTCAGGGCGGGACGGCCGAGAGGCTTGGTGAGGACGTCCGCTGGGTTCCTTTCGCCGGGGATGTGTACAAGTATGGCCTCGCCCGAGTCCACGTGTTGCCGTACATTGTGGTACCGGATCTTCAGCTCTCGGAGCTTGCCGGTGCTGCCAAATTTGTGGGCGAGATCGACGACAGACTTATTGTCGCAATACCAATGAATGGGTGTACCCTCGCCGATGGCCCCAAGCTCGATCATGATGTTCTTGACATAGTTGGCGTCAACCAGTCCATCATATCCTGCCGTATATTCGGCGGCGGCGGTACTGGTAACGCTCTTCGGCTGAAGAATGGATCGCCACGACACCGGCACACCGTACACCATCAGTAGGCATCCAGATGTGGAGCGTGCCTGGATGGGATCTCCCGCCAAGTCGGAATCTGTATACAGCGCAATGGCCGGTGCATCTGATGTTGGGGTCAACCTCAGGCCCTTTCCTCGAGTATGGTACAGGTAGCGAAGGAAGTCATCGACTGCTTGATGATGCTGCTGCGATGGGTCGGCAGCGGCTCTGCTGAGGGCCGTGATAGCGAAGAGGGAGTCAGGCCGGCCCATTCGTGCAGCCCACAGTCCCGATCCGATCTTCCCCTGATATGCCTTGCGCAAGGCTGGGAGGGATGGGGGTTCAGGGTCGGCACGGGGCGGTATCATCCGTACGGGATGTGGGAGAGTCCGGATCCACGGGGCTTTGATGTGGTGCTTTGCCACCACTTCCTCGATGAACTTTGGTTGGCTCAGGTACAGCTCCCCACCGATCCGATCGTATTGGCATCCCAGGTGGTAGTGAAGGGGACCGTTACCACGAACATCAATGTGTGTGTTTATCTCGGCCATAAACTCCTCGTACTTTTGGTGTGACTTGCATGCGAGGAGCAGATCGTCGGTGTGGACCGCCAGGAGGATCTGCTCACCCGGTGGTGCAGCGCGCACGAACAAGCAGGGCTCGGTCAAGCTTTGCGTGAAGCCGAGCTTGTCACGCAGCAGGTTCCGGATGTATCGTGCCCAGTTTGCTCCGCTCTGATGTAGCCCGTATAGACTCTTCTTGAGACGCCACACGCGACCACCCGCTTCGGGGAAGTAGGGGGGTGGGCGGATGTAGACTGCTTCTTCGAGGGGGGCGTTCAGGTACGCTGCATTGACGTCCGCCGAGAAGAGGCCAAACTTATACTTCTCGGCCAGCACGACGAGGGTCAGGATGGCAGGTGTGCGCACCGATGGTGCGAACGTCTGGCCCCAAGTCTCGGCCGATTGTTGGTGTCCGCCCGCGACAAAGCGCGCGCGGTGGCGCAGGAACCGGCCCTCGGCGTCCGTCTTTGTGGTGATGCGCCATAGTCCTATGAGGATTTGTGCACCCGGTGGTGGGTACGTAGCCTCGTAGGTGCCGTATCGCGCGAGTGTGGCCACCTCGTCGGCCATAGCCTGCTTGACCATGGCAAAGGAGGGGTGAGTCTCGAGACCCTTGAGCGTCTTGGGAGCGAGGGGTACGCCATCCTTGGTGAGCTGAACCGTGTCCGGGTGGATGGGTGCGCTGAGAGCAGTCATGGCGGCGTATTCGGGAGGTTGAACTGTGTCGGCAAACGGGGGGGCGGATGTGTCAGGTAGGGGGCGGGCGATGCCGATCTCTGGTGCGGCGCAGTGGGGCGTGGCGGCTGCAGCACGAGCATGGTAGGTCGTGTCGGTGGGGTCGTCAGCGATTGGGAGTGTGTGCAGGTCGAGGGAGGTGCGGGTGGTGCGCTGGCGGAGGGGGTAGCGGCGCGGAGGGGGGTGGTGGTGGGAGCGGGTGTCTGGGGGTGTGTGGCGGCGGTTCGGGGCATGGGTGCTGCCGCGGCTGGCGGAGTAGGGTTATCGTCTTTTTCACTGTCGATTTTAATTTGAGGTGATTTGGAGATGTCGGGTGGGAAGTGGTCGGGGTGGAGATGGGGGTAGATGGCGTTGCCCCATTTGTACGGTTTCGACCAGCGGTAGGTGAAGGTACCCAGGGATGGTTGGTATGTGGCGAAGAGCCATCCCTTTGATCCGCGCTGATGGTGGTATCCTACCAGCATACCTTCCTCTGCCCGCGCGCTGAGCTTGTGCTCGCGGCGTGACTCGGGCAGATGGAGGTATGCAACGCGGCCAAAGGGTTGCATCGGTAACGAGTATGCGTGGCCTTTGTCGCTCAAATCGCGATTGTTGTCTTCCCCGGATGTTTTGAGTGGCATTTGGTTTGGGTGAAGCACGCAGCGTGGAGGCTGTGTTCCCACCAGTCCGACGTCGGAAGACCTGTACCCAAGAGCAACTGCCTTGCACGAGTCGTTATGGTTCGGATGGCACGCTCAGCCACACCGTTGCTAGCACTCTGCCCCGGGATTGTCCGTTCTGACGTGATGCCTTGCTCGTCCAGAAAAGGTTGCAGTGCGCTTGTCAATTCGGGGCGTTGTCCGTGCGCAAAGTCCGCAGCAGTCTGTCCGGGCCGTAGCGTTGCTCCCGCAATATGAGGTTCCGCAGTTCCTTCGTTGCAGCGCCCTTTGTCGGGATCGCTGTGGTGGAAGACGTACCGCGTGAAGTCATCAACGGCGACGAGGGCGTATCCGTGCCCCATGCCGGTTACCCGGGGGAGGTCTACTACGTCGACGTGGAGGACCTCGAAAGGTCTTTTGGATCGGAGGCGGTCCCGGCTCGGATGGGGCGATGCTGTCGCTAGTGCCACCGCGCATGTTGGGCAATCCCACTCTGAACGACAGAGGGAGATATGCTTGGCTGTGACGCGGAGGCCTGCGGTTTCCGATCGTGTAAGCCAGGGGAGGAGGTCGATGGCTGCGTGGTTCCAGCGTTTGTGGGCTTTAGAGACGTGGTCCAGGGCCAGGGATGCTGCGAGGGAGTTTGGGGTTGAGGGTGGGTCGGCCGGTTTGATCGGTTTGGTCGCCATGGCCCGCAGGGGTGTGGGTGGCGTTCGCGGGTTGTGTAAGATCGTGAATTGATAGTCACTGCCGGTTACTTTTCGTAGGGTGGATCCTGGGTTACCAAGCCAGATACCTTCTGGTGTGGGGCGAAGTATGATGCGATTCCGGTGTTCGACAGGTGTGCTACACTGACGAGATTTCGGCTGAAACGGGGCATGTATAGGCTGTTGGGGAGTTTTATCTCCATTTGGTGTCCTCCTAAGCATCGGATACGGATTGTGGCCGTGCCTCGTCCTTCCGCCTTTACATGTGTCCCGTTAGCAACCTCTATCTCGTCGTCGCAAGGGGTCATGGATGTGAAGACGGATTTGTCTTTCCAAATGGATGGGAATGCCCCACTGTCATATAATGCCCGGATGATTCGCATTTCGCCCCCGAGTTCCTAGTAGTCAGCTGTGCCCGCATCAACGTCAATCACTTCAGACTCGGGAGAGCTCGCTCTCTGAGCGACGTGAGCGTTGGCTCGGCCTGGGTTGCGCGGAGGGACAACAGGTTTATTAGACGTCGCGCTGCGCCAGGGTGGTTGGTGCGGTCTTGCCCCTTGGTCTTTGTGTCCGCGAGGTTGTCGTCGCCGGCTTTGCCCCGCTGGAGTTTTTTCCCCGCTGGTGGGTCGTCCCCCGCTGTCGGGTCGAGTCCAAGGCGTTCCTCCGTTGACCGGCTTGCCTCCGTTTCTCTTCCTTTCTCCACCGGGATACGTGGCGGCTGGTATGTCCATCACGGCCTGCCGTAACTTGTCTAGACTCGAGCGTTCACGCTGGCGAATGCTCATGTCGCGTAAGCCGAGTAGGATCCCAGTGCGTTCCTGCTCTTCCGTAAGTGGGATGCCCGCTCGCGTCAGGCTTGCACTGATCTCTTCCATGTAGTCGAGGTAGTCTCGACCGATCGGTTTCCTTGGTCGGCCGAAAAGTAGCGAATGAGTAGAGGCCCTCTGTTTGCGGTAGGCGTATATCCATACCGCTGACGCAGCATGTTCAGCGTGTCCTGGGTGCATGATATTTCGTGGTGGGTGCGGATCGTCCGGAAGAGGGTTGACGGCATGGCTTCCCTAAGAAGGTTGTGCAAGCGTCTGTCGAGGTCCTCGGTGAAGTAGCGGGAGCTGCGACCATTCTGGACGACGTCGCTTGCGTGGGGTGGGCATCTGTTATCGCGAAGAAATTCTCTTCCCAAGCGCTGTTAGGCGGACGGGCTTTGTTCAGATCAGGCCACTTGATATTCTTGGTGGAGACTCGCGTAGTGATCTGTAAAGGTCGTACTCGGGTCGCGAGGCTGCGCCTGTAGGTGCCCCAAAGTTGCGTTGGGTTGAGTTCCATTTGGTGGATGTTTTGCACCACAAATTCGTAGCCCTCGAACCCCAGTTTGTCGTGATAGACGTAGTTCGTCCTTCCATCCAAGCCACTCGGCTCTGTCGTGTATAGCTCTGTTGATCTTCTCTTTAACGACATCGATGTCGTTCGTCTTCTTGAACCACAGGTGCGCTTCGGCGCAAAGCATCATGAGTTCCTCGTTGTCGGTGCCAATCGGTGGCGGATCGCGACCGGTTGGTGTCCAGTAATCGCGCTTGTTCACCATTGTGGTGTCGCTGACCGAGAGATCGGTGTTAGCGTTGGCGCCCATGGTTGTGGGTGTAGTTTTGGCCAGCTCAGGGATGAGCAGATAAGGAGTAACTCTGTCGGCCTCGCTACTACCACAGAATGTGAGCACTGAACGTCGTATTTGACTAAGAAGCTTCTGCGACTGACTCGTCCAGAAGACTGTGCGAGCTCGGAAGGAATGAAAGCTGACTCACGTGACTCAGGGTCCGCGCGGTCCTAGGACGGATGTCAACATCAAGCTTCAAGCTAGTCAAGGCGCTTCCAGTGTCAGATGTGACATGCCATTTGTCACTAGGTCACAGGCGAGCTCAGCCTCATCGGCCTCGCGCCTCAGGCAGTATAGGGTACCCTGTTGGATCGGCCGGATGGCACACTGCCCCCAGGCGAAGTGCTTCTTGCGGGCGCCTGCCTGCGTGCTTTGCGCTGCCCTCCCACTTCAAGCTCCAAGCTCCAAGCTTCATCGATCATATCACAGCCCCCCTGGGGGTGGCTCTGTACACTCCGCGCACACTCAGTATTCACGGCAGCACTGCGCTGAGCTGAGCGCGCTGAGCGCAACATGCAACACTCGGCCTTAGCGCTTAGCACCCTTGGCTTCGCAGCAGCCTTGCCGGAGCGCAGTCAGACGCCAAGGCTTGGCGCTACCCGCGATGCATGATGCAGCACACGTGACGCGTGCCGAGGGCTTTTCCACAGCACTGGGCGCGGGACACATTATGGCCGCTCCAGAGACCAACCGGTGTCCGTCATCCGTCATCGAATCATAACACCTTACTCGCCAGACCGTGCCCGCCAGTCGCTGTCGCTTCGTTCCCCCCACACCAACTAGGTCAGAGAAGATGCGTCTGTCGATTCCACTGGTCGCAGTCAGCCTCGCTGCAGCGGCAACCCGTGCCCAACCCGTCCAGCATGTCCCGCTTGCCCGGCAGAGCGGGGCTGACCCTCTGGACCCAGCTAGCTACTTGGCCACCAAGTTCAAAAACGGCGATGCCCCCCCTGGCGCCCGCCCAGGACGCCGCAGGGCAAACCGTCATTCTTCAAGGCCAGGACGCGGCGCAAAACTCCCAAAGAGTGGTGCAGCAACCCATCTTATTGGTTCGCCTCAGGTAGGCGGGAGCCAGACCACGGGCTGGACGGAGCTTCCCCAACTGCTCGGCTTTGACCTCAAGCGTGATCTCTACGTAGGCGACCCCAACCAGGGCGGCATCCTTCCCTACTATGTCGAGACGGGGAAAGATCCAACCAAGATCAAACGCGTCGTTATCATCCAGCCCGGCAAGCCCCGCGATAGTTGGAAGTACGCCAGCCTGGCCCGCAACGATCTCCTCGCCGCCAACATGCCACCCTGGGCGTAGACTTGTCCACCATCCTTGTTGCTGCGCCTGCTTGGCAGTCCACGTTGGAGCAGTCCGCCGGTGCCGTTCAAGATGGGGACTTGTACTTTGGATCGGGAAGCTGGGCGGAGGGACAAATCTCACGGGGCCCGGGGAATGCATCGGTGTCCTCTTTCCGTGCATTTGATGAGATGCTCGACCTGTTTTTCAACCGCACAACTTACCCCAATGTGAACACATTGTCCTGGCTGGCCACTCCTGGGTTGCTCCTTTACCCAACGGTACGCCATGTTGCGCAAGCCCGGACCTAATGACGCAACCTACGTTCTGGTATGGGAACTGTGGCTCTTACACCTGGCCCACCACCGACCGCCCCGTCTCGCCAGGCCAGGGGCAGTGCCCGGCTACCGGGTTCGACACTTGGCCGTACGGCTTGGACGGTGTACCTGCCTATGCCAAGAACGGCTTTGACCGCAACGCCACGATTCAGCGCTACTTTTCGAGGACCATGCACCACGCTCTCGGTTCCCAAGACAATGGCGCTGGTGACACGAAGCCGCCTGCGCAATGCGAGGGATCGGACCATCTCTCTCGTGGGACGAATTTGGAAAACGCATACAAACCCTTTAACCCCGCCAGCTTTACCCTCGACATTCTTCCTTACTCCCACCAAGATTACCCATGCTCTCCGACCCGCAGAGCCAGTACCGTCTCTTTGTCGAGGGCATTGATGACCATGTGGATGCGCCGGCAGGCAGCGGGAGTGGAAGCTCGGCAGCTTCTTCAAGTACCGTCTCGTCGTCTCCCTCGAGCTCGGCAGCCTCCTCGACTACCGCTTCCTCGTCTCCCTCGGGCTCGGCAGTCTCCTCGAGTACCGCCTCGTCGTCTCCCCCGGCCTCGGCGGCACGCTCCGGCTCGGGTCCGCACCTACCTCCTCCTCTTCCCAACAGTCAGGTGCGATGCGCACATCCGTCACAGGGCCGGTCCTTCTCCTGGCTCTCGGCACCGTCGCCTTCTTGCTTTGAAAACATACCTGCATTTCCCCTGCTCCCGCGGGGACAGTTGGCTGACTTCTTTTGCACGTGCCAGTAATCAGTCACTCAATTTGTTTGTTTTTCGTTTACGGATGCTCTGCTGTTCTCAACCCTCATCTCGACACTTGGTGGGTTAGTCGCACCGTGGATGATCATTGTCCTGCATACGTCGTGCTACGCCTACATGTGCACAGATGGATTGTACACACAACGGGGACTCAAAATGGTGGGAGCGAATAATCATCTGTGGTACGAGCTTGGACTCAGGTATAGGACACAGCTAAGTTTTCCGCAGGTCATGGTTTCGCCGGGCACGGAAGCCAAGAGGTTGGCGGAATTTGTAGGAGAGCAAAGCGTGCGCCAAGCTCATCTCCCTCGGTCTGCAACCCCGGTGCGCAATTACATTCGGCACACACGGACGTAGCCTCCCCCCTTTGGGCTGGTCTCCCTTGGAGGAAACCTTTCGAACCAAAACCTCTTAGTACCCAGCAGTTGAACGTTGAACGTTGAAACGCGGGCGCAAAGAGGTAATCCACTCCTCTCTTCCATGTTTTCTCCACGTCGCCGAGCAGCACCAAGCCACTACCTTGTCCTCGATGCCTTCGTCTTTAGTTGTACCCCTCAGTGTTATATTCGCCTCCTCCTTGTCTTCTCTCCTCGACCTTATACTCTGTGTTCGTGATTTGTTCCTCTGAAGAAAAGGGACGAGTTTTGCGGTTGGGCGAACAAGGGCATGCAAAATAGAAGGAAACGATATTGCCATGAAAACAATCAAGAAACATGCTCTAATGCGTTGGGACCACACTGAGACCACTGCATCGTGGTGTAGTTGGTTTATCACGTATCCTTAACAACGGCTCTTCTTGCGAAGTTAACGGATAAGGTCCCCGGTTCGAGCCCGGGCGAAGTCATTTTTTGGGACACACCCCGTTGTCCATAGCTAGGCTGAGCGCTTGAGCGCCGCAACTTGCCCTTTCCGTGCATTGCCAGCTGATACTCAGTTTTATAACACCTCTCTTTAGCTTGTGTGTATAGCTACCGTTCGTGGCGAAACGTTACGCGCTAACGCTTACACATATTACTGGCACTGCTCCTTCTGCTTGATCATCACAGGTCACGTGCACCCATCTATCACAGATGCATACGTAAGAGGCAGCGCCACGCCCGCCACGCCAGCCCGCTCTGCCTAGCCAGGTTACCGCCCTCAGCTGCGCTGAAGCAACCAACGCGTTCAACTGGAACGGCTAGACGACCATGTCGGAGCAAGGGGCCAGTCCAAGTAAGTCCCTTGGTGCGCATGGACATGGGCGCCATGCCATACCATGCATCTTTCCCCCCGAGGTACTCCGCATCCCGTCACTGCAGCTGCGGCTGTCGTGGCGGTGCTTGTCAGTGGTGTGCTAACCTAGTCTCCTCTGTTTGCCAGATCAGCGCCTGCTCTTTGCGGCACGCACAGACAATGAAGAGATGTACCAGGAGATCATCTCTAAGCTGACACGTTTGACGTGAACTTTCAGGACGGCTTGGGCAACACGGCGTTGCATTATGCTGCAGGCGCGGGCGCCACGACAGTTCTCCCCGAGCTGCTAGAGGAGGCGGTGGATGTGGACCTGCACAACCGCCTCGACGGTAACACTCCGCTCCACGAGGCCATTGACAAGCTTCAGGACGAGCATTTGCGCAACTGGGTCGGTACGTGCAGGCGAGATTTCTTGTGTCGAGTTTGGGAGACTGACGTGGCATCTGATTTGGGTAGTGGAGCAGCTGCTCGAAGCGGGTGCCGACCCTCGCGAAGTTAACAAGAATGGGGACAAACCGGTGGATCTTGTCAATGCAAGCACTCCGCTGGGGAAGGAGCTGTACGACAGCCTGCGCAAGGCCGAGGCGACCGCGGGGATCGACGTGGCAGACATTGCAGGTGAGTGCTGGGCGGGGCAGCCTGTCTCTTTGGCGGGCGCTCAGGGCGATGGGGCAGGTGGACTGACTGAAGCGATGCAGACGATGATGATGAGGATGACGAGGATGTCTCGGATGACGAGTAGTGGGGCTGCTGGCCGAACGCCCGGGCCCTTGCGTTCCCGGCGGGGACGGGAGCGGATGCAATGTTTTTGCCTCTCGTGTGTGCGCTCAAGGGGGCGGGGGGGGGGGGGGCAATGCTATGGATACTACGGTGGAGAGGGGACGGGCAGACGGGGAGCGGGGGCTGGTGCAGGGCGTGGAAGAGGGCGGGTGGTGGGGGAGCGGGCAGCGGGGGCTGGCGAGGCGGGCACGGCCATGTGCAGCAGGACAGACGACGGGGCGAGGCGGCGGAGGGCGGGTGGGCTTACCTAAGGCAGTGTTGCAAAGGCGAGGCAGAAAAACGGGGCAAAAAAGGACACTCTGCTGGCGGCCGGCGGGGGGGCAGCAGGCCGAGCAGCCGAGCAGAGCCGCTGGCGCAAGGAAGAGGCCGCTCGGCTGGCCGTGCTCGGCTGTCTGGCCAACCGTCAGCTGCGAGCCCCGCCTCGCCCGCCGATCTGCTGCGGCGCTGCTGCTCCTCGTTGCCCATCGCCCCGCTTGTCTGTGCCCGTCTCGCCGTGCTTGTGTCGTCGCTGTGCCGTGTTGCTCCGTCCTCGCCCTGGTATGTATCTGGCGCCTGTGGGCCACGTCTGCTCTGCGATCTGACGCCCTCCTGCCTAACCCAGTCGCATCCCCCGCCATGCCCCCCTCCTCGGGCCATCCGCCGCCCCCGCCCCCCGGCGCATCCGACCCGCTGTGGCCTCCCCCCGCATCCAGCCCATCTCCATCCCCGCTCCCGCGTCTCGCTCCGCCACCACCACCACCTCCTCGTCGCCCGCCCCCGCCCGGGCTGCCGCCGATGCCGACGCAGACCCAGACCCAGACCCAGACGCAGCGTCCAGGCAGACAAATGCCGCCTCTCCTCGCATCACAGGCACTGCCCTCCCAACCACCCCTCCGCTCACGGCCGGCAGCTTACCGGACACCCTTTCCCCAACACTGTCCCCCTATCGCGCCTCCAGCCTCACCTCGCCCTTGCGCCGCATGTCGCGCCACCGCCGCCAGAGCAGTGGCGCAAGTGCCAGCTCCCTTCCGGGATCCCTTCCTATTTCGCTGCCGTCCCAGCTGGCCCAGTATGCTGCCTCCCCCCCGGAAAAACTGCCGCTCTCGCCCCAGTCACTCCCCTCCACGCACGGTGTAGAGGGCCACGAACCGGGCCACCCTTGGGACTCTGCTTGGCCTGGGTCGGAGAACGCCGTCCACTCTCCCACTTCCAGTCGCCGCTCTTCCTCTAGTGACCACACCACTAGCTCTGGCCGCCAAGGGCGGCCCAGTACGCCTCCCGTTAGGTTATCACCCTCTGCAGTTCCCTTGGCTCGTCGGGCTAGCCGTTCTCCCGATATGGCCGTCCGCTGCTCTCGTCGCTCGCCTCGGCAGCAGCCAGTTGCCATCTCTGGCTCTCCCCTTCGCGTCGGTCAAGACTCAAGTGAGCTTTCCGCCATTGGAGCGTTGGTCCGACGCACTTCCGCGCGTCGGCCCCGGTCTGGCTCAGGAAGTTCCGCCAATAGTAGTACCTCTGCTTCCAGTGGGTCCTCCCTCGACGGACCAGGCCGGCTTCCTCCAGCCCAAGCCACCGCCTTTGCCAATTTGGAGGGTCCCCCCTCGGTCGAGCTACGATGCTAGCGATGCGTACGGCTCTTCCCCGCGTCAGCAATCCCATCCCGCTGCTCCCATTTTCATTCCTCATCATGAGCGGGCAGGGCAAGCACATGGTCTCCCTCATTCTGCTTTCAGCCCCGGTTCGGTTGGCCTCACACCCTCCCTCTCCCCTTCGGCTTTGACGCCCAACCCCGATGCCCGGCTCTCTAGCTCTCCTGTCCTTCTCCGCTCTCCTGCCAGCCCTGGACTGAGTGCCGCTCGGATCTATGCTGCTAGCGGTGGCGCACCAGCAACCCTGTCCTCCCCTCGATTGGCTGGGATGCGCGTGACGACGGATGCAGCACTTGGGGTGTTTGCCGGAAATAGCTCCCCTGTTGCCTTTCCTCCTGGAGTTGTCGATTCCAGCGCTCACCCTGGATCCCCTTCGTCCGTTGCGTCCACTTTTCCGAATGCAACAGGGACGAGTCCGGGGGAAATGTCCCAGTCTCCTCCCAAGAAGCGCAGCTTTATCGGGATGCCCCCGCGTTCGGGGTATGAATTGAGTGACGATCCGGACGACGTGGGGTCCGAGTCGGACGACTCCGCCTCTGTTGGCTCAGGCCGAGGCAGCGTCGGTGGCAACACGGATGACGAGCAAGAGGTGTCGGATGCAGATGGAGAAAGTGGCGGGGAAGACGATGGGTTTGATCAGCTTCCCGATCAAGAGCGGCGGCAGCGCCACGCTCTTGCCCGCGTGTGCGGGCTGTGATGGAGGACGACGATGACCCCGACACGACCCGTTTGACCCAGCATCTTCGCATGTCGCGCCACCAGTACTCCAATGCCGACGAACCCCCCTCCAACGAGACGGATGTTCTAGCCGATGACCCGGCCACGGCCGAGCAAGATTACGAAGACCTGGAACGAGCGTACCAACGTCGGTCCAAGCGTGGTTCGCGTGCCTTTTTACAGTTCAACCCTGCCCTTCTCTTTAACGGGGACGATAATGTGAACCAAGCCGATGCCGAGAGCACGCCCGAGGAGGAAGATTTCCATGGCGACGGGGATATGCCTTCCCCGCCTGACGCACTTGACGAAGGAGATGACGACCAGGAGATCCATGAAGATGGTGGCCAGTTTGACGATGGCAACTTAAGCCCGCTCGAGCGCATCTTCATGTATGCCAAGTCGGACATGACCTACCACCGCGTTCTGGCGGCCCGGTGTCTGTACGAGTGGCTGTTTGACATTGAACTCCCCCTTGCTGTCGAATGCATTTTCCCCCTGGTCAACAGTCTTGGCACCGATGGTACGTTTTCCCTTTCTTGGCGCTGTGCCTGCTAACCTCTTCCTTGCCTCTTTCAGAACTTGAGGTGTCTACGGCATTTGTGCCTAATCTCCATTTGATCATGTGGTACTTTTTCCGCAACTGCCCTCTTGTCGAGCTGGAGACAGAAGACTTGTCTCATGGCAACGTTGGCGCAGAAGGGCCTCCAAGGACGAAGAGGGGGCTGTTCCGATGCTCAAGCGCCCTTCGTCTGCCCCTCCGTCGGAAGGCCTCCCTGAGACGGCGAACCGCCCACGCATCCATGTGGCAGCGTTCACCCCTCTTCTCTGCGCCTTGCTGCTGAGCCAGCACTCGATTGTCGCTGATGCAGCGCAGTATGCGCTCAAGCAGTTTATGGCCCGTCTGCACGTCGGTCCTCCTGGCTCGGCACTTTCCCCGCTGCGCTCCGCATCGGGGGAAGAAGGGGCCGAAGAGGAGCCCCTCCTGCCCGCATACAAGCCTGGCGGTCCCGCCTCGGACAGGACACCCTCCCCACCTAGATGCGCTTGACATGGCCTCCTGCGCTGTGACAGACGATGCCGATTTGGTTACCTCGCTTTTGGACCGCGAAGGGGACCCAATCCAAGCAGAGACGTACGAGTTTGGCCGCACTGCCCGTCAAGCGATTGAGGACGAGTTGATGGAGAACGTGGTATTTGCGATTGGCCGTCTTCATGCAGACGCGGATGCGTCAAGTGGATTCGATGGGCCCGAAGGACCCTTGCCTGGGTCTTGGGAGATGCCAAGGTACGTTGACTTGCCTGTCACGGCGGAGCAGCAAGGTGCAACGCACCAGCAAGAGAGGGCGGCCCCGGCTTTGCCTGCACGTACTCCACTCCAAGGATCGAACTTGGAATCGGACGTGGGTGCCCAGGAGGATGTGGATATGTCTCCTCACGCCGATGCGGAGGCTGAGGAAGATGCAATGGACATTGAGTCTCCCCTCCAAGATGGGCAGCAGGACGAGGCGGACAAGGTGGATTCCCAACTGGAAGAGGGCGAGGCGAGTGCCCCCATCTCACTTGGCGGTGTTTCATCCCTCCATGATCAAGTGATGGATGAGGCCGATTCGGACCACATGTCCGAGGTTGTGATTGACACCAACACTGAAGCGACGGTGGGGCGCATGTCGTCCGTGAGTCTGTTGAGCGCGCTGGTAAGCGCCAAAATTTTCAGCCTCCACTCGCTTGAGACACTCATCGTTCCTGAGATTGTCCGATTGAGGACCGACCCAGCGTATTTTGTCCGCAAGGAGGTTGCCCTGCTCGTTTCGGCAGTAGCCAAGGCTCTGGGCGAACCTGTCGTGCCCAAGCCTAGCTCCACGACGCAGGAGCAAGTTTCGGGGTCCGAAGCGGAACGTTGCCGGTCCCACATTGAGCAGGTCTTGCTGGAGACCTTTGATCTCCTCCAGCACGACGGTATTTGGCATGTCCGCCAAGGCGCATGTCTCGCCATACCTACTCTGTTTGCTCAGGTGAGGGACCTGGAGGTAAGAAGAACCAAGGTCGTCGCATCGCTTCGTTCTCTGTCTCAAGACGTCTCGCGCCAAGTTCGTTCCACCGTCCTGGAGGTTATGGGCGAGCTCATCTACCTTTTCCATGACACGCCTGATGGACCGCCGCCTGAGCTGGTTCGGTACTTCAAGGGGGAACCCTTTGATCTCGAGACCCCTGATCCGGCGCCCCCCATTGGTAGTCCGGGCGATGATGAACCCATGGATGCGGGCACGATGGCCAATGCGTTCACCATGGACGAGGGATGGGACCTGAATGCGGCTGCACTCAGCCTGGAACGGCCTTTGGTCTGCGCTTTTAACTTCCCTGCCGTCGTTCTCACACTGGGCAAGGCTGCCTGGCCCGATTTGTGCCGTATGCATGCCGAGCTGGCCCAAGATGCCAACATCAAGGCCCGTCGCTCTTTGGCCGCATCACTCCACGAGCTGGCCAAGATCATTGGCTCGGAGAATACCGGGAAGGACCTATTACCCTTATTCGACATGTTTGTACTGTGGGACGATGCTGAGGTACGCTCGGCCGCGATCGAACACGTGGACCAACTCTTGATCCACGCCCCTTCGGCAGACGCCGAGGCCAAACTCCGTCTCCTCAAGGAAGCTTGGACGGGTGTCTTCGCTCGCGACTGGCGGGTGAGGGAACGATTGGCGGAGCTGGTGCCCGCTTTGGCCCCCAAGTTCCTTCTATCCGACGAGGAGGGCAACTTGGTTGCCCTTACCCAACTGGCTCTATCAGATTCGGTAGCCTCGGTGCGCACAGTTGGCGCTCGTGCGGTACCGGTGCTTTACAATACGTTCAACGAGAGCGATCCCGTTTTGGCCGATGGCTTTTTGGGCATGGTCAGCGATATGGCTGACTCAGAGCGATACCGGCATCGTCTTTCGTTCCTCTCTGCGTTGCAAGCCTTGCTGGAAGCTCATTTGCCTGCCTCCCTGGTCACCTCCATTTTCTTGCCTCGTCTCTTGCGAATGGGCAGGGAAGACAAAGTGGTGGATGTGCGGATCAGCCTCGCTCGTGTGATGGCCCAGCTGTGCGGAGTGGACTCGTTCTACTACCCTGCTCCCGAAGGCAGGCCTGAAGAACTGACGATGCTGTGTCAATCGTTGGCGCAGGACAAGAGTCAACAAGTACGGCAGGTGGTGGCGCTTGCCTTACCTCATTTGGTGGGAACTGCGCCGATGTGTTCACGTCAGGAGGCGGATGCGAAAGAGGATGAACCGCCGCGTCGGGCGCTTGTCTTGGGCCCTGCTGATGGGGGTCCGCACCGCCCGCCATCACCCCACGAGAGCGATGAGGACCACTCTCACGAGATGGGATTGTCCAACTTTGGCCAACTTTCGGCTGAACATCTCTACGGCCTGACGGCGTTGGACGCTGATTCTGCTCATGATGGCGACACGGTGCACGTTCCGCTCCAAGATGGACCCGGCCTTTCTTCTTCGGCATACCAGATGTGGCAAACCCAAGATACCGCCCACAATGACGATGACGATGACGACGACGACGACGAGGCCTCGCCGCATGATAACCCCGCGCCTCACTCACCGGCTCGGCCTCGACCTCTGCCCCCGACCCGGATGATGATTGGGTTTCAGCCATGGACGTGGGCAACAGTGAGGATACTCTGGGCCCATCGGATCCGCACAGGCCTGGTCACCAGCAACGCTGACGCTGGTGACTTGTTGCACTCGGTCGTACATGTTCGGATCCATAGAGATGCATCAATCATATACTCTCTAACCCACCCGCACCTCCGTGCCCCATGCACTTTGGTGGGCCCTCTGAGCTATAATATAAAGGATCGATAAAGGACGAGATAGCGACGACTTCATTCGATAATTTAAGGTAACTTGACCTCTGAAGAAGGGGGAGAGTCGACAGAGGGGAGACTCAACGTTGGCTACTCTCATGCACAAGGAGAACCATCCAACCAGAAGTCGGTGGTATCATCTGGCGAGAGGGAGGTGAAGTGAAGATCGTCATAATGCATCAACGTTCAACATTCAAATTTCAAAGTGGATCAACTTGATCCACTGCACTCCAACGGAGGGCTGTGGCTGTCCTGTGGATTGAATATTGACTGTGCCGGAAGCTCTTCCATCGACCAGACCCTCCAGCCCCCACTTCCCCTCCTCTTCTGCGTCCCTGCCCCCTGCGATGGCGGATGGAGCATGCCACATGCACACGCTATCGGGAGATGTCGGCCTCCACGGTACAACAACAGATTCATCGTTGGCCTGGGACGAGATGTCCTGGGACGATGTGGTCGGCTTTGAATCTGGCCTGTAGCCAAAAGGACAGCCCACCTTCCCGCCTGGTACACCGACAGCCCTACTGACTCATACGAGTTGGAATTGGACCCTGTCATGAGGATTCCGGGTACCATTCCCGGTGGAGTGGTTGCTGAGACCAGCATTTCCCTGGCTCTGTCTCCGGAACAGCGGGCCCTCCTCGACCATCAACATGTGGCAACCGTTGCGATTGATGGCCAATTTGATCTCATCTATAGTACTATCGCTGAGACAGCTATCCGGCCCACACCGTGTGCAGCAGCCAGAACGGTCGCTCATGTCCTCATCTGGACGATCGTTGCTCTCATCGCCCCCGTCTTCTTCCGCCTAGTACACCTTGGGGGGCTTTGACCCCGAGCGAATGTGAAGTCCTCGCCCTCTTAGCCTTCTCCGACCGGTTGGATACCGCAACTGAGGAGGGCGCCGTGGCTTACACGGCTACAATCAAAACTGATATCTTTGGATTATCCTGACCACCACCAACCCCCCCTTCATCTGAGCGAGGATGGGGCACGGGAATGCCAAAGTGTGGGGATGTCGGAGCAGCAACTGTTTGTCTGTTGTCGGAGGATGATGACGAGATTTAGATCGTCAAAACGCGCCACGGGAATCGGTGTGATACTACCAAACTCCATAACAGCGCAAGCCCCTTAGACCCTCGTTCTCGCCTCCTGGGTCTGTCCAACTCAGCCAATACAATTCACGGTAATCCTACCCTCTCCCCCGGGGGTAACAATTGTGGTCATCATCACCCCAGCCCGGCCTCCGGCACCCGTGGTTTCCCTTTGGATCACACTGGTTGAGATGGTGGGGGGGTGGTATTTTGGCCGGGCCCAAACCGCCCATGCAGCAGCGACAAGAGGCCCTGGACCATGTTTGCTCTTCATCGCCTCGTTGCCTGCCATCACGCGTCCAGGAGGTCGGATGGGGCTGAAACTCTCACTGCCCTTGATTTCCTCCCTTGCACGCCACTCTCCTATCATGCTCCAGAATATACCGTGGAGCTAGCCTTTGACGGTTCCTTCCCCCTGCTGAACGTGTTCCAACATACACCCGATCCTAAGTATACAAAAGGTGCGTATTAGTGATTACATAGCAACAAAAGGCCCGGAAGCCCACTAACGGAGTCACTAGTACTAGAAAAGAAGCTGCTAACGAAAAAGGATCCGACCATGCAATGACAAGAAAGATCAAAGCACTAAATTTATACTTGTTGCAACATGATTAATGACGAAAGAGTCTTGAGGTACTGAGGAGTGAGGCCAACAAACGCGTAAGAAGAACAAGTCGACAGCGCTAATGTGTCGTATTAGGCCATCTGTACAGCATGTCGGCCATATAGTCCATCTTGAGGGAAGTGTGTGACCCAGAAGGTGGAATAGACATGGCAGGCACAGTGAGTCCACAGCTGGACGTTGGTGTTGAGCTAGAGAATGCTTCTGGCAAGGCGGGCATTGCAGGAGTAAACATAGTTTCGTGAGATGCGTAGTAGGGCGTTGGAGCTGACAGCATCGGGCCCGGGTCGACCAGAGAGTTAGGACCTTGCTGAGGCAATGGTGGACAGGTAGGAGGTGCGATGAACGAGGGGACAGGCGCAGTCGTCTGCGTGGGTGGACTGAGAGACGGCCATGAGCTTAGGGGAATCATTGGAGGGGTAGTAAGGAGGGATGAGACTTGCTGGCAGGGCGGAGGTGAAGGCTCTAAGGAGATACAATGCGAGGATCGAAGCGAGGCTGATGAAGGAGAGGCAGGCTCCACGGAAAAGAAGGAACTTCGACCGCAACAGGATGGGGCTCATCGATGCTTCCTTCCTCCACTTTGTATTTCTTGCCAGTTGCTTGTCCACGACTCGCTCTGCGCTTAGCCCTGAATCTGGATTGCGCCCGACGGTTCTGTTCCCGTCTACGAAGGGAAATCGAGCCGTCCGATCGTCTCTGGCCTCTACGCCAGGATGTCGCTGTCGCATTGGTGTTGCAACGCGGGAGAGCCTTAATGGTCTTATGATACGTTGGTCGAGAGAAAGTCGAGTTCGAGGAAAGTGGTATTGGCCGGGAATCGTTAGAGACAAACGCTTTTCCCTGCTGGCTGAGGGTGGAGGTTCCGTCGTCGGTCGAAAGGAATGAGTAGATCGAGTAAGAAAATGCAGGTGAATCCAACCATTCTTGCGTAGGGACAGGGGGGTGGTAAGACCCAGTGAAGGCAGTGGTAGCCATGATGAACCGGCCGAGAGTATATAGTCGGTGAGTTTCAACTCTCTCACAGGCTGTTCGTGGTGGGAGCTGGTGGGGGAGGGGGGGAGGAAAGTGTTTGTTTCTGCCATCAGGGTTCGTGGGTGGGGGGTTTATATATATTTCTATACTGCTGCGAACGGGTGCGTTTGCTAGCGTTACGCCACCCCGCCTGAAAGATCCGTCACACTCGGCTGTCAAGACCCATGGAGCTGCGCATCCCTTATCCCTGAGTGAAACAAAACCCTCTTTGGAGGGCCATCGACTGGTCATCGAGATGGCCATATATTATGCATCATGCATGGCATCGTAAGAGACCAAAGCCTTTGTGACGGTTCCTATTCGCTATTTCTCGGAGGGCCCTATGTTGACAGAGCCAAAACTCAAGGTGTCTGTGAATCCCCCGGACTCGGACCAGGGCCAAGCTCCAGGGCCTGAAGCTAGACGCCTAGAAGCTTTGAAGTCACAAAGTCACCAAGTTACAAGTGAAGTCACTGGTGTACTAGTCATCGTCATCGATTGTCATGATCTCGATCAATATGCCCTGAGATCCTGAGATTGCTGGATCGGAGAGTTTTGAGTTGCAAAGATGCATGCTTCCGATGTGCTGATACATGATGCATGATGCTTGTTGTACCAATAAAAGCCGTTGACCGTGATAATGCCAGCGTGTCTCCTATGCTCGCGCGATCGATCGAGACCATAATCGTGTACCATGCACCATACATCTCTTGGTTCATCGACATCGCTCCCACGTCTGCCGCGCTCATATTCGTCTGCGCTACATCCGATTGGAAGCAAAAGTGATGGGAGTCAAGTCTCCACTGGTCTCCTACATCAAAAGTGGGCTGGCACCAGCAAGCCGCACACGCCGGAAGATGAGCGATCCCGATGGGGCGCAGCGTTGTTTGTCTCAGCCTTAAGCCGTACTGCAAATGACATATGCAAGCATTAATCATTTGACCACACGATGCTGGTTTGGATCTCTGCGCTGTGCACTTTGGCCATCGATCATAGACATCTCGATCATCAGTAATGTGCATGCATCATGAGAGAGGCATCGTGCATTATATACTTGCTCATTCTGCAGCTCCCTCGCCATCTTGGAAGCATTAATCAAGTTGGATATGCAAACATACCACCGAATAGTCGTACATGCATGGTTGCGATAGTATAATGGGGATTCAATACTACTGAGCGCTCACTGAGCTCTCTCAGAGCTTCTCAGAGCTGAGAATTAGGACCGTCACAGTTCACCGCCTTGGGCGTGAAGACGAAGACAGAGCGATCAAGCTGTCGATGGAAGAGGAAATTCGTATAGGTGACCAAGTGTTTGCACCAATTAAGCAAGCGCCAAAAGAAAAGAGACCCGCACAGTGGTCATTAATCATTGAACAACCTCCTCACTATTAGTGAGAACCACAACTGGTAGAAGCGGTTAGCCTTAACAATGCACTCGGCCACTACTACTTTTCTCTTGCAGCGCCTTTGCTGAAGACGCTCACGCCCTGTCCCGAATAATCAAGCTTCAAGGACCTATTGTGGCCGCAATCACTCAGTACGCAGCAATCCATCAGTGCGCCACAGAGTGTATGTATATAGACACAGACAAACGTTGATGTCATTCTTAGTGATGCACGAGGGGCTTCTTAGTGTAGGACCGCCGAGCCCGTAAGTGTCTCTCTTATTATTCACGGTTCAGAATATGAGCACGGGTGAGTGCCGCGGATTGTCTGATCTTCTCCCACACACAAACCTTGGCACTTGGAGCTGCGCTGGGTAATTTTGGTGCTAACGACGACCATATATATGCACCATGCCCCACCCCCGAGAGAAACACGCTGAACCACCTTCGTTTATATAACAGATCGAGTCTTACCAGTCTTACTGTTGATTCAACTGTGATGTCTCAGCCTGAGATCTAATCCTTTTGCCATATATTACTTCTGTTGGAAGAGACAAGGGTTCGATCAAGCCGAAGAGTATATATGTGGTGGCTTCCGAGGACAAATAAGGGGAGGCAAAAGGTGATAAGACGCCTGTTGGCCTACGTACGGGGAGAGGAGGGTCGCGGGTCCATCATGCGCGTGCATAATGGAATCGTCACCTGTCACTAGCGCCATTACACATTAGTACACATCATTAGTCCTCATTAGCGGCGCTTATACAGAGACGTCCGCGTCATTGCTCATCATCTGTAATACCCGTCTGAATCTGCTAGCGACAGTAGCACTGTAAGGCCAGTATCGTGTGGAGGGCGGGTCTACACGTGTATATAGGGAATCGTAATTACATTGGAAGCTTCTGTTGACGACAATTGTGGTAGCTAAGTTTTCTGAGCACAATCCATACTAGAACGCAGATATCGTCCAGTTCTAAGATCTACTGTGAGTTGTGAGAATGCTACACGGTGCGAAAAGAAAACAGATCTTCTATTACCATATGGCAGGACCCACCAAAAAGTTGCAACCCTATGCTCCCCACCTGCACGTGACGGGGCTGGCTGCGCCGATATAAAGACTTTTGCTTCTTGGTATATTGTAAGAGAACGCACGTATAGGAGCCAATGCTGAGTCGCATGCTCGCGCACGCTCCCATACGCCGCTTTTTGGCGGTGGGGGTGGCATGTCATCATGACATGTCTTCCCTTCTTCGACAAGGCCTCGAGCCATGGATGTCTTGTCTGATTGGACGACGGTGCTGAGCTGTGGTTTACCAGTGTGACATGTGAATATGTGACGGACGGTGTGGTGTGTGCGCCAAATGCGTGAGGGCGAATACCTCAAAAAGAGTGAGATACCTCATGGGTTCAGGAAATGTACTATAGCCGTTTCTTCTTTTGCAGGATGCACCTGTGCTTTACTGAGTACTCAGACTGAGTACTGACCCGAAACAACAGCCTCTGGATAGGATACACCTCACACTGCCAGTATGGGCACGCGCGCATAACCTTCGGCCTCACTGTCCGGACTCGCCCATCAATATATGCATCAATGTCACTCGCATATGTGTCAGTCGGTGCGCCAATACTTAATTCAAGAGAGCTTGGCAGCTTGGCAAAGTGAAACTCAGTGCTAAGTACGCTAAGTACTCAGGTACTCAGTACTCATGCATCCATGGTACTCATGACTCCCTCCATGTATCTATTTTCGCTAATACTTACTGTAGTCACCACAGCGTTGCACACCCCCGGAGGTAAGCATGTGACGCCGCGCACATTAATTCCGTGAAACGGTTGGCCTATTTGCAGTCACACACGGTGAATGACAGCAGCTCTACTGGTTGTTTGCTTGGTGAAGCTAGTGACACCGGTGACCTGAGGCGACGTGTTCGGGATGTTACCGGGTGTCTCGCTAACGTCTAACATGCGCTAAAGACAGGACACCAAAAGGTTACGTATACCGGGCCGTCGTATAGTAGTTGTGCCGCGCTCCCGGCCCGCGAGCCCCCTTTGGCCTTGACACTTAAGCTGAAATCCATTGCAATGCGGATTATCCAAAGTCTTGAAGCTTGAGATCGAGAGCTCGAGAACGATGAGATTTGAGATCTGAGATGCGAGAGATAATCGATAATAGGAGATGGAGTCTATGGAGAAGAGGACACTCTTTTGGCCTGACACAACTTGGCTTCTGGATGGACATGCATGCAAGAAACGTTTCCTTGTCCTTGTATAAGAGCTGAGGCCTGAGGGTGCTGAGCGCTAAGCCTCAGCGCTGAGGGGATACCAGAGATGCAAGAAAGCAGAAGCAGGCCAAAAGGAAAAAATGACTATAGGACGGCTCTTCGATAACCGCGAACGTTCTTGGAGGATCGATGGATGACGAATTAATGACGCGTGAATGAGAATGCGCACATGGGCAATGCATGAGGTCTGAGCCTCAGATCTCACTGAGATCTGAGGGGGCCCAAGCGATAGGTGAGTCTCTGAGTTCAACGAAAGTTCACTATAGCATCGCGAGTCCAGCTGCCAGGCTGTCCAGACGACGGACACGGGACGCTTGTCCCAGTGGTTGCATGTGATGTAGTGAAGCTAAAAAAAACTGATCAGATGCTACGGGACAGGTGTGACATGTGACAAGAAGTGGCAAGCGACTCAGTGACCTAGTGACCGATGACGCGTGACAGGTGACCGGCCTTTGACCTCCGTTTCTGTGAATCAATTGATTGACGCCTCATAAAACGTACAGCCCTGCCACGCGCCACGCGACCTGGGTAACCCTACCGACCACCGGACACCGGCGACACGCCACCGCCCGCAGCCAGCGCATTTTAAACGTTCAACGTTCAACGTTCAGATCGTTCAGACGTTCAGGGCCGACAGCCATCCTCGCACGGCCTCCTGCGTCGCTGCGGTGCACGTCGGCCAGTCCAGACACCATCATCGATCCATCGTCGTCGTCTGCATTCACATCACCTCCCTCTCGCCTCCACTCCCCCCGTCCCCCTGCCCTCCGCCTCGCACCAGTTCCAGCCGGTTCCAGCCTTGTGACAGCTCCCCGATCTACCCTTGCCCCACCGAGTGCTACTGCCTCGTCCCGTCGCTCAGCGCTCAACGTACGCGCTCAACCACGTTCAACGAACGTCCAGTGCGCCGCTCTGCGTCCACCGTTCACCTCAGCTCACAAGGCACCGAATCCAATCGGTGTGCGCGCCCCCCCACCCTCATCACCAGGTCACCGGGTGTTCCTCTTTGCCGTCCATCTGCCGGTCGCCTCTGTCGCGCGAGTATCTTCGGTACGTATGATCTGCTCCGTTGACATGGTGACAGTCTTGCCTGGCTTTGGCTTTGGCTGTCTTTCTGTGCAGGACCTCGACACGTAGTACTTTATCGAAGATCCCCACGGTTGCTGATTGAATCTGCGCAGCTTAGCATCGCTTAGAAGGCTCTAGGGCGTTCAAACTTTGGCTCCACAATCAAGGTCCTTGACTAGCTTGCTCCCTCCCCAGTGCAACCCGTACCATTCTGAGCACTGAGGTTCAACTCGGTCAACGTGCAACCCCGAGCTCCCCCGTTCTACCTACACCTCCTTCAGATCTCAGATCTAGAGGCGCTGTCTCAATTTGTTTGCTTCCTACGGCCTCAGCTACGCTTTGTCACGTTCGATCTTCCCCTTGCAACAAACTTCGTTTGACGCAAGATCACCTCCCTTTTTCACGCTGTCTTATTCTTCTTTGAAACGACCTGTCCCTCCATGACCTCCCTCGACTTTCTCTCCACGACTGAAGACGGCGCTGGTGGTGGTGGATGTGCAGCACGACTTGTGTGAGGGTCCCTCGGGTACCTGGGGCAGACAAAGTCCTTCCATGTATCGAATCATTGATCCGAGCCCACGGCGCAGGCGGCGCAGCAAGTCCATGGGACATGGTTATATTACACGTACGTTCCGCTCTCATGCATCCTGCCCTTATCCGTTCCCTTTTCTGCGGGAAATCTGGTCAGAGAGACATCGTGGGGACCAGGGCGGCTGAGTGGCGGTGTTCCTGCTGGCACTGGAGATCCGATTCTGTCGGAGGCCATCCAACATCCAGCCCAACAGTCTCATCCCCCCCCTGCTGCTGTCTCTCTGGCTCCTAACCCAAAGCGAACTGAACCTGGAACGTTCATTGTTGCACTGTTGATCCTCAAAAGTAGCGCGTTGAAGTGGCTCTTATTGACTGACCGCTGATGCTGATGCCAGGACGACCATCCAAAGGGCACGTTTCGTTCGCAAGCACACATTCCCTCCCCCCTTTGAGACGATCACTGTCGACGCACAGGGCCACCGCATCCCAGATGGCCAGTCCGGGCTCGAGGTGATTCATCAGGTTTTATGGCCGGACCACTGTGTCCACGGGACGCATGGGGCTGCTCTGGTGGGGTGTGCAAGCTGCGATGGAGGAGCTCATGGCGCGCAACAAGGGTCCCACGGTGGTTGACCCCCCAAAGGGCAATTGGCTAATGAAGACTTTTACTCGGCGTTTGCCAGTGTGGGGTACACGGCCTTCACCCCCTTGTCCGCATCTTGGCCCAGGCGGGGATCGAGCAGCTCGTGGTAATTGGGCTTGCGACAGACTACTGCGTCAAGTCAACAGTTGTTGATGCTCGCAAATTGGCTTTGTCACCCTTTTGGTTGAGGATGCGTGGCTGGTGTCGATCCGAATACGACTGGCAAGGCACTGGAGCTCATGTCACTCAAGGGGTGCCAGAAAATGGATGCATCGAGCTTGTTGGCCCAGCTCAAGGGCTGAGCGCTGATTGATGATCGATGTTTGACGATTCATGAGCTTATGGCCAGTAATCCAGATTTGGGATTTTATCGGTCCCCCTGTTCGAGAGGACCAAGGACCCACCCAGGTATGTCTGGTCTGTGTCTTGTGTGTGAATATGTCATGTGCTCCACAGGAGCCTTGAAGCTTGACGCTTGAGCAAAGTATTGGACGGTGTGGTGCTGCAGACGTTGGGCCTTATAGTTATTCTGGGTTTAACATCTTGTGGAAGATGAGTTCTTCAATACCTCAGTGGTCCCGTAGTGCCTGGTGTGGCACTTAGCTTTCGGTTGCAAAGCATCGAGCTGCCCACATGGTTTCGGCACAACACATAGTGGTACTATTGTCTTCGGTCTATTCAGGGCACATCGTGAACCTTATCAACATCACAACAGAAATCGCGTGCGCTCCGTCGGGGCCCACAGTACTCAGTGTACTCAAATGCTCAGCGCTCATCAAGCTTCAAGGCAGGTACCCTCCCTATACTACAGGAACACTTGTCAATGCTTATCAATACTACGAGGGGAGCAGTAGTCACTGGTCAAGTACTATGCCAACAAGCCAGGGTCGGACGGTCGTCGTCGATATTGTAGGGCATCATTCTCTCGTCTATAAGCGGCTGGCGTCTCACCACAACAAAAAGGTTACTTGTGGCCTTCTCGCACCGCATGGTAAGGGGGTGGAGACGGGATTGGCTACATCGATATTCCACCGTGTACAAGCACAAAGAAAGACTGTTGGCGCGTTCACCTACCGAACACCGGGGTATAAGAACAATACCGGCCATACTTTTTCGCTGATGGTAAAACACAGTAAGGTGGCCATCACCCGGGGATCATAGATAGCATCACGAGAGCCACAGTAGGCCCACATGATGAGGGTGAGGCTTAGGTCTTCGGAAAAGGTCACAAATGCGAGAACACCGAAAAAATTGCAGAACAGAGCGAGTTGGGCCCATCTGAGCAAACGTGTCTTCTACTACTCCAAGATATAAGTGTTTGGTAATAAAGGCGCTAGGGCCATGCTTCAAACTGTGATGTGGTAAGTGATTCCTCAAGGGTCCGACAGAATAGGATCAGGAGGACTATAGGAGGATCAGGAGGATCGGGAGGATCACAAGAGGATAAAAGAAGGGTCGATCACAGACTGTTGCAGCGGTGAACATACTATACACAAGCTGGATTTACTGGTATACTTATGGACCGAGAAAGAGTTACTCCGGCGCCGCAACAATACGCCGCGAGCAATCGTCATCCGCCACCGTGTCAACCATCACCACAGCAGCAAAATTGGTTGGCACTGCTCTTCCGAAAGTAGCTGCACCACCAAGAGCGAAGGCCGCGCTCAAGGCCCAACTGGGGGATCCACCAGGTCACCTTCGGGGCCTTGCTCATGCCCTTGTGTGTATGGCGAGGAAGAAAGTGATGTACAGGGACGCTATCACTACAAAAGAGGAGACATATGTCAGCTATCCAATCGTAATTCAACCTTCAATCCACGCCCAATGCATTGTAGAATCCGACATTCTGTCAAAGTTCGCTCTTCAACGCGTAAGAGGGCTTGCCTATTCAAGGGGCAGTAGCAGCACCGTGCAGTGGTCGTCCCTGATGAAATGAGGGACGAGTGCATTTGGATGACAGAGTACACTTTCGGACTCTTTCCGGCGGAACGATTAAGGAGTAGAGCGAAAGAGCGATTGGGTCGCCCACCGTTAGCGCTGCACTTGAGGCAACACGGGCAGTGGAAAAAAAACAATAACGCAGGCGCGATTTGACGACGGATGATGCCTGGAACAACACCTTTGACCCCATCGCCTGCGTAGCTGCTACTTGTCTGCCAGGCAAGGGATGCGGGGGAAGATCCTCGTCTGACTTTTGAATGACTTGCATATGCCGAGGCTCGACATGTATCGTCTCCGCAACGGAAATTTGTCCTGGTATGGGAGGTGGGAGATTATAATAGCATCCTCCCCCTCGAGATGCTCGTCGTCCATCACATCGTCCGTGCGATCAACGACACAATCGCAGCCAGAAGCCTGAGGCTGAGTGCGGGAAGCCACATGCTTAGTTGGAAAACACTGGCCCAAATTCGTCTTCATAGGTGCCACAGGCTCTTTCTCAATATCCGCGTCCGAAAACATCATCGAGGGTGTGGCGGGAAATATGCACCACTTGGAACTTCGGCAGGTTCCACAGTTTCAGGACCAAAAGCATACGAACTTCTCCTTGCGAGCCTTGAGGCGGACAAGAAGCTGCGTGTAATTCGGGTCTTTGGTCGTGCTTGTCGACTTGTCTGTGGCCCAGCAGCGTTGATCAATCGGCCCGCGCAGCCATTCAACGAGTCATGCTGTTGGCCTCCCTCTCAGATCTCAGATCTCGCGTCTAAAATGCCTATATTGTGGCCGGGATTTTCCTTTTTTTCCTAGTGAGAGTCATGCTCTAGTTGGAGCCTGTGTGTCATTGAGATCCCATCACTGTGCCTGTGCACCTTGGGGGTTTGCAATGACCAGTTATTCGTTTTCTTTATCTCGGTCGTCTGCCGTTTTTTTTTGTACCTGTGGCACAAACACCCCTCTTCTCGATCGTTCCTATTATCTTTTGTACGAGGGTCAGTCTTCGTTCACGTCACGGTCATCACATTTTAACGTCAAGAAAATATATAGGCAAGGTCCTGACCAGACCTCTGCCCCAGAAGTTGGGAAAGGGGGCCACAATGTGAGTCCACAGACCTGAGGGGCAAGAGTTCCCCAATCAATTGTGGTTGAGGTTTGGTATCGATCGCTTTTGCCCACGGGGAGAAAATAAACAAAAAAGAGAATATCGTTTTGGTGAGAGCTACTGCGAGCAGGACGTTGCATCAAGCCGCCAACCCCTGCGCCCAAAGAGAATGATCATCAAGGCCACCGCCTCGAACGTATCCTTAGCAACAAAAAGCAAAGCCTGACTCAACACGGTCTTGATGATGTGCGAGTCCAAGCCATGGTAGGCACCTCGCACCCCTTGGCCCGCTAACCACTTCCGTAGGATGCCCACATGCTCGTACGACCCCGGATGAGGATGCTTCCCGCGCCTGCAAGCGCAGCTTTGCGAGGATCAGTGGGAAGGTCACCACCGTTGCCACGGTTTTGGAAGCTGCGCCTAATCCAAATGTTTGGAGAGGCGTGGTGCCCTTTTCCCTGTTACTTTCAGAAGGGCTTCCTTCATTCCTGGTGTGAGATGGAGGTTAGTATACGGAGAAGGAAGTGTTAAAAGAAGGTTATGTGGGAAAGACGCACGGTTGAACAGCCCATATGTCAGGCCCGGGTTGAGACATAGGAGCATCGTCGGCTTGAGGCCAGAGTAAAAAACCGGTCAGGCCATGGTCTTGGTAAATCTGTTTGGCAATCCCGATAACGCTATGGTCAGGAGCAGGAGAAGGTAAAGTCGGAGAGGGCGTGGGCGATTGCTCGGTCTTGTCGGTTGTAAGCGGATCGGTTCCATTATCAACGCTCATTCTGGGTTTCTCCTCCGGAGGTGCCGTCGTGGATGGGGCCGAGCGAGTTGAGGCCAATTGCTGTTGGTGGCAATAAGGTGCATGGCGTGCATGCAGAATGATAAGTTGCGCCATTGCCCCGCCACCGTGCCAATCCCCAGTTCCGTTAAGGTCGACAGATGGGCACCGGAAGGAGAACGGCGGAGGAGCCGCCGCACATACTGGGTGCGCAAGAGCGTGTACCAGTAAAAGTAACACAGCTCTGTTGCCCGTGTTCCAATTCAACAAGTTGTGGTCAGCGCAGAAAACGGAGGTGAGTGTGGGGTGGGGAAAATACATACGCATAAAGAAAGTGCTAACCATTGTAGCTGAGAACCCCTTGTACAAACCCAGGATCTGGCCATGGGAAAGGTGAATCAGCAGCCCATGGAACAAAGGTATCCGCCCACGCATCCATCCAGCCACCTGGCCGTCACCGAACGAAAGTCGGCGCTTGCGAGGGGTGCCATCGGCTGCATACAGGTCTCCGTGATCGTAATGCGTCTTGCTCGGATCAGCCTGAATCCGAGTCTTGATCGTGTCGAGGGGGAAGACGGCGGCACTGGCCAGCACACCGCTCAATGCATCGGCCACAGCCGTTTGAAGGACGGTGAGTTTGACATTTGATGAACTCATATGCCCAAGGCAGAAAATGGTGAATTCGTGCGGGTGGTTTATGCAGTTTGATAGAGAAGACAGGAGAAGTGATGGTGGTCGTGAGGGGTTTCTCCTGTTACAGCACTAGGGTACACCGATATATATTAAAGCCACTTGGCCAGGGCTTATTTTGTCAAAACAGCGTTGTCCCGCGGGCCGGCGGCTGCCGTGGGGCCCCACACGGTGGGGATGATCGATGAAAAATAGATGAGAAGCGGGCGAGTCTAAACACATTATATCGGCTCTCTTAACCGCCCGGTAACCGGTTACTGGTTACCCCACCCACACCCATTGCTTTTGGGTGGATGCATATAGAGATCTGATATACGACACCACATTGAGCGATGCCACCGGCATTGTTGTGTTGGGATGAGATTCCCCCATTAACTCATCTTGAATTCATATCATTGACAGAGCTTAAGGCTGGGACAGGGGGAACGCTACGTCTAAACCGAACCGTTCATCTTGCGGGGGTTACTTGGAGGCGCCACTAAGGTCAAGGAACCAGACGTAATATACCCCACATTATCAACACCGTCCCACCGTGGTTTCTTGGCACACCTTAGTATAGACCAAAAGGGCTGTGTGCCTAACTCCCAATTTGTTTTTAGGGGCCCATCATGATGCAGATGATGGACCAAGTAGATCCTGGGTACTTGCGTGGGAGGGAAGGATTGTCACCGATTGTGGCTCCGAGACCACAACTGGTTGGCCTGAAGAGGCAGGGCATGTCCAAGATTGATGACGTCACCCGTCAGGGACGCCTCTTTTTACTTTTTGGCGGTACAATACACTCCCACCAAGCTGTGAGTCCTGCTCCGCACCATGCAGATAGAGCCAGGGCGAGTGCTGGCCGAGATTGATAATGCATTTTCATCTGCACCGAGTTCAGACAGATGTGGGGCCATGAGAACTCCCAACAAGTTACGAAGGACGATCACTTTGACATATGTGCTCTCATCTGCCTGCCTCTCCGGATGGGAGGATGCGGCAGCCGGTTTTACTCGTAAATATATTGCCCCCACACATGCTCTGGCCAACGACGTTGACCACCATATCTTATTACCACTTACGTTGCCCCCTTGGAAGTACGCGGGACCAACGCATCTACGGCGCAGCGGAATCGCTACCGGAAACATGGGAGAAGAGCGACACAGGAACTGCTCAAGAAGCTTTTGACGACGCCGATGGTCGCAATAATGTGGTCGAGCACAGGAATGCGCTCAACCACACTTGGCTCTCCTCAAACCCGTCAGCCGCGTACCTCCTGTTCGCCGACAAGTAGGTTCAGGTTGGTCCTGTTCCGAATTTTGTACCGTTCCAAAAGCTCTCAGCATGTGAAAGACTGGGGCGTCATATCTTCGCTTGAGCACATCTGGCTTTCCCCTGCCCCCAGTCCAAGTTTGATGCATTGCACGAATAGTGCGGGAGTCCATTCTCTCCACAGCTCGTGCGCTCCATCCCCGACACACCTACATCCACTCCGAGCCGACTGTGGCGGACGAGGATAGGACGAGGCGGCGGGGGAGGAAAAAGAGAAAAATGATATGTGGTTACAGTATGCCAGGGGTAAGATGCGCTCTAGCGCATTATAGTATGGATAGCCGTTGTGATGAGGCTTGGAGTCCTTCGGTGTGGCCCTCTTGAGAGCGATCCAATTGCACTTTATGGTGGTGACGCGGTGACGGTGGTGGTCTATTTCAACCGCAACGATACTTATTACACTGGCACCGATGCGCCAAACGCCGCCGCCGGGGGTGGCTGCGTTGTGCAAAAGAGAAAAGAGGGGCGAAGAGACTTCGGATGGTTATAGGCCCTATAGGCGCGCGCTGAGGGGGCCTGAGGCCCCTGAATATAGTAACTAGTAACCCCCGTAGTGGCTCAAAAAGCTGTAATTTTCTTCGCTAGTGTAGTGTTGTTGACGCAAAAATGCGTCGTACTACTAGCACGGATGTTGACTTTGGTCGTTCATACGTTGATCGTCATTGTGAGCAGCGAGCAGCACTGAGCTTACACGGGAAAAATGTGTGGAATGTCTGGGAAGCGGCACATGTGCGGCACCAATCCACAACGATGCGTCGCTTTAAATTGCACACAAATAACGCATCTAGGCAATCTTTTGAAGCTTGAAGCGGCCGGTAACCGGTGACCGGTGACCTGCGGTGACTAGTGACTATCTTCAAGCTTCAAGCACTTCAGATCCAGACCTCAGGGCCTCAGGCGTTTCAAGCTATAGCAGCTATCCTGCTAAGCGCTAAACCGCTAAACGTTAAACGCGCTATAAGCTTCAAAAGCTTTTCAACTAGTCACTATCACTGTGGCTACTGTGGCTAATATAGAGTGTGGGTCGGGGTATAGTGACGCGTGATGGGTGATGCAGTGACTAGTGACTATCTGACTGATAGCGCGAGTGACGTCTGTGACACAGTGTGACGAAGCAGATGCCTGTTGTGGGTGGCCGATGTGCACACCCTCGCGCCACACGCTGGGGGGGGAGCGTTGGCGTAAATGACAACGGATAATCGTGTTGCTAGCACCCAGCATCCACCTTGGAGCTTGGCAGACTTGGCGGGGATGGAGACCTGGCACATGAAATTTGAATCGGCATGTGAAGCCGCTGGTCTGAGAGTGGTGAACGTGACGTGTGACGCGTGGACTAGGGACTGAGATACGATGGAAATTTCAAGCTCCAGCCGCTGAGCCTAAACGGGAAACAATCTGTAATCGGTCCGATAAGCATCGCACCACCAGCGCCCTCCCTGCCAGTGTGTGCAGATCACCGTTTGCGGTGGCAACACGCAGGAGCAGTGTCCTGTAGTGTCCTGTGGTGTCCATGTCCTCCCCCAACTGAGCGCAAGCGCCCACGCACACCAGCAGTGCTGCGTGGTGAATGAAGGCAGTGATCGATGATCGATGTGCGTTAGATCTTAGACTAGGCGTTATTCGATGCAGCTTACATTTACAGGCCGCTTGAACCCAACGCTATTAGCGCTAACGATTAAATGTCCGGGGTTGCCTGGGCGGCCTGGTGCGGGGCAGTCGGTGCGGCACGAAGACGGGCAGGAGTGGCAGAGGTATGGCTTGCAGAATGACGCCAGGCACATGCGAGGGTTAATTCACCTGCTATATACGTACACTATATACGTACAAGACGGCACATGCACAAGCATGCATACCCGGCCGCCGGCTGGCCGGGCGCATGCAGCTCCCCGTGCCTGCTCCAGGGCGGCCCCATGCACTGGGCCGCATCCAGGCACAGCCGCAATCTCGCGTAGCCGGCAACTGACCCCATGGCCGATTAGATCAATGTAGCACTAGACGCCAGGATGCCACCAGCCACTAGTCGCTATCGCTATATCACTCCTGACAGTCACTAGCCACCTAGTCACCAATCACCCCTTCTATAAGCGCAAAGCGTTGCCGAGCACTCACGCCATGCAGAGCAGCCCAGGCTTATGATCGGTCGGCCCGCCAGCATTCGCCCCGCCCTCGCAGCCCCTCCCGCCCCCAACCACCTCGGCGGCACGTCCTCCTTTCCACTCCACTCCCCTCCCTCCTCCTCCCTCCTGCCCTCCTCCCAGCACCATGCCCTCGCTTCCCCGTTTCCGCCGCCGCAGCCGGGATGCGGCGGCCGACTTTAGCACCCCGCCCGCCCCGTTCCAGGGCGCCTTCCCACTCGCTGTGCTCCAAGGCCCGCTCCACGATCCAACCCTCGGGCCCTCCGAAGAGAACCTTGAAGATTCCGAATATCTCCAGCTTGGTGCCCAACCCGCCCATCCTGACCCCTCCACCGCCATCCTCTCGCCCGTGACCGTCACAACGGAACGATATGTGGATGCATCTCCCGCGTCCGGTGTGCCCGGCCAAAGCCCCCACCCCGGTCTATCCCCCCATGACTACGAAAGAGTCCTACCGGATTTGACGACATCCCAGAGCACCAGGAGTTTGATATGCCCAACATGTGGCGCAGTCCAACCAATGCCTCCCGGGGCAAGTCGTTGTCCATGATCATCGAGCCCCCAAATTACACCGAGTCCGACAAGCCCTCCGTCAATGGCGAAGGTGCTGCGTGGCTCACCCCAGCCAAGCTGCACAGCGCCATGTCGCCCCCTTTGGATCCCGAGCGAGACCAACCTGAAGCTGAACCTTCCTCCTCCTCTGCCCCTCCTCTTGGCGATGCTTGGGAAGATAGTGTGGACCGCTATGCCGGGCCAAAGAAAGATTATGGTGACCTTACCCGTGTTGATTCGCCTACACGCACCAAATTCTTCCGGGACGATGGTCTCCGGGCCGGCATCCGGCAACGACAGTACGTCTCTCCTTTCCCGTCCTGTATCCCCCCTTACTCTCCTTGCCGATTACCCCCCATCTCCCATGATGATATCCCCTAGCAAATGACCTGACCCTTGATTTGTTCGTTAAGTGTCCAAATGATCGCCTTGACTGGGACGATCGGGGTTGGGTGTGGCTGAACCTGGGAAGGACATTATCCTGGTGTGGCCCCCTTTTACTCATACTCGCATATCTCACCTCGGGCACCGTTGTGGCAGCCACCATGCTCTCCTTGGGTGAGGTCACCACCTTGGCCCCGGTTACAGGCGCTTACGCCCGCCACTCTTCCGTGTTTAGCTCTGCAAGTTTGGGATTCGCTACGGGCTGGAACCTGGTGATCTACAATGCGATTGCTTGTGCGGGCGAGGTGACGAGCTGTGCCGTTCTCATCCAGTATTGGACCAACCTTAGCCCTGCTATCTTTGTCACCATCCTCGGTGTAGCCATTGTGGCGACCAACATTATCGGTATGCAAACTTTCCCCCATTGGCACGCGGGAATGTGTCGTGCTAACTCTGTCTTAACTCTGTCTAGTCGTACGTGCCTGGGCCGAAACCGAGTTCTACTTTGCCCTCCTCAAACTCATCATGGTCGTTGGCATTATCATCGTCTGTCTCGTATTGACCTCGGTGCGGGTTCCGGCCCGCCTCGGCTTTCACTTTTGGCACGACCCAGGCCCCACAGCTGAATATCTTGTACGTGGAGCCGCAGGTCGGTTTACCGGCTACTGGAGCGCTACGATCGCCAGTTTTACTCGTATGCAAATTGCGAAGCCATTTCCTTGCTCGTGGCCGAGACAGCCACACCGAGGCGGGGCATGATGAAGGCAACCAAACGGGTGTTTGTACGGATTTTCTGCTGTTATCTCAGTATCTGTTTTATGGTCGGCCTGGTGGTTGCATCCAACGATCCTTACATCACTTCGCGTTCTCCCTTTGTGGTGGCCGCCCATCGGGCCGGTGGAAAGGATTGGAATCGGTTATCAACGCTGGTATCCTCATCTCGGCCTGGTCTGCCGCCGATTCGTTGATTCTCAATGGCTCGCGCAGCCTCATCTGCCTCGCTCAAGATGGAAACGCGCCTGAGATTTTCCTTCGGGTACACCGGTGGGGGGGTGCCGTACGTGGCGGTGCTGTTTGTCTGTATGTGGATCGCGTTGTCCTACATGTCTGTTACCGAGACGCCGAAAAAGTGTTCCAGTGGGCCGTATCGTTTAGCTCGTCTGGCATCCTCTGGACATGGGGCGTGATCAACATCAATTGCTTGCAAGTGTACTATGGCATGCGTGCCCAAGGCATCCCCCGTTCCGAGCTGCCCTGGGCCACGTGGGGACAACCCTACGCTGCCTGGTTTGGCCTGGGGGGCTGCCTCTCTTCCTTGTAACTGGTGGCTACTCCATCTTCATCCCGCACCATTTCAATGCGGAAACGTTGGTTTCGGCCTATGCTTGCCCGCTTTTCGATTTGGTTCTGTTAGTTGGATACCAGGTCATTTGGAGCGGATGGGACTGGACTCCCTTGGCAGAGGTGC
Source organism: Moniliella sp. 'wahieum' (assembly GCA_003971905.1). Lineage (NCBI taxonomy): Eukaryota > Fungi > Basidiomycota > Moniliellomycetes > Moniliellales > Moniliellaceae > Moniliella > Moniliella sp. 'wahieum'. Next base: position 349,973 of record RSEE01000038.1, on the reverse strand, counting down.
CCATCCGGCCTTGGCTTATCCAATATGTGGACAACCCAGAACCCCCCGAACCGCCACAACGGGCGTGGAAGAAGTGGGTCACCTTCCTTTGGGCCTAACTTCCTTCACCCCCCCCCCCCTCTCACCGCTCTTACGCGCGATGATGTCTTTTCGAGGGCCCACCTTTGCCCCTACTCCCCCTGCGCAACCCCACTCCACACTTTTTATATCACGATAACGTCTTTTAGGGCATATCGCACGGACGTACAATATATGTGCATGGGATGATCGATGATCCGATGAACCGTCGTTCGCACAGAGCCCAGCCCTCACCCGTCTTCCATTTCTGTGTATGAGTCTGCCTTCCCTCTTGGCTCTAGGGCGGCAAAGATATACGTTCTTCACTGTCTTTTTGTGGGATACGTGTGCTTATGACTATACGCCGCTGTCTCCTCTCCCCTCACACACAATTAGCATTCTTCCAATGAAACGGATATTGTAACGGAAATACCTTTATCGGCTTCATCTCATCGTTTCCTCATACATGGTCGACGAGGTGTTACTTTACTCTGTTGTCCGGTATAAACAGTATTGTTTACTTTGTCCAATGTGTTATTTGAGGGAAATGGAGGGGGGAGAGCAATAGCTGTTCCGTTTCGCGCATCTCCTCAATGTTAGTGTCATCAATTGACTACACGCGCTCGCTCCCACAATTTCCAATTCTGCATCCCTAGTCCGCGTTGTGTATCTCGCTCTTCCCTTCCATTTTTTTCAGTTCCCTCCCTACTAATGTCTGTGTTTATTCCCACTAATGACCTTCCCATTTCCCATCTCGGACATGACCTTGGTCTCCCTCGTCTAGCGCCCGGACTGTTCCAGTTGGTATTATATTGCCACAGTCGGAGCCAAGGCGAGGGGAGACCAGAGTCGGGACTGGCCAAGGGATGTAGCAACCGTTCGGGATGAAGTATGAGAGCAGAGGACATGGTGCGTAGGGAAAAACAGGGAAGGAGCGAGACGCTCGGGGGGACAGAGAAATTGGAAATGGGAGCGAGATCAGCCGACTAATTATGACATCCACATGTATAGTATCTCCTTGGAGTGCCGTTCTTGCAACCATGACGTTCGATAAGCCTCGTCCGTTGTTGAAGAGTGTGCTGCCGCAGGAGCGAGGTCCCTGTGGACCGTTGGGAGTGGCTTTGCTGAGTTGCGTAGCATCCTCTCCTTTGTCTCTTAGTTCCATGTTCGAGCAGGCAAAAGAAATGTGCAACCCTACTGCCGCCGACCACGTGACGGGTGGGTGGGGCTGCGCCAAACCCGATCGGGCATATGACAGAGTCGCGTCGACGCGTCCTCCACCCACTTAAAATGCCCCCTACCCGTACTCACCGCCGGTGCCCCCATTGCGGCACCAACGCCCACACTGCCTCACGGTGCCCCTTAATCTACAGCCACGGTTGTGCCGCCACTGCCGTCGCCCGGCCACAAGGCTGCCGACTGCGGTAGTTTCGGGTTTGGGCTATTTGATGGATCCGAGCGAGGAGAAGCCTTTGGGCGTGAAGCCTGTGTTTACTTGGGGTAGTAACGTGTATGAAGCCTCGGAGCTTAGGGACGGGTAGATGCTGTGGAGGACAAAGACTGCCAGGGCTGAAGCGGGCGGGGGCGGCTGTGGACGTATAGCTGTGCAAGGAACCCACGCGATATACGCTGAGGTAGGGCGAATCGACGCCGCTGAAGGAAGGCTCGCATGACTGGGCGGATGGAAAGCTGGCGGACGAGGTTGGATGGTGAAGATGAGACAGCTAAGTGGAGACGAGAGGTTGCCTGCATTACTCAATCAGTTGGCCGGAAACCGTCAGGAGTTGGACAAGAAAGGTGGGAAGGGACGGGAATGGAAGGTGGGATAAAGGAGCCCCACTGATCGAGGATGCTGACTGTTGGCTGACTCTGTTTTGGTAACCCCTCCTGTCTAAGCCCCACCGCACTGGCGTATAGATGTTGACAGAACGAAGCAGAGACGAAGTGCTAGAATGGTTCAGCTGCAAAGCAGCCTTCAGACAAGGTGTGAAGGCAAAAAGTTTAAGCAACATCTGAATTGAAGGGACGGAAACAGAGAGAGAAGGGAGATGAAGCGAGCAGGGCGCGCGCGCCCTGCCTGCAGAAATCTTTCGACCGGCTAATCGAGAGCGTCACCGATTCATTGAGGGTTGCAGGGGAGGCCTAACACTACCACCCCAACAGATACAAGCGGAGGCTGCGAAGGGACTAAGAATATCATCCGATAGCACTTCCTCGTTACACTATAATAATGGTGCTATACACATATGCAAGGCACACACACAGTCCCTTTAGTCGGACAATGCGACGAATTTCACGATTCCTCTTCCTCTTCCTCTTCCTTTCTTTTCTGTCACAGGGGCATTATATGCTCAGACCGTCAGGCAACTCCAATCCGGCCGCAACAAAGTACATACGCTCTCGGATTTTCATTCTTAGTACCCCGTTTGTATTATTCTTAGTATCTTCAGTTGTTATGGTATTATATCATCCCAACGTCCCCCACTACAGTGTTCGCCTTCACTTAAACTTTTGTGTCTCTCAACAGGCCACAGCTGTTCTTCTCGTGCGTGTTAACTCCTGCATTGTCCACGAGTCTTGCTGTCTGTATGAAGACCAGCATTCCGTCCTAATAAGATATTCATTGTTGGAGACAGGCGAAACGGTTTGTACACCGTCTTTCCTTCTTCCACACCCGTGTTAGTTCCTCTGTCGCCATATACATGTGCCTATTTGGGGGAAACTTTAGGTAGGAAGAGGGACAGCGATCTCCAAGTGACTATGATTATAATGTTAGTCTCCAGTCCCCGGCCTGGGTTCTACTAATCTCGACGCCATTGGCTTATATTCTCCAGGGATATTATACTCCAGAGAATTCGCATGCCTCGTCAGACGTTTCCATGATATGGCTGGATTTGAACGTGACGAAGCGCCATACATGGACAAAGATCCGTCGCACGTTCTCAGACTCTGACGCGCAAAACAGACCTGCACTGGGTTTCCCCATCGAGTGTGTATTAATGGGTATATTGTACAGAAGACGATATGTTATACTAGAAGACTACGGGACCTACGGCGCGGTCAGCTGGGGCTTCGCCCCAGCTTGGTGCTCGGTGCTTGGTCGCCACCTTTGGACAGAAGTGGTACATTAGCGCTTTTTCCTTTAATCTTATAGTATAGACAAGCATTCTGTCGGCAGAGGGCGTTCGGCAGGGCGACCTCCTCGCCCCCTTTTCTTCTCCATCGCAGTGAGGCCCACCCTGGAAGAGAGTTGAAAAGGATCGGCCGCCGGGACACCTACTGGTGATAGCGTACCTGGACGACATTACGATTTTCGGGCCAGAGCCAGGCATTACCGGCCTAGCTGCGGAAATTTTGGCAGACGACGCGTCATCAGGCCTCACCCTCAAAACCTGCGCAAAAGTGCGTCGAGCGGGACCGCGACCACATTCATCGGGATGGGCTGCAGGTGCTGGGCACTTGTGTGGGAGGGATATAGGCTGTCGTCGATCGTGGCTCCGGGACCAACTGGCCAGCCTGAGAGAGACCATGCCCAAGTTTGATGGCATCACCCGCCAGGGACGCCTCTTACTATGGCGGCTCAGTATTCAGACCAAACTGCCCTCATCGTGCGAGTTCAGACCCATCCGGGGCGACGAGGGCCCCCAAGGTGTCAAGGACCACCACTTCGACATGCTCATGAGCCTGCCTCTCCGGATGGGAGGATGCGGCAGCCCGCTTTACTCGTATATTGCGCCCCACGCCCGTGCCGCGGCCAACGAGGTCAACGACTTTCTTATTACTACTTATGTTGACCGATCGGGACCGCAAACAGAGACGACAAACGCATTTACGAAGACACGCCAGCACTGGCGATGTGGGAGCAGAGTCGACAGGAGCTGCTCCAGAAAAGCTGGACGATGCCGATGGTCGCCATGTGGTCGAGCACAGCAACCCGCTGAGCCGCAATTGGCTCTCCTCCATTCCATCCACCTCGTGCCTACGGTTCTCTGACAAACAGGTACAGGTTGGTATCCAGCTCCGCACGCTGTGCCGCTCCAAGCGCAGCATGTGCAAGTGGGGCGTCATGTCCTCACTGGAGCACATCATTGCCTGCACCCGCACCCAGGCCCAAGTTTATCGAGTTGCACGAGGTAGTACGGGAGCCCATTCTCCAGCTCGTGGCGCTCCATCCCGACACCCACGTCCACAACGAACCGGCTGTGGAGGAAGAGGATGGGCCGAGGCGCGGGCGGAAGGCGCTGCCCACCGACTACCGTGTGATGGGGCCTGGAGCAATCGGAGGATCAGGGATAGAGGTGGACCACACGCTGCGCGACACGAAATCGCAGGAGCAGAGCGCGTACCGGAGAGAGTGGTTGATGAGAGCACCGCAACGCCTTGGAATGCCGGGAGAAGGAGGTGCTTATGCGACAAGAACGCCAAGTACCAGGGACGCACTCAAGAGCCGTTTCCCCCCCTGGTTTTGATGACGCGAGGATACGACGGCACCAAGACAGCGGGCAAGATGTTTGCGCATTGGAAGGATTTGGCTACTGAGTCTCAATGGAAATGGTTACTCGCTCGGATGTCTACCACGTTCATCCGTGTCCACACGCGCTACCTTGGGTACGGGACCGGATGGCGAGCACCAGAGGGTCCTGATATCCTGGCGACCCCCCTGGTTCCTTAACGCTGGTGGCGCTACCAAGTAACTCCCGCAAGATGAATGGTTCGGTTTAGACGTAGCGTTTCCCTGTCCCACTGCCTTAAGCTCTGTCAATGATATGGATGCAGTATAGAGATACTATACTAAACTGCGATGGTGGATGTGTCTGTGGGAGCCTGTTACGACGTTTGCCAGAGTGCAAGGGCGGGAAGCATAGATCCTAAGGTTTATTGATCTACTCCTGCATGCGCTTGAACAAGAAACGATGAAGTTAACGAGTTTGATGAGAAAGAGAACAAGAGAAAACCACGAGGGTCGGGTAATGGTTAAACATACACACGTCAACATTTTTAGCGCCTATTATTAATCCGTCTCATTGTAGGAACAGAGAGTGATCTAGGAACGGCCTGCGGTTGTGTTTTCGTTTTGTTGTTGGCACCACACTCTGTCTCGCTGTTGAAGGATGGCAGATGGTCGGTGGGAAACACCCTGGTCGATAGGAAACAGGATGACCGATAATCGTGGTCGATGAAGCTTGAAGCTAACTTGAAGAGACCAGAGCGAGTAAGCCTCAGACAGGGCTGCTTCGGCTATGTTGATTGTGGTTCTCCAGTTCCTATACGCTAGGAGATCAGGTTCACCTCGGTTCATCGGTTTTTCCACGCTGCGCGCATTCTTGTCTCATAGCACTGCCCCTTTATGCCCTGCATTCTCACCTGGATGCCATTCAGATCTCACTCTGGAGACTTGAGCCTACTACTTAGTCCGGCCTCCTATATAGTAATGGCTCTGCACTCTCAGACTCAACTCTGCCTCCAATCCACCATCTTTTCTCGATTATGGGGTTTCTGCCCCTCCGGCTCCCTAGACCAACAGAGACATGGAGGCTCTATAGGGCCGCAACTGCGGAAGGGATTGTGACAGGGTAGAGGTTAGGTACAAACGAGATTGGCCTTCGGCGCTCTTGGTTCTCAGCCAGAGCTTGATCAACTTGATCCTTGAGCACGTATAATAGCACCAGCATCCGCTATGCAGAATGTGTACTACGTGTGTGAACATGTGGACCTCCTTGTTATCATCTCTTTAAACTTAAGCGTTATACGTTAAACGTTTTTCATACACAAACGCTCCGAAGACGCGAAGACGTCGTGTGACGTGCGACGGAGAAAGGCGGCTCCAACGCCTTTTGGCTCCCACAACCGTGGTTGTCGTCGCAGCAAGAACTGGTACATAACCCGATCGGATGCGATAGCGATATGGTACTGTGCTAAATTCGTGGAGCGTACTATCCAAGCAATATGCAACCCTTGACAACCCTTTTTTTGTGCTGGGGCGGTGCGGACTGGGGGCTCTCGATCTGTACCTGAGTTCACGCTGTGGCGCTGTGGGGGAAGGATGGATTACGCGTTACCGGTGTAGTCTAACTCTGTCTCGTCATGTTTTTCCCGAGAATGACAGGTGACATGGTGACAGGTGGTATTGTACCTTAGTGACACACCGCCGATATATGACACGATGCATGATGGGAAAAGAGGACACACATGTAAGGGAAGCACATGGTCTCGGAAAGCGTTGAGAAGAAGCGATGCGGTAAGCGTTCGCCATACTCGTACACTGTTCATATGTATTGACCAGTCAAGAGACCACACCCCTGGTTCTTCTTCTTATCGTCCGCCGTATATATTACCGCCTCGCATTTCCCACGTATGCAGTTCTCAGAATGCGCAAGAGCCACATCACCCTTTCCGATTTGCTCCGACCTCGATCTGTGGCGCTGAGCCCTGAGCGACCGGGTGGGTCGGGGGTTTGTTTGGGTTTGGGCAAAAGGCCCCTTCAGCTCTCCTCCAGTCCCTCCTCAAGGCCTCAGGAATATAGGAGTCCCGTTGTTTTTTCCTCGCTTCTGTTTTCCTGGTACCCCTTTTCCGCATCCTATTCCGCAGCCTCTGTGTTCTGGGGGCGACGGGCTGTGTAAAGCTCCATGCCCCTCTCTGTAGGTATGTTGGCGTAGAGCAGCACCACCACTGCCTTGGACGGTTGCATCACCCTCTGGAGGTCCATCTGCATCAGGATGCTCTTCAATCCTCTCAACGGGACCCACGCACTCACAAGGTCCCGTCACTCTCATGATGCATGATGCGTATTGTTTCATCTCGCTCTGTCGTGCCCCTATTGCTCCGTCGAGGGGCGCACTGCCTCGCCCAATTACGCTGCGTATTACGCGGCGTAGTATTATTAACGCGTATATTGTTAGAAACACGTAACAACGGAGGGGCTTGAAAGCTTGAAGCTTGAAGCTTCTGATATCTCTGGCTCGGGGCATTTTTTTCCCGCGGCATCTCGAGCCCCCTCATCGGCCTCTTCCCAGGCCGCCATTGAACTCCGGAGCGTATACAGGGCGCCTAGGTACCTCTCGTTCCCATTGTCGCGTCGGACAGGCCACAAGATCTGAGAAGGGCGAGGGTGGCAGGTAGTAGTATTACTGGCAATTGCTCAGTACTGAGTCACTAATCCTCTGTGAAAGCCGTTGTCCCGACAAGGGACGCTAGTGACTAATCATTGCTCCCAATCCTAGCAACCTCTCAGATCTCAGATCAGCGCGTTGGCGCGCCAAGTACGACTCTTCTGGATACTCAGTACGGTCCGTCGTCCGTCGTCCGTCGTCCGACGACGGTCTGATCGATCTGATCGTAGAGACAAGGAAACGCAGATCCCCAAGCTCCCCAAAAGGTAGTCGCATCGGCCAGCTCTCCGGGCGAGCGCGCGAAGGTCTATTACATCGGCGACCAAGTAATACATTTGCACTGCCCCTTTATGGTCCCTTTGAGGCGTCCCACCGCTTGGCTGTGTTGAGGTTGTGTAATAGCCTCGGAGCGGCATTTTGCGCATCGAATGGCATCAAAAGTATGTGGCGTGGGCGTGATGCGATCGATGAGAGAACATCAAACGGCCTCTATACTCGACCCCAGGTTCCCTTATTCCCCAGCTTCAGCTTCCAAAGCTTTTCTCGTATACTGCCCACATCCCCTGCCTGTCAATCTCAGACCCAGACACATGCATGAACACGTGCTGCTGAATGATGCAATGGTGATCGAGGTGATCGAAGACAAGTGACTTGCTGACAGATCGAAGATCGATGATACGTTGACACGTTGACAGGCTTTAGGCGAGGTGGTGCAGGAGGATGCAGGCTGGTTGCTGCTGGTGCCAAAGCACAACGAAGCGGGGCAGCGACGCCACATGGCACATGTCACAGCCTGTCACACATCAGGCACCACGCATCACACATGCCATGTCACCTGCAAGGGTCGTAGATAGCTCGATAGCGGCGCCTGCCGCATGCCAGCTGTCCATGTCATGCATGTCAGTGCTCACCGTGAGCGCTCACTGGCACCATGCCACCATGCCGCTGGAGGCCGCAGGGCGTGGGGGCGGTGGAGCTACGGCGGTTCGCGTAGTAGGCACCGTCGCAGGCAACGCCGTAGACAGCGTCTGCTGCGAGCTAGGCGCTAGGAACAGAAGGCCATTACCACAAAGCCTAGTGCAGACTGCTACAGCGCCTATCGGCGTCTTTACGTACACATCCCGTTTTACAGCTTTAAGTTTCAGCTTCGGGATTCAAGCTTCAAGCTTCAACTATACGTATCGGACATTGGAGCCGAGTTGATGGAGCCAATCGGACAGTGTCGCTTCCTGTCCATGCCATCCTGGGGGGTTCGGGCTTCGCGAGTGGGCACCACAAGGCACTATGTATCACTTGCATCATTCATCACACATCGTCGCTTGACACATGCCACCCGTATCACACATCCCCCAGGATTTTGCTTTCGACATCGTAGGGAGTCGGTGACCGGTGACGTCAAAGTGAAGTATCCCCCTCCCCGAGATAAAAATACCAGGTGTGCAGGTGTGGAAACAAGATCAATCCGTGGTTCGTCTGGGGGGCTCTTTCAACGACAAGGAATGGACCAGAGGGGGTCACCGGTCAAGAACCGATAAAGCCGAGTGCCTGAGCCTGACTGAGGTCCTGGGGGCCTGAGGGGCCTGAGATCGATGAGACCTGGGGCCGGCCTGGGGAGTTAAGATGTTAAATGTTCATCCACACCAGGGATTAGGTCGATTAGGTGTTGTGGCCTATAACATGTAGCAGACCCCTGTGGGGAAGACAGAAGACCGATTTTGACCGTACGTGCGCATGTGACGTGCGCATGTGCTGCATGCTTCCGAACGCCGAGAACACAATCTTTAAAATTTAATCGTTAATCAACAACGTTCAACGTTCAACGTTCAGTACGTTCAGTACGTTACTCAGTACTCAGTCTGAGTAGATATCCTCATCGGTACCCGGTACTCAGTCTAGTCAAGCACTCAGGTACTCACTAGCTTCACTCTGGTTCAGACTCATGTACCTCACAGTATTCGCATTGCGTTCGACGTCCAACATTCAACACACGTACTCAATACTCACTACCCACAGTTGTCACGTGGTGTTGCCTTGTTCGAAGAGATCTGCGATCGCAACAAAACGAGCGCAGAGCCACAACGACTGAGACCACAGGATGAGGGAGCATCGACCAGAGATCGATCCGAGAGTTGTCCCATATCACACGTTCATAATGCCAGCACTCTTCGACATATGTCCACTGAACACGTACTGAACAGCATACAGTGCCTCACCGTCTTGCTCGTCCCTTGCTGCGTGAGTAACTGAGTACTGCGTGTTGTCGGGAATGCGTGGCCCCTTCAAAGCTTGCTTGCCACATGGAGTGCTGGAAGGCGTTGGTGACGAAAGCTCTATTGCTGCCCCAAGTAAGTACTAAGTACTGACTACCCATTCAATATCCATCAAACTCGGCCTCCATTAATCACCCGTCAGTCCTCGGCCTCCACTAATCGATTTGTCCAAGCTCCAAGACGCCGCCAGTAGGGTATCCGAGGCTTGGGTGGAAGGACGGGGCCCGGGCGTGCGACCTGATGCCTGACGTCCTGAAGGCTGAGGGCCTGACGAGCTCTGTTTCGGTCGAAGCAGCGCGAGCCGATGCTCTTTCTTCCCTGTATACGTACGTCCTCCACTGCAATGACTCAGGCGGTGAGTTTAGGAGGACACGCATTCCACACTACTCTCCCCCTCCCAATTCAATCGATGACCCTGTTCGCTCGCTCGCATATGACTGCTCGCAGCAGGCCACCACCGCAGAAGGCTACACCACTGGTGTGATGCACTTGGCTTCTACAGACCGCAGCGCAGCCTTGTTCTGTGCCTGGACTATCGTGTGTGCATATTTCACAGCTTGCCGGGCCGCATTCGCTTTTTTTATGTTCCTTCCCGCCAACCCTCCCGCAACGTCGATACCGCAGCTCAACATGGCCACATCTGCTGTTGCCCTCTCACCTCCTCGCCCTTCCCCCACCCCGCCCGGGCTACCACCCCTGGCTCCACTGCCCTCACTGAGCCTTCCTTCCTCTTCGATGGCCATAATTTGGTATATCCGGATCTCTGGCCCTCCACCCTCGCCGCTCTTTTCGCATCATCTCCCGCATGTGAGATGGCAGGAACACATGCCGCCACCTCCTCCATCGGTATCGAGCCTGTACTCCTTGGTCCGTTTGCGTTTGATGCCACTTTCGAGCCGAGCTTGCTCTCCGTAGCCCACCCGGATGCCTGTCATTCCACCAACGATCTCCTGGGCGACAACTTGAATTTCAAGTCTCTCTACTCGCTCTCTCAAGGGACAGGCTTGGCATCATTGGCCCCCTCGCACTTGTCAAACCAGACGATTACCTCTGACAGCCAGAGTTTTCCGTCAACCTCGGTTCCACAGAGCCAAGGCGATTATTTTACTGGCACCTCGACTGCTTTCCCCCCTATGTTCAAACCCCAAGCGCTGCATCCACTTGGAATGAAGAGGATACGATGGAGTTGGATCCGCCTTTGGACCATCAGTCTTCCCCCCTGCCCAGTGGCCTGGTCATCCCCTCGTCTGTGGCTGATGTGGAGGAACCCAGGATACCCAAGGCACTTCCAATTCCGGTCCCCCTCCGCGACCCGATTGCGCCGGGGCCAACTCTATCGGCCGGACAACATCCATCTACAGCTCCTTTGGTCGGAGAAGCGGTCAAGGCAATGCGAGACGTGTACCGCAAAATGCTCATTACAACTGGAACATACAGCGCATTGTCACCACCCCAACAGAATCCCTCTTGTTCGCTTGCCCCTGCCGAGAGTGACATGGCACCCATCGTCCCAGATAAGGATGCCAACTTGTTGGCGTTGATGCCTGTTCTGGATTGTTCGACGGTCGAGGCACCCAGTTTGAGCAGCGGAAATACTCCTTCTCCACATGGTGTCAGTGTCGATCACCAGGAACCTTTGTCACCAGAAGAGGGAGAGACTCAAGAGCAAAATGAGCCTGCCCCCCCTCGTCGGCGGCGGTCGCGGGCGAAGTCAAGCCCTTTTCCTGTTCTGATTTCGCGAGGGGAAGGGAAGCGACCCTGGGAATGTCCGACGTGCGCAAGAGCGTTTGAGCGCAAGTCGAATCTTCGTCAACATTTGGATGTGCACAACCGCCGACGTCCGTTCAAGTGCCCTCTGTGCAACGATCGCTTTAGCCGCAAACACGATTGCCACCGTCACCTCAAGTGCCACCTTGCTCGTGAGAACTTGACGGAGGAACAGCGTGATCTCATCAGCCAGACCTTACCCACTTTTGTCCTTTGACGTGGCACAGGTCTAGGCGCCATAAATATGCACAACAGTCTATATTGTTCATTTTCATCATCTCATCCTTTTCGGGTTGGAAGGTCGCATTGGTGGGTACGTGCGCTGCCCCTATGCGTTCGGTTCCATCATACACGACGTTCTATATGCCTTCCTCATCGACCATCTCCCCCCTACCCTTCGGCATAACCACATCCTTTTTGGTTGTCGCCTCAACTCATTTTGTAGAGCACATACATATGCCAACAAAACCGGTGCCACCCATCCTACCTCATTTGAGCAAGGAATCGCCTCGCCTTGCCTTGCTTTGCCTCGCCTTGCTTCGCCCCTCCCCGCTTCCTACCTTGAGTCTCACTTTTACTCTCTCGCTCCTCATCGCTCGTTGTCGAATGAGGCTCACAGCTTACAGCTCATACGCTCAGAAGGACTTTTTTCTTACGTTCCCGGACCTAGAATCGCCTCCTCATTTTGAAATCCACATTGGAGCCTGTGACATGTGACGTGGATGTGATGTACCCCATAGGCCTGGCAGAAAATGACCCCTGCAACGCATGATGCATGTGCATGTGCATGATCTGACAGCCACCACCAACCACCACCACCACCTTGTCCCGTTCCGATGTCGAACACCCCCCTGTTGGGTGCACGCATTGTCTGGAAGGGGTTGCCTGGAACGGTGCGCTATGATGGGCCCGTAGACGGCACACGCGGCACGTGGCTCGGGGTGGAGTGGGACGACCCGACGCGTGGGAAGCACAATGGAGTCCATCAGGGCCGGCGTTACTTTACCCCTGTCAACATGGGGGAGACGTGTGCGTCGTTTGTGCGTTCCAGTGCTTGTAATTTTGGTTGCTCGCTCCTATCGGTATTGAAAGATCTCTATCCCTCCCCCCCCGACGCACCCGCCCAGGCCGAACAAGCAGCACTGGACCAAGGCCTACCTGAACCCGAGGTCCGCCGTGCTCGTGCCCGTGCCAAAGCACGTACCCTGGCCGCACAAAAATCAGCCAACCTGTCGACTTCCTTGGTGGATGGACAGGTGGACAGGTTGGTCTCTTCTGTCCTTGATCCGGCGCGGGGGGAAAGACGCGGGGACCTGCAGCCGCCGCACCAGGTATGTAGCCCTCTGTTTTTATCTGGCTTGGCTGACCCCGGCACAGATCTGGTGATGCTCAACTTGTCCTACAACCTATTTGCCTCCTGGAATGGGGTTTTGGACTTGCTGAACGAAACCCCGGGCTGCAGGAGCTGAGTCTGATGGGCAATCGTCTGGCTCCACTGGATAGGGACGAGGGGCGTGCGCTCTTTCCGCCAGACTCGGACTCAACATTCACCTCTCACCTCAACTCCTTCAACTGGGCGGAACGTGGATGTCCCTTTCAGATACTTTGGTTGTAGCAGCACGGTACCTGCCGCAACTTACCCACTTGGACATGAGGGACAGCCAACTTGTCCTTACCCCTTCGACTCCTCTCCCTGCGCACCCTGCCTTGCCTCCCTCGTCCTGGCCGGCAACCAGCTGTCGGACTGGAAGTGGATTTCCGATACCCTAACTGCATTTCCCGCGTTGGTCCAGCTGGATCTTTCCAACAACCCTTTACCACCTGTCCCACTTGACTTGCCTGTTCCCTCGGGCGGCAGCGAGGCACGCGTCCACACCCCCACCCCTACCGCGACTCTGGCCCCCACTCTCGCCTGACCTACTACGGCCGGTGGCGGGGCAACGTTGATAGGCCTGGTCCTGCAAGGTATCGTTGGGTTGGACGATCTGGAGCGACTGGACAACTGGGTCGCTCGAGGCGGTCTCTTCTCTTCGCCGGCAGCAGGATCCAAACCCTCCAAGTCACCTTCCTCTCCTCCGAGGGGGGACAGTTTGGTCTGCTTGCGCCACCGGACGAAGAGGTGGAAGGGATGCTGCGCTCGCGCTCTTGGTCCTCGGTCTCGCCGCTGGTGGGGCGGGCTGGACTGGTGGCCCGGTTCCCATCGTTGGTACGGATCAACCATACCGACGTGACGCCCGATGAGCGGCGTGCGGCAGAACAAGCCTTGCTCTTAGCTGCCAACGGATCTTGCCCACCCTGCCTTGCCAGGGAGAACGGGACGAGGCATGGGCGTGCCGCGTTCTGGAGGTTCCGCGCCTGGCGCAGCTGGCTACCCAGTATGGCGTCGCCCTCGTGCCACCCCCCAGGCACCACCGATCCCGACCGCGGCACCTACGCTTGCTGCCTCTCTGATGAGCTTGACGGTGGTGCAGGTGGACGAGGCGGTGCCGGCGAGCCGGAGCAGGGGGGCGCGTGGGCGGTGCAGGCGAGCGAAAAGAAGCGCGGGGTAGAAGCCAAGGTGCTGCCGTCGATTACGCCGCGCCTGCTGCGACCCAAGCTGGCGCGAGCGCTGGGTCTGCCCCGCAGCGCGGGCGCGGCGATGCAGGTGGTTGCGGCGCTGGGCGGCGTGGGCGAGCACCATCCGCTGCTGCCGTTGGCGCTGGACGAGGCTCGGCCGCTGGCCCAGCTCGGCGTCAGTGGCGGCGACGCTCTGCTGGTGTTTGTGCCGCCGCCTGCGTAGCCCCGCCGCCGCCGACCCACACATAGCCGACGCGTCCTCGTCCCATATCCAATCCCGTGGCCGCAGTCCCGGCCATTCCTAGTAGACCCGCCGACAGGGCACAGCGCCCGTGTGAAGTGGCGCCCCTGCGCGCAGACGCGGCCAGTGCGGCGGGCGCAGGCGGGGCATCACGTGACCCTACGTGGCACTGGCCAGCGCCCGACGCCGCTGGGATGCGGCGGTGACAAGCCCCCGCCCGGTTACGCGGGCGCTGCGCCAGAGCAGTGTGGCGCCGCCACCGCGCTTCTGCCCACCTCCTGCCCACCACCGCCCGCTGCCGCCCGCTCGCCCCGGCCCCATGTCGCGCATCGCCGACCTCCGCAGCCGCTTCGAGAGCCCCAGCGCCGCGCGCGCCGACCCTCCCAAACCGCCCATCCCCACGGGCGCAAACTGCTGCCGCTCCCCACCGGCGCAGCACGCACCAGCCCCTCCCCGACCTCGACCCCGACCCCAACGCCGACCCCGCCGCCGCCCGCTCCCCCCTCCCTGCCCGCCTTGTCCACCTGCACGATGTCGTTGCGCCCCCCGGCACGGGCGCCTTGATGGCAGCCCAACGCCGCGCCGCCGAAGAGGCGCTCGACGCTCCTGCTCCCGAGACGGAGGGGGCGCCGCCCAAGTCCCCCGAAGCGTCGGCCGAGCCCACGCTGATGATGACCGAGCTGGATGGGACGATGCTGGCCAACCCGTTTGCTTCGTTGGAGGAGGAGCGGGAGTCGGCCCGCTTCTCCAACATCTCTCTTGGCCAGGGAGAGGACGACGCCGACGACGCCGTCTGGGACCGAATGGAATGCACAGCAGGCCAGTCGGGCCGGGCGGGCGGGGCGAGAGAGCGCGTTGGTGCCCTCTGAGGGTGCGGCGCAAGACGAGCTGCGGAACGAGTTTGAGCGCGCGCGGCGCGCGTCGCGCTCGCTCGAACCCCAGCCGGAAGTGGAGGAGGATGGGATTGATTGGACGTTCTGGGGCCGGGTCATGAACGATTACCAAGAGGTGGCACGGAACCATCCCGACGAACTTTCGGCTGCGGTCCAGGCCGGCGTACCAGATACGTTGCGCGGTATGGTGTGGCAACTCATGTCGGGAAGCAAGAACGAAGAGCTTGAGATGATCTATGCGTATTATCTCAAAGAACAACAGAACGATCCTGCGGCGCAGGCGGTACGGCGCGACGTGCTGCGTTCGCTTGCCTCCCCCGCCGCTCGGGGGTGGATGCAGGCGCCGTCGCCCCCCTCGCCTACGGCGGTGGGCAACATTGTGGCTGCCTACTCGCTCTACGACGACCCAGCGTGTGGCGCTTGCCCCGGAGTGCAGTACGTCGTGGCCGCCTTGGTGGGCACCATGCCGGACGAAGAAGCGTTTGGAGCGTTGGTGCGGCTGATGCGGGTGTACGACCTAAGGGGTCACTATGCGCCCGGCTTGCCCTCGCTCCAGTTGAGGCTGTACCAGCTGGCAAGACTGGTGGAGGACCAAGCGCCTCTGCTCCATGCCCACCTGACTCGGAACAAAGTCAAGGTGGCGGACTATGCGGCGCCATGGCTGATGACCGCATTTACCTACCGCTTCCCACCTCCCTTGGCGCGGCGCGTGTTGGATGCCGTGTTTGCGGAAGGGCTGGAGGTGCTGTTCCGATTCGCGTTGGTGCTGCTGCTGGAGAATGAGACGCGGTTGTTGGCGCTTGGGCAGGAGGAAGCGTTGGCGCTGTTGCGCGACACGGTCCTGGCGCCTTGGGCGGCCGATGCGCTCAACCCCGAGGAAGCGGGAACGGAAGAGGTGGATGTAGATCGAATTGCTCGCCAAGCCTTCGCTTTGCGTCTCGACACGTTCGATCTCGATACGTATGCGTCCGAGTTTGATGAAAAAGTGCGTGCGGCCGCCGCCCATCGGAGGGAGACCGAAGCGCTCAAGCTGGTCCACAAGAACTTGACCGCGCGTACGCGAATTGGAAGAGGCCGCTACCGCCCAAAGTGCCGAACACGTCGAACTTACCAAACAGATTGTTGTTGCCAACCTGGCCCGGGATGAGATGGCAGACGAACTGGCCAAGTACAAGATGATGTACGCCGAGGCCGTCTTGGCCGCCGACCAGGCCCGCGCACGCTCTTCCTCCTCCTTCCCGGGCCCGCCAACACCGGGGTCTGTCTCGTCGCCTCCCGCCTAGCTGTCCTTGGGCCCAGCGGTCATGTATGAATGGATTACGCTGCGGAAATGTGACTCGGAGAGCACAGTGGGGCAAGTGGCGCTTGGCGAACTTGCGGCGGGGAGTACATAAGAAGGCGTGAAGGGTGAACGTGAAAGGTGAAAGGTGAAGCATGGAGGCGTTTCACAGGTTCCCCGATTTGGGTCAACCGGACGCGACAGAACATCGTGTGGTCGGGTCCGGCCAAGCTGCCAGTGTTGTTAGTATCGCTTCGTGCTGGTGATGTATTATGGGGCCTTGGATTCCGTCTTTGGAGGCCGGCAAGGTGTCCTGCTAGTATCTTAGACCAACATGGCCGGTTTAGGGAAATGGGCACAGCGGCGGCTGCGATCCTGCTGGACGTTCTGGCAAAGTGTTAGTTTCGTGTGCTGATCCGCGGCGCCCAAAAAGAATATGTACGGGAATGGGGAGTACGATCCAACTAAATTGATCTGTCGATGGTGGGACCCGAGTAGGCGCCTTATTGGGCCTTCACCCATTGCCCCTTATTTGGCCTCTCCGAGGTCTCAACGTGTATACTCCACTGGCTTGTTCGAACCCCTGTTTCTTCCAGGTGTGGCAGAAGGCTTAGACCTAACCACCTAAGCAACCGCCAGCGCGATTGCACTGATCTGCATCTCTTCCAGAGTTTTTCCACCGTTGCTTGGGTTCCTCGGGTCTTAGATCTTACAGTCGATTCGCCACTAGACGCTGGAGTGTCGACCCCACGGAGTCACTGAGGTCGGTGTGCTTCAAGGCTGGCGGCGGCAGCGGCAAGAAGTGCCCGTTGCCCAGGTTAAAAGCAAGCTGGATCCACATTCCAATCGAGCCAGGGCTGGGTGCTGGAAGGAAACTGGCTGGCACTCGTCGGCTGGACGCCGCGGACCACCGGTGACGGTGACCGGTGGTGGGTGATACATGATGCATGGAATCTGGACGTATGGACGTGGCTATTGGGCCGGTCACCAGCTACTCGCATCTTCGGCGAGGCAATGCCGGCTGGTGGTGGCGCTGCTGGGCGCTGCGGCCTCCACTTGTGCCTCGCCCCGCCCGATCAGTGCACTCGAGCTGCTCTCGCCTGCTCCGGCACAGGGGCAGAGGCTATGCACGACGCTGATGCATGCTGCATGATGCATGATGGCCTTTCGGTGGCTGGCGTGGCGGGGCACTAACCGGTGATCCAGCTTGCAAATTGCTCGGGCCTGCGCGGAGTTAGCCGGTCGACTGGCCCGAGCCAGGGTCTGGCGGGCCGCACGGGGGCAGCAGCCTGCAGCAGCTGGGCATGACAATGTACGTAATGCGTCTGAGATTCTGCAGCGTAGTGCTGCCTGCGGATAGAATTGGTGCTGGTGCGTGTTTCGGAGGCGTGCGCGCGTCTCCGAGGCAGTCGGAAGCCGGGAGCGGGAAGCGGGCGGAGCGCACCGGGTGGCGCACGGCTGCCCCCGTGCGGGGCTATGAGCGCATCACGGGCGCCTGACTGCGGCGGCTGCGAACAGCAGCGCCAAGGGGCGTAGGCGCATGGGTGCGTGCTGGTGCGCCGCAGTCTGCCCTACGCGCGGGGCTGCTGGGCGTGAGACCTGAGGATCGAGAGCATCTGAGGCGTCCTGCCAGGCTCCCGAGAGACGGCGTGGCCAGCTGCGGCAGGCGCAGGCAGGCGGTCGAGTCATGCGTCGAGTCATGCGTCGAGTCATGCTAGGCATGCGTGGGCTGCCCGCGGCCGGCTGTGGCAGTGGGATGGGTGTGACATGTGACATGTGACATGTGACACATGCGGTGGCGGCTGGGAGCTTGGACAGGCATTAGCATTCGGCCTAAGCCTTAGGCCTAAGCCTTAGGCCTTAGGCATGAAGAAGCGCTAAGCATGGCTGCATGCATGCCGCATGCACGAACACCAGCATGTGAGATTGATGATTTGAACATCCGAGCTCCCCCGCAGCAGCCCAGCCAGTGCCTGCGCCGCACTAGCCCAGTGCCCCGCCCCCTCCACAAGCTATTAATTACACAGCGCTCAGCCTCAGCCGCCGCTTCTCTGCTGCGCTTGCTGCCACCACCACCACCGCCTCTCTCGCGTGCCAGCCCCCCGGCCATGCTCGATGCCATTCGTACGCGCGCGCTCCCCACAGCCACACTCCCTCCCAGTCCAAGCCTTCGTCCCAGACCCAGTCCAAGTCTTCGCCCCAGCCCCAGTCCAAGTCTTCGGCCCAGCCCCAGTCCCAGCCCCAGCAACAATCCCCGCCACAAGCCCAGACCGCCGACAAGCAGCAACCCAGCACGGGTCCCACCCGCAATGCGTCGCCTGTCGCCCGCCGCATGAGTCAGCACCAGCCCCGCCGCTCCTTCGCCTCCCCCCGCGCGTCCTTTGCCGCCTCTCGCCCCTCTGCCTCTGCTGATGCTTCTCCCCCCCGGTCCCCCCGCCACTCGTTCAGCGGCAGTCGCCTTTCGCGCAACTTGGGCTCCATCCGCCACAAGCTCCACCCCCTCCTCCACTCGGGTCCCCTGGGCAACCACTCGTCCCAGTCCCGTCTCAGCAGCAGTGTCGAGCCCGACTCGTCTTCTGTCCCTGAGGCTGACGCCGAGGGCAGTTCCGTTACCCGCGCAACCAATCCAGAAGGAAGCCGGAACACATTGAACCAAGCCTCCTCGGCTGCCAACCTCGCCGGTGGCGCCGAAATCCCTGCCCAGTTCCGCGACTTGTTCTCCAACAATGGCCGACTTCACGAGCCTGGCTCGGGCAACATTGCTCCGTATCCCCTCTTGCCCTCCCTGTTGCCCTTGTACGGTACCGCCACCAACACTGCCTGGACCGAGCCGATGTACACTATATTCGAGCTGCCCCTGCCACCAGCACGGCGACACGGTACGTCCCCGCCCCATCTCACGCCTTGTTGCTATTGCGAACTGACACTGACTTGCCGATGCGGTTGCAGACCCGGTTGAGAAGTGTGCCTACGTGGGCTATCTTCTCAATTCCCCCGACGGCAAGCAAACCTATGCGATTGCATGGGGCAACCCGCTTTGCCACCCGGACAACTACGCGTATGTGGCACAGCGGTGGGTGCACAAGGTTGAATCGGAGGGCAAGCGGCCGCTCTGGTCCTGCTGCTCGGAGGACTTTATGGATGTGCTTACCCGTGCACATCCGCACGTCATTGGGGACGAGCCTCTGGTGGGCGCTAGCAAGCTCAGTGCCGGTGCCAGCTTGGATTGGTCCGGGTTGACCTGCATCCATGAAGACGCGGTGGACCCGCGGCAGTTCCATGTGGACCAGACGGAGAAGTTTGTCCGGACCAAGTTGCGCAAGGCGCATCGCAAGGGGCTGCGGATTGTTGAGGCCCATGGCCGCTTCCCTGACCCCATTGTCGATGGCTCCTCGGCCCTCACACGCGCACAAGTGGAAGAAGGCATCTTGACCTGGAAAGAATCCAAGGCGGCCAAAGGGGCTCAAATCCATGCGTCCGATACGGAACCGTGGCGTGACCTGAGCCACCGCAAGTACTTTTACGCTGTTGCGCCCCGAACACCTCCGGAGGAAGAGGAGGCCAGGGCACCCGGCAAGCCCGCTGCCAGTGCAGGCAACCTCACTACGGGGGGAAGAGCACGGCGACGAGCCAGTCCAACTTGAGTGTGCCCAACGTGTTGCTGGACTACCACGAAGATGAAAAGGTGGTGGGGATGTGTGTCTTGGCACCGATTGCGGAGGGCAAGTATGTGGTCAAGTGGCTGTTGGAGTTTGACCAGGACGTCAAGGGCACGTCCGAGTGCTTGATTGTTCATGTGCTTGAACGGTTGCGCGATGCTGGCTCGCCCGATTGGCCGACGCCGTCCAAGAAACCAAAGGAAGAGGATAAGCCTCTGTCCAACCGTGAAAAGGCTCGTCGGGCCCGTAAGGCTCGGCAGGAGGCAGCCCAAGCTCAAGCTCAGGCTCAAACTCAAACTCAAACTCAGGCCCAGGCTCCATCACAGAACGGTCCTTCCACTTCGCAGGTGACCGAAGCTGGTACGAGTGCGGCCCCAGGCAAAATCATTGCAGTTCAGGCCCCTGTCAACACGCTTAACAGAGCCAAGCAAGCCGAAGAACCTTCGGCCACTGAGAATGGGAAGCAAGAGGGCAGTCCGAAGGGGCCACGCCAGCTTCTGACACAACGCCTTCACACACGCCCCAAGCGACGGTGCTCGCGGTGCCAGAGCCGACGCCGATGCAAGTCAAGTCGACCGCATCGAGCGTCGACACGTCCTCGGCTGCCTTGTTTCCTCTGCAGGGGGCGGACAAGGCGTCGGCCATTGGGACGAAAGCAAACGTCCCGTGTGCACTTCGCTCTCCTTTGGCATTTCGGGCGGGGAGTTGAAACCGGGTCGGAACATGCACGTGGGCCTGCGGTTTACCACCGTGACTGCCGCCTACAATGCTCTGAGCAAAACGTTCCACTTGGCTTCCAAGGGCTCGTTCCGGACCAAGTTTGGTGCGTCGCACGAGGTGACCAATTTCATCTGTTTCCCCCAAGGTCCCTGGGCTTCAAGATGATTGATGCGATTGTGGTGCGTTGAAGGAAGATCAGACGCAAGCGACGGACGTGGAGGCGATTTTGGCCAAACCCTCGTCGGACGCTGATGCTCCTACGCCCACGTCCGACTCGCCCCAGCCTACTTCCACACCGCTCCCACCTACGGCGGAGGCGTAATAATGCGTAAATCCCACCTTTGCCACAGATTAAATTCCATTCGTTGGAGCGTCAATCATCAGTCCATGGCGTGGCATCAAATTGGATCGCTGGTCTGGTCTGGTTTGCTTTGCTTTGCTTTGCTCTTTTTTTCTTCGCTTGGCTGTTCCTCTTCGTTTTGCTTTTGTTTCCTCTACCTTTTCCCATTTACCCTTTTACTTTCCTTACGACTACCCCGTTTCGCCCCATCTATCTTTCCTTGTCCCTCTTTTTTGCCCTGTCTCCTGGGCCGTTGGCGTTCCCTCACCTAGGTTTACATATGGCTCGGTCTGTCAGGTCGCGAATGTTGCCAATTGCCAGGTGCCCGCTGTTGGGCTCGATCTCTTTGCTTGGTTGGTAGCACCACTCTCCGTTTCTCGGTGGGTTGGGATTGGAGCTCGCAAGGGGCCGACACGAGATCCGGGCGTTGCCAGTCCTTTGCTGTATGCATGATGCATTTTATATGGTCCCGCAGACATGGCAATGCGGCTGCCTCTCGGTTTAAACTAATAATAGCTCTATGGCGGGCATGCTATGGGGAGGTCGTGAGGCGTTTGTTGGAGGGTGCGCTGGAATCGGCAAGTGGTGTTTTGATGTTGATGTTGATGTTGAGGTGGAGCGTTGACTGCTGCTTGCTGATTAATGATTGGGCTGCTGACTTGGCGAGAACAAAAGCGGCAGTGGGATCTCAGTGTGGGAACGCTGACTGGGACTGCTGACTAGGTGAGCCCAGAAAGCAGGCAATCAGCCAACCGAAGAAACCCCAGGCGGAAAGAACAGAAAGAAACGAAAAAAGCACGCGCAGAAAAATTGAAAACTGTTCGCCTTGAGCCAGAGCCTGAAGCTCCGGCGCAAGTCTAAGTCCCCAGCCTGGCTGGAGGTTAGCCACACGCACTCGCTCTGCTCGCCCAGGTGTTGCTTCAGCCGGCCGCGCCTTTGTGCCGGTTACTCCCACCACCGTTTCTCACGCCCCCCGGCGTTCGGCTGAGCACGCGCACGCCCCTCCAGCACGCCCTCCGCCACCCCCCCCCCCGCCCGGCCATCTGGCACGTCCCCTCCCCCCTCTCCCCTCGCACCATGAGCGACTCGGGCTTGCCAACCGACAACCCCTCCTGGGGCGGCTCCACAACGAAGACTTGGGCGTCAGAATCATGGGCCGCAGTGCGTCCGGGCAGAGTCGGCGTTCTGCCTTCCACACCTCGAGCCCCGCCGACGTGCTTAGCCCCCCGCCTGCATCCGACCCTGCGCCCGCCTCCGACTGGAGGAAAACGATGAACGACTTGGTGCGGCAGTGGTCGGACGAAACCCATTCGCCGCTACAAGAAAATATCCCTCCCCCCCCGTCAACCGCTTCCGGACGGCCCGGGCCTTTCCCAGCGCGCTACGGTCCAGGTCAAGCGGTTGGCCTACCACATTGTGGCGCACAAGTTGCGTTCGACCGGGCCCGAGTGGGCACAGCAGATCGCCTTGGCCTTTGGCCAGATCGAACAGGTGGCGTTGGCGTTGGGGGAGGAAGTGGTGCGCGTGGCGGACGAATCGCGCGGGATGAAGGAAGAGTTGTACAATAAACTCTTGTTGGGCGTTACCAATGCGCTGGCCGAGTCCAACAAGGAGAGGTGCGCAACCAACGTGCCTGGTCGGCCAATACCGAGGAACGGATCCAAGCGCTGGAAAACGATTGGCGCTTGCGCATCGAGGCGATGGAGCAGGCACAACAGACTGCCTTGGAGCAAGTCCAGAATACAGTGCAGGGCGATATCAAGATGCGTGCGTTGGCCGAAGTCAAAGCCACCTTGCTCTCCCGCGCCTCCTTGTCCTCCGCGCTGGAGGAACTGGGGTGGACCAGCGGAGGGAGCAAGGCCATCCAGGTGAGCGCGATGCGGTGGGTACGGGATATGGTACCCCAAGAAATGGACCGCATTCGGGGAGAGGTGAAAGCCGAGCTTGTGCCCCTTTGGAAAATCAAGTGCGCACAGCGATGGAGAAACAAGTGCAGCCCTTGGTGCACACCGAGGTGGAGAAGGAGATGCATCGGGTGATCCGTGCCGAGCTCGAACAGAACATTCGTCCATATGTTTGCACCGCACTCGCCAACGAGCTCCGCCCGCTCGTCCAAACCGAGATGGAAAAGGAAGTGCAGCCGTTGCTCCCAACAGGAAGCGCAGAAAGCTACCCAGGCTTCCCTCGAGCGGGCACGGCCGTCCTTGCGAGATGAAGTACGGACTATGGTACAGGACGAACTGGCACGATTCAAGTCGACCCAAATCAGGCAAACAAGTGCGAGCTGCCCCAGGTTTCTTCACCAGCTCAGCAGGCCCAACCGGCCCCAACGGAACAGGTCAAACCACTGGTTGACCCAACGCAACAGGATCTACGCGATCTGGAGGAACGGCAGGCGCAGCAGGCTCAAGAGGCCATGTTGGCGCACGAAGACAGGTTGGGCCTTGAGGCCCGACTGGTGCACGAGGCCAAGTTGGTACGGGATGCCAAACTAGCGCGGGAACGAGAAGCCGAACGGGCACGACAAGCCGAACTGGCACGAGAAGCCGAACAGGCACGAGAGGCCGCCGTGGCTGAGCAGGAAACAAACACTAGAGGACAGTCTTGCCCGTATGCAAGCCAGGTTGGCGAAAGAGCTTCGGCAGGCAGAAGCTAGGCTGACACAGGAGGCCAAGCTAGCACAGGAGGCCAAGCTAGCACAAGAGGCCAAGCTGGCACAAGAGGCCAAGCTAGCACAGGAGGCCAAGCTCGCACAGGAGGCCAAGCTCGCACAGGAGGCCAAGCTCGCACAGGAGGCCAAGCTAGCACAAGAGGCCAGACGGGCAGAAGGGCCAAACTGGCTGAAGAGATCAAATCAGCTCAGCGAGCTCAGCAAGTTCAACAAAGCAAGCTGGCTCAACAGGTCGAGCCTTCGATCACGACGCGGCAAAGCTCGCAAGTTGAGTTCGACAGTCATGGAGCAGTTCTTGCCTCCCAACAACGCTCTTCTAGCTTGACTGCGGCGGAGACGACGGGCTCTTCAATGTCATCCCATCCTTTTATCCTCCCACCCCCTTCTGCTCGTCAATCCGCACCCACGTCGAAGTCTGCGTCGCCGTCAACTGCCGAGGGTGGGCCCCGTTCCCAGGCCGCTGTCGTCCGCCCAGCTCAGGATCCGCCACCGGTCGTTCCACCGATACGCACGACGAAGATGCTGGCCAATGGCTTGAAGCACAGCAGGCGATCCATGCATCTCTCTCTGGCGCGCAACTGCTACAAACAATCTCAGCGGCTTTGCCTCTGGGCCAGCGTCCCATTGGTACTCCAAGCTTACCCAGGCATTTGAGCAGGACTCGGAAATGAGCTGGCCCGAGTTTGTCCAGCTCTTTACCGATCGGTTCTCTGACGACCAAGGCATCAGATGGACCCTGCCCCCTGATGCACCTTCTAAATCTTTGGCCTCAGTTCCTGCTTCAACAGCTCCAACTCTCACTCCATCCCCTTCGGCTCTCCATCCCCCTTCCTCCAATACGCAAGGGGCACAACAAGTGCTAGCCCCCGTCGATCAACGGCCCACGTCCGGCCCATTCGCTCTCCTTCCCCGAAACCACGCCCCCCTCGCCTATCCACCACTCTGCCCCATTTCCTCGACCCGCTTCGCCTGAACTAGCACCCGCGCCATCCCGCAGACGGTCGAGCGTGGAGCCCAATGGCTCTACGTCCAGGCCGCCATCTCATCGAGCCCCCCGCCGAAGTCCTGCTCCCAACAGGGCCCTGTCGTCCGACTACCCCCCTCCCAAAGCCCGCACTTCCTTCTCCCCTCCACCCTTGGACTCGGAACACCCCCACCCTTCCGCCCACGCCGAAGCAGATGGGGCGAACGCTCATCCCACTCACGTATGGAGTGGGACAGGCACCTTCCCTCTCGCTCTTTCTCGCGCGGCACAGACAGCCCCGGCCGGCACGACCACTCGCGGTATGACCACGACCGGTACGATCACGACCGGTACGACCACGGCCGATACGAGTCTGACCGAATGGACCGCGAGAGGTATGGCCGGACGATACGACCGCGAGTGGCGCGGTACATCGTCACGGTACGACTAATGAGCGGTTACGATCGTGAGCGCTATGGTCCTGAGCGGTACAGTGCGGAGCGGTACGAGCGGCGAGGACGAGCGGGCGAGGGCCAGCGGGCTAGGGACGAGCGGTCGGGGACGAGCCTGAGCCACCGCGGCCTTCTTCCCGCCACAGTTCTGAGGCGCACGACGTGCCCATCCCCCCTTGCGTCTCGCTGCAATCGGCCAACGCCGGGACTCGCCTGCGGACACGGAGGAACGCCGCGGCTGTCGGACCGGCTGTGGATGCCCGCCGACCCAATTTGCAACGAGTGTGGCGATGCGCATTACTAGAGACGAGCCTGTCCGCCGCGCCGGCCGAGCGTGCCGGACCAGCTCGCTCTCACCGCTCTTCCGCCCAAGCTACCTCGTCTCGTTCGTCTCGTTCGTCTCGTCGCCCTTGGCGCCAGGCGCGCGTGGGTAGAGCGAATGCGCCGAGCGGACCGAGACCAAACGACGCCGCATCGAGTGACCTGTTTCGCCCTCCACTTTTCCTCTTCTTTCTTTCCTCTTTCTTCTTTCCTTCCTCTTCTTTCTTCTTTCTTCTTCCTCTTTCCTCTTTCCTCTTTCTTGGTTTCGCTTGGGAACGACCGCTTCTCCTCCATCGCCTTTCCGACCACACCCCCCACCCTCCCGTTGGTCCGCTACAGGTGCGACGACTTTGTTTCCCTTGCCCCATAGTCCCCAAGACTTTGGTCCTCGTGAGGCCATCCTCCAGAGTCACTGGATCCCGCCATCTTTCGGAACAGGTAGGAACGGCGCTCTGCATCTTCGACACTTTCTGTGCGCCCGCCAAGTCGTTGAATAGGCCGATCGCCCCGCGCCAACTTTCGTATTTCGCCCTTGTTACTTTCCTTCCTCGGTTTTTTGGCTCCTCTCGTCCACTCGTCCGTCTCTTCTGGTTTGGTTCAAGATAGAAGGAGGAGGCTATCCGCTGTGTCCATTCGATGTATTTGGTTTCTTAGACTCAACAGTAGATGCCACCTACCCCGTTTTTACAGTCTCACTATCGACAGCTGTGGGCATGCAGTGTACCGCGGATTTGAGGAGCGAGGATAGCGGAAATCGTGGCGGGGAGAGGAGGTAGGGATAGCAGGGGCGGGAGCCGGGGCATGCATGGTTGGTGGGGGGGGGAGGGGGCTAGTTTGGATGAGCGCAAGACAACTACCGACCAACATGAGCATGATGCATGAGGCAAGCATGGATTCCATTAAAGAGCACGGATCGATACGGGCCACCAAAAAAGGAATTAGCGGATCACTGCAGGTTTGACCTCCTTTACTCGCGCTTGTACTGGCTTGGTAAACTCTTGCTGCAAGGTTCGGGTCAGCACCCGAGTCAAACAAGCAAGGCAAGATAAAGGCCCAGGAGAGGGAAGAAGAAGAAGACACGTACGTTGACCGTCAGCAGCTTGGTGTTGGTGCCGGGCAATCTTGTTCCAAGGCTCGGGGTTGTCCTTGTGGTTCCACACAATCGTCGGACCCTGCGACAAGCGTAGAGGTACCACATCGCCGGCAAACGCGCCGCCGGTGATGACGTAGATGGGCACGCCTCGGGGGCGTACCAGTACTTTTGAACGCGCGCAGGCCGGCCGACATGGTAGAAAGGAGAGGTGGAGGTTGGAGGGGAGGTGGAGGAGAAGAGGGAACGGCGGCTGGAGCGGCGATTTTTAATCGTCCCGGACCCCGCCGGGCCGAGCAGGGAGGGCTGGGAGCTGCATCATGCATGCGACCTCAGATGCGGTGCGCAGGCATGGGAAAGCAGGCGCATCACCCGTCACCCGCCGCCCCATCGGGGGCCGCCGGCGCGGCTGCTGTGTGCCCCTGTGCCCCCGCGCTGCGTTCGGCTCGGGACAGCGCCAGTGCGCGGCCGCGGCTCCCCGCACCACAGCTTGACCCGGCGGGGGATGCCAGCACGGTGGCTGGCCTGCACCCAGCCCAGTGTGCGGGCTCACAACCCAAAGTTTCAAAGCCCCAGGCGCCCGGCGGCTGCCCAGCGTCCGCGCTGGCGGTCCGCCTGCCTGGCCCCGTTCCGCCCCGCGCTTTTCAAAACGGCGGAAACGTAAACAAATCCGTCGCCCAGCACCCAGTCACTGACAGCGCCCACGCAGCACAGGCCGGCACTCGGTGCTCGACGCCCTCAGGGGATATGACATGGTGACAACCGCCACGCAAGCCGCAGGGCGGCTGCTAGTCGATGATAGATACGTAAGTTGTAACTCACAGGGCCGTCCGTGTGATGTCGCATGTCACATGCCGCTGTCACGCGGGCTTGTTCAGCTGCAAGTGATGCTAGTGACGCGCAACACGCTACGCCACTCCGGGTACGCCGCTGCTGCCATACGCCTCGCTCAGGACGAAGCAATTGGAAATGGGAGCGAGATCAGCCAACGATGAGATCGATGAGATTTGACAGCTGCTACGCCACGGTGCTCCGCCTCTCGGAGGCTATCTATTGACAAACATCTTGTGTGTAATACAGGGGCTGAGGACGGAGGCGTCCCCTCAAGCTCCTCAAGACTTGATCCCTTAGCAGGCATTCCCGCAACCGAGTGCCAGCACGGCTACCCCCACGTTACCCATTCCGGTGTCCACAGCTATTCTTTACGACCAAGAGTATAGCCCAAACAAAATGCAATGTGGCGGCGACGCCGTGGAAGTGCATCCCGGCTCTCTGCAGTGGCGGCGGTGGCTGGCTCCCTTGGACGTGGAGCACTACTAACCGACCTCACTAGCCCCGAGGCTCCGCAGGCACCAAAAACTGGTGATGCACGCACAGCCACGTAAGCCCCAGCGACTAATAGTCTGCTCCTGTGGCTCTCATCCTGCTGCCATCACCAACGCCTATCTCGCGCCCGCAAGAGATCGCCTACGCTACTACTGCCCTATTATACACTTCAGCATCCATTGCGGTCTCCATAGGCGGGTGGATCAGGGCATCGCTCCAGCTCCACACGCGTCACTCCAAAAAACAATCGCCGCAGCCCGATCCACACCTTCCACACCTACATGGCAAGCCAGCGGTGCCGGCCAAGCCTTCTCGCCTGGCGATAGATCAAGCCAAGCTTCAGTCGACCACCAAGGGAACGGTTGAAAAGGGCTGGATATCTCACTGGTGTTGGTGTGGAACCGTTTCAGGTCACCCCCCGTCCCGTCCATCTTGAGAGGCAACAACGATGCCTCAGATTGCTCCGTTGTTCTCCTGATCTAACCTACGGGGCCACGGCCGGTGATCCGTTGCTAAGCAATGCCAACCCAGCTGGCACGGTCGATGTACCCTCCGAGACTGCGCTCTGGTGAACCCCTGCAAAAGTCCCTCGAAGAATCAGTGGAACAACATGATTCATGCCCAGCACAGTTCGCCACACCAAAAGAACCAGGCCCTAGCTCGGTTCCAGTCGTAGGGAAGACGGATCTGGCAGGACGGTCCATTCCATGAGGTCATACGAACTCTTCTGCGTTCTGTGCAAGGAGGATGCCGATGCAAGAAGAGGCGGGTGTGCGGGGCACGGGAGGAGAGAGAAAATGAGCCAGAGGCAAAGAAGGAGCAGTTGGGAAAAAGGGAGAGCCTAGGAGTCCAAGACCGTGCTGAGCGAAACTGCCGGCATGCTGCGTGGACGCTAAAAGTTGATCAGGTCGTTGGTGATCACATACCACGTTCCTGCCGCTGCCGCTGCCGCGACAAGGGCGAGAAGGAGGGCAACCAACGGCAGGGACACCTGAGGCATGCGCGAGGTAGACGCCTTGGCTTGCGCGCAGCTGGGCATTCTCCGCTTGCAGCTGCGGGATGGATGGGGACGTCGGGAGCTCCTCCGCTTCTTCCTCGGGCACCACTGCCGAGGTAGGAGGCAAGTAGGCCACGCGCAACTTTTGCTCGCTAATCTCGGATTTGTTCACCGACGCCCAAAATTCCGTAGGAGGGAGACTGGTAGCGGTGGGACTGGCAGGCGCGCTCTGTACCAGAAACTTGTCCCGGCACTTGGCACTGAGCAGCGGTTCCTCCGCCATGGCCTGCAGCATAATCAGTACCTCGGCCGAACCCCCGGCAGGCACAAAGCCAGTATTGGGCTTGACGCAGTACTGCTTGGGCGCGGTCGTCTTGATTTTGAAAGCGATGGGGTGAGAGTGTGGGTTGGTGATGGTCAACGGTTGCGTGCCCAGGCGGGTCAAGGGGCCGGGAAGCCCAGTTGAGAGGGCGGATCGAGTCTGGGGAGAAGGCGAGTGAGAGGGCAGGGATGGGAGGGTGCAGGGAGACAAAGGGAGAAAGGACGTACTTGACAGCCATAACGACGATCGAAGGTGGCTGGTGGCAGAGGTGGAGAAGACGGTGGTGGGGCAAGCTTCAAGCGCCTGGCGTTCAACAAAGCTTGACAAATTGGCGTGGCGTCCTGTCGCGCCTTTTGCTGAGAAGGGGTTGAACGTTGAAACCGCTTGGACCGCCAGCCAGCCCCCCAGCCCCCCCTCTGGCGCTCAGGCGCTCAGGCCGCCGGGTATCACCCACACTGCCCTACTGCCTGGCATGCGCACACGACCTAGTCTACATCACAGTGTTCCTCGCCAAGGGGCTGTGCCCAGATGTGATCATGTTGGGCTCGGTTTCAATCGTTCACCTGCTGCTGTTTGGTAGATAGACTGGACGCGCGCGCAAGCCTTCTGGGTGCTCCCCCAGGTCCCTCCCCTTTGAGATGGCCCCGAGGTTGAGGGTCTATGTCGCATTCGGCCGAGGATTGGTAGCCCCTGGAGGACACCTACCCCTGGACCAAGAAAGAGATAGGCACCCTCCAACTGGCTCAGGTGAGAGCGCTCAGCCAGCCTTCAGTGGCGCATGCGGGGCCGCAGAGTTGAAGCTACTAAGTACTAACCCCCGGGAACGTTTAGCGATTACTGCCAACACTTCTACACTTTTGCAGTATTTATGTTTTTCCCACTTGGCACCACCTCTCCCTTGTGTCAACCAGCGCGTGAGGGTGCGCTCAGATAGATAGCTGCTGCGGTGCATCATTGTGTGTGCAAGGGTTGGGAGAAGCGTAAGGGGGAAGCCCGGTGCCCCCCGAGGGCAGCCTATCAATCCTCCAGCCAATGATCATCCATAGCAACAAACATTGGAAGGAAGAGGGGGGAAGGGGCTATCAGTACATGGGGGGGGGGGGGTAGGAAGGGGTACACTACCCTCCACAGAACAGAGGGGGGAGCAGGAAGCACGCCGCACTCCGAATCCAATCCCATTTTAGCCGCGCCGCTTGAGGTTGGTCGAGAGCCACTCCAAGCCTTCGTACAATCCATCGCCCGAGGTAGCACAGGCGCTTGGATGTACCACTGCCGGTTGCGCAACGAGTGCAGGCCAGCTTGTCGGTGATCTCGGCCGCGTTCATGGCGTTGGGCAAGTCCTGCTTGTTGGCATACACCAGCAACAGGGCATCCCGCAGCTCGTCCTCGTTGAGCATCCGCTGCAGTTCCTCTCGCACCTCGGAAATTCGCTGCCGGTCGTTCGAGTCAACAACGAAAATAATCCCTTGGGTGTTTTGGTAATAGTGCCGCACAATGGACGGATCTTGTCTTGACCACCAACGTCCCACACAGTGAAGGAAATGTTCTTGTACTCAACCGTCTCAACGTTAAACCCAATCGTGGGGATCGTCGTCACAATCTCTCCCAGCTTGAGCTTGTACAGGATCGTCGTCTTACCAGCCGCATCGAGACCGACCATCAGGATGCCTACAGAAAAGTGTTAGAACTCTCCCTTCGTTCGTCGACCCTTGGTGCTTCTCGTAGTGCGAAGCGCTCACCCTAATCCCCTCCCTCACGCCCCCTTTCCTTGTCATCGTCGCAAGGCGAGCAGGACAAGCGGCATTAAGGAGCCACGCGGGCCTGTTGCGCTCGGGGCAACGGCAGGATTGGAGGGGGGGGGGGGAGGGGAGGGGACGATGCAGGACCAAAGACTGGGGGAGGGAGGACGTACGCATCTCCTTCTTGCCAAACAGGCCGCTGAGCAGCTTCGAGACCGAGAGACCCATGGTGAACAGTCGTTGCCGGAGGTGGTGGTGGGTGGCGCTAAGGTGGGTCGGTTGTGTGGCAGGAAGCGCGGCCGAGGGGGGCAGGGGGCGAGGGGCACCAGGGCTGTGAGCCTGCCGAGCGTCTCGCTCGCTGGCCCCTCGCCGTGCCTTGGAGGGAAACACTGCGCCCTGGCAGACGCACGGCTGCGCGCCGCGTAGGGTTAGGCGCGCGTGGACGACGTGCCACTCCCGGCCACTCCCCCCGCGGCCGAGCAGCGGGGAGGAGGCACAGCGCCAGCCCAGACGCGGGCACTGAGGCAATGCCAGGCGCGCGAGATGCATCGCAGAGCTGGCCGCTCCACCGCCTGAACATTTCATCCTGCACGCGTGGCAGTGACCAGTGACCTTCTTGGCCGCTTGCCTCAGAAGCTCTCGCTAAAAATCTCCATCTCACCCCTCTCATCCTGCCCCCCATCCGTTGTGTCTTCGATCCACACGTGTTCAACCCGACGAAAGAAAAAGACCGACGGCGGCCGATACATTCGTCCTGTCAACAAAACGGGTATGCCCTTGGGGCGGGAAGAGTGTCGCCTCTCACCCCCTCCCCCACCGTTCCATCCTCCAGACCACAACGTGCATGGCTTGACGGTCAATCGGGCCAAAGAGATCAGCGTTCAGCCGCTCAGCGTAACAGCATGTCGGTACAGCGGTGGTTACGCCTCCTCCACAATGGTCCCCAGATCCATCCTCCTGTGGGTTCCATGTGAACTTAGGGCCACCCAAAGGAGTCCTTTAAGGCACGTCCCTACAGGGGGAGGCGTGGTATCAATCATGGTCCACCTCATAGGACGATGTTCCCTGAGGTCCGATGATGCCAAGAGGCTCCACGTGCTGGTAGGGTCAACGCGGCTGTAGGGGGTGGTTCGCTTGGGTGGTGAGAACCACAACAGGAAGAAAAGGGAGGACAACCCCTATCTTTGGGGATACGAACTGGGAAAGAGTTGGTACCAGAAACACATGATGAATTTAGGCCAAAATGGAAGAAGATGCCAAAATTCCAAAGCAGAAACCGAGGCACAGGGCACGGTAGCGCCACAGAGGATGGAAAGTGCACGAGCGGGGAGGGGGGCAGAGAGCAAATATGAAGCGGAAAGAGCAGTAGCAGACCCTGCACTTCACCCGTTAGCCAAAACAGAGACCAGATGCTGCGCATATGTACTAGAGTCTGCGGGAAGGGTAAGTAATAGCGTATGCG
The DNA here is from genome assembly GCA_003971905.1 of Moniliella sp. 'wahieum'. Taxonomy (NCBI): domain Eukaryota; kingdom Fungi; phylum Basidiomycota; class Moniliellomycetes; order Moniliellales; family Moniliellaceae; genus Moniliella; species Moniliella sp. 'wahieum'. The sequence continues at coordinate 317,738 of RSEE01000038.1, read as the reverse complement.
CTATACAGCATGTGCGCGTTACCCTCATTGTCGCCGCGGGTGACCTCGGGGGGGAAACGAGTGTTGCCATGCCTTCCGGATGGAATGCAGTACACGCATCGCATATGTAGGCAAAGCTGATGTGGCCCTTCTCTCCTGCTGGATCGACTGGTGACAGGAAGGCCAATATGTAGGTGCAGGCGGAGAGGGGAAGGAGAAAAAAAACGTTGATATTACATGCGGTGGTGTCGGCTGTCTGATTGCGTTTTTGAGGTGCGGGTGTGGGAGTGGCCAGGGGCAGCGGCGAGCTCTAGGCGTGTTTACGTGTTTCCTACCAAGTCCCGCATCCATAACACTGGATCGTGTTTCGACGGGCAGCCAGGTTGGGATGGTTGACGTTGGGACGTTGATGAAAGACGGATTGAAGTGGTGTTCCTAAAAGGAAGATATATAGAGATCAAACAGAGTATTATACCCCGGGTGTACTGGGACCCAGCGCGTGGGTTGCACGAACTGGGATTGCACCGAACCGGAGAAGTTTTGGGACTGCTGACACTGGCATGTGCATGAGCACCACCCGCCTCTCTTGGAGCTTGAAGCTTCAAGCTTCAATCTCAAGGGGGGGAGGCGGTTCCATGGAATTCCGTGGGACTGGGGTTGAACGTTGAACACGTTGAACGTTGAACTGACGCGTGACGCGTGGCGCGATGTCGAGAGCGCGCGCTGAGCGCGGAGGCTGAGCGCTGAGCGCTGGCTGAGCTCTGGGCGCTGAGCAGCGGCGCGTGTCGCTGGACGCTGAGGCTGAGCTCACTAGGCCAAGCCACCGCCAGCATATCCGCGCGTCACGCGTCACATCCGCGTGCGGTGTGCTGGCGCTTGCTGCCGTAGCGCGTGAGCCGCCTGGCCCTGCGCCACGTGGGAGTTCGCTCGGGTCCGCCCGGAACAGGCGGGTGCGCCTCGCTGCCCCTGTGCTGAGACGGACCGGCTGGGGCGGGAGACGGGGCCGGGCAGGCGCGGGGTGTCCACGCATGGGAGGGGAGGATTCGATGGGTAGATGACTGGGTGTACGGCGGCTCAGCTCAGACCGCTCAGGCTGAACTGAGCTCAGCGCGCGCACGCTGGGCAGCGGCTCACGTCCATCAGAATGACACCAAGCGCTCAGCGCTGCTCCGCGTTGGGTTACCTTAAGGGGCGGGGTGAGGCCGGGGGCCGGTGACCGGTGGGGCCTGAGATCAGGCGTGTTAGGCGCATTTCCCAGGCGGCAGCCGGCGGCTGTGTTCTGGTGGGATTGGAAATGGAGATGGGACGCGGGTGGGAGCGCGGGCGCCTCGGCGGCGCAACTGTGTCGAGGGTTGAACTCAAGGTTGAACAACGTCGAGGTTACACGGGCAGGCAGCAGGCGGCAGCCGAGAGGGCTCGAGCCACCTGCTGCCTCTCTGATCCGCTGCCTCGTCCGCACAGACCCACGCGCCAGTACATTATCCATCCCCCACGGCAGCACCCGATATCGCTGTCACAGATGCCCTCTTCTCCCTCTCCTCCGCCGCCATGCTCCCCTCTCCTGCCCACGCCCAGCCCCCGCTCTACCCCATGCCCCATCCCCCTGCCACCCCAGCCGCACCCCTCCGCACCCTCCCCAGCTGGCTGCGCCGCCCTCTGCCCCCGCTGCCGAACCCAAGGCGCGCAACAAACCCGGCCGCAAGCGGTGGAAGATGTCCGGCCAGCAAACGCGCCGCCCAAATCGTGCCTCCCAACGCGCCCTATCGCGAACGCCAGCAAGCCCATCTACATCAGCTCGAAAACCCAGGTAAAGACATACGAGACCCAATTTGCCCTCCTCAAGCACACGTCGACTCGCTGCTCGCCGAGAAGGACGTTGAAGCAGGCAATGTCGCCCTGCGCACTCTGTACAACCCACCCGGCCTCCCCTTCCTCGAGCTCCTCGGCCTCCTCGGACCAGCCCGCTGCCCTCCCGCCTGCGCCCCCTCCCACACACGACGCGTCCCAAAACCATGCCGACAAACCACCCCTACTACTACCCCACCGCCCGCACCCACCACGACCATCCTCCCACCCATTCCGACTCGATGTGCCTCTCGTTCCTAGCGATGCCGCTTTCGGCCCTCGAGGTCTGTCCCTGCCGCTCACTGCCTTTCCTTCCCCTACCTCCCTCGCACCGTTCTCTTGGACCAAACGGGACGCTTCCTCATCGCCCTCGCGCATCCAACGCGAATCTTCTGCGGTAGTTCCGACGGCCCTGACACGCACCCCCTCCGCCCGGACTATGGCGATGCACGTCCCGCTCTCCTCGCTCTCCCTTGCTCCGTCCTTGTACGTTCTCCCCTGGCCCCCCTCTGCCGCATTGGGCGAGAACAGATGCCATTCGCCGGGTCCCCTGGCATGGAGCTGGAGAACCAGGGACAGCCCCCTCCCAAGCAGGAGGGGAGGACAAGGGAACGTGCGGCGTATGTGGTGCATCGTCGGTTTGGAGTGTATGTACCTGTGCTGGTGAAGACTTGTTCGACTTTGATTCCGTCTCGGAAGAGGAAGTGAAGTGGGGAGGGAGACCGGTGCTCTTGCCTCGCTCGGAGGAGCAGGAGCGGGAACAGGGACAGGAGCGGGAGCAGGAGCGGGAGCGGGAGCAAGAATGGGAGCAGGATCCTGAATCACTTCGTTCCTTGCCTCCTACAGACTTCCCCGATCCTCCCGAGGAACTCCCGTGTCTTCCCAATCCTCCTATCCCTCTCTGTACCCCGCGCAAGACGAATGCATTCCACAAACATCTACGCTCCGAAGCCGATCCGTGCGATACGGAAACGACGAAACGCACCTGCATCCAATCCCCGTCCTTGATCCAGTCGGCGGCTTAACCGGGGAGACTGGTCCTCCTTGTCGTCTGACCTTTTTCTGGACCCCTTGGGTCTCCTGCCCTTGAGCTTCAAGACGACATCCTCATCTTTCCCTCGTCCCTCGAGCCGTTGCTTTTCACATTAATCCTTTCTTTCCCTCTTCGTTTTCCTCGTCCATTTTTCTTTGCGTTTTTTCCCTTCTTGCCCCCTTCGCCTTTCGTCTTGTATGATCGAACTCTATCATTTCCCCCCTCGCTTTACCCCCCCTCCCCCGCCGCGTCTCTTCCCAAAAGAAAAAACGGTGCGCCTCGATCTCATCTGTACTGCCCACATGACCAAAATGACCGATATCTTCCTATTGCCAACCAATGCTCTTGCGTACGCCTCCCCAACGACCGCTTTCGACTCTTGACTTCACGGGTTTCGGCTGGGTAGCGAGGGGAAACAACTGGCCCCGATAAAATAGAAGACCTGTAGCCCAATCAGACAGACAGAGAGGGTGGGGGGCTCTCTTCGTACAGGACCTTTCTTCATTCTGTGACGACTTGCGTCCGACTCCCCCAATCCTCCCCCATTCCAAGTAGGCAACACCCTCACGCTCGGAACTATGTTTTGGAATAGACCAAAACGGGCAGGCTGCTCTCGATACCACCTCCCCCGGTCTTTATGTCCTCAGTGGGGGGCCTTTTCTTTTCGCCAAGCCCTCCCACCACACACAACATTTCCTTCCAGCTTCAGGTCGCAGGTTCGTCCATTCTACTATGGGTCGACGTTACCTAAATGGATTCGAGAGGTTGTCAAGAACAGTGGTTATTGCGGCTTTTGAAAAGCTTGAAGCTTGACGGGCAATTGACATCCTTTTGCCTTCCTCTGTTTGAAGCTTGAGTGTGCGAACCGACATGCGCTGACAGCAACCATGGGATGTGCGAGGCTGGTAGCCAAGAAGGGATTCTTGGGCCCCCCCAAGTTTCGCAAAAGCGATGGATTCAGTAGGTCCTATATAGGTAGGTACTCGCTGTGCTCGTTGGATTCAGGGCGTACAGTCGTGTGTTGTGCACCGAGCAGAGACCCCTCACCGGGTGCCAGAGGCCCACCTTGTCGGATCGACAGGGCAGGCGCAGGGGCAGTGTGGGCGGGCCGATGCGGTGAGCGTGGTGCGTGCCAAGTCAGGTGACGCGTGGTGCATGGCATGGATGGAGGATGGATGATCTGTTTATCACGTGTGCAAGGGGGGATGCAAGGGATGCATGCAAGCGCCCTCTGCTTGTACCGTTCCGACGCGCCGGATATATGCCGACTGCTGCCGTGATATAGATAGGCGAAGGCAGGCGACGGCGAGGCTAGCCCGGGTGGCACTGCGTTAGGAGAAGCGTCCTGCTGCATCATCATCATGCATCCGCGTCGCATGCATCGCGCATCCAGCTCACCTGCCGCCTTTTGGCAACACGGGCCTGTTCGTGCTGCTTCGGTCACCGGTCGCCATATATCACCTCTGTCACACTCTCGCCATTCTGAGCTCTTTGATCCTACCGCCGGCCCCTCCTCTCCCTCCCGCCCCTTTAGACCAAGGCACCGCCCAAGCCCTTCCTCTTCTGGCACCACCACCCCTTGCTCTCCCTTCGCTCCTCCCCCCCAGACACACACACACCAACCATGTCCAAGTTGTTCAAGAAACTGTTTGGCAAGAAGGACAAGAGCACCTCCGGCTCCGCGGCTCCCTCCCAGGCCTCGTCCACCACGGCCAGCACGCCTGCTACCCCTCCTCCGCTCCGGCGAGCAAGTCTGCTGCAGCCCTGCTGCTGCGCCGGTGCTGGTACTGCCACGTCTGCTTCTGCGGCCAAGACTGAGTCCAAACCGGCAAGATTGCCATTATTGGCCACTCGGTACGTGTCGCGAACAGCCCCTCAAAGAGAGAAGGTGAACTGACATGATCCAATGGCCAATGGACAGCTGTGGGGCCACATTGACGAGCTGGTCAAGGCCGCCGCGGAGGGCGTCAAGTCGACGGGTGCGACGGTTGAGATCTTTAGCTTTGGCGAGACTCTGCCCTCCGACGTACTTGCCAAGATGCACCGCACAGCAACCCTACCGTCCATCACGCCCGACGCGCTGAAGGAGTTTGATGGGTACCTTTTGGCTGCTGGCACTCGCTTTGGCCGTCTTCCTTCCCAGGTCGACACGTTCTTTGACCAGACTGGCGGGCTGTGGGCCACGGGCGCCTTGCTGGGCAAATTTGCAGGCTTGATTACTTGCACTGCTGGCCAACACGGCGGGCAGGAGACGACGTTTGTCACGACGCTGCCTTGGCTCGTGCACCACGGCATCAACTACGTCCCGATCGGGTACCAGTTTGAAGAACTGTCCAACACTGACGTTGTCGAGGGTGGCACGCCGTGGGGGGCCTCGACACTGTCCAAGTCCGATGGGTCGCGCCAGGTCAATGCGGACGAGAAGCTGGTGGCGGAGAAGCAAGGTGCCTACTTTGCCAACATTGTTGGTACTTTCAAGAAAGGATCGGCTTAACATCACCCACTTGTCGCTGGCATCCGCATTCCCACCCTTCCACCCAGGCCTTTGTCCCCTAGCATCCGTCGTACCCCTTTCAACAGTGAGGCCATCAGGCACGTTGCGCGCGTGCTTGTCCACCGAATCTTCGGGCAAGCCCCCCCGCCTCCCGTTGCCCAAGCCCTCGTCTCTACTAGATAACCCGTGCAACGGAGTCACGACTATCTTTCTTACTATCTTTCTGTATGTGCCTCTGCGCTGCTGTGTAGGCAGCTTGTGTGGGCATCCATTTCGAGACATTATGAATACTATCCACTCAGACCTTGCTTGAATTCTACTGTAGTGGTGGTGTGTATTGTACGTTCTCAATTACGGTCATCTAGTTAGATCGTTACAATAGCGATCTGAATCATGTCAAGTAGCCCAACATCGAGGGTCGGCGAAAGGAAGGAGGAGAGATGTACATAACCGTGAATATACAGGATCCTATCGCGCTTTTATTCCAGACTCTCACCTCGGTACTCAGTCTTGTACCTCTCAGCGTGAATACACTACTCGCTTTCTCTTCTTATCGGTCGTCCCCCATCCTCGCCGCATCTTCTCAACTACGAGATCCGTCAAAACCGGGTGGAATTACGCCGCGCCTCCGACGCGGGGACTGTGATCTCAGAAAATAACTTATCATGGGTAAAAGCCACTACCTTTTACAGACAATACCCCCCATATAAACAGGCGATCAAAAGGGGGCCTTAGGTGAAGGAACAGCAAAATAGCATAGTAGCTTGAGCTTACTTGTTTTTCTGGCGCATATTCTTGTTGGGAAGAAATGGAGACATTCCGGGTAACTCTCAGCCAGCGCAAAGGGTCAACAATCCAAACGATTCCGCCGCATTACACGGGAGCGGTGGACAGATGGGAAGGTCAGTTAAGGATTCGTGAAAGAGGGATGAATAGTATTTGGCGCCGGACGGAAAAAGGTGTTTCGCACGAGGCAGCAACACAAGAAGATATACTGGCAGTAGCAGCTCTTGATCTCTGTTTTGTGACGCCCCCCCACCTCATCTTTTACGCAAATTTTCCAAATCATTACACATTTGAACGGAAAAGCGTGCGCATAGTATAGTAGGAGGCCGTCACTGCCATGCTATCCCGACAATGCCCGAGAAAAAAATGAAGGCAAAGCGATTGCTGTGCGTTTCCTTTTGGTGGCGAGGAAAACACGACGCGTGGTGTGTCCAGTGGCTCGTGGCACGCGGGGCGCGCAGCGGGCGCTCCAATTTAAATTGCTTTCAGGACCGATATCACGCATCGCCAATCACTGTTCGCCTGCCGTTCACAGCCGCTTTCGGGCGTTGGCGCAGCACGTTGGCCCTTGCCACCACCACCGCCATTACTACGTCCTGCTCCTCGTTCTTCCTCCTCCAGCCCCATGCGCCGCAGCTTTATCTCCGCCGTCTTGAAGGGAGATGACGCGGGCGCGCCGCTCTCGCCTGGCCACTCAGGACTCGCCAACGGCGGTGGGTTCGAAGCGTCGTTCGAAGTCAAGCCCTTCCGCCCCCCCTCGCTCGCCCGTGCCAATCTACCGGGCAAACGCAAGCGCAAGCGCGTCGATTATCGCAATATGGGAGATGGGGAAGACGACGGAGAAGCTGAGACGGATGAGGCAGATGGAAAAGGCACCAAGACGCTGAAGAAGAACATCCCAAGAACGCCGATTGCAGTGGCTACAAAGGTGTCGACGCCACCGGCCGTTCGACCAACGCCGACACACGCAAGTGGCCCGTGTACCAGCCCAATCCTGATGCGCTCCGCCGTTCCTTTCACATGCCCGTGATGAAGAACAAGAAAGGTGAGGTGATTGAGAACCGATTGTCGCATGCTGCACTTGGCACGCGGCGCGCGATTGAGATCCCGCCTCGTCCTTTGCACGATCCCATGGGCGCCCATGCCATTGTTCTGTTTGACCCTACGACCGATGACCGTGAGTCGATTGAAGCCAAGCGGAGGCTCGAGGCAGATGCGCGAGCCCAAGCGGCCGGCGAAGAAAGTAAGGAAAATATGCCCCCAGCCCCAGTTCCAATCAAACGAGGACCCCACAAGAGTCTGGCCGACATCCTAGGAATCAAGAGGGAATCCAAGAAGGAAGTGGTCAAAGTGCCTGTTGTCATTGACCTAGGTTGGGCAAAGTTCTGCGGCCCCATCAAGTGGAAGGGGTACGATTCCTTTACCGTTGCTGCACCGGCTTGATGGTGGAGAATGCGTATGGGTGCATTATGGCCGATGAGATGGGGCTGGGAAAAACGTTGCAGTGCATTGCTCTGCTTTGGACGTTGTTGCGTCAAAGCCCGATTCCCAACAAGCCTACGATCGACAAGGTGATCATCGCTTGTCCTGCCTCGCTCGTTCGCAACTGGGCCAACGAGCTGGTTAAGTGGTTGGGCGAGGCGGCCCCCGGCGTGTTTGCCTTGGACGGTAAATTGAAACAGGACGAACTGGTGGCGAGTGTACGACGTTGGTGCCAGGCCAAGGGCCGCCAAGTCACCACCCCTGTTTTGATTGCGTCGTATGAGACGCTTCGTAACCTGACCGACACGATTGGGGAAACAGAGGTGGGACTGCTTCTGTGTGATGAGGGCCACCGCCTCAAGAATTCAGAATCGCTCACCGTAACCACGTTGGACCGACTCAATGTCAAGCGGCGTGTCATTCTCTCTGGAACCCCGATTCAGAACGATCTAAGCGAGTACTTTAGCTTGCTCAACTTTGCCAATCCAGACCTTCTCGGTTCTCGCGTCGAGTTTCGCAAGAATTTTGAGCTGGCCATCCTCAAGGGCCGCGACGCTGGTGCAAGCGACAAGGAGAAAGAGGAAGGTGATAAAAAGTTGGCGGAGCTTTCGACGCTCGTCTCGCGCTTTATTATTCGTCGTACCAATGACTTGCTGAGCAAGTATCTCCCCGTCAAGTACGAGCACGTCGTTTTCTGCCGCATGTCGCCCTTCCAGTTGGCTCTCTATCGCCACTTTATCACCAGCCCCGAGATCAAGACCTTGCTGCGTGGACAAGGCTCTCAACCACTGAAGGCAATTCAGATCCTGAAAAAGCTATGCAACCATCCTGCTTTGTTGGATCTACCCGCCGAGCTTGAAGGAAGTGAAAAGTGCTTTCCTGCCGATTACGATCCTCGTGACCGGCGCAAACCGGAGTACAGCGGCAAAATGTTGGTATTGGAGCGCTTTCTCACCTCCATCCGAAACAATACGAACGACAAGATTGTTCTCATCTCCAACTATACCCAAACGCTCGACGTGTTTGAGAGCATGTGCCGCGCGAAACGCTGGGGTCATTTCCGTCTGGATGGCACCATGGCCGTTCCCAAGCGCCAAAAGCTGGTGGACAAATTCAATGACCCCGAAGGCAAAGAATTTATCTTTCTCTTGTCGTCCAAAGCGGGTGGTTGTGGAATCAACTTGATTGGGGCCAACCGGCTGGTTCTCTTTGACCCAGACTGGAACCCCGCCTCGGACCAGCAAGCACTCGCTCGGGTCTGGCGTGATGGACAAAAGAAGTCGTGTTTTGTCTATCGGTTTGTGGGCACAGGTTCGATTGAAGAGAAGATTTTGCAACGGTACGTGACTTTTGTGCTGGTGCGTATAACAGGACTGACATTGTGCTCTTTTCTTCTGTATTGGTGGGTTCCGGTGGACGACAGCCAGTCGCACAAGCAAACCCTTTCGTCGTGTGTGGTGGACGACGCACAGGATGCAGAGCGCCATTTCCGGGGGGATGAGCTGCGCGAGCTGTTTACGTTCAAAGAACACACTTCCTCTGACCCACGACACGTACAAGTGCAAGCGCTGCCGTGACGGCCGGCAGCGCATCCGCGCCCCGGCGATGCTCTATGGCGACACGAGTACCTGGAACCACTTTGGGCCGGCCGAGTTCAAGCACCTGCACGACGACCTGCTCCGGGCAGAGATGCAGCACCCAGAGGTGTCGTTTGTCTTCCAATACTGCAGCCACTGAGAGGAGCAGCCGGGACGAGCAGCCGCATGGGGTGGCCACGCAATGGGAGCGATGTGCAGTGCAAGGCGTTATAGATGCGCGGGACTTGCCTAGGTGTTCCATGTTACAGGCCGTGGGCGTCATAGGGTGAATGGCACGTGATGTCAGTGTGGGCATGCGACCTGCCACGGCAACCCCCTTCGCGCCCTTTCGGCTTGAAAGTTTCGCCCCGGGACCCAGAAAAAAAAACGGCGGAATGGGCGGAAGCGCACGAGGGGCAGCGCTGGAGTGTGGGCGACGCACACTGGCGCCGTGCGTGGTGCAAAAATCTTCGGCACCACGACCACGCTCGTCTTTCTCTGCTCGGCGTCCGCTCGCCTGCTCGCCTCCTTTTGCCTCAACCATCGACGCCGCATCCGCATCGCCTGCCTCCTGTGTGCTGCCCAGCATGGCCCCCGCTGCCCTCAACGACCCCGTCCTTGACGACGACATCGACATCAGCGACATCGACTACTCCAGCATTGAACAGCGCTATGCCGTGGACGAGCACGCTGGCCTGGACGACGTGATCGTCATCTCTGGCCTCCCCGTCGTCGGCCCCTCCAAGCAAGATCGTCTGTTTGGCGCCATTGTGAAGCGCTTCAAGGCCTTCAAGCTCGACCTTGACCCCGCCAAGTTCGACATGCCCTTTGAGGAGGGTGGCGCAGAGCCCAAGTCCAAGGGGTACGTCTCCCCCCCCTCCGTGGCCCTCAACAGGGGCTGGTGCTAACGCAGTTTCCTTTGCAGTTGGGTCTTTGTTGAGACAGAGAACGAGCAGGCTGCCTCGGCCGCCATCCGTCTCATGGATGGCGTCATGTTCGACAAGCGCTACCAGATGCACGTCAACCGCTTCACTGACATTGAGAAGCTCGCCGCCCTGTCGGATGAGTACGTGGAGCCCAAGGTGGATGAGTTCCAGCCCCGGGAGCATGCCCGCTGGTGGCTCTCCGACCCACAGACCGCGACCAGCTGGTCATGATGAAGGACGACGTTGTCACTCTCATGTGGCACAACCGCACTGGCAACCCACTGAAATCGAGCAGCGCAAGCGCTGGACGATCGTACCTCCAATGGAGTCCAGGGCACCTACCTCGCCACGTTCCGCATTCAGGGTGTTGCTCTGTTCTCAGGTCCCAACTTTAGCTTCAAGCGTTTCGCTCACCCGGCGTGTCCCTTGTCGACTTCAGCCCAGACGAGAAGTACATGGTTACTTGGTCGCCGCAGCCGATCCACGTGCCCGAGGGCATGCTCCAGGGCCCGGAGTACTTTGCTCCTCGGGACGAGGGCAACCGTGTGGCGGTATGGGACGTGTCGACTGGTCACTTGCTCTCGACGTTCCCTGTGGAGAAGGAGGACCTGCCGGCGAGTGCCAAGGCAAATGGAACAGTCCTGAACATGCCTTGGCCCTTCCTCAAGTGGAGCGGAGACAGCAAGTACTGCGCGCGTATCCAACCTGGCAAGCGTATCACTGTGTACGAACTGCCCACCATGCAGCGCCTTGACAAGAAGAGCATCGACATTGAGGGTGTTGTCGACTTCGAGTGGTGCCCGCTCGGGGACAAAGACAAGGACCAGATTGACACCTGGAACGAGGCCCAGCGGGTACGCGAGGCCGAGGCCGAGTACAAGGCCCGTGGGGAGAAGTACCCTGATGAGAAGGCGTTGCAGCGCGCTAAGACGGCCAAGAAGCCTCGCGACAACATGCTGGTCTACTGGGTGCCTGAGGTGGACAACCAACCTGCTCGTGTGGCCGTCATGTCGATTCCCGACCGCCAGATTGTGCGGACGAAGAACCTGTTCAATGTTTCGGACTGCAAGCTGCACTGGCACCCGCAGGGCGACTACCTGTGCGTCAAGGTCGACCGGCACACGAAGACCAAGAAGAGCATCTTTACCAACCTCGAGCTGTTCAAGACCCGCGAGAAGAACTTCCTGTGGACACGCTTGAGCTCAAGGAACCCGTCACGGCCTTTGCTTGGGAACCGATGGGCAGCCACTTTGCTGCCATTACCACCAACAACCCTGCCCAGGGTGCCGCGCCGTCGACGGCAGCGGTCCGTTCGCAGATCACGCTCTTCTACCTTGACCAGAAGAAGGGTGACTTCAAGCTTCTCAAGGTCCTAGACAACACGACGGCCAACACGCTGTTCTGGTCGCCCAAGGGCCGCCATTTGGTCGCGGCCACGATGGGCAACGCGTCCAAGTCGGACTTGCAGTGGTACGATGTCGACTTGGTCTGGAGACGCGCCAAGGCCAACCGGCCAACGACCCTGCTGAGGAAGTTCGCAAGATTGGCGAGGGAGAGCACGTGGGCATGACCGATTTGGAGTGGGACCCGTCGGGTCGGTACGTGGTTACCTCGGGTTCGGTTTGGCGGCAGCCGGTGGAGCATGGGTACGCCATTTGGGACTGGAAAGGCAAGCAACTGCAGCAGCACCACCTCGACCGGTTCAAGCAAATTCTCTGGCGGCCGCGTCCTCGTTTGCAGCTCAGCAAGGAGGAGCAGAAGGAGGTCCGTCGCAACTTGCGCGACCTGGGCAAGCATTCGACGAGGAGGATGCGGCAGAGGAGTCGAACGCTGCGCTGCGCAACAAGGAATTGTACGAGCGCAAGCTGCGCGAGTGGCATGCGTGGCGCCAGGGCAACCTGTCCTACCTCAACGCGGAGCGCGAGAAGCGTGGCCTTGGTCCTTTGTTCCTGTCCAGGTTGTGCTCGAGCAGGAGCAGATGGAGGATCTGCAGGAGTGGATGGAGGAGGTCGTCTCCGAGACGGTCGAGCCGGTCGAGTAAGGAGGATACCGCTCCAGTGCCTGGCCCATGTTGTACCGGTATCAAAACGCTTGCTGAATGCACGCCAGAGCTTACATCTGAGTGGTTGAGTTGTCAGTGAAAGTGTAGAGGATCGTATATAGGGAACTGTTTGGATCTATCCATGGGAATGCGAGAGAGAACAGAGGCGAAAAGAAGGAAAATTGGATTTCGTCAATGTGCCTGGCACTTCACCGTGAAATTCGCAGGCTATAGCGCAAAAGTATGAGAAGCTTGGCGAAGGACACAATGACTTAAAAGAAAGTGGATCGAAGCACGGGGGACAGATGGCAATGGTCAGAGAAAGGCATTGCAGTCACGTAAGATAGGGAAATGAATGATGACGATTGGGCAAAGGGACCGGGGAGGCAGAGAGGGGGAGACAAGGACAAGAAAAGAAGCGAATGGCAGCAAAGAATCGTAAAGGAGTTTACCACTGCGCACCAAACGCGCCCAAAAAGCTGCCCCAGCCTCACCGCTCACACCCCAACCGGCGGTGCCCGAGACGCTAGCAGACCCGTTAGCACCAATGGCATCCTCGACGCTGGCTGCGTACTTCTTGGCAGCCTCAAGGTCGCCCTTCAGCCCGGCCTCAAGGTTCGCGCCCCAGTTGACAGCACCAGAAAGGCTTGCCGAGGCCTTGGAAGCAGCGGCAGCGGCAATGCTGACAGCCTGTTGCGCCGCCGTGGCAACGCCACCCTCGACGTCAGCGCCGACACTGGCAGCGGCAGAGGCACCAGCGGACGCCTTGGCAGCAATGGCAGCCTCGACGCTCGCCGCATACTTCTTGGCAGCCTCAAGGTCGCCCTGCAGGCCAGCCTTCAGTTCAGCGCCCCACTTGACTTCACCAGACAGTTCAGCGGAGGCCTTGGCAGCGGCGGCCGTGGCAATGCTGACAGCCTGTTGCGCAACAGTAGCAACGCCACCCTTGATGCCCGCACCAATGGCAGCCTCAATGCTCGCCGCGTACTTCTTGGCAGCCGACAGGTCGCCCTTCAACCCAGCTCCAGGTCCGCGCTCCACTTGACGGCACCAGAAAGATGAGCCGAGGCCTGGGCAGCAGCGACCGTAACAATGCTGACCGCCTGTTGCGCAGTCGCAGCAGCACCACCCTCGATGGCAGCGCCGACACCAGCAGCCACCGAGACGCCAGCCGATGCCTTGGCAGCAATGGCAGCCTCAACGCTCGCCGCGTACTTCTTGGCAGCAGACAGGTCGCCCTTCAGGCCAGCCTCCAGTTCAGCGGACCATTGGACAGCACCGGACAGATAGACCGAGGCCTTGGCAGCGGCGGCAGCGGCGATGCTGACGGCCTGTTGCGCAGCGGTAGCAACGCCCCCTGGACCTGGCGGCGGCCGAGATGCTAGCGGATACGTTGGCAGCGATGGCAGCCTCAATGCTCGCGGCATACTTCTTGGCAGCCGAAAGGTCGCCCTTCAGGCCAGCCACCAGTTCAGCAGACCATTGAACGGCACCGGAAAGATGAGCCGAGGCCTGGGCAGCAGCGATCGTAACAATGCTGACAGCCTGTTGCGCAGTCGCCGCAACACCACCCTCGATGCCAGCACCAATGCTAGCGCCGACGCCAGCCGCAGCCGAGACGCCCGCCGATGCCTTGGCAGCAATGGCAGCCTCAATGCTCGCCGCGTACTTCTTGGCAGCAGACAGGTCACCCTTCAGGCCAGCCTCCAGTTCAGCGGACCATTGAACGGCACCGGACAGATAGACCGAGGCCTTGGCAGCAGCGGCAGCGGCAATGCTGACGGCTTGTTGCGCGGCGGTAGCAACGGCACCCTCGACATGGGCGCAGCCGAGACGCTAGCGGATACCTTGGCGGCAATGGCAGCCTCAATGCTCGCCGCATACTTCTTCGCGGCCGAAAGGTCGCCCTTAAACCCAGCCTCGAGATCGGCGCTCCACTGGATGGTACCGGAAAGATGGGCCGAAGCCTGGGCAACAGCAGCAGCAGCAATGCTGACGGCCTTTTGCGCAGCCGTGGCAGCGCCAGCCTGGAAACTGGCAGCAGCCGAGACGGCAGCCGATCCCTTGGCAGCAATGGCAGCCTCAATGCTCGCCTCGTACTTCTTGGCAGCCGAAAGGTCGCCCTTCAACCCAGCCTCCAGGTCCGCGCCCCACTGGATGGCACCGGAAAGATAGGCCGAGGCCTTGGCGGCAGCACCGGCGGCAATGCTGACGGCCTGTTGTGCAGCCGTGGCAGCGCCACCCTCAATGCCAGCACCGATGCCGGCACCAATGCCGGCGCCAACACTAGCCCCGCCCGAGAGACCAGCCGACGCCTTGGCGGCTTGCGAAGCAGCGACGCTAAGCGCTTGGTGGCCACCAGCCGAGATGCCACCCTTCCAGCTGGCAGCAACGCTCGCGGCGCCAGAGAGAGCGGCGGAAGCCTGAGCCGCCTCGGAAGCGGCAATGCTAGCGGCATGGTGTTGACCAATCGAGAACCCGGCGGAGGCCTTGGCAGCTTCCGAAACGGCAATGCTGGCAGCGTGGTGACCTGCAGCCGAGGCGCCGGCCTGCACCCCGGCACCGATGCTAGCAGCCCTGTGAGCGCTTCGGACGCAACTGGACAGAGAAGGCAGCCAAAGCTAGCCGCTTCTTGAGCGCCTGCGACGCACCGGCAGCCAACGCACCCGAGCGGCAGCGTGGAAACCAGGGCAATGCTGGCCGCTTCCTGCTCCGCAGCAGAGAGGGCAGCGGCGATTGAGGCCTTGTAAGCCCCGCCACGGCTGGCGCCGAACTGAGCAGCCAGCCGAAAATGGATGCCTGGGCCGCCGCTGCGCGCTGGCAGCGTGTTGTTCAGCATCGAGAGGCTAGCCAGGACCGCACCGTCGCAACCCTCGGAAGCACCGACAGAGAAGCCACCGTGGGCACCTTCAGAGAAACCGGGCCGACGCCTTGGCACCTCCAGCGGCCGAGATAGCCGCTGACTTGCCAGCCGAGAAGCCAGCCGACTGCAGCCGAGAAAGCCAGCCGACTTGCCAGCCGAGAGGCGGCCGAGGCACCGGCCGACTTGCCAGCCGAAATGCCTACAACTGCTACCGCCAAAGCCGACCGACTTGCTACCGCCAGCGCCAAACGACGCACCAACCGATTCCGCGGCCGATGCACTAGCGGATTCACCGAGCGAAACGCTGGCATGGCCACCTGGGGCCGCGTGAGAGGAAGCCGGCTTGACGTGCCCGACAGAGGACGACAGGTGGTAGGCGAAAGAATGGTGCGGCTTGGACGGAGAGTGGGCCGAGTGCGATTTGAACCTTGTGCGACTCGGAGACCGAAGAGTGACCCTTGTGCGATTTGTGGACCTTGTGCGACTCGGAGACCGAAGAGTGGCCCTTGTGCGACGGGTGAGAAACAGCGACGAAGCAGGGTGACGGTGGTGGGAGTGAGAAGGGTGTCAGGGAGGGAGGTAGACCAGCTACGGGAAAGACCCAAGTAGTGGTGGTGCCGGTGCTCGTGGCAGTGCTACTCGCAGCGCTCTTAGCCGTCGAGGAGCTAGCCGCCACACTCTTTGCGGCGCTCTTGGCCGCCGAAGCGCTTGCACCCTGAAGAACGGAGACGGAGAAACCCGCGTTGCCGCCGGCGTTGCCACCGCCACCAAGGACAATGCCAAACTCGCCGAACGGGTTGGTCACGATGATCGACTCGGAGAACTTGGCAGCCACTTTCCAAGAATCCGAAGCGGACGCCGCAGCAGCAGCCGTCGCACCGTTCTTGCCGATAGCAACACCCTCGCTGCGGCTGACGTCCCATTGCTCCGAGTCGGAAGGTCGAATCCGCCACCGATCTGCAAACCGGGCAGGTCCAAGCTTTGGCCCACTTCAAGGTGATGGGCAGCCGAGGCAGCAGCGAGCAGCAGCACTGAAAGAAAGGTCACGACGAACACCGTGGTGACGACGGAGACGGGAGGCGTTGGGGTCCGCGACCACGCCCGTGGCGGCGATAGCCAGGGCGAGGGTAACGAAAGGAGTGAGGTGCATGAGAAGAGAGTGTGTGGAAAAGAACGTGTGTAGGGGAGGTAAGGTAGGAGGTAGCCCGCTCTGTGCAGATACGCGGGAGGGAAGGAGGTTGGAGATGGGGATGGGGGGAAAGAAGAGGGAGAGGCAAAGCGACGAGAAAAAGAGGGGAGGAGGATGTGATGCTAATGCTAATATTAAAGAGGTAGGTTGATCTGGGGTCGATCGGCGGCTCACGTTGAACGATCGTTTGGCTTTGGCCCGAATGTCTGCGCGCCAGCACGCCAGCGCTAGGGCAATTGCAGGAAGGGCGCTGTGCGGCTGAGCGCAGAGCTTTAGACTCGTTCAGCTCTGGCCGACTGGTGAGGCCACCGTGATTTGGCACAGTCGATCGACGGGGCGATGAAGGGAAGCGTCTGTTGTGGTGCACCAGCCGCATCAGCCTCTGCTGCGATGGCTGCAGCGCCCTCAGGCCTCGGGCCCAGACCTCGCGCCCCACCGGCGCTCCGGAACGCCGTGACCAGGGTTTGCCTGTCCCCCAAGACCAACGGCTGGAGCTCAGCCTGAGTGCCGAGCCGATGAGTACCTAGAAACAGTAACGTGCCGCCGAGCGTAGTAAGCACGACACGTAGTAAGCCTGTCGGCGCACCACAAACCAGCCACACCGGCCCAAGTGCTACGTACCAAGTGCTGTAATATAATGTGCTGCGCTTTCAGTGGGAGCCAGCTTCTTCTGGAAAGGAAAGCGAGGCGACTAGAGAAGCAAGTGATGCGTGACGGTGAAGCAAGGGAGCACCGGGTGAGTGTGTGGTGACAGGAGCATCAGACGGGGCAAGGGGCTAGAGCGTGAGTGTGCGCCCCAGTGCCCAGTTGCACCCAGTTGCACCCAGTTGCACCTGGATCTGCGGCCGTCACGCGTCACGCGTCATGTCTCATGCGTCAAGCTTGAAGCACGGCGCATGGCGGTGGCGCGGACATATGAAACACGATGCATGGGATCTGCGTTATGAGATGGGTGATACTGGTGGACATCGGGAGTGCAGCGCAGTGCACGACGCTGTGCTCAATCTGGGCACTCACACGCAGCCTCAGGCCTCAGCGCCTCAGCCTCAGCCGCTGTGGCTCGCTCAGTGTACCAGTGCCAGTATGCTCAGTGCAGCCAGAACAGCAGCACGCGGCGGCAATCTTCCCATCTCCGATGAGTACTGAGTCTGGCCGGGCCGCGGTTTGTTCCTTAGTGTGGCTTGCACCCACTTCTCCCCACTTTCGCGTGGCTTCGCAAGCGTAACCTTCCGACATTGGCTGGTTCCTTGCGTTTGACGTGGAACATGTACCGATCTATACGTGTAATGTGGCCAATACTTGGGCCCATTGGCCCCGCTGGCCTGCATGGGCTTCGAAGCTGCCCCAACCGTATACGGCGCTGCATTTTGGATAGTGGGCGCCCAACCTACGCCCTCTCCCTGCGCCCAGCCTACTCCCACCGACGTCCAAACCCCGCTCAACGATCAGTTGATTCGATCACAGTGGTCCCTCCAAAGGGCAATTCAATACTCAGTACACTCAGTTGAGTACTCAGCGAGCGCTCAGCGCTCACTGGGGTCACTTAGTCACCGGTCACCGGTCACCGTCACCACCTTCAAGCTCTTCAATGGGTTCAAGCTTTTCCAACCTAATTTTACACACGTCGCTTGGTAACCGGTAACCGGTAACCACGGCCTCCGCAACCATATGCTGCCCATCCACCCGTTCTTGGCAAGATCATATTGGTCGATCATCGAAATCATCAATCATCAATCATTAATCATTAATCATCGTGTATTCTGAGATCTGATCGCTGATTCATCATGGATCTTCGGTCTTTCATCAATTTCATCGCCTTTCTCCGGTTTCACCCCACCCTCCCACACCACAGTAGTGACCTTCTCCACTGCTTCGCCCTGAGTATGACCGCGGTGACCCTGTGACTGGTGCACTTCTGAGTCGTTGAACGTTTGTTGAACGTGTTGAACGTACGTTGAGCCTTCGGGAAGCCATGATTTAACAGGTTGTTTTCCGTAGAAGTTGGGGTGCACGAAACGTTCTAAATATTCATCATCATGCATCGCATGTCATCGTCATCACGCGCGAGTAGGATGTGCCGACAAGAGTCACAAAAGTAAGGATGCTACACGGATGGTACTAGTACTGGCCACCTCTTGTGCTGTTCCTGTGCCGGTGATCCATTTCGTGGTGGTGTGAAGCTTGTGAAGGGTGTTTGACGTTCAAGCTTCAAGAGGAACAAGGAACATAGAGATGCCGACATTTGTCACAAAGGATTCTAGGCCCTGAAGCTTGAAGCTTGAAGCAGCCTGAAGCACAGAGAGGCACAGATGAAGCTTGAATATGTAGTGTCCTGATCGAGATCGACCTGAGCTTGGTTCAGGCTTGAGGGGACTGGCGCTGGGTGCCCCCAGGTGCTCGGTGGCCAAAGAGTCGAGAGAGAAGCTGAAAGATCGGCAGACGGAACCGAGTGCATCCCGGTGGCACTCCGAGACCTATGCCGGAAGACAGATGAATTCGATAAAAGTATCGATTCCTTGTAGAGAACTTGATACATTCTGTGGGGCCAGACGCAGGAGAAACGGGCCTGTATAGCCAGGTGTGGGTATAAGCGCTAAGCGCTAAAAGCCGACAAGCCGAAACAGTTTGCTGCAACGATGCCGAAGAGCAAACCCTGTATGACTGGACGAGCTCGATACCCCGCAGGATCTTCAAGCTTCTATTAGCTTCAATAATCTTCTGGCCTCTCAACCTTCAAGCTTCAAGCTTCAACCTTCAAGCTTCAACCTTCAAACTTCATCGATCATCGATCTCATCCAGGTACCACGACGATTATGCATTGAGATCGACAACGCTCGACAGCCTGAGCTTTCACCTTTTGCGCAGTGACATTGACAGTGACTAGTGTGAGGAGTACTAGTGGTAAGGGTCAGGCGATACACGTGAGAACCAAGTGCCAAGCACCAAGAAAACAAAGGATACACTGGTAGCCGGCAGAGAGAAGGAGACAGGATCAGCAAAGAGAAGTGACAATATTTGCCCGGTGATTAGCTGCGAGGGCCATGCCAGAGGCTCACTAACTTAAGCACCTGGGAGTCGCTGAGCGTGGAACCTCAGCTCAGCGCGCTGATTAATGATTCTTGCTGGGACCATTCAGTCCCTCAAACCACCGCGGGCCATCCAATCTGTCATAGATCTCATAAGTTGGTGAGTTTCACTCCCATTTCCAATTTTTCTGAACCGCTCGTCTCTCATCTCTCAGATCTCAGATCTCATCGATCTCATCGTTCTTTTCCCTGTCCCTTTGCCCCGGGCTCTATCCATGTTGGGCGTAGTATCCACCTGCACGAACGACATATGACACAACCTATTTTTGCCTAGTTCCTACATAATGCAGTGGCAACTATTACAGAACCGTGCAATGTGTGCGATCGGGTGTGTCACAGTCGGAGAAAAGGCGAGGAGGTAGACCAGAGTGGGGACTCGGCCAAGGGACAGTATAAGAATCGTTCCTCGTTCCTGGGAAAGAACAATAGCAGATGGCATGTTGCGAAGCGGAGAAGAACTGGGAAGGGGTGACCGGTGAGACGGTCGGGACGAAGAAATTGGAAATGGGAGTGAGGTCAGCCAAACCATGACAAACGAGCCCGAAAGGAAATGACTCTTCTCAAACGCCAAAATTTATGCTTATATGTTGTAACCAACATCGTTGACAGAGCTAAGGCTGTGGGACAAAGACACGCTGTGCCCAAACCGGCCTGCTCATCCGGCCTTTGTGGTTGTTGGCGCCAAATCCGCCCTTTACGGAACGAGGCCGGGGGTCGCCAGCAGAGATCAAGACCCTCTGGTACCCACACCGTCCGTTCCCACACCTGAGGTAGCGCGTGTGGATACGAAAATGAACGGGGTAGACATCTGAGGGGTGAACGGTGAACGTTGAACCATCTCCACTGAGACTCAGTACTTCATTCTTTCCAGACCCCAAACATCTTTTGCTCGCCGCCTTGAGGTCAAAGTGTCACAGCCGCAACTAACAAAGCCACTGTGGAGGAAGGGGATTGCTTTGGAGGCTGATGATTCAGTCAGGCAGCAAGGAATGTGGTGCCTTCTACCCCAGAGGAAAAGGAGAAAAGCAGTCATACTGTAAACAATACTGTAAACAACACATGATGAGACACACACAACAAAGGCATCAATGAAGAACTACAACAGGGTCATATGCCACGATGGGTAGACCCGTCAAGCATCATGACGAACGGACGGTATATATCTGGCTTCAGATCTTGACGGAACCGAGTGGTTGAAGAGGCGCGCAGGGAAATCCCTCTAGTGTGGGCGTTGTGTCAGGTGTCGCATGTCACACCCAGACCGCAGCCTGAGGCCCGCCCGGAGTTTTGGGGGGATGCATCCCTACATTGAAGGCCGCAAGGGTGGTCGACTCACGGTAGGTTCGTGCTTGGGTTTGCTGCTGAATCCGAGCAGGGCTAAGGACAAGGAAATGTTTCTCAACAGTGTATGGCCGAAGGGGCTGCATATTGTCCGGCAAGGCTACGTAGAGGCAGTAAGAACCGTGTCTGAAGCCTTTGTTCCCACTCGGCCATGGGAAAAGTGGCAGCCGAGGACAAGGTTGCCCAAACCTGGAAGTCTAGAGCGGGAACCGGGAACATTGAAGCTGAGACGCAGAAAAAAAGTAAGGACTGAAAACTCCACGGATTGAATACGGGAAAAGCCGAACACTTAGCAGCTGGAAAAAGCTGCAGCTAAAAGAGATGGGAAAACATGAAGAGAGAGGCGAAGAATAAAGGAAGCGCAGGGGAGGTAACAAAGAGAAGAAATTCGGTTTGTACCGTATAGATTGAAGAAGATGGCGCCGCCAATGGATTGAAGTATGGAAGGTGAAGACAACAATGGAACGTGGAGGAGACCCACGAACCATTGCTTGTAGTAGGCAGGGTTCAAAAGGGAAACAACTCACGGTATTATATAGGGTAAAACGGAGAAGGATGGACACGCAAAAACTTGGGAGTACAGTCACCACACAAGGGAGACTGTGTTCCCGAGAGGGAAGCCAGGAGAAAATACACGCGGACTCACAGCGCTCAGTCCTATAATGACTCCAGGACGACACATGCCTGTAAGAATATAGCAGAAAGAATAGCGTACTATATCCGCACCTTTTTTTGGAGAGTGTAAGCGACGACGCGAGAGTCGTAGATTCGTAAGGGTGACAAGAATAAAGGGGATGTCCAGCTACGATTAGGGTGTTGATTAGGTTTGGTCGGAAGAAAACAAATTGGTTGATAACATAAGAGGAGGGCCGGCACACACCAGCACAAAAAACCCACGGTGTAATACAACCGATGGAATAGGTATCGTATCAGAACACGGATCACCGGGGGACTCACTGCGCTCATCACAGTGCCAACACTAGCGCGACTCCCCTATAGACAAACACGGAGCAAGGGTGAGCGCAAGGTCCAGTGGGCTCAAGCTTCAAGCTTCAGATGAAGCTTCAGACTTCTGGTCTAAGGGATCTGAAGAGACACCACTGTATACATTGCCCTTGTATGACATGTGACCCGCAGGTTGCGCAGGAAGAAGCGCAAGAGTCAGGTCGACCTCGCGGCGCACACCTCGGCCCAACGTGGCCAGAGAAGAATAAAAAAGAGTACAGAGCAGATAGATGGGGAATATGCATGGGGCACCAAAACGAGATGACGAGGGGATCACGGGGGAATCACAGGGTAGCCAGGCTGCGCGTGAGAAGGGAAGCGAGTATCCCAACTACCCAACCACTCAAAGGAAAGGGCCAGTTCCTATACTGGTTGGTCGGTTCTCCCCTCCCTCACCCCTGAGATCCGAGAGAGGAAACGAAACCTGAGCGGAGCGAAAACGAGGATGGGCGCTCCATACGCTTCACATACGCATCCTCAGTTTGCTTAGTTGCTCAATCCCTCGTTACTGCACCGGCGTGGCGGCCGTCATAGGCCGAGGCAACGCATAGGGTGAGGGTGAGGTAGTTTGTTGCGGCCGAGGCAGCGCTGACGTCGGGATCGGCATCGGGGTTGGACGCGCGTCGGTAGGTCCCGCACGCGGGGTGCTAAGTACACCAGTCGCTTGCGGGGTTTGCACAAGTGCTGGAGCTGGGCCTGGCGCTGGAGTTGGAGTTGGGGCTGGGCCTAGGGTTGAAGCGGGCGCTGGAGCTGGAGCCCGAGCTGGAGCCGCAGCTGGAGCTGGAACCGCAGCTGGATCGGAACGTACCGAGTCTCCCGAAGGGATAGGAGCAGGGACAGAATCGGCCAAGGAACTAGAACCAGGGAAGCTTCCTGAAGGGGTGCTACCCAGCGATCCAACCGGTTTCAACGCATCGTGTTTGGTCAGACGCTCGACCGCCGCTGCGTTCTGCCCCGACGCGGAAAGGCAAAGTCCCGAAGAAGAGGAAGGGGAAGAGGGGGAAGAAGAAGAAGCGCATTGGCGAGCCTGGTTTCGTTGTGCTGCTTCTTCCTCCCCAGCCACGGTGATCCCGGCCAACCAGGGGTGTTGGAGCATCTCATCGGACATGGACCGACGGTCCGGATGCAGACGCAACATGGGCAAGAGGAACGAGGCCAAGTCTTCGGCCTCGTGAAAGGACAGCAAGTACTTCTCTTGCAGTACGCTCGTCAAGGGCCAGAAGCGCAAGCGATGGATATGCCTCAGTTCGCCTGCAGTACCAAGAGGAAGCAAGAGCGTTAGTGTTCTCCATTGCCAACCCACGTAGCACGTAGCGGTGGGGGTGAAAGGGGAAGGGGGAAAGGGGGAGCAGAAGCAAAGGGAAACGTACCTCGTCGGTTGAAAAATTCGGCACTGTACTTGCCCGAAAAGGCCAACGAGCGAGGAAAGTCGCCAAGCAGTTCAATGATTTGAGCAATGTGGTCGTCGTCCTTGGAGTACTTGGATGTTGACGCGGGGTCAAACAAGTAGTCGCCCGTGAACAGTTCAAAAATCATGGCGGCCGCGGACCACATGTCTGCCGAGGGGCCCCAGCGCGCGCCTAGAATCACTTCGGGACAACGGTACTGCCGCGTTTGAATGTCGTTGGTAAAGTGGTGGTTGACCCAGCACGCGTTGCCCAGATCGGCAATCTTGACCGTCACACGTTCCAACGAGGAAAGATCATACGCTGGCTGCATCCCCTCCTCGGCCCGGTTGGACGCGGCGGTGCCGAGGTCGTCCGTTTCCGACGGGAGCGACGTGGCGGGCGTCTTGGGTGTTAACAAGCAAGGCGGATGAAACGAAGTGCACCGCCCCATGCCCATTCCCAGCCCCATCCCTATCGCCATCCCCATCCCCGGAGAGACAGAGATCCTGATACGGACGAGGGCGAGGTTGTGGCCTGAGGCTCCACTTCGTGCATCATCGCCGCTGCCACCTGTTGGGACAAGAGCGAGGGACCGGTGGAGGGTGCCGTGGCAGTAGAATGGGAAGGAGGAAACGTGCGAGGCGCAAATGAAGGTGCCATTTTGTCGGCCGGGCTATCAGGGCCCAACGGCCTCTCCTCCGTTGTCAACCTCTGCATCCCAGCCGTCACATCCTGCGACGGGGGGTGCCAACCTGGGCAGGACTGGTTATGGCCGACGCAGGGGGACAACTTGAGGGGCGTGTTGATATAGCTCCCACAGGCCGAGTCGATTTTGGACATGCCAAACCCCCACTTTTCCAACATGGGTGACGAAGTCAAAGAACTGGAGGGTGAAGGCAGGGGTTGGGAGCCGGTAATCAAGACAGTACGGCTGTTCCTGGCACCAGGCGTGAAGGCCATGCCGCGGCCTTGGCTCGGCGGTACACCGACGATTTTGTGGGGGATGGCAGCAGGGTTGGAGCGTAGCTCGGCCTCTACCACAGCTTCGACATCGTCAATGCAGACCAGCACATTCTCTGGTTTGAGGTCGGTATGGATGATGCCGCATTCGCGATGCATATAGTCGAGGCCCAGTAGCACTTGTTTAGCAATTTGTTGGACAATATGAGAGGGCACACCGCGGTGCTGGTAGCGTTTGATGAGCCCCAGCAGGTTCTCTCCCAGCACCTCAAAGACCATGCAGACATGGGTGCCGTTGGGGCCGCGGTGGCGAAAGTGGTCGAGGAGGGAGACGACATGGCGGCGGCCTGGGTGGTCGGGGTTGGAGGCGACGAGGCGCTGAGCAGCTTGATTTCGTCGAGGGCCGTCTCGGTGTAGCAGGGGGCGGATTTGACAACCTTGAGGGCAACGTGGCGAGCCAACTTTTGGTCGCGGGCGAGCCAGACGGTGGAGAAGTGGCCCCAGCCGAGCTTGCGGACAATGAGGTAGCGTCCGTCGCTGTAGAGGTCGCCGACATGCACAGGGTGGTAGCCGCCGGGGCAGTACTCGTCGCAGTCCTCCTCGTCGTCGGTGAGGACGCTGGCGGAGTGGGTGCCGGCAGAGGTGCCGGTGGAGGTGGAGGGGCTGGCGGCGCTGACGGAGAGGAGCTGTGGGGCGGGGCGGGGCGGGGGGGGTGGGGGTGGGGGTGGGGGCAGAGGAGGGGGGGCATGGCGGGGGGAGCCTGCATCGTGTGGGAGGAGCGAGAGGGGTGGTGGGGGCGACAGTAGGCTCCAGCCGCGCTCTCTGCGAGCCATCCCAGCTGGCTGCTCCCCGCCGCGGGCAGGCCAGTGGCACCGCGCCCGTGTCGGCGTTGCCGCCGGGCTGCCGCACGCGACATGGCACTGCCCCCGCGCTGGCCTCGATGGGTGAGGGATGGCCGGTGGTCGATGATGCTGCCACGCGAACCGATGCCAGGGGGCGGGGGAGATCAGCGGTGCATGCCGTCACGCGTCGCATGAGCCACCGCGGTGCACCAAACGCCCGGGCAGCGTGCCAGCGGCCGTGCAGTGCGCTGGTAGCGTGTCTGTCGGCCGAAAGCGGCCAATGCGACGCAGACGGCCGTCCGCTGGCGCAGGGCTGCGTGCAACCCAGCCGGGGCACTGGCGCCCTGCCTGCGCGGCGTGCAACCCGCGTGCATTAGCAATCCAGAAGGCTGCCCCCCGGCCGACGACGCCCAAGGTGGAACATGCAAACGTGAAAGCCCGCGCCCCAGCGGGCACTGGCCTGCAGTGGCTTGCCAAGCCTTGCTGGTGCATTTCCCGCCAGCGTCCTGTCTGGCCAAGTCCGTACAGTCCGCACGCAGACCCAGTGCGGCGTCCGGACATGCTGGACTAGTCCCTCCTGTCCTCCCCTGTCCCACGTCCAACCACGAGGGCCCTCAGGCCTCATGGAAACATTCAACACTCAGCCCCGGCCTCCTGCTTCCTCCTGCTCCCCCCCCTAGCCCTCCACCCCCTGTATAGGGTAGGGTGTAGAGTAGATCCACCCAGTAGCCCACCTCCTGTCGACCTCCTGTAACAAGCCGAGCCTGTGTGGGTCCAAGTGCACCCAGCAGTATCTGAATATCTTACTCCAAGTGCTGCTTTTGTTCTGTCTGTAGTGCACGAGGCGGACGAGCGTGCCGTGCCACTGACAGACTGACAGGCTCGACCCGTACTATAGTAGGTGGACATGCACCCGGGCACTCGGCAACTTGTCACGGCACTGCACAACCGTTGGTCTCATTCTTGTCCGAAGATGCATCCATCCTTCTTGCTGATCTTCTCTTTCGTTTCTATTTCGATCTGACATGTGACAGTCGAACCTCTCCTATGCTCCCGCTCGACCCAATCATGGCATCTGCGCAAACTCCTCGTCTGCCTCCTGCGCCGTCAAAAACGATAATCGATCATTGTTATTGATCTGTATGCACGTGGCCTCAAGCCCACACACCAGCAGCCACCCCCTTGGCCTCGGCAGCTTTGTTCAGCTCGGCCTTAGCAGCGGCACCAGCCTTCTCCACGTCAGCGCGCAGAGTAGCAACTTCAGTCGGGTCGAGCGCCTCAACCAGCGCGTCGAGACCGTTGAGCTGCGCCTCAATCACAGCGGCCGAAGCGGCGGTACCAGCGGGCTGGAAGTAGTTGTTCGCGGTCAGCACCGCCGAAATGGCCTTCTTCTCCTTCTTGATCTTCTTCTTGGCCGCCTCACGCTGCTTCTTGGCCGCCTCCCGCTCGGCCTTGCCAGCAGCGTCGGCCTGCGCGGCCTGCTCCTTAGCCTTCTTCTCCTCTTCCGCCTTGGCCTTCTTAGCGGCCAGCGCCTGCTGCGGCGTCAGACGCGCACCGGCCGCACCACGACCAGCCTGCTGCTGCTGCTGGGGCGCGCGCACTTTGCGGCGTGCCTCGCGTGCTGCCTTCTCCTCGGCTTTGAACTTCTTAATCCGGGTCGGTAGCCGCGCCTTGTCGACCAACGAGCGAAGGCGGGCATTGTCCTCCTTTTTGCGCTTGGCACGTTCAGCACGGTCTTCTTCTCCATGTAGCGCTTCTCATCACGCGAGTCGGAACCCTCGTTGACGTCCTTGTCCAGTACCAAACGAGCGCCACGAGTCAAAGTTGTACCAGAACGAGTAGAAGGCATCCACATCTTCCTTGCTCGATTCCTCCGTGCCGATCGAGGGCACGGGGCCGTTGGACGGCTCGGAAAAGCGCGCTTCCAGCTCAAATACAGGTGCCCAGATCTCAAAGAACTTTTCGGCCGGCTCCTTGCCCGTGGGTTCCTTGATGTGGTCAAACGCAGGGTCGACCGAATCGAACTGCCGACGCTTCTCGGGGGTAGAGAGGATCTCATGCGCCTTGGCAATGCACTTGAAGAAGGCATCGTCCGACGCCAGACCACCCGCCCGGCTTTCTTGTCAGGGTGGGTGCTTCAGGACCTTTTTGCGATGCGCAATCTTGATCTGATCGGGAGTGGCTTGTCAGCGAACTTGGACAGACCAAGCACAGCGTAGTGGTCCTGGTGCTTCCACTCCTTGGGGTCGGACGACAAGAGATCCTCCGACTCGGACTCTTCGCCCACACCCAAGTCGTCCTCCTCCTCATCGCCCTCGAGCTCCGCCGCCACACGCGCCGATTCTTCTCGTCGTCCTCGGCAAAGGAACGAGCGTTGAGGTTGCGACGGACGTGGCCAAGGTACGAAGGGCCGGCAGGGAAGAGGACGACAGGCTCCACCTTGGAGATGGAGCTGGTCGAGCCCGGCTTGAAATCCGCCGGGGCAGCGCCCAGCTCAAACGGCAGCGTCAGGATCGTCGCCATGGTGGGGGGAAGGGAAAGAGCAAGCCGCCGAACTACGCTGAAGATTCGGGTGGCCCAAACTGGCCCGTTTCTTTTTTTTTTTTTCTTCCTTCTTCCGCGGGCGGCAAACCGATTAGGTCAGCATGCCCGGTGGGTGCGTTTTTGCAATGTTGCGAGACCACGCTTTTTTTTGGGTCTGGGCGTTCCGTAAACTGCAGGGCATGGCCGCCTCCCGTCTCCCACCCCACCAGGAACTGCCGTGTGTCAATATGAGCGCCGCCATGGACAGGAGGCGTAAAACGGGCCCGAGACGTCTATGCCCCCATTGGTGCTGAGTCCATCCGACTGGTCTCGCATGCATCGGCTCCCAGCGCCGACGTATCCAAGCCCCCACCCACCGCGGCCTTGCCCCGCCCCGACGGCCGGCAGGCCGATGCTCTGCGTCCAATGTGTATGTCCGCCTCCCCCTCCCCTCATCCTGTTTGGTATTGGCAGGGCCCCTTCTCACCACTCATTATGTTCATTGCAGTTATTCAATGTGGTCTCATTGGACAAGGTAGCGGGAGCGCGTACCTCGAAGCTGGGCAACTCAAGTTGGCCTGCGCTGTGTACGGCCCGCGACAAGTTCGCGGAAAACAGTACTTGGGCCATGGCGAGCTCAATGTCGACGTGCGCTATGCTCCATTCGCTTCTATGCGGAGGAAAACGGCCAGGAAAGGTAAGTTTTGTCCCCCTCCCCTCCCCTCCCCTTCACCTGGGTGGAACGTGCACCTATGATCTGGTAGATTGTTTTTTCCTTTTGTCCTAACCGAATCGCCCTCCCTTGTCTTCTTCTGTCCCTCTGGCTAGGACGCTGAATCTTCCACCTTGTCCGAGCTGGTCCACGCTGCGCTGTTGCCCGCGTTGCGACTGGACTTGCTGCCCAAAGCGAGCATCGATGTTTCATCACTGTTCTCGAGGCCGATGGACCGGAGGAAACGACGGTCGCCGCCTCGGTTACGGCCGCGAGCACAGCGCTGGCCCAAGCTGGCATCGAGATGTATGGCTTGGTGGCCGGGGTCACGGGGCTCTTGGTTGAGGCCATCGACGGGCCCCAGTTCGGATCCGGACCGGGGGGCGCTGGATGGCACGCATGAGCAGCGGCTTCGACCGCTCCTGGTGGTGGATCCTACGTTGCAAGAGGCTACGTCTGCCTTTGTTCGGGGTACGGTGCAGGTGAATGCCATGCCGGCTTTGGGCAGTGTCACGTCCCTTCGTCACCTCATCAGCCAAGGAACTCAATACGAAGTGATTGATGCGGTGTGTACTCCTCTTCCTCCTTTTTTGCTTGCTTTCTTGCTTTCGAGGGTTCTGTTCGCGAGCATGGCAGACGATGGGAGGCTGACCGGTTCCTTTTTTGTCTTGTTTTATTGTGGTGTTTGCTTTGTAGGCGGTGGAAACGTTGATGGCCAAAGCGACCGAGGTGCATTATGTCATGGCCAATGCCTTGGCCAAGCACTTTGACCAATAAGAATGCAATCGTGCCAATTGACTCGGCGGGTAGAGAAAGGCGAAGGGAAGCGGGGGCAGGCCAGGCCAGGCCAGGGAGATGAAGATGAAGGGAAGAGGCAGGAAGGGAAAGGTGATCGGTCGCTCCAGATAGATCGAGCCAGAGAAAGGATGGATGTATGAGCTTACGACGAGCGAACCGATCGCGTTGCGTCCAAGGAGGCCCTGAGTTTGACTTGTCGTTCACGTCGGCCTGCCTCTGGTATCACCATTTCATCACGCCCCGATGCCGCTATTCCGCTTGAATATCATTCCGCTTGTGCTCCTTCACGCATCACTCCGTCACACGTCCATCCTGGTCGGGGCAGTTCGCACTTTGAGCACGAAAGCGTCGTCTCGGGGCCCACCACACCGTGTGGCAACCATGCCGCCCGCTGCGGTTGACGACTCAGACGGTACGACGTGCCTCTTGGTGGCTCGCTCCGGATCAAGGGCGGCGCATCCAAGTCCAAATCCAAGTCCAAGTCCAAGCCACGTCCACATCCAAGTCGCATAAGAAGCGATCCCACCGTGCGGCGGGGGAAGACGAGCGCAAGTCCAAGGACGGATCCCGCTCCCACCAGTCCCACCGGTCTTCCCATTCTTCCCACCGTTCCTCCGATCCTGCTGCTGGAACAGGTACCGAGCATGAACCAGCTCTGCGCGATAGCCCCACTGGTTCTTCCCACCTCCCCCCTCCCCGAGCGAGAAGCAAGAGGAACGGGAGGAACGGCAAGACCGGCGCCGGTACCGCACCAAGTCCGAGGCCAAGTTTGAAGAAGCTCGATTGCGTCGGTTGGGACAGCGGGTGGCCAAGGAAGCTACGTTTTCCCACAAAGATCGGGTGGAAGCATTCAACAATCACCTTGCTTCGCTTACGGAGCACTTTGATATGCCCAAGGTACGTTGCTGTCGATTGTTTGGTGCCTAGGTCCTGTGGTCCTTTGGTCCTCTGGTTCTCTGATCCCTGGGTCCTTTGATTCGTTATTTGGGTGGTGCTGACTGTGAGATGTTTCTGCCAGATCGGAGGGCTAAGGTGGATGGGAGGTGGGCCCTGCACGAGGTTCGGGGGGATGCCACGTCCGTTGCGTTGGGTGCGAGAGCGTGAATATTGAATGCCACTCGCCATTTTCGACAGTATTCTATTGGAAGTTACCGATAACACTCACATGCCAGAGGGTTCAACCTAGAGGGATGAAGTGGGGGAGAGAAAGGGTTGGAAGAAGAGACGACAAAGACGATCGAGCTGCCAGAAACGATCGATCCTACCCCACCTACAGTCAACGGGGTTAAACGTTAAGGGTCAAGGCCTAAGGGGTTCGATCTGAAACTTCTCAGATTGGGAGCATCAATCACAGAATGGAGAGAGGTAAATGGGCGAAGCCGTGACTGTGGACGTGAGCGCCTAGATCGAGTTGGCGCAAAACGTGTATGAACAGAACACCAATTGGGGGCGCGCGCAGGGGGGGGGGGGGGGGACGTCGCGGGAGGGGCAAAGGAGGAAGACAAAAACGAAAGTGAGGTGGCATTGGACAAAAGGGGAGGGACGGGGTGGGGGCGACGATAACAGAGTTATGGGTATGCGATGTCTCCCAGTATCGAGAGAGGGAGATCAGTCTGAGGCCCAAGCGGACTCGGGCCAGGCGAGAAGGGACAACCGAAACGGCAGACAGAAGAGACAGCACAAACAAAAAAATGAGACGGCAAAGACACAGTAGAGATAGAAAACAGGAACAAGACACGATGGAGAGCCACAGCCAAGGTTTACTACTGCATCGTCGACACCGCCACGCTCGCCAAGGGAGCAGACTTCTTCCTGCCCGCAACGGAGTGGGAGGGGGCGGGTCGCGTTGTCGCCTTGCCCTGGGAGGGAGGAAGGAAGAAGAGCGAGGGACGGTGGATCCCCCGACTACGGGGTTGGGCGCGGCATACGTCTCCAACGAGCCGGGCGCAGCCCAGCGTCGTTCCACGTACTTGTGAATCCAAAATAGATCCGCTTCCCGCGTTTCGGGCAAGATGGTCCGCGAGGGAGACACAGACCCAGTGGATAGAGTGGACGTTGCAGTGGGCGTAGCCGTAGCCAGTCCCTCTGTCTCGGGATGGTAGCGCAAAGGCGACGATCCGCCCCGAGTCGAAACCAGGGGAAGGGCAGGAGACGTCGTTCTCGTCCGTCCACGCACAGACGGGAACGCGGGGGGGCGGGAAGAGAAGGGACCTCATTTCCATTCCCATCTTCGCGCGTGATCTCAGTGGGTATTCCTTCACGCGCTCCCGCGCCACGCGGCGGCGCAAAGCCACTACCGTACACAGGCAGAATGTGCCCCCGTGACGATCGCGTAAGGTCCGTTTCACTTCCTGATCCAGAAGCGGTGTACCGCGGTGGGGCATCACAACCTCTTCCTCTACCATCCCACGGTCAAGGGGAGGGGCAGACATGTCCTGGTCACGCTGATCGAGGCAGCACGGAGGGAGATGCTGATGATGTGGCGGTAGCATGGTTTGTGGTGCAGAGAGGGCTTGGTTGCAACGCGAAGATTTGTGGGTTAAGTGGGTTCCGACGTGGGTGCTGTCGTCCCCCCTGCGGAGAGAATAGGGCCAGAGGCAGGGGTCGAATCTGTTCCTGCTCCCACGGTGGATTGGGACCTTGCCACGCTCGCACTGCGTGGGGGGTAAAGAGGAGATGGGATGCTCATAGCTTGGGCCACAACGTGGGTCGCATGGGGTGACGGTGCATGACGGACAAAGTCTGCCGGAAGCGAGTGTTCCCAATAGGCGTTGGCTCGTGCATTGCCCCAGGCTCGCGCGGCGGCAGTTTGGGGCTCGTTCCAGGTATCAAAGTCGATGCTCTTGACCTTGCTTACGTGCACGCCCAAAGCACGGTGGACAGAAGTGCACTGGATGCAAAAATATACAGCAAGGTTGCTCAAATAAAGACCAAGATGCCCATCGCGGATCTACCAACGTATGCAAGAGTTAGCAATGGGTGCGTCACGCACAAGCATAGTGGCCAACGAGTCAGAAACGACGTACTGGGTGCATGGCAGTCCGCACACATGCGGTTCTCGGGCAACTGGGCCAAGGCCCTCACCTCGGCCACATAAGGGGGTGGTGGTGTGTAGAGCTGGGGACGGCTGCGGTGGAAGAGAAGGGTAAGGAAGGTGGGGCCGCAGCGGGATTCGTCAAGGCAGAAGGATTCTTGTGCTTAGGGCCGGCTCCTGCGGGCAGGGCATCACCAAAAGAGGTAGTGGCACGTAAGAACCTGGAGCGATAGTGTCGGACGGAGCCGAGATTACATTTCCCGTCGATCCGGCCGTTGCGGTGGTAGGAGGGAGGTCAGAGCTAGACATCGTATTCAATGCTGGCGGAGCTCAGAGCCGGAGAGGAGGGGTCGCTGGTGGTTATGGACGAGCCAGGATAGAATGACTTGCCGGGGTAGGCGATCTGGCTAGATCGATAGCCGAAGCATTTCCTTCTCGCAAACTAGCGCTTCTTGACGCCTGGGTAGTGGCGTCCACGTCCACTTGCGCGGCGGAGGAGCCGGTACGACCCTCGTCCGGTATGGCCGATGTGTGAGAGGGCATGTGAAGCAGCGCATCGGCGATGCCTTCTCGGATAGCATGCACCCACTCTGCCAGGTCTGCCGGATCGCGCGCGGTAACAAAGCGACGGTCGTTGAGAGAGACCACTCAAACACATTGTCCCGGCCACGGTGGCTGTTCCCACTGCTTGCCCCACGCAGGAAGGGGAAAAACTTCGTGGCTGTGGTATTCTTTTCCCCGGTTGTGTACACATACCGCTGGAGGAGATGCAGCGGCAGTCCGGCCGAAAACAGGGGCTTCGGCGTTGGAAGTGTCGTTGGTCGGAAGATGGGAAGAAACAGAATCCAAACCAACTGGGTTGGAAGTTGAATCAGAATTTGAGGGGACGGTACCCAGGCTGCTGAACCTGGACCACCAACGCTTCGGCCCATCAAGTTGGCCGTCAAACTGTGTTGAGAACCTGCCGCGCCAGCAGGTACCCCAGGGATCCGGATCGTGGTCATAATCAGGGGAGCTCATGAACCATTACTGCTGCTTCCGCGCCAGGGTTGTACGCTTTCCCACCATTCGACTTGGATCCCTGGGCACTGGGTTCGGGCACCGCGCTTTTCCTTTCCTCGGCCGATGGGGAACGATCGAGGCCCGTGTAGATCAACACTGATTCTGCGCCCACTTCCATCCAGCAGGGCCGCCAGGTGGAAGCCTTGAACAGCTCGCTGGGGTAGTCCTTGTTGCTGCGAAGAGTCATCCGTCCATTTCCTACTGGCATTTTCATCTTGCGCGAGACGAGCATCACACCACGCTTCGCCCCCAGTATGGGGACGGGTAGGGCGGCGGAACCATGTGGGTAGCGACCTTGGCCGACGACCTGGGCAGTCGGAACGACGTGGGGGTGGGGGATCAGGTAAAGTAGGCGGGCCCGGTCGGAGGGTTGTCGACGAAGTATGCGAGAAGCGGGTCGGGGAGGAGGGCGCGTGAGAGCAGGGCAGGGAGCGCGAGGTTGGAGGGGACTCGACGGTGGTAGTGGCAGTGGCAACGGGGGCTGGGGAGCGATGCCGGAGCCAAGGGCGGAAGCGCCAACGGGCCATCACGGCTGGCAGCCCGAAAGACGAAGGCTGACGAGGGAAGCGGAGCGCAGGGAGGCTGCGGTGCCGTACTCGGAATCGGCATGGGACGCATAGGAAGACCGTCGGAACGGACGCGGCGCCTGGGGAACAAGAGGCGGGGAGGGTCGCGGAGTGTCGGAGGAGCGGCGGAGGCCAAAGCGCCCCAAGGGGGCATGGGGCCCGGAGCGGGGCAGGCCAAGGTGGGGGGAGCTTGCGGGTGCGTTGTGGCGGGGGGGTAGGGGGAGTGGAGGAAGGGGGGAAGGGTCGGCCAGGACCTCGGTGGCTTCGGGGGGTGAGTAAGGGCGAGGGGGGAGAGAAGGGGGCCGAGGCCGAGGCCGAGGGGGTGTGCATGGGCAGAGGGGGGGGGGGGGGGGGGGGGCAGTCGGCGGAGAGGGTGGTGGAGCCGGGGAGGGAGAGCTGGAGTCGATGGTGGGAGGGAGGGAGCAGCAGGGCTGCGTACCTAGGCAGCTGCCGGCCACGTGCAGGCATGATGCATGAGGCGGGAGAGGTGACCGGTGACATGAGCTCCGAGTAGTTAATGATGGGCGTCGCAAGCAGCCCCCGCGCCCAGCCAGCGCCACCGCGCCGGTGCCGAGGCCCGCCCCGATGGGCTGCATGGCGTGGGATGGCGTGGGCTGCACGGGACAGCACTGGCCCACCCCCGGCCGGGCACTGCAGGGCACGCGGATGCCACTCGACGGCCCGCAGCACGCATGCTCCAGCACATGCGCTCCTGCCTGCGGCGTCGGGCCTCGACGGCATCCACATGCTTGGGCGCTGCCCCCGTGCTACGCCCTCGCGCCACCGCCCCCTCGGCGTGGGCGCCAGTGCGTCGGCGTGGCTGCCCCCGAGCGCCCAGTGCCTATCGCTGCGTTCCCTTGCGATTCCGGGTGGCGCATCAACAGTGCCCCGTGCGCCCGTGCGCCCCGCGACCCACATGCATTGGTCTGTGATGCATGATGATCGATCATCGATGGGCACCGATCAGGTCGGTCATCGATCACGTGCAGAAGACATTCCAGCGTCAAGCTCCCAAGAGGAAGAAAACGGGGAAAAGTACCTCTCATCCACTCTCCTCCTCCACCGCCCGGGTCTGTACCACAGTCCCCGTGTGACTTGTAACTAGCCACTTCAGATCTCCAGAGCAGACCGACGAAGATGGGTCCACATCCCATCCTTGCTGTGATACCGCCCGGCTCACGCACACAGCACTTCGGCATCAAGACGGGCCCAGAATGATAAGCGTACCATAGCAGAGACTAGAAAACATATATAGGTGTGATAGCACTCTGCAGAGTAAGTGCAAGTATGCACACGGCACTAAGTCGCTGGGACGGGGAGGCTCGGAAGAATGAAGAACTTGGTAGAGATGAAGAAAGCGGTGGGTGTCGGGAGAAGGAGGTCTCCTTTTAGTATCACAATTAGACGGCATCACCTTTTTTGTAGAGAACTAAAACGAGCCAATTGTCAATTCTTCAAAAATATATAGTAGGTGCGATATACGGTGGAGAAGAGAACAAAGGAAAAGAAGAGACGGGATCGATCTGACGGGGGAGAGGGAAAGCTCAGAGGAACTCTGTACAGTAGCTCACTAAAGAAACAATAAATGACAACACTCAGCGGTAAGTTTTGGTAATATAGTATGACCCAGAAATGGAGGAAAAATGAGGGCTTCTTGTTAGTCTATAGGGAGCCGGACGGGTAGAAGGATGAGGAGAAGGCGATGGATTAGAACTAGAGTTGGGTCTGGGTACAGGGGCATCTATATGGGAGGCCGGACTAGGCACAGGGCCAGTTCAAACAGAGGACAGTATAGAATGCTGGGCAAGGGACAGTGACATGCTGGGACACCTGCAGCGTGGAAGCCGATGGAACCGAAGCGAACTTGGTCTACCGGCTGGGAGCCGGAGGATCACAGTCAACACTTCGCAAACGAATCGATACGTGCGGGGGAGTTGAACACCAACGAGCGCCTGCTGTGGATCCTTTTCATATCCGCCATTTTCGTATAATGCTATACTCCTGTTTTCCGAGCAAAAAGCCCTCCCATCTACTGTCTCTTTCTCCATACTGTAGTGCGACCATCAACGTCTCTCTCTGTATAATATCATGAAGACCACACCGTGTAATGGCCCGTGCATATCGCAACAAGTTCCTTCCGCCACTTTCCTTATGGGAAGGGGGGGGCTAAAGGCCAGTCACTTCTACTTTTTGACTTATTTGTGGCCTCTTATTTCTCTCTACCTGTGCGCTATTACATCCATTTCTTCTCCGTCGGTTCCTTTGCGCCCGCATCCATGATCTGCTGGCGAATTCCCTGGTTCTCTAAACGGTTTTTTGGCGCCAACAACAAAAAGCAACACACGCTCCGGATGAGTAGGTCGGTTTACTTTGTCCCAGCTTTAGTAAACACTGTCAATGACATGGTTACAATATAGAGATTATACCTCATTGTTCGTATTCTCTTAGGCCACATTAGACCATACCGCTTATGTAGAGCCTCTTGCACCTTCCCCTAGAACCACATTCTCCATTCTCCTACGACGCCATCAACACTTACATGTGGACACCAACGTTACAGTTTCAAACGGTTCAACAGGATCAATGGGCCCCACACACTTGCCGCGCCTTCGAATCAAGTAACCCAGAAGCTGATCTCCGAATAGAACTCTCCAATAAGATTGCAGATCTCCTGGATTAAGGACGGATTAATCGACTCTGAACAAGGCCTACCGAAGGGACGTTTTGGATTCACGCGATGAACTGCCTATGATACTATACCGCGCAGTGTAAAAGTGGTTTAGCAGGGTTCCTCAGCTCTCAGCCTATAAGAAGGCCTCGCTGAGGTCTGATCGTCAGAGGAGGTCTCTACTGTGACTTGGACGGATGCCTGAGCGCCTGATAAGGGTCCAAGATCGAGGCTATAGTCTGAAAAATTCTCAGGAGGGTGGGATGGTCTAGGGAAGGTCAGCGGGATATGGGTAGAGTGGTGGGTTATCTGATGATCGAGATGGTCAAGAACTACAATGGTTTTGACAACTATCCTATAGGGACGTGCTGATCCTGAGTCACCAGCTCTTTCCTGCCTTCACGGCGCTGATCGCACCAGTCTTCGCACGAGTCTTCTGGGTGATTCAGTCGCACAAGCTTCGTCCGATCCGAGGTTCAGCCCTTGAGGGCAGTAGCCATGTTACGGGGCGGGCCCCGCCAGGGGGCTCTCCTGGGGTTTGGGGGTACGTCCCTTGGGAGACGGTAGGTTGACTCACGGTAGTTT
This sequence comes from Moniliella sp. 'wahieum', assembly GCA_003971905.1. Lineage (NCBI taxonomy): Eukaryota > Fungi > Basidiomycota > Moniliellomycetes > Moniliellales > Moniliellaceae > Moniliella > Moniliella sp. 'wahieum'. Next base: position 280,953 of record RSEE01000038.1, on the reverse strand, counting down.
CGGGCTTGAGCTATAGTTGGTGGATTCGAGCGGAGCTATAGGGACGAAGAGAGGTCTTGGTAGGGCGGCTGCACTTTTATGACAAGGCTGCGTCTGCACCGGCTTGGCTGTGTGTAGTAACGTGTCTGAAGCCTCCGGGACTTAGGGACGAAAGGAGGCAGTGGCGGTCAAACACTGCCTTAACTGAGACCGGACAGAGACTGGAAATCGAGACGCGGCTGAAGGAGGGCTCGCGCCCTGGACTGATGGAGTGCTGGAGGACGAGGTCGGCAGAGGAGGCGGGAGCTAAGAGGAGAGGAGGCCGCCTGTACTGGATCAATTGGCTGGAAAACGGACAGGAGTAGTCGGACAGTATAGCGGGAGGGGGTGACCGTGGAGACGGTAGATGATGAGAGAATGGAAGGTCGGGGAAATGATCCCGATCAACCAGTGGTACAGGCAAGATCAAAAGGGAAACGGATACAAGAGAGGTGTGTAGAAAGGAAGACACGTCAAAAGAGGGGTTGGTCGCCGCAGGCGCGACCGAGAAAGGAAAAGGAGAAACGGGGACAGATGCGACAGTCGTCGCAAAGACACTGGAAGCTCCGTGGCCTAGTTTGGCCAGCCGACTTGGACTTAGGTGGGGGGCGACTATTGTCTCGCGCGGATGCATATGTGGCCCTTCGGGCCACCGTACCTAATTTAACCAACCATCATCACCCTTGGTTGGCCTGCGGAGCACGCTCTACTGGGCATGTGCGGAGCCGGCGGGCCTTCGCTTGAATGGACCATCTGGGGTCCACCGTAGAGCGTAACAAGTCGGGCTGACATGCATGACACCGCAAGTATATTCGCGAAACGAGGCGCTTTGCCAAAAAAAACCCCACCCACACCCGTATACACACAAAGACAAAAAATGACATCAACTAACTCGGAAATGTGATCGGTAAGGTAGTGAAGCTTGAAGTCTTTTACCAAAAATATATATCAGCTAGCTAGTCTGCAGCTGCAGACAAACCGACAAAAAGGATGGGAGTTCTAAGGGCAGGACCGGGACCGGTCACGCGATCACGGGGAGCGCGCGCTTCCAGGCCAGGTCACCGGTCTCACTAGTCAGCTAGTCAGGCCTCAGGCCTGGGCCTGAGCATCAGGCTAGTCACTATTAGTCACTATACTAGTCACTCACCTCAGGCAGACCTCAGGCCGGCAGGATTCTTAGGCCCTCTCAGATCTGTAATCGGGGCCTCAGGCCTCAGGGGCTATGACTGTCGATGATCCACAGGCAAAGGTGTCCCAGGTCACCGGTTCCCCTCAGCGCTTCCGCGTCACCCCCCCCCAGCCTGAGCCTCAGGGTCTACTGGTAAGGGCATCAGGTCGACTTAGACCTGCCATGTGACACCAAACAAAACATGCCCGCCACCACACCACCACACCAGACCGCACCTCCGCTGCCCCTTACCATCTCAATGTTATATTAGAATCCCGAACGGGGTGTGCACCACTGTTTTACATCAGCATTGCGTAAGCCACCGGTGGCGCAGCCACCGGGGGCGCCGCCAGCCACGCCAGCCAGCACGTATCGGTGGTATTGTTTTCCAGCGTGGATGGGTTCCAGCTTGGAACGGTGGCTACGGTGGCGATGATGGGCCAGGGGAACGTGGCTAAGGTGGCGACGGGGGAACGGTGGCTAAGGTGGCGACACAGCAGACCGGGCCGTAGGCCCGGTGGTCTTCTCGTTATGCATACGCTGCATGATGAACTACTAGTTACTAGTTACTAGTTACTAAGAAAATTATGGTCCTCGGTGGCGGCACCTTGCTTAAGGAGCTTGAGGGGCGGGCCGTAGTACTCAGTTACGACTTTAGGACTTACCAAACCCCCTTGAGGGAGTAGCCTGGTTTTGCTGGCTTGTTGTGGGAAAGGAATAAGGGGGGGGCGACATGTGACATGTGAAGAGGCCCAAAAGAGGTATTGCTGTGGGCTTGTAAGCCCAGCGATAGGGAAACGGGTTGGTTGGTCAAAAGGATGGTCGATGGTCGATGGGGGGGGATCTGGGGATTCTTGCGCGGCTGAAAAGAAACGAGCGAAGGGGGGGCGATCGATATGTAAGCAGTGTGGACCCTAGTTGCCTTAGTCTATCCGGTAAACATTGGTAACGTGTAAACAGAGGCACAGAGCTAGCGCAGGCCAACGCTTTGCTGGTGGGGTTGCCCAGTAGTCACTAGTCACGCGCACGGTCACGCGATCGTCAAGGGTCGCCTGTCGCCTGTCTCGATCATTGCATACGCCACGCGTCACGCGTCAGGCGTCAGGCGTCAGGCCTCAAGTCGCTCTCGGCGGGACTGGAGGAGGGCGGTGTGGTCTGGCGCTAATTTGGAAGTGGTGGCGCACCCACCCGCGCCCTGGCGGGGTTTCAGGCAGGGGTGAGATCTGCGGCGGTGACCGGTGACCGGTGACATGTGACAGTGACATGTGACATGTCAGCATGTCGGGGAGTTGAGGCACTCAGGCGCTCAGGCCAGCGCCTCGGGCCAGGGGCGTGGGAGGGTGTGAACGTCGGCCGAGGGCGCGTGCCGGCAGTGTGGGGCATGGGGTGCGTTGGACGCTGGGTGGCCTGCAGGCGGCACGCTGCATGGCGCTTGTGCCGACTGGCGCAGCAGCCCTGGCGCCCGCCCCGCCCACTGTGCTCTGCGGCCTGCGGGGGGGGGGCTGCGGTCTGAGACTCAGTACTCACATCTGAGTCTGAGGCAGCACCTTGCATCATGCATTCTGCATCATGCGTCGGCTGCCTCCCGTCCAACATCCAACGTACTATAGCGTCCAGGCTGCTGCCCCGGCTCCCCTTGCCCAGGCACAGGAGTGCCCTGGCGCTTTTGTGTTCTGCGGCTCGGCTTTGTCAGGCCCAGCGGTGATGTCTGTGGCATATGCATGGCATGCTGCGATCAGCGCAGCAGCGCTCTGCCGCTCAGCTCGCACGTCTTGATCTTTTTCACTGGTCAGCTAGACTGCTCAACGCCAACCCACACACCGTGCAAGAGACCGTGCACGGTCTGCCCCACGCAGTGGGCCTGGCCCCAAGCCGCATTTGATTCCCCTCCTTCTGCCCGTCCACCTCCTCCCGCAGCATCTCCTCCGTACGCCTCAATCGGCCCATGTCGCTCCGCCTGAGCGCGCCCCCTCCCCTCCCCCGGCCCGCGTGCGGGAGACCTCGTCGATTGCCATGGGGTCCCATCCGACATCGGGCCATCGGATGGTCAACCAGTACCTCCTTCTCTCCGAACTGGGCGGGGCGTCCATGGTCGCGTCCGCATGGCCCGCGACACCACCACCGGCACAACCGCTGCCATCAAGATTGTCAACCGTTCCTCCCCCCGCCGTCTTGGCAGCGACCACGTCCTACGTCGTCTCCCCGTCAGCCGTACGCCCGGGGCCCCTCTCCGCTGCCTGCTCTGCCCACCCCTGCCCCTGCTCCTCGCGCGACGGACGATAAAGTCCTTCGCGAACTAGCTATTCTTCGCAAGTGTTCCAGCCAATTCATCGTCCGTCTACTCGAAGTGATGGACGATCCCCAGAGCAAGAAAATCTTCATGGGTACGTGTCCCCTTCCTAGGGTGGGTTTCAATTGAAGAAGTACTGACCGTTGTTGCAACGTAACATCTTCCTTTTCGTTCAACAATACCACTACTGAAAAAAGTGATGGAATACTTATCGGGCGGCGAAGTGTGCTGGCGTGAGACGACTGGCCACCCCCTTTTGCCAGTGGAAACGGTGCGGCAGATCGGGAGGGATGTGGTGTGTGGGCTGCAGTACCTGCATTACAACGGTATCATCCACCGGGACCTCAAGCCAGCCAATCTACTCTGGACCGACGCCCGTCGTACTCACGTCAAGATCTCTGACTTTGGTGTGAGTCACTTTAGTGCGCCCCTGTTTCAGCGCGGTGGGCAGTCACTAGAGTACGACGAGATGGCCGAGCCTCTTTTGGTGAGCAACCCAGTGTCAACACACACAGCCGATCTCGATGCGGCTGACCAGCAAGAATTGTCGCGCACCGCGGGCACGCCTGCATTTTTGGCACCGGAACTGTGCTTGACTGATGCGTGTCCATTGAGCACGCAACAGTGCCATGCTTTGGGTGCCCTTGCTCCTCCCGAGTCCGAACCCAGGCCAAGCTGCCGGGAACAGCCGCCTCGAATCAGCGAGGCGATCGATATTTGGGCCTTGGGCGTGACGTTGTACTGCTTGCTCTTTGCTACCCTCCCCTTTGACTCGGCCAGTGAGTTTGCGCTGTTTTCAGTGATTCCATGGTACGATTATGCCATTCCTGCCACCATGGGAGCCGATCAGGTACTTGTGGGGCCCCGCGCACGCAGATGGGATGCGAGCCGGGTCCAATCGGCCGTTGAAGAACAAGAACGCGTGTCCTCCATCAGCATCAGCCGCTACGCGCAACTACAGGACCGACCCTGGGGCTTCCCTCCGTCGCCAACGGTGATGCAAGCGTTGGAGAATGAGGAGGAGGATGTGGACCAGGGAGATTGGGTCAAGATGCGCGTGCGCTTTGGACCCTGCTTGATGGGTTGCTGGAAAAGGATCCGGACGCTCGCATGCCACTTGACCAGATCAAATCCCATCCTTGGATTACTTCTGGTATGGCCAATCCTACCATTTGGCTCGACGCCACCGACCCGGGACTTGATCCGTATGTACCCATTTACACCTCCGACGCGCCGCCCCCCACCAGGCGATCAAGGCGGCCCACCCTTCTCTGCGGATTGGGAAAAAGAGCGTGTCGACAAGCAAGCTGCGCGCGTTGAGCTTCAATGGTCAAACCACCGTCCTACCCTATCTTTGGGCTTGAACTCCAGCCCGGCTTGGAAAAACATGGACATTCCAACCGGCTCACGCTCCCGGGCGGAATCACAAGGGTCCATTCAGTTGGGCACGTTGGTCAAGAGCCAACTGGTCCGGATGCGGTCGTACAGTAAAGGACGTTCTGCTACGTCCGCATCAGTGGGACCAGCAGATGCGACCCAGGTGCTAGACGCACTGCCACCACGCTCACGGTAGACGAGCCGAATACCATCTCTTTGGGTACAGCAGTCTCCGGCAATGACACCACTTCTTCACGACCATTCGAGTCGCTTCCTTCGCGTGGGAAAGGGGGACGACCGGCTCTCCAGTCCCTTTTCCCCGACCCCATTCGTACTTCTAGTCCGTCCCCACTACTGCCTTTGTCTTCCCAACGCGATGACTGCCGCTCTCTCTCTCACCTGATGGTAACTGTACCACTCTTCCACCGCATCTACACAACCCTCCACACAACCTTCGCCCAGTTGGAAACCGCCCCCATCGGCTCCGACCCAAGTTCCGCCTCGTCTCTCTCGGATGAAAGTGCGATCACCACCACCCCCTGTTCCATCACCAGTTCATCCCATTCCGACAGCAAGAACGATCCCAAGCGGTCCCTTGCCTCTTTGATTCCTGCACGTCTCCGACAGTTAACTCGACCCAACTCCAACTCGTCTCTTCGGCTTGCTGGGCGCGTACGTCGAACGTCGGTCGACACGCCCGCTCAGCCGTCGCCCAAGTCTTCCTTCCACGGCCATATTGGAGATCCGACCACGACCCAGGATCCCCCTCTGGTGGAAAAGGGTGGTCGGAGGCGCAAATTGCACATTATGCGCCATGTCCACTCGGCCCGCTCGTTGCGACCTTTCCCCGAGAAGACGCAGGATGCCCAAGAGCTGCTGCCTACTGCAACCCCCTCCACACCACGCCTCGTTCACTCAAGGCCTCATGCGCTACGCCTGTGCCAGATCAGGGAGAAACTTCACGCCGCTCCCTGGAGTCCTCTGCTTCTCGTCCTGACCCCTGCTCTGCTCCGCCATCCCCAGCACTGACATCACCATTGCCCGTGTGGGAACCTGCTTCTGGCTCGCCTCCCCTGTTCGACATCACCACGACCCAACCCGCACTCTCACCTACACGTACATCCACCCCTCCGGCTACGATCCCATTCCCACCTCGATCCTACATATCGCCTACGGGGCGGTGGTACGCCCCAGCTTCGCCCCCGCCTCTGGACAGTGGCGCGTTTGACGATGCAGAGGAATACGGCCAACGTAGGTCGGAGGACCGAGAGAGTCAGTTTGCCGATGCGGACGAAGACCCGAGTATAACAACTACGGAACTATGTGGCCGGGTTCAGTTTCCGTGCGCATCCGGCTTCTTTGTTCCGCCGTCGCGCTCGGGCTTTGTCGCCCGAAGGGTCGGCGGCTTCTCTTCCGTCGGCGTCGGCCTGCGGGTCGCTGTCGGGGTCTGGGCTCGGGCTAAGCTCAACGTTGGGATCTACGTTATTGGGATTAGGGTCGGCCCCGGGATCGGCCTCGGGATCGGTCTCGGGTGGCAGCCTGCGGTCGACCCCGCTGTTGGGCTCGGGTGTGTCCCAGTCGACTTGCCTCACCGCCACCACTACCACGGGCTCCTACTCCCGCTCGCCATGTCATACCCTTGCTTCGGGGATGGGGCCAGGATGGGATCATCACGCGCTCGGGACCGAGCTGTCGCCTTCGACGGGTCCTGTGTCCTCGGTCCTGGGTGTGCGCACGTCTCCCTCCTCCCTCCCGTACGCCGTCGGGGTTGAAGTGCCGGGGATAGCGCTCAACATTTTGTTTCCACACCTAACATCGTTTGCGGTGCGCCGTTCGCCGTGCGCCGTTCGCCGTTCAGCGCAAAGTCGCCAATCGCCTCTGCTCTGTGTATCTTAAGGGTACCCATGTCCCCATGAGCAGTGCACCCCACCCCTCCTTCACAGTATAACATGCACTTGTCTCGTTCGTGTGCTTGCTCAGTTCATCATATCTTTTTTTACTTGGTTTGGCTTTTGGGCTTTTTCACCATGCTTTGGGCTTTCTCCATCCTCATCTTCCGCATCCTCATCCCGATTATGTTCTTCTCCCGTTTCATCCATCCACTCACCCCCCCTTGTCTCATCCCTGCCTTCGTTTTCATTCACCCTCACCTTCCTTGTCTTTTCTGTTTCATCCCTGGTTTCCTTGATCTGCCTTCCTCTTCTTCCCTCCTTCCAGGAAGCTACTACTCATACCGATTGCCTTTACTATGGCACACAGGATCCCCCTCTTGACTGGGATCTCCATATGGTTCCTTTTCCAATGATATCCTCATCCCTAGCTATCCCTGTTATGCACCACCCTTCTTCCCCTTCAGTACCCTTTAGAATCCCTGGTTATACGCTGAAAGCTCCGCTGGCTGAAACACGGATTGAACTGGCCTGGGACACACAAGCTTTCTCTCCGATTGTATCGTACTAGTAGTTCGTAACCATTCTTTGGGGCGGTGCGTCGACGTAGCGCACATCAGCGTTCAACATTTGAGTCATCCCGAATGGTTTAAACAAACCTGCAGGCTCCTCTCCTTGACCTCAACGTTCATCCCACTACACACAGCCGCTTCATATGCGGTGCATCCCATACGTCATTGCCCATACAAAGTAACGACTTGGTTGATGCCTACTGGGCGCATGGTACCCGCGTCCCCTGAGCTGTTGGATGTCAGTTGTTGACACTCAGACCGACCTCTGTCTGTCCGCGATCACGCCCCCCCCCCCTCTCGAAATACGAGGTGACAGCCATACAAAACCCGCCAGTCCATCTTTCTTCTCAATGGCATACAGTCCTCAGAAGCCATCTCCTGTGCCCTTTTGGAATTCACTGGCGACGCTGCGACCGAGCATGCTGGGCTATGGAACCAAGGTAGGCCTACGTAGTATGTGTGGCGCAGGTACTAACCCCACACGATCGTACCCCGCGGGAGAGTAAAGGCAACACATAAATAGCCGGATTATTCACGGCAGAAGTCGCGAGGATGGCCGAAGGAGATGGGGTAGGCAGGGGAGAAGGCAGAAGAAGCAGAAAAGGGAGAAGCAGAAGTAGACGGCAGGGTAAGCACTTTCACCGAAAAAAAGGACGGGGGCAGTCCTCATTGCGCCAAGAGGATCAACAGGGAGCCAGGATGAGGGAAGCGAGGCTAAATGTTGTTTGGTTTGCAGGTGAACGGGTGGTGTTTGGAACCAGTGTTGTAGTCGTCGACGATCTGTTGCACCGAGGTATAGATACCAGGGCCAAGGATGTAGAGGCCACAAGGGATCAGCATCGCATTGAACACCGTGCAAGTCCGACGGAACCAGCCTTGCCCGACCCACAGTTGGCCCCGGTGGAGTTGGAGGTAAGCGAGACCCCAGAAATAAATCCCATGCTGGAGTCGCACAGCGCTGAAGTGAGAGAGACTGGGCAAATTAAAGCGAAAAGGGTCAGTGCACAGTTCCGAAAGAAGGAGGGGAGAGGAAGTGAAAAACAGAGGTGAAAGAGAGACGCACCGATGTCTCCAAAGGAAGGAATGGCATTGCCCAGGACCCAAGCGACGACCCAAAGTACCACAAGGATGCTTACCCACACAGCGTACGCACGGTGCGACTTGTGGTCCATTGGCCTACCGCCCATGATAGCCGCAAACAGCGCACGGGCCGTGGCCGAGGCGTAGATACAACCAATTACGACCGTTGGTACCATCGCAAAGGAGAAGGCAATCTTCTTCAGGGTTTCGTTCTTGATAATCGCAACGGCAGGCGCTTGGGTGTACTGGCCCGAGAAGGCATATATGAACGCGCCCACGCCCGAGAAGACAACCAATTCGAAAATGGTAAGGGCCACAACGGCAATAGGGAAGTCCCGTCGCGGATTCTCCATTTCAGCCAGAAAGGAAGGGTAGACAATCTGCCCCACAAGAGGAAGATGATGCTGAGCATAGCATTGTTGCCATTAACAAATGATGTGCCCGCGGGGGGCGATGGCTGTCAAATGTACGGGAGCATCCCGGCAGCGAGCGTGGCAGGATGTTGGTGCTGCCGCCCGACAAAAATGAGGGTGAGGAGAACGCAGATGCACATGCAAACTGAGATGAGGTGTTAGTACAGTCTACAAGAGACTGTGCAGGGTCCGGAAAAGAAGACATACTGGAGGAACAGATACCCATCGCCCCAATGTGTTCGAATCGTCGGGGCAAGCTGCCCAGGAAGGAGACAAGGGCGATGAAGGAGGCGAGGGCGACGGTGCACCAAGCATTGCCCGGGTGGTAGGCAAACGTGTTGAGAATTTCAGCACCAGTGAGGGTGTGAAAGCCCATGATAAAAACGTTGTTGACAATGAGCAGAAACATGCCCAAATACCATCCAAACCGACTTGGATTGCCATTCCAGGAGAAGAGGTGAGCACCAATGTCGGGTACGCCACGCTGGGATGGATGAGCGAGGCAAGTAGCGCCAGAGGGTAAGGGAAGTGATCAGATTGAGTGCACCGACCAGTACATTAGCCAGCACGCCACCCACAAAGCCCAATTGTGCATAGCTCCACGGTTCAGCAAGGATGGCAAGAGGTATATCTCGCCAAACAGAAGACCGATGGTGGCGAAGAGGCCCAAGCCCTTGGCACCGGTGCTGAACGAGGCGGCCGAGGAGGAGGCGGGATCAGTAATATCTTTCTCGACGACTTCAACGTCGAGGTCGCCGTCGTCCTTTAGGGTGCGGGTCTTCTGGACGGCGTCCATGCTGATGGGGGGATGAGGGTGATGGAGGGTGATGGGTGATGGAGAAGGTAGGGGTAACGGAAGGTGCTCCGCTCCGGCGCTCCCCACAGGCGAGTGTGAGGTGATACGAAGGCGATAATCGTAATCAATCTTCAATGTTCAATGTCAACGTTCAAACGTTCAATCTCCGTTGGATCGGTGCCTGGCTGATAGTGCGCCGATACATGAGGCCGCGGGTTATGCACTGGCCCGGTGCCGGCATAAAAATTTTGTCACGCGGTGCAAACGCCGTTCGGCAAATCCGGACGTCCATTTCCGCCGTCTGCCCCGCCGCGCACGAGGACGCACTCGGCACAACGATGCCCTGAGGCTGGACGCTGAGGCGCTGAGGAACCTGAAGCCCTGGGGCCTCCTGGGGCTGGAGCGCGCTGGAGCCCTGATCGACCTGATGCATGATCGATGTAGTTGAGACGTGCGTCTTGGCAAGCCCGCTTAAAGTATACCAAGGAACACAGTACGTACGTACTCAAACACGTCCGGCAAGCGCACGCCAGCGCCAAGCCTTATCAATTATCGCCAGCCACAGCAAGCCTGGGCTTGGAGATAGTGCTGTCAGATTCCCCCGCACAGACTTCAGGTTGTTCGGTGAGTCGGTGAGCCGGTGACGCTCGCTTAATTCGCATACGTAATAGGCTCCACACTCGCGCGCTGTGCGCACTCCCTCTCGACTTCGAGGATCTCTGCTCATCTCAGATGTCGCAGGCCTGAGGAACTAGGGGTCGGAGGGTCATGCACAAGAGTCATTCGCCTTACTAGTTACTCCATCGTCCTCCGCCGTGCTGACTATAGACTTCGATATGACCGATGACCGTCGGTGACCGTAACCATCAATGCCGCACGGAGCGACCGGACGCCCTCCAGACTGACCCACCAGGTCTTCGCTCCGTGTCATGACCGTTCTCGTCGCTGTTTCTCTGATTTGTCCCTTTCCTTAGGTCTTACGGGTTACGCCTTAGGGGGGTGGGGCAGGGGGCTTGGGCCTTATCGATCACCGATGATGTCTTTCCTGGCGTAGTCACATGTCACACTCTGTCTGCCTTGTTCCACATCATACATTCAACAGTCTTGTTTGCCGTAAGATAGTCCCTGAGATGCATATATAATAGCCGATACCTAATTGACTCTTTTAGCGTCGACATCTCAGCAACGTTTTTCAGGTACCAAGCTCCAAGCTTCAAGCTTCAAGCTTCAAGCTTCACCGGTCACCTGCCATAATAAACGCTCCAGCGTCCAACCTCCACAACCTCCACAAGCCCCAAGCTTCAGCCTGCTTCATGCAGTTTAACACACTGAGAGAGCCACAACCGGGTGAAAAAACTTTTGAGAGTAGACCGGCTCGCAGAGACGCAAATGCGATTTATTGTGTAGGCGAGAGCTGCCAGAGCCCCAGAGCTGAGGCTCAGCCCTCTCAGTGGCGCTCAGCCTGAGCGCTCAAGCGCTCAAGCCGGCAGCAAGCAATGTAATCGATATGAAAACGTGCACAACACACGTATGTATATTCTGCGGCGACATGTGTCTCATATTCTCAATGGAGGATGGATGGTGCGGTGGTCCAGATGCACACGAAGAGAGGGGATGCTATCGAACAGTAAAGACGAAAGATATATACGCTGAAGGTCAGTACGGTCACGTTTGACCCGTGTAAGACCGGAGGAACCCAAGGGATTGGGTGAAGAACCTCTGGAGATGTAGAGCAATGCAATCGCGATGGTGGTGTGGTTCGGGTCTAAGCCTTGTGCCAACCTAGAGACAGGGGTTTCAAACAAGCCTGAGTATCACGTGGAGGCTTGGGAGGACAAATCAGGGGTGAAGGGTGATGAGGCACCTTGGCCTAAGTACGGGACCACGGGTCCAACAACCTGTCACATCTGTTGGGACATACATCCCTTGTCTCTCCGCCTTTTCCCTCTCAAGGAGGAAACCAGCTGCTCGACGCCCGCCCCTTCCGCTTGAAAAGAAAATGGCTGTGGTCTACGAAATTAAGGTGGCCAAGTGGGTCACATTCTATTGCTGTACACTGAAAGGATCTTCATCCTCATTCATAATGCCGCATTATTTCCCACCATCCTCAGTAGATAGGCCGATAGTATGGTATGACATGTCGTCTCCTCTTCCCCTTTTTTCCCTTTCCCTTCTTCATCCTCCTCCTCCTCCCCATTGCCTCCTTTCGCGGAAAAAGAATCACACTGCTGTATTTCGTCTCACTTTCCCCTCCATTCATAAACTTCTACTATGAATGCAGCAACATGTGCATTTCTTTCGAGATCTTCCTTCTTCATGTTGACGACTATAACGGCATGTAATACGACCGAACTGTAATCCGTGTAACACTTTTAGCACCTTTGCTTCTTGCGTCCGTGGGGGAGGGCTAGTGGCCACTCCTGGATCAAACTCTGGCCAGTGGGCTTTGGCTCCACGTTGCCCAACAATTTACCTTGGGGTGGGGCCTCGGGCTGAAGCTGGGCACAATGCGCAGCGGCGATGGAAGGTTGCGGCGGATTGAGTGGGGGCTTGGCCACGGGCAATGAGGCAATCGTACGTGCACTGCCCTTGATTGATACCACTGTGGGGGTTAGAGTTCCATTCACCAAGTGCACGCTTTCCTCGACGTGGGATCGCTTCGTGCCCCGGCTATGCCACGGATGTTCAGCGGCCTTACCGCAGCTGTCGCGAAGGGGGGAGATGGTCGTCTGGGTAGATCAAGTGAAAGCCCATTGAGAAGCTGGGCACTTGGGTCGAGAGGGGGCGCCGAGATGCCAATCCAGACGGGTGGTAAGTCGAGTGCGGTCCGCTGGTAGGCAGGGAGGAGTAACTGGCAACTGATCTCTTCAATGGTTCGAAGCAAGATTGAGAGGTAAACCTTCTCGCTGGCCCTCTCTTGGCCACCTCCTGTGTAACTGGCGATCCGTGCGCAGCCATTTTAGCCAGCGTTGCAAGACTTCTTGTGCCGCAGGGCTATCCGTCACCGACGCCATGGGTACCGACTGTTGGGAGCGCTAGTCATCGGCAAGGGATATGATAGTCAGGGTGTGTATCAAAGCAAAGAGAGATAACATACCAAAGGTAAAGCCATGGAAAGACCCCAAAATGCGCCTCCGCGCACTCGAGCGCAAGTACATGCTCAGCGCCCCCTCCCCAGACGGGATGGGGGTGCTGATCAAACCTTCAAACAACGGCTGGACAAGGTGCGTATCATAAGCTCCGCCGGTCATGTGTCGTAGAGCAACCTGTCGGCGGGCCAGCGCCGCTAGCGCTGCCAGTCTGGTCAAGCATACCTTCACCCCGGGCGACACGAGCTGTAGTGTTGAATCCCCATCGTCCCCAAGGCAACCAATGCGGAAACTCTCATAGATAACTTGCACTTTGGCCGCCCTCTTGCCCCCGGCGGGTGAACGTGACAGGAACAAAGGTTCCTCCTGACGGAGGTACTGGAGCACTCGTATGATGGCCCTTTTGTGTCTCGTGCGAGCCCAACCGAACGGTCCATGGTCACCGCATGATCAGTATTAGTGCGGTCCTCATTCTTACTAAGACGAGGAAGTGTGTCCTTCCACACTTCCAATATTGCCTCCGTCTCGCCTGGATTTGGTCCGACGCGCGCATTGGGCGGCAGAGAGCGCAAATAAAGCATCATCATCACCAATTTTCTGCTCCCCGTAAAAGGAGGGAGTCGAGCAGCGCTTGCCTAGCCGCTTGGACGCGATACGAACTGGGCTCTTCGCTCCAGAGGTGAGTCAGGCCGCTTTCCCCTCATGACCGAAAAGCAACCGAGAGACAATATCCAAGTCCCATTTCTGATCGGGAAGTGTGACCACGTACGACTCCACCATACTCTCCCTCTTTCTCCTCTTGAGATGGAAGGATGAGATCTCGGCGAGACGAAGGGCGAGTTGCCTGAAGTTCTTGGTTAGAAGCCAGTAGGGTAGGAAAGCTGTCCTTTTCTGTGGCGGGCATGCCATCTGACGTTTCCTTCCCGGGAGACGGCATCACTGCCACTGCGAAAAATAAAGAAGGGATTTGCGTATGTTGGGGGATGAAAGCGATTCGGCGCCAGCAGCATTTCCAGTGTCTTCTCAGGTTCAAGGCTGAGCAAAGTGCGCAATCCCGCCTTGATCAACCGCTCTTCCCTTATGCTGTATCACCAACAACTGGATCAGTACATCCACGTTGCGTCGCACCACAAGCGGATCGGCAAAGGAAAGCTCCACCAAGCTGCGGTAACCAATGAAGCGAACGGAGCGCGAGGAGCTCTCGCAGTAGTCGTACAGTACATTGAGTGCACCGTTGCGTATCTCGGGTGTGACGCGGTCTCTTGCTTGGTCAAAATGGACCGCCAAAGATGCGAGCCCAGGAGCCGACAAATCTGGAACGCAACCATCCTTCGCCCGTTATCGAGTCCATCTCGGCATTTTTCTCTGACTCGGGGTTAGGATAGACATGGCTGGAAGAGTGGGCGCCTACGGTTCGATAAAGTGGCGAAGGACGTGGGTGTGATATGGACGCCAATAGAAGGCTTGGCTGTTGATGAGATTTCCGCTGGTCGTGTATGCAGGAGCGGGGATGTGAAAAGCAAATTGGCCAGGAGGAACGGCGGAAGGCGGGAAGGGAGGGTGTGGAAGGTGCCACGAGGGACCAGAGCCAGGCGGGCGTGTCCGGGGGGCGAGGAGGGGTGTGGCGGGAGGCATAGCGCCACGGTGTCCATTGCGACCTGCACCCCATGGTCGCCGCCACGCTTTTGGGGGTACGGGGTGCAGCAGACAACTTTTTGCGCCCGCTATCGAGTGGAGAGCCATGGGAGAGGAAAGTGAGGTGGCGGGAGGAAAGGAAGGACCTCTACTCGATCGCGATTGCCGCGAACTCAGCTGTCCATGCAGCTGGTCAGCTTGTCACAGTGACAAGTCAGGCTAGTACATGCTAACACACACTTACACTTGAGAGGCTCACATCCCGAGATCTCAGACCGGTTAGGTCTCAGTGGGAAATTACGGCCAGACGGCCAGAAATAGAGCGCAGGGCTATTTCAATGTTCAACGTTCAACATTCAATATTCAGGCCGGCTAATGCCTGCCATTGCAGCTGCCATCTCTCCACACTTCTTCCATCCATCCACAACCGCCGTACCCCTCCTCCCCGCACCGAGCGCCTTGCCGGCAAGCATGGCCAGCAAGGAGGCCAACGCGGCGGCGTACGAGTACGACCCACGTATGTATGCGTTTCCTTAATTTGTGCTTCCGTCTCTAACCTCTGACCACCTCTGGCGGCGGCGAATGGCAGGACCTGCAGCAACCCGCTCCCTTCCACCTCAGCGCCCGCCCAGCACCGAGGCCTTTACCCAAGCTCGACTTGCGCTCCATTCCGCTCCGCCGGGACCTGCACCCCCTTCGGCTAGGATTGAAGGCTGGACCGAAAAGGACGAGCCCCCATCCTATTGGAGTGGCAACGAGTCCTCCTCTGCGGCTACGACCGCCCCAGCCCCAGCCCCCGCTCCCCTCCCGCCTCTGCAACCACCCGCGCTCCTGCCAGCAAGGGCGGTGATTGCCTCGGCGGCACCAGTGCTACGGGACCTGCAGAAGGAGGCGGCTGTTTTTACGCCTGCCAGTGTACGCCGGAAGGCACGGGAATAGCTTAAGTCGTGTATTGTAACGCCATCAGCAACTACGCCGTCCCAAAACAGCAGCAGGAAATGGACCGAGCGAACTGTAGGTAGTTGATCGCAACCAGGTCGGTACAGTTTGGCTAGTCCACGCTCCACGCCAGAGATGGCTGATGGATGGGGAGTCACTCTACGCGGCAAGAGCAAAAGCCGGAGTAGTATTTTGACCCCCTCGGTACAGCGATTCGCGTCGGAGTTTGAGATGGTTGGCCTCGATGCTCGATGGGCCTCTTGTGCAATATGAAATGTCCATGTGACACGAGAAATTGAAATCGAGCGGAAGGGACATGATGCATGATGCATGATGATGCATGAGATCTGGGACAGCTCTCCCTTGAGTGTGATATGTCGTGTTGTAATGCATGTGATGCCTCATGTCACATGTGACACACCCTGGAGACTGAACGTTCAAATTGCACGTGGTGGCTTCTTGGGCTCGGACTACGCTGAGCAACATCAGCCTCGGTCGCAGGCTCGGTGCGTTCAGCAAGGCCCGCATCCTCCCCGCCATGCTGCCTTTCCGCCTCGCACGCCCGGCGCTGGCGCTGGAGGCGCGTGTAGCGCTGGTGCGCGCGCTGCATGCGACACCCGCGTCGGGACTCCCCCCCTACTACCAGCTGCTGGCGCCCACCTCGCCAGCGCCTCGCTCGCCCAAATGGGCGGTGGACCCGGGGCGCTCAAGGCAGCCTGGCGCCGAGCCCAGGCGCTCACCCACCCCGACCGCATGGTCAACGCCACCCCTGCCGAACAGGAGGCTGCAGCAGAGCGCTCAGCCGTTGTCAACCGCGCTACGAAACACTACGGGACCCCCTGCCCCGCGCTACCTACCTTGTACGCACCCCTCTCCCTTCCCCCAGCCCCCCGCATCACGCATTGCCTAACTCCTTTGCTCTCTTTTAGCTCGAGACATACACTCCTGCCAACATTGACGAAGAAGCGCGTCTGACTGATCCGGTGCTGTTGGCGCATGTGTTCGAGTTGCAAGAGCAGCTGGAGGAGGCGGAGGACAAGGAAGCGTTCCAGGATGTCTTGGCAACCGCCCAACCGCCCTTGGCCGAGGCGGAACAGGCCATTGCCGACCAACTGGCCGCCGAGGCCCCGATTGGGAGGTGATCAAAAGCCAAATCGCTAGCCTCAAATACTTTGGCAACATTATCCAGCAAGCCCGCCAGGGCTTGAGTCAATTCGACGAATAAGGCCTCTCCTCCCCGCTCTCGCAACCCACGACTGAACGTTCTGTGTCTGTCGCTTTCCTCTTTCCACTATAATGTGTCGTATATCCCCTTCGGCTCTCTACACCACTATTGCATACTCGGCAACTAGTTACGGCCACAGCTTGACTCGGAGCCGAACAAGGATGGCATCCTAGCCCCCTCGGTAAACTGAGTCCAATTCAAATGAGACACAAGTGCCACAGACTGCAGAGAGGGAAAAGGGGTGAGTTGTTGTTGCAGGTGGCAGAGCCTCCATCTGATTGCCTTGCCAGTTGCCTTGCCTCACATTGGATGTTGCAAGTCATGCTGCCCTCGACGAGCAGTATTATTGAGCTCTCTCTCGTCCGCGCGACATCCTTGTTCACGCTAGGCCATGATCGACGAAGCAAAGCTTGAACCACCACTGCATGATGAGCCAGATCGAGGCGTTCAAAGGCGCATCTGATGCCAAGTGGCGAGAACATACGGTCAGATATGGTGGACGCAGTACTGCCGCATATCAAACAGGCCTTCTACCACCCACGCACAAGCCACCCAAGCTGGGTTTGGCTACAAGTGTTGGTGTTCCAAAACGATGGGACGATCTCATATCTCAACTCCACTTTCACACAACCGGGACGAAATAGAACTGAGTACTGACTGCTGCGACCCCAGTATGAATCCAAGTAACGGGAAGCGAACATGGCCGTGACTCCATGGTATACCACTCGTCCCCTCCACCCCCTCCCCCGCCCGCCCAATGATGTTAGAAATGAGAGTCGTACGTGCTTTAATTCTTTTTCTCATAGGGAACGAGACGCGTAAATGGATTCAAGGGCACAGAGCGACACACAACATCAACCTGTACGGGTGCGGAGCAGCAGTGCGCGGAAATCCGACATAATACCAGCCCCTTGAGGCGGCTGTCCAGGGTCAAGATAGCCCCCGGTTATGCGCTGGCCACCGTTATGTTAAGGCGGGAGGAAGCAAAGAGCTCAGGACGACGATCGGGGTTAAAGATGGTCCAGGCCGAGGTAATGATAGCCAAGCAGACCAAGATCAAGAACCGAGCAAAGGTGCAGGGACCCGTAGCGTCTTTAGGAACAAACCCACCCGACTTGCGCGGGGTATGCGAAAAGTCGGGTCGGTTCATTCTGAGCTCGGTAAAGACAATGGGCAAAAAGACGGTGGTAGCCGTGTAGAGAACCATGATGCTGCGCAGGAATAAGGCAGGGTACTCAGCCAAGGTAGCTTTGCGCACCACCGTCTTGCCCCGTTCCACGTGCCGGTGCGGGAGGAAGAAGAGGGCATAGATGCTGTAGAGAGCCACGTTGAAGAAATGGTAAAAGAGCAGTGCAGGCGAAGGCGTGGTGCCCGACAAGAGACGGACCGGACCGTCAACGTAGCTACCCCCCCGCTCAAAGTACCTGAAGCAGCCTTCGCGCAGGACGCGCAAGTTATCGTCGGCCGCGCCAAAGAGACTGTAGAGCGCGATAGCCAGTACGTTGATCACGCTGGCCAAATTTTTACGGTCCCAGTGCCACTGGAGCAAAGCCGGGCGGACTTGAGGATCCCAACGGCGAAGATCCAGCTTACCGGGTTTGCGCTCGAGTGGGCTGCCCTTGCCGGGGTACCAGGCGCCGCCATTGAGAATGTTGGTGAGCAGCACCACGTCCCAGAATGCGACAGTCATACCGCCACCGGTCAAGGGGTGGCGCATGTTCATCGCATCCCCTACCACGACGCAGCCACGGCGGAAACGGGACTGACCTTGCACGCTCGGGGGAAGGAAAGAGTTGGGCATGGTGCGCAGCCGATTGGATCCTTTACCCTGCTCGATCAGATCGAGTTCTTTGAGCAGAGCTTGGTCGAGACCGGTAGGTAGGTAGGGCGCGACGTGATGACGAATGTACTGGGGCAAATCGCCCTTGGTCGCACTGGGCTTTTGGTCGCCCGGGAAATCGATCAAGATTCGAGTGGAGTGGACAGCGATGGTGCCATCGGCGGCAGGCTTGGATTCGGCGATTTGATAGAGCAGAACGGGTCCACTGGGCGCCAGAACGACGTGGCCGTGGTGCGGTTGAGGCATGGGCGCGTGGTCCAACTCGAGCCCGACAAAGTGGCTGCGCAATTGAGGTTTGATGGTGGTACCATAGGCCCCGCGGAACTTGCTAAAGATGCCATCGGCCACGATGGTCATATCGGCCCGGATGGCCAGCTGTTCTTCCGTCTTGGAAGGGCCGGTCTTGCGCACCGCATTCAGCCCTGTCACATGGCCCAACGCCGGGTCCTCTTCCAAGTCGCGCACAGTAGCCTCGATACACGTGACGTTCTCTTGAGCCAATGCCTTAGCGCGGAGTTTCTGGATGAACCGACCGTGGTGGAACGCACGGCCTTCCAATCGACCATCCTTTCCGACCAACCCACGCGTGTGGGGCTTGAGGTTCGCGACGGCGTCAGCGGAAGGGTACGGGATATGGACGCTCTCCTCGCCATTGAACACTTGGTATCCGGTGACGGGAACAGCTTCGATTCCTTCCATGGTGTCCAGCAAATCGAGGCACGCGAGTGCGCGCACGCCCCCGGGTTGCAACAGCTCCCCTACAATCCGATCGGGCTCGCTCCAGTCCCGTTCGACCACGGCCACGGTGCGACCGCTACGGCCGAGTGCGTAGGCGAGCGAAGCACCAACCACACCAGCTCCTACGATGGCAATGTCAAAGTGGGTGCTGGCGAGGTCCGAGGCGGCCACTGCAGGTGGGTGGCCAGTGGAAGGGCTGATTTGGCCGCTAGGAACGGCCGGGATGGGGAAGTCAGGGTTAGCTTGCGGGTCGTCGAGGTAGTCGGTCATGGCGGTGGGGTGGTGGGGGTGGTGGGAGGGAGGGAAGCGACGGAGTTTTGACCCAAAGGCCAAGAAGAGGAAGATGCAAGAGGCGAAGAGGCGGTAGAAAGTGCTCGTCGGCGCCCCAAGGCAGAAGAGGCAATAATTGCTCCACCTGGCCCTGTCTATCATGCATCAAATGCGCGGCTGGCTGCTATGGGGCGATGCCGGCCAGCGCGGCATGGGGGCAGTGTGGCGGGTTGGGTCATGACCCCCTGGGGTGGAACGAGATTCTCACTTAAATTGCGGCTGCCTTTGAGAAGCTGACACTCTGGCAACCCGAGATCAGCGCAACGACGGGTGATACTTTCTTTCAACGGCCAGCGCCCAGCGGCCATCGTCCCTCTCCTTGCCACCGGCCCCTTGATGTATTCAATCGGGCCATCGCAGACGCACACCTCCCTGCGAATCATTAAATAACAATCATTAATCATTAATGAACGTTCAACGAACGTTCAACACTGCCACAGTGAGATCTGGGACGGTGGCAGAAACTCACAGGATGGGCTGCTATGCACCTCCGGATGTGCGGCGGCGATCATCACGCGCGTCACGCATCGACCCATCGATCACTATTACTGTCGTTGGAAGCAGTTCAAGTCCCTCACAGGCCTGAGCCTGAGCCTCAGCCTCAGGATCCCACCTGCGCGTAGCGCGTATCCCAGGGGTCTCTCTTTCAAACGCGAATGAAAAACGGATGTCTCCTACAGAATATTGCCACAAGACTAGGCCTGAGGCCCTCTGAGGCGGCTTGAAGCTTGAGGCCCCTGAGGCCTAACCCTAACCCTGAGGCTCAGGCCTGAGGAGGCCAGACGTACCTCTCAATAGACGCATTTCGTCCATGTTGTTGATGAAGTGATCGACACATGGATAAAGTGGAAGCTTTTCACTTATTGAAGCCTCCAGCTTGGCAGTGGCGCCACGCGGGGGGGGGGGGGGGTGCGGCGGGCGAAAACGATGTGCTTCGGAGAGGCGCATAACATTTCCTCTGGTCTCAGATCTCAGTGGTTCGTATGGTAGACACGGTTTTGCTGCATCTTCTGATGCACAAGACCGCGCAGTGGCTCAAACGAAAGGTACCTACGATCCTAATATGTGGCCACGTGTCCTCAGTACTCAGTATCCCACAGCTCGGCCTGAGACCGGATTTCCTTAAACTTAATTGGTGCTGCCTAATACGAGCGTCACTCGCGTCACTAGTTACTATAGTGCCTGTATAAATAGCCTTTTTTGCTCACAAAAGATGAGGGGGCTACTGCACTCTCCACAGCAGAGGTGCGTCAGAGAAAACTGTTGTTGACCACCAGTGGTCTAGAGCCCATCGACCTTCAGTGACATGTGACACGTGGCCCGATGCAATGCACACAGTACACCGGGGGTGGGTCCAGGTCCTTCCACATATGCTTCCACTGGCCTCCGAGCCCGGAGCCTCGCACGGCCCATAGGTCTAGCTCTCCTTACCTCTCTGGAATACAATCTCCATTCCCCATGGCCAGCATCGCTAGCTATAGACCCGCGATAACTGTCGTGAATGTTTGGCAAAAGAGTTGATGTAGGATCAGCTAAGAGTCGAAGGGACCGATGAGAAGACAAGGAGGAGAGTGTAACTTTGTGCGGAGAAGGGAAAATCCGCAGCCCAGGTTAGTAGGGACTCCGATCCAAAGGGGGGGAGAGGAGAAAGGACAGTTGGGGTACTACAGGGCCATACGACAATGACATTAGTATCAGAGAAGCAGGACGCGGGCCCCGTCTCGTGAGCTACTCTCTGACATTAGCCATATGCCAGCCGTCATATATATTAGTCCCCGAGCTCGGTTACGAGACTCAGCCCTCAAAAGCTGGTTCGGTCCGGGATTGAGGGGAAGCTGGTGAAGTGTAACGTTGTTAATCTACTGACTATACATATACTCTGTGTAGACCGCCTGTTTTTGCTACGTAGTAGTTCAGACTGAAGTATAAGAAGAGTTTTTATAAAATGACAGGGCACATGTTGGGCACAGATGCGCTGCACTATTCTCGGTCGCTTTGTCGAAGATGCACCTTCCAGGCTCGCTCACGAAAACCAAAATTGTTCATGCCCGCCCATAGTCGGATGAAGCTAATGGTGTCGTCAGCGGTGGTAGGGCCCTCTCCGGCTCAAGCCATTACTTTCCAAACAGACTGTAGGGGACGAGAGGGTGTGCTATACTGACGGCCGTAGTGGTAGACTGGTAAGTGACTATATAGAACCCTCTCCAACAACCAACCTCGCTGTTCTCTCGTTTTTTTCCGTACTCAAACATCTTCTTTGGCAATGCTCCCGGCATGGCACCTCCTGCGTGTGGTCTCTTACCACAGAGGTAACACCTCTTTAGATGCTGCATAACCACCGCCGCCACCCATCGCGGGATCGGGATTTTTGGGTCTAACTACTCTCTGCAGAGCTCCTATACCTCATCTGTGTTGCTACTTGTCCGAGCTAGGTTATGGTATTACCTGCGTGGTCTAATAGGTATGATATATGGGACTCTTATACTGTCATGGCTATATTACATGTGGGTTTTGTCCACCATCTTTTGTTTCCTACCGACCAACCCTGGTAAACGAATTGGTCATACTAGTATTTCACTGTCTTCTTCACCCTCGCATTCTCTGTGCCCTTTGCCTTGCGAATATAAGACGACTCTTGTAACACTGCAACTAGCGGCAGGCACTTTACGCAGCGCATTCCGATGGAGATACAAGGGCACCGTCAGCCGGTGATATAATACCGTCCTTGACTTGCTCCGGCTAGCCGTCCAAGAGTTTCGATATATCCCCTCCCGATCCACAATAAGGAGGGGGGGTTCCACCTTTTCCTACGCCGGATGAGCACGACAGGTGGCAGCCAGGGATGGAGTTGCGATCATGCCATCATCTCTCATCGGGGGGCAGGGGGTGAGGGGGCACTACTTTTGATTAATCATATCTGGAGAGGTACCTGCGCGCCGTAGGAGAGGCTGCTGCTGTATCCACTGAGTATTGAGGGGAAGGGGGATGGGGACCGAAATGGTTCGAATGGGAGTTGAAAAATCGAACGGATCGCAGGATTAGCTTTTATTGGTCAGAGAGACGCGTACACAACGCGTACTATGGGGCGATCGGGATGGGAGCTACTGCAGACGATCCGTATTACAAGCACAGCATATATAGAAGTAGAAGTACCACACTCTCAGGCCTGCGCTCATATAAAATCGCACGTCTTTTTCGCTCTTCTTGTCCAGTCCTTTTGGCTTGTTCCAGACCTGTGCTTAATTGCTGTGGTGCTGATGGATGTGTTTTGCCTTATTGCCCACAAACTGCAGCAATATAATGCTGCTGTCTGCCCGAGCAAGGCCGAGCTTTGGTCTGTTTGGCGGGACGAGGGGGTGAAAATGATTAAGATTAACGTTTAATAACCCCGCCTTCAAGCTTCCAACTTCTTCGCCCGCTATGCTCTTCCCCCTGGGACAGCTGTTTTGGGCCACTATTCATCCGATTTTTATTGGGCGTTGGACAAACCTCAACGGCTTTAATCGGATGCATGATTGCCCACAAAAAACCTAAGCTTAAAGATAAGCTGGTAACCTTGGGTACGTACTGGGCGCCTAAAACGCGCAGATGCACACAGCCTACTGCCAGGGACATTTCGGCGAGGCAGTCACCGGTCACCGGCTGTGCAGCATGCTCACCGGTTGCTGCGTATATGGAAAGCCAGGTATGTTGATGCTTTGATAGCAGGAGCGCTCGGCTGCCTCGGCGCCGAAGGCTGCGTTGAACGTTGAGTTGAACGTTGACGTTGAAGGTGGGCGTGCCAGCCAGCGCCCAGCATGCAGGAAGCGAGTGGGCCAACGGGTACGTACTGCCGGCTGCTGGGCCTCATCTGGATCTGGGCGTGTAGGGTCCTGCGGCGTCGCCTGCCTGCCCAGTGCGTGCGCGAGCGTCCCCGCAGGCCCAGGCGCCGCCGGCACAGCGCCGGTGTGTGCTGCGCCAAGCCACCTGGCCACCCGCAGCCGGGGTAAACAAACAAACGGGCGCCCACCCACACCTGCGCCGTGCCGCGCCGGGTGCTGCGGGGGGGCGCTGCTGCGGGTATTAATTGTATTGCAGCTTCGGCGGCATCCAAGCGCTGGGGAGCGTCTGCCGGGCGGCGCTGGGCGAGGGCCTGTCGTGGGCTGCCTTTGCCTTTGCTGGGGGTAACCGGTAACCCCCCCTCCACCACCTCCGCCGCTACCGCCGCCTCCTCCCCATGGCCGCTGCCGACGCCGCTGCCGAGCGGCTGCTCGCCACCTACTTCGCCCCCCAGCCCTCCGAGGTAATCGCCGCTCTTCTCCCCCCCCCCGCCCGAGCGCCCCCCCGCCCTGCTCCACGACATCCAGCTCGCCCCCCTCCTCGACGTGGCTAGCACCGTACCCACCCTCGCGACAGACCAGGCAGCCGACTGGCGCACCCTTGGCTCCGCCCTCCCGCCGCTCCCACGGTACGAATGTCCCCCGCGGCCCACGGCCACGCCCACGCCTGCACCCACACCCACACCTTCGTCCCGCCACTCAAAAGCTGCCCCATCCCCCACTCAACCTCGCCTCCTTCGAAGCCCACCGCTCCCGCTCCCGACCGAGCTGCCAATCAGCCCAAATCTCGTGGCGGTTGGAGACGCATGCTGGGCATCAGCGAGCCACCCCCTTCGTCCCACCCTGACACCTCTTCGTCGGCCCGTCGCTTTTTTGGCCGCAAAAAGCCCGCCTCTCTTCTCCCATCATTCCCCCCGCGCCCCACAGACGGACAAGTCCAAGACGTCGCCCGCGACGGATGCCAAGCTGCCTTCTTCCCCCATCACTCCCACTTCCTCATACCTCCAAGTACCGGCTCCAGTGTACCGACCGGCATTACCACCGCCTCCTCTCGGCCAACAGCCTCTTCACTCTGGCGCCGCCGGCGCTGTTTCTGCCGCTTCTGCCGTGAGCGCCTCCCCACCCCATCCCAAGCGGACCACCCTTCCCCACCCCCCCTCGTCCTACCCCCCCAGCCAACTACGACTGCTGCCTTCCCGCCCAACCGCAAAACCGGTTCGACCGGTTCGACATTTGTGTTTGACATGGAAGCAGCGCGGACCAAAGCAGCCCCTTCCTGGGCTCACCTAGCCAGCATCCACAACCGCTTTCATGCGTTGAACCCAGTGGAGCCGACTGATCCTGGTTCCACCCCAACCTTCACCTCTGCCTCACCCTCAACCCCAACGCACCCCCTACGTGCCCACACCCTACCCTACACCCCCGCAGGCCCAGGGAGGCAGTTTCTATGCCAACTGAGCAAAGCAGAGCTTTTTTCTCTATAGTCTCGGCGTCTTGGATGCCAATGATTTGCCCCCCTTTCCAGAGGAAGGGACTCCCCTCCCAGCCAACAATGGGGATGAAGGCATGCCCCACCCAACCGAGTACGCCAGTACTCTCCTCGAGGTGGCAGCTGCCTCCGTGGTAGAAAAGTTCATGATGGCCCGTGGGACGTTTCAAACGCCACGCCTCGACGCGAGCGGGACGGTACGCGCAGTGCAGCTTCGCAAGCTGGGTCCGAATTTGGCTCTCAAGCAGGACCCAGCACACGTCTTGCTTCTTCGATTGACACGCCCCTTGATGACACTGAATCGTTTGCTGATGCGCTGGAGGACGCAACGGCCAGTACCGTGTTCCGGACACACATTGAACTAATACGAGAGCTGGCCTCCCTCCCGGATCCTAGAATCCCGGCGCCGCTCTTAATGTACGCACGACTCTTTTGGTTCTGTTTGCGCTGGCCATCACAGGCGACTGACTTTTTACCATCTTTTTTTCTGCTCAGATGGGAACGACGGCGTGTGGCTCAGATGCACCTCCATCGCCCCCTGCGCGCATTGTACGACCATGCCTCTGCCTCTGCCCCTTCCCCCTCCCCTCGCCTTTCCCAACTCAAATCTGCCACCGAAACTGTATACTCAACGCTCCAAACGATATTGGCTCGGCTAGAGACCCATTGGCCAGCGGCACAAGGGACGGCCTATCTGGCTGTGGTGGATGACCGTCAAGCTGTTCCGCTTGTCTCTGGGCTTGGTCCCGCCTCGACCCTGGCAAGCACTCGCCGTTCTCGGCTCTTCAGTCCCGAGGCGCATACGCTGCTCAATCAGGAGGCCGGCTTGGTGGTGCCGGATCTCAGGTCGGACTGCCGCTTTGCACATCCTTCCGCTGGGAAGGAAGAAGGAAGCGGCGGTTCTGGCGTGGAAGAGGCACGTTTCTTTGCGTCTCTGCCTATTTTGGCTTCGTCGGGCGAAGTAGTGGCGATGGTATGCGTGACGGGGACCCAACCCTGGGTAAGCCAAAGCAACAGTGGCCCAATGTGGTGGTCCGCGGACCACGTCACGGCGCTGGCCAAGGCAGCGACGGACGTGTCGACTGTACTGGAGCATGCGGATCTGAGTTGGGCCCAGTTGACCAAGCAACGGATGCTAGACCGTACGTCCCCATCCTTGTCCTCTTTCCCAATGTTTGGCCTGGGAATTCTATTGACACGTCCCAAACCACGTCTGTGGCCTGTGCGTTACTTTGCTGCTCGTAGAATCCATCCGTCTCCAAGCCGGGATCAGCTCGTTGGGGTTCATGCACGATGCGCCCTTGTTGGCCTCAGGCGTACGCCGGTCTGTGGTCCGGCTGGCGTCTCCCCTCGATGGTGTCCCCGCTGGCCTGGACGAGGAAGTGGAAGCCGAGTTGGAGCAGGAACACGTTCGCTCCGCCTTTCAAGAACGGGTGGGGTCCCAGGGAGGAGCCCAACGGTCCCTCAACCTGCGCCCGCGCTGAACCAAGTGGGTACACTTCTTACCCGTGCGCTCTGCCACGGCCTGGGTGCCGACCTGGTCTACCTTGCCCGTAAACCCGTCTCTCGGCGTGGCCCTCACTTGCTCCCCACCGACACGCCCTGGACCATGGTGGCGCATACCTGGGGTCCATCGCCCGCCATGGGAAGTGACCTGCTTACCACTCTGCCCCTTAACGCAGAAGCGCACGACCTCTCGGACCACCGAGGCCTCCTGCGTTCTTTTACCACCTTCCCGCCCGCCGCGGGGGGACTCCAACAGTCCCGTGGGCCGTTCCCCCCGGCTCTGACCGGCTGTTCCGAGCTGGGGCAATGGTCAACAGTTATTATCAAAACCACGCCTACCACCTTGTCGCAATTCACTTTGGTCGCTGTATTTCAGTCGAGCACATCTGCTTTCCGCGTCCGAACAAGCCTTCCTTGCCTTTCTCGCCACCTCGCCTCCGACGACTTGGCTCCGTCAAGCCGACGGCCTCGACACCCCACCTCCGCACTTGGGAGAACCAGGGCGAACGACCGACGACGCTTCCGCCGCCTCCACCCTCGATCGTCGGTGCGTGCCTCGCCGCGCGATCGGTTCGATCACAACGCTCCCAGCGCTCCCAGCGCTCCCAACCTCCCCAACCCCCGCAACTACTTGGTCCAACCACCTCACCACCTCGCCCATGCACCCTCCAAACTCGAATTTTCCCCTGGCAGGGTCAGGCAGCCCACCTTCGTTCCCTTCCCAGCCACCCCCGATGCAGCGGCGGCAGCGGCAGCGGTATTTGCGCCGGCGGCGGCGCGAACGCGGCAGGAAGAAGCCATGTTGGGGCTGGCGCAGCCAAGATGATGCAGAGTGCCTATACCCGTCGGCGGAAGCGCAGAATGATGCGTCGGCGTTGTAACCTCCTCCGGGAACCCAAACGAAAGTACAACAAAACAACAAGGACCGCGGATACCCTCCGTCGTTCTTGCTCTTGCTCTTGCTCTTTTGCTCGTGCTAGGTGCCGCCTTGGACCTCTTTTTCTTTTTTTCTCCCATGGTTCCCTACCTATTTTTCTCTCCTACCTAGTACCTCCCTTACCTCTCCTACTTCCGCGACTTCCCTACCTCATCACCTACGTTCCCTTGTTCGGGACGGCTTATTTGCAACCCCAACGTTCGTTGTCCTAGAAGTATATATGCTATATGTTTTTGCTTTCAGGAGTTTTTGCCTTACCATGTGCCACATGTCCTCCCATCATCTTTCATTCGTCCTTCCGTTCGTCCGTTGATGCAGATGTACAGAGGGCCCATCTCTGTGATCTCGGCCCCTGCAACGTACGAACTGTGGGAAGGAAGAACGGAGAACGCGTAGGAGGTGGACTTTCGAGAGGGGCTTGAATCTCGAGGCTCTCTCTCTCTCGTATTATCTATCTATCTGTCTATTCAGTCACACACTCTCAGCCTTAGACTGAGGCCCTCAGCTTCTCAGCAGGGACATCCAATGGTTGGTCATGCATTGGCATGTATCAGAGGACCACGCAGCACGCGCCAAAAGCACGCAAGCAAAAGCAGGTAGTAGTGGAGGCAAAACAGGCCAAAAATAGCAGGTCGAGGACGATAGATGAGGGGGCGAATGCCGCATATGTGGGCAGGCACAAGGAGAACAGTATAGATATACTGTACACTCTGTGGGCCAGCATCGCATCTGGAAGGAGCAGAGGGGGAGGTACAAAAGAAGAAAACACCCAACAGCGGGCGAAGAAAGTGGAGAAAGCGGGTTGTGTTTATATTGCACTGTTTTTGCCGTCAGCGAGTACCTGAGTACGGGGGAGGCGTTATCCGAGCTACGGAGTGACCGAGGCATGGTGCCGGGAAGGAGAAGTCCCTCCTCCCACACTGGCCAGGCGCCAGCTTCCGTATGGTTGTGCCTGTCGGGTGGCGCAACAGCAACCCGCCCCCCCCCCGAGTCGAAGAGGTGGCCGCTCTGCACCACCCTCTCCAATCCAGCGTTTGGTCAGCATCCGCACGTGAATCGAGCGCCTATACCCAGATGCCGGACGCAAGCGTCAGGTCCCGACGGATGCCACACACACCAGAGAGAGGTTCTCTGTGTTGAGAGATGAAAAGACGTGCTTGTGTGAATAAAAAAGAGGACGTGCTGTCAAGCGCCGGGTCATTGAGGTCATCGATCACGATGACCGGATGACCCCTCCTCCACACTGCCCGTGTCGCCCACTCAGACCGTCAATAGGTTAATTAGGGAGGCTTGCTGCAACTCAGACTGAGTACTCACTGTGTGCCATTGGAAGTACGGGCAATTGCATTTCCTCAGCGATGAGCCTAACTTGATGGCGGGCGGGCGGGGGGTTCGCCTGAATCATCGATCATCACGCCAATGACGAGCTTGAGATTAAAAAGTGTCACATGTCAGCCGGTTGCGCAATTGCGTCGGGAGGACAAAAATGTGGGGCAAATCCCGCCTCGGGGCGCCACCGGCGCCACCAGCCCAGTCTCGTTTCGCTATTCAATCTCTTCTCCACTGCCCACTGCGCCCCCTTCTCCCGTCACGGACATTGGTCCTGAGGCCTGAGGCCTGAAGCTTGAAGCTTGGCTGGCGCACCGGCATCACCATCTTCGCCGCCGAGCACGCACAGCCAACAGAGTACTGATGCAAAACGAGCAGCTAGGATATATGATCCCCAGGAACAGTCTCAAAACAGATAACCAACCCTTGCGCCCATCGGATGCCCATTGAGAGACACTCTCCTCTCCGTCGGCTATGGGCAAACCGTGGAGCGAGGGGCTTCTTGTTTCAGAACGAATTCCTCTCCTGTCGCCATATACAAAAGCACAAGTGCATATTTAACTGGAAGATCCACCTCTGGCGCCGCGTGCTCTCCTTTTCCTTCGCATCCATCTTCTTCTGTCCTTCTTCCCCTTCTTCTCAACCTTCTGCCCTTCCAACCTACAACAGTCACGACACATACTGTGGCATGGTGAAGCTTCCTTGGTCCAACCCTCCCTCCGACT
The DNA here is from genome assembly GCA_003971905.1 of Moniliella sp. 'wahieum'. Lineage (NCBI taxonomy): Eukaryota > Fungi > Basidiomycota > Moniliellomycetes > Moniliellales > Moniliellaceae > Moniliella > Moniliella sp. 'wahieum'. The sequence goes on along the minus strand of RSEE01000038.1, from coordinate 251,750 downwards.
CTGGGCCAACGGCTCCGCAGCCCGATTCAGACGAAAAGTTGGCCACCACGTCGCCCGATGTTGCCTCGCTTGCGGGCACCGGGGGCCATTGAGCCCGATCGGGCGCTAAGCCGTCTCAAGCCCGACGGCACATACCGCGTCACTTTTTTACCGTTCGGTCTTTTGGAACATTACCGTTCTTGGCATTTGCTCTTTTTGGCCCCAGGTCTCTGGGGCGGGCCTTTCCCTCCTCGGTGCAGGAGGAGGAATGGATATTAGTACAGTCAATGCATCCAACTCCATCACGTACGTTCTCTCATCCTCTTGTGAAACGTGATGTCCCCCCCACCTGTGAAACTGACCAACCTCAATGCTTGATGGGCCTAATAGGTTTTGTTTGATGGTCGTCACCTGTTTCCTGCAGCCCGCGCTGGTCAAGATTACGAACATCAAGTTTGCTCTTATCTTTGGTACATGCGGGTACGCTCCGTATGCGGCTGGTCTCTACGTTCTTTCCAAGTATAACAAGAACTGGCTCGTGCTCCTTGGTGCCACCCTTTGGTATCACGGCAGGTACGTTTTGGGCGACCGAGGGGGCGTTGGTGATGGGCTACCCGGAACGGAAGAAGCAAGGTCGGTACTTATCGTATTGGCTGTGCTACCGTGTAGCGGGCCAAGTACTCGCTGGGCTCATCTCACTGGGCCTGAACCACAACTCACAATCGTCTGGTGGCGGTGCCATCTCCTTCACCACATACAAGGTCTTCATTGCCTGCAGCAGCAGGACCCTTGGCGGGATGCCTTCTCTCCATGCCAAAGAAAGTACAGCGCAAAGATGGGACCCCCGTCGAGCTCACTACGACGCAGCATCCTTTGGTAGAGATAAATTGATGGCCAAGACGCTGCTTCAGCCCAAGGTCCTCCTTCTCTTGCCCATGATTTGGACATCAACCTTTTCCGAGTCGTATGCGGCACGTTCAACGCCACCTACTTTACCGTGCGCAGCCGTGCGCTTGCATCCCTCATGGGGCGATTGTATCCATGATTTCAAACCTGCTGCTGGGTGTGTTGCTCGATTACAGCAAGTGGACAATCAACCGCCGCGCCAAAGCTGGCTTTGCCTTGGTGTATGGGTGCGCCATGGGATACTGGATCTACGCCATTGTAGTCATGAACCAGTTCCACAAAACCATGCACCGCACTACGATTGGGTTGATGGCAGCTCGATCTGGGGCAAAGGGTTCGGTGTCTACCTCATGTTGGAAATCATCTTTTCAACCATGTATGAGAGTATGTTTTCCCCTCTTCACGTTGTGCCTGAAACAACCAAATACTGACCCAACGACAGTGAACTATTGGATTGCCTCAGGCTTGTCGGACAACCCAGCTGATCTGATCCGGCTCACTGCCATCATTCGCGGTGTCGAGTCTGCAGGACAGGCTGTATCGTACGGGCTCAACTCGACGGGTTTCCGACTCGATGGTGTGGCAGGGCTCAACATGGCCTTGTTGGGAGCCAGTTTGCCGTTTTGCTATGCGGTGGTACACAAGCTTGGCGTCAAGCCGTCAGGGGAGAAGATTCACGAGTTTGCCATGTACGCTTCGGACAAACAGAGGGAAGAACTCATTGCCCGCGGGGTGCCACAAGCCGCAGCAGACGAGAAGGGCGACCAGGTTACCAAGGAAGGCCTGGGCAGACGAGCCGCACTTGTAGTGGCCTGAGGCGATCTGAGGATGCGGCCCCTTCACTGAGTTTATACCCCTTCCCCCACGGGCGTATTCCACTCTCTCTCTGCAACGAGATTCCACCAAGATTGACCTTTCTTTTGGATGCATCACTGGAACGTTTAATCCTGCATTACGTTTATCTCACGCGATTTCTGCTTCCGATCCAGTGAAGCCAACCGACCTGGTGTGATGATGTGTATAAGTTGCGGCAGGATTGCCCATCTCAAAATGTATTGAGAGCGTATTACGAACATCTTTTGGTGGGATCAAGACAGTTAATCTCAGGTCCATGTTAGTACATCTCTTCCTTGGCTTCATCAGTGCTGCGTGCCCCACGTCACCAAGATTGTTTCTTATCCGTGTTAAAACATAGGGCTAATAGGCGGCTTGAGCCCTACAGAATGTCCATCCCCAGTAGGCCGACCCGTCGACATTCAGTCGGTGTCGGGCGGCAGGCTCCGCAAACCTCCTTACATTGCTCTATCTGGCGACACTATAGCCTTTCGCATGGAGAGTGTGGTTCGAACTGCTGTCCAGAAAAGGCGAGTAGAGCGGTGGTAGTCAATGGCATGTAATGGCGTACAAACTCAACCACTGTTCCCGCCACGGGTAAGTAAACGGGGGCTATCTTTACGCCGCCACAGTAGTTCTTTTTACCGTCGCGGCTCTCGGTCCAGACCTGGACCGCATGGCCCCCTTAAAGGTACGAATGAAGCGTGGGTCCCACAGTTCTGACGCAATGCCCAAGTCTTTGCAACAGCGCATCAGCGCGTTCGACTTGGCTCCCTCTGCCGCGGTAGGAATCCCATCCGGGTCAAAGTAATTCTGTTCCCCACGGGCCACAGCAACCAGACGCCCGAGGCAGAGCATTGCCCATTCCCGACTTACCACCTTGGCCGACACCACGCTCTGACCGCGCGGGGCCAAGCCCCAGCCACCCGGACCGAAAGCGCGGTTGAGGATGCGGCGGTACTTGATCTCCGGTAGGTACAGCAGGCCGTCTGTATGGCACAGGACGCAGTTCCACCACCAGCAAAGGGTTAGCTTTGGGCAAGGCAGAGCTGAGTAGGACAAGACACGGCGGGCAACGTACCGGGCGTGATCTCAACATCCTTAGAATCGAGTGGCGCCATCAGCACATCGGCCGTTTCGCGCGGAAAGGGTTGCTGAGACATGCCGGAAAAGTCATTGGCAACCCACTCAGGCCCTTGGGCGTGGGACACAGGTGGCTGGGTACCCGAAGGACCTGCCTGACTGGCGGTGGTGACGGCGGCGGATTTGGCTCGGCTGCTGGGGGAGGATGCAGCAGGGGCTGTGGAGGAGGGGAAAGAGTAGGCGGCCAGCATCCGAGCCGACCCGTGGGCCAAACGGATGTGCATGTGGACCGGCAAGCGGCTGGCAGGCGACGCAACCGCCTGGCGGAGTAGATGTGACGCCATTCTGTGCAGGACAGATGGAGGAAGGGAGATACGGTCATCGATTTTAACGACATCGCGTCGCTGTCCCCCCGCAGGGGCGGAAAGGGCGACTGACGTAAGCTGTCCTTCCCGTGTCAGATTTATAGTCGTCAACTAGGGTTGGCCCTTCGGAAGCAGCACTCAAAAGATGATGAGTTGCATACGGCCCACTCGTGCTGCAGGCACTAAGTACTAACTTCCCTCCAAAAATGAGGTGGACTCAACTCAATGGTGGCAACGGTACAGAACTCGGCGCGGGCAGAGGTGATCGAACAGATAGTCGAGCTGGAGGGCCTCCCCGGCTGGGGCCAACAGTGTGTGGTAGCGCTTTTATAATGACGCAGTTTTGCTGACTGCGGCGCGTCTTTACTAATTGGCGACCGGGATGCTGCTGTGGTGTGAGCCGTGTCTGCTCGGGCTGAGAATCGGTGGAAATAATATCGTGTTTTGGGAACCGGATAAGCTATGGGAGGTGTTAGTGGCGCCACTACTGCCATGATGCATGATGTGCATGATATATGGCAAAAACGTTACCTATAATAGAGCTGAGTGGCTGGCTGAGCGCTGCCCTAAAAGGCGCTCAGGCTGAGCAGGCCGCGAGCCGTAGTAGGTAGGAGGCAATTTATACTCCATCCCATTTCTACCTTGGCTTTTGGCTTGTGGATTGTTCGAATGCGTTCAATGAAAACGCAATGAGTTGAATAGACTGAGTATCCTGAGATCTGGGCATTGGCTCCAGACACTCGGCGCCCAGGCGCACTTACGCACTTGACTCAGTGATAGGAGGGGAGCCAGAGCGCCTGAACTGAGCGTAGTGAACGCAGCGCTCAGAATCGAGAATCAGTTCTGTCCGAGTATGCCAAGGATCGATATCGATTCAGAGGCAGTAGGCAGTCGCCAGACCCCACACAAACAAGTGGATGGCTGCGCTCTAATCTCAGATCTTACTGCAGCGCGTGACTAGGGTGACTCAGGGTCACTGGTCACTCTAGTCACCAGCTCAATACGAAGTACAGGAGGCTGTAGGGCGATACCGCTTGAAAGGGGAAAGAAGGGGCCTCCGGATAGCAATATAGGGGGTTGGCACACACACATCATTGACGCAGAGCTATACGGCACTGTGTGGAGAACTGATGCGCTGTCTGTGCGCAGGGAGGGATTCAGGACCCTCTCTTGGTGCGCCTGCTCTCAGCCAATTGGTGTGGGGGTTTCCGAGACACATCGTCATCCGCGTCATCGGACCAATTTGCGGGGGTGCAACAGCCCACTATATACATAACCGATACCCCTCTCACTCACCTATCAAGCGAAGTGTTGTTTGATTGCACCCCACCATTCGACTATTCAGCCAGTCAACCATTCGGCCATTTAGCCATTCAGCCAGCCATCCCTTCATTTATCCAACCATCTATCCATCCCCACCTTCATCTCCACACCACAGCAGCATATCAGCAATGGTTCTCCATTCACAATGCCTTTCGTCCCCTACCATCCAGAGCATCGTCCCCGATCACCCAAGCCCGGCCAGTCAATACCCCTTTTTCGTCATGCGGCCCGGTAAGCTAGAGAAGGCACGTCGCAGTTCAGCTGCCTATCGCCACCGCGCGTTGCCTACAGCCATCTGGCGCAAGAAGCGCTTCCCCAAGCGCAACCTTCGTCCTCTCATGCCTCCTGCGTTTAAGTGCAAAACACCTCTAGCGACTTTCCATTTCCAAGTAGGTTCCTAGGCTTCTGTTTCAAGCTGTGGTCGGTCGATCGAGGGGACCCGCACCGGCGGATGCGGAATCGTCTCGTTGGTGGGATATGCTAACGAGAATCTGCCTTGTCTCGCGATGGGTTTTCACATCCAAACCCGGAGTAGTTTCTCACTGTGTTGATGTCCCTCTTGCCTCCAAAGACGCCTGCCCCCGGGAAGCCATTGCTGATGGAATCCGCGCCCACTTGGCACGCCCTCCAACCGGGTCAAGTGCCGACGAAGAGAGGAAAGTTGGAGAAGGCTCGCCGTAATCGCCGCACTCCTGCATCGTCCATCTAATTTCTCTCTCTTTCTCTCTTTCGACCGCACGACTCTCATATGACCGGATAACCACACAACCGCGTGACTCGGTGCCCTCTTGGCTTTGGCGTCGATTCGCTTTCTCATCCAGGATCTGGATCTTTTGTTTTGTATAAGATTGCGCTGTTACATGTTATTTTGTTTGGGATGGCTGGCGCTGAGGGCATTGGGAGTGTTGAGGACGTTGAGGACAGCGGGCGTAGTAACTAGTAACGTCGCGCCACATAATGGCGCTGAGTCTTTCAATGGCGGCAGACTTGGTCGGCAGAGGCCCAAAAATTGAAATTTGTTCGATATAAGGGGACAGATTGGCAACGTGCGCGGCGTCGATTTCCTAATTACAAATGCCCCCCTAGTCGTAGCGGCCAATGGAAAGGCTTGGCTAGCGTTGTTGATTCGACCTGGGTGAGGGCGGGGGAGGCTCACTACGCTCACTTCGCTTGAAGAGACCGACCAATCGAAGCATCGACCGTTTCACAGCCCTTCCAAAGGCTTGATAAGTATGGACGCCAAATGCACATCTTTCGAGGGCCTGAGTTCGCCTAGTATAGAAAAGGCACATGCAGTGATGGAAAGTCTGGGGCTGATGCGGCCATAAGCTGCAGCGTTCAACACGTTCAACACATGAAACCAGCAAGAAACGTGGGGTGACCTGCACGTGGACCTGAAGGTGTTGGGCGTTGGTAAGGAGACCCACGTCTGTCGGTAGCGGCGGCTGCCACCTCTATACTCCAAACCAGGACTACAACGATGCAAACCCGAAAGATCGATACATAGTGAACGATTAACAAGAGACGAGCTAAGTGGTCTCACAGCAAACAAGCATGACTTAGAAGCCACCGTTGCCACCGTAGCCGCCCTGGTTGCCCGAGCCGTACGAGTCGCCGCCCGAGTTGCCGCCGAAGCCGCCGGACTGGTCGTTGCCGTACGAGTCACCGCCCGATGCCGCCGAAGCCGCCACCCGACTGGTTGCCCCCGAACGAGTCACCGCCCTGGTTGCCCGAGCCGTAGGGTCACCGCCCGAGTTGCCGCCGAAGCCGCCGCCGACTGGTCGTTGCCGTACGAGTCACCGCCCGAGTTGCCGCCAAAGCCGCCACCGGACTGGTTGCCCGAGCCGTACGAGTCGCCGCCCGAGTTGCCGCCGAAGCCGCCAGACTGGTCGTTGGAGCCGTACGAGTCCGAGCCGGAGTTGCCGCCGAAGCCGCCACCGACTGGTTGCCCGAACCGAACGAGTCACCGCCCTGGTTGCCCGAGCCGTACGAGTCAGAGCCCGAGTTGCCGCCAAAGCCCCAGATTGGTTGTTGTTGCCACCACCAAACTGCTGCTCAGCCTTGTTCTCGGCGAATTGCTTAGCCTTAAAGAGAAAAAGAGAGAAGAGGAAATGGTTAGGGAAACCGATGGGAGGCAAGGAAGGAAGAAATGAATGCGGATGGAAAGGAAGGTAAAGGGCCACGGAGGTAGTAACGTACAGAGTCGAAAAGGCCCATGATTAGTTGTGTTGGTTCAAGAGGAAGTGAGGGGTGGTAGAGGGGGTTGGTTGGAGGTGATGAGAGTGGGGCTCGTGCGGAAGAGGGGGTTATATATGCTTCCCCAGTTCGGTAGCTGGTCCCTGGGCCCCTGAAAGCGTACATTGCATTGCACCCCAAGCATCCAGCTTTCAACGTTCAACGGGGATTGGAGCAGGCTGTGCATCAGGGGAAGCAAGCATGCTCAGCCTGCACAGGCCCAGTGTGTTGAGACTGTTGAAGTGCTTTGTGATCTTCCTGACGCCATCGCCCGGGGCGCACGGACGTCTGCATGGAGAACGAAGATGCGGTGAGGCGCGGGGGGATAGGATGGGGTGGAATGGCGACGGGATTGTGCATGTGATGCATGATGATCAATGAGATTCCGAAGAGGCATCGTTGGGATGCCGGCTGGTGCCGTTCTGGAAAGACAAGAAGGGGGGGAGTAGACACGTAGTTGGATATCTGAGAACGTTGAGAGCTGCTGCGATGCGATGCGGTGCAGGCCCGGCACCGCGGAGCGCTCCAGCGTGAGGGCAGTGAGTGCGTGCGCGATGAGCGAGTATCCGTTACTGCCACTGTGACATGTGACTAGTCTGTATACTGTTGTCAGAGTAGCAGACAATGGCCGTGCCACCGCAGCCACAGCACGCACAGCAGCAGTTGGATGGTGCCGCCATGCGTGTTGGCTGTTCCCTTGGCTCGACATGTGGCTCCAGCGGGTCGCGGGACAAGGGCGCTGTGCGGATCGAACTCTGAGGCCTCAGGGCGTACTCGGTCGTGTTTGGGCGGCGTGGTAGGAACGGTGTGCGAGTGCACAGTGGTGGATCGCAGGCGATGGGACTGAGTGTGCTGAGTTCTGAGGTACTGAGTAAACTAGAACTGGCTTGAGGACTGAGGACGTACTGAGGTACCGTGGGCAACGCGGAAACGAAGCGCCCAAGGCCGATTGCACATCTCAGACAAGATGCATTTGATGATGAGATCTGAGATTCTGAGATGTGAGATGTGGATGAACGACGGGAGAGGCGAGACGTGCGCAACGAGGACAGCGCACCCATGCCTCTGACCAGAGCACAAATTGCGCACGGACGCCGAGTCTCGGCCGACCGCCAGGTCCCTCGTCTGTCCCGTCTCCCAACCCCAACAGCATAACGACGCGTGACGTAGCGAGGAGACGAGGCTGTTGTATGTGGACGCTCGCCAGTGCCATCCCACACTGCCTGCCACTCGTGCTGCTCTGCTGCTCATGATGCGGTGACGCAAGGGATACGAGGTGACCGGTGACTGGTGGGCAGCAAGTCACTACCCACTAATAGCCACGAACATTAGCACTGCCTCACAGCATGGCGTCGTGCATAGCCGCCTAGCCTCGCATCATGCATAGCGTGCTATCGCCGGCAGGTACGCCAGCCGAGCGCGAAGCACTGCCTCAAACTCCACAGTATGTTAGCCTCATCACCGCCTCGCCCACCACTGCCCCTGTCCCGGTTCCATGCAGCCAACGCAGCCGTGGGCCCGTGCACCTGCTACTCCTGTACCTGCATGTGGCCCGTGCACCGCCAGCTCTGCGATCTGCCAGGTGGCACTAATGCGTGGTCTTCGAGCTTCACCGGTCACTAGCTTCACTCTCACTGGTCGCATCGTCACATGTCCCAAGTGGGATCGAGTGGGTGAGTGGAGGGTGATCCGTGACCGGTGATGAATCCGGTTATCGGTTATCGATTGATTGGGGGCGTCGATAATAAGTGAAATGTAAAAGAAACGATATCCAGTTGAATCACCAGTGACCGGTGAGCACCCGCCTCCCTGGCACTAGCCCACCGGGGATATCGGGGATGCTCGCCCCAAGCTCTTACGCTCTGAATCTTTCAAGCTTCAGGCCTCTCAGAGAAGCCTCAGATCCACCGATTGCAGTCGCATGCGCCACGTCACGTCCCGCGTCACGCGTTTTACTGCGTATGAATAGCGTAACGCGTAACGCGCACTGCGTCATAATAAAACTCGCTAATATTATCCACCCTGATGCATGTGCGAAAATGATGAAGACGCACAACGAAGATGCAGCTTGAAGTGAAGCTTGAAAACAGATGGATGAAGTCGATGAAGAGGAGTCAAGAAAGGGCGGGTCTAGCCTCGATCCCATGCCCAACGGTGGCTAGTATAATAGGAGTAGAGTAGAAGGGAGGGTGGGAGTAGGGCGGAAGTAGGTCATTCGATTTTGGGATGAGAAGTGAGAGATTCTTTCGAGACTTATACTTCAAGACTGGACAACGGCCAGGCAATTGGTAAGTACCAGCCCGCAATAATGGGGCAAAACACAAGGAATAATACATTCGGAGGGATCGGCGGATGTGTGGACGAGGAGGCAGTCACGAGAAAGCGCTCCCTCCCTGAAGATTGACCGCGGCTGTGCGTCACACGCCAGAGAACAGCTATGTGTAAGACCGGAAGAACCCATGATTGTTTGGGTGGTGAACCTCTGGAGATGTAGCAATGCAATCGCGATGGTGGTGGTTGTTCAGTTCAGCTCTAAGCCTTCTGCCACACCTGGAAGGGACAGGGGTTCGAACAAGCCCGAGAGGATATACACGTGGGAGCTTCGGAGGTCAAATCCAGGGGAAAGGATGATAAAGTGCCTTGATGGCCTGTGTACAGGACCGCGGGGGTCTCAACATTACGAACTTCCAAATTGCCAAGGAGCGTGACTGACGCGATCTGTACATTGTGCACGAAGAGAAGAGAAGGAAACAGTCAGCAAAAGAACCTCTTGTAAAAAAGCTCCTGATGCGGCCTGACGCGGACGCTAGTCCAATCTTGAATGCAACAGGGAGAGACGGCAAATGTGGAAAATGAGGGGCGGTACGCCAGGTGAAACGGGGTGGTTTCCAGGGAAATGACTATCTTGCCTGACGGAGGCCGAGAGGGAGGCAGCCCTTTAGCTCGTCGGGCAACGGGACCACAGACGTAGGCCTGAAGCTCGAGCTTCGGACCAAAGAGTCGTCGTCCCTGTTCCTTATGTAGTTGCTATAATAGAGGTATCATATATCATCCCCGAGCTGAGTCCTAGCGAGGCTGGTATTGAGGGAGGGTGTAGAACAAGACGATTGGTCGCTCGCCTCCAATGCATTCTTAGTCCACAGCGGCTTTATATGGGGTTGATCGTGGGCACTGCCAGGAGGTGACCGCACTCATGACCTTGGCGGTTGCTCTCGTGTGGCGCACTGACTACCTGTCGGTATCGGTTGCCTTAGAACAAATAAATCCTGCTGGCGTGCAATTTGGGCGCCGGATCTGTGGGTAGGGAGGGGGGGATCGAATCCTGCGCACTGGCGCCCGGTTGGTTTCGCTACGTCCTGGTTTCGCTTTTGGCCCTGGCTGCCGGCGCCACGCTGCTCGTGTCAACCAACGTTCACGTCAAGTAATCTATTAGTTTGCCAGGATATCAGGTGATATGCATGATGTAACCGACGCATTTGGGTTAGGTTGGCCCGTTACCGCGTTACCAGTTACCGGTTACCCCTACATCAGATACGCTGGGTATCAGGTACCCGGCACTCCGTAAACAACGCGCTTGCATGTAGGGGCACGCCCGCGACTAGAGACAGCGGCAAGGCTACCGTCCCACAGCGGAAACAGTGACGCCTGAGGCGTGAGGCTTCGTTCAAGCTTCATCCTCATTGATCGTGCAACGACAGAGACGTATCAAAGGAAACTTTGAGCGGAGTACATGTTTCTTTGGAGATAGATCGCCCGAGGAAGAGGTACAAAGAAAGATGCAGGCAACCAACACCCTCCGCTCGAAAGAGAAAAACAAAAGCAGGGATGACCCCATTGTGATCGACGTGCTGGATCCAACAGCCGACATTCCTTGACGAAGAGGCGGGAGAGGATACAAAGCACAGGCGGGGGTCCTGTGACTAGTGACGAGTGACGCGTGTTGCACAACGGTGGAGAGAACAAGGATTGAGGATTCAGCTAAGGCACTGAGGGGGAAAAGAAATGGGGGCGGGGTGCGTAGAAGGTAAATGTTGGGCCCCCCATTAAAGGTGATGTGTGAGGTATTTTAAAGAAGGATGGCCATCGCTATCACCATGAGGAGGGCGATGGGGCCCCAAGAGGACTGGGCCAGGCGATTTGCTGGGCTAAGTGTGAACGACTTGCCCTTGACAGAGGAGAAGGAGTCTCCGGCAAACAGCTAAGCAAACATCAGCAACTCCAAATCCCAATCGCCAATTCGCTAAGCAGGGAAAAGAAGAAAAAAACTGTGTCAAAGGGACGTACCGCGATATCTTTAAAGTAAGTTTGGGTGGCACTAGGTGTGGCCCATGAAGACGAAGCACCACCAAAGAATGAAGTAAACATGATCTTGTCTACCCACGTCTGACCGTTGTTATCCCACATGTCACGTCGTGCGTGGGAGGCGATATTGTTCGGTGAGGAGGCCGAGCCGGCATTGATGGTGGCAGTGCGGAAGACGACACCACTGAGCGAAACAGCGGACGTGGAAGCTCCATTGACGTACAATTCAATTACACCATTGGCAACGTTGGGCTCATTGACCTGAACGTAGAGCGCCAAGTTGGTCCAGCTGCCTTTGCTGAACGTAAAGGAGCCACGTCCGAGCGAGACGCGCCATAGTCGGAATTGCAAATGATGCTGGTACCCTTGGGCGTTGCCTTCTTGGCTGGGCAAAGCTTGTACCCTCCCCCAACTTTTGGGGGATGTAGACATAGATCTCGCCTTGGCCGCCTGTGCGCCACATCACCCGAGCCGACCAGCAGGAGGTGCCGGTCCCGTCGAGCGACCCGCCTTCACAGCCGGAGGTGGAAGCATTGATCGGCACATTGCCTGATGCCCCGACGGAGGAGTACAGTCCGGGCAGCTTACCTCCCTGTACAAAGTTAAAGTCTGAGGGGATAGACTGAGTAGGTAAGCGCGAGTTGCGGACGGGACGGGTCGGACGCATTGGTCTGGCCAGCAGTGTGGGAAGCAACGACATAGGGCGTGCTGCTGGAGGAAGGTCCACCGTTACTTCCAAGGAAAGGCTGGGGGTAAAATGCAGTGCCGCCAGTAGGATTCGAATGAAGGCCATATGAATTGGCGCCATAGGTGACAGAGAGGACTTGGCTGTCGCTCCCTGAGCTGGAGCTGGAGGCGGCAGGATCGGGTGTGAGAATGAGGTTGCCAGGGTTGGAAGCAAAGCGGCCATTGAACAGGTTGAGGCTGCTCTTGGCCCAGTCCTCAGCCGACTGGTTCGCGGCGCGTGGGCTCAGACTCCGCCGGGAGGCGGGAGCGGAGGCAGTCAGGTCCCACGCCCAGCCATTGGGGGCGATGCCACGCTGGGAGAGGGTGGATGCGGTGCCGAGCCGGCGGTCTGAGAGAGGGTAGTGGTGGTGTTGGCAAATCCGGCCTGGACAGCAGCAGCGCGGGCTGCTGCGCCGAGGAGAGCAAGCGCAGCGGCAACAGGGGAGGATGCGCAGCGCATTCGAAGGTGGTGGTGGTGGCGAGACGCATCCTGCGGGACAAGGATCGCCCACTGGCGCCGCGCCTCTGGCCCGCCGATCGGCAGCTGCTGCTGCGCCCGCGGCGCCAGCCAGCAGGGTACCCACCTGCCCGCCTGCCAGCTATCCACCCGCCACAGCTCTTGCAATTTCACCCGAGCACGTCGAGCACGTGACCGCCGCCCCCACATGTGACTGACGTGTGACATGTGACTCTAACCCAATGTTGCACGAGTGCGGTCTGTCTCACGTGGCGGGCGCATATTTTTGTTGCGGGCTCTGACGCCGTGGAGGACAGGGAACAGGAAAACCAGATGAGCCGGGTGTTGCCTGTTACATGTTACGCAATGTTAGGCAATGGCCGCATGGACCCATCTCGAGGCAGTGGCCGGGAGGAACCGGGGGGCGCGGAATGTTGCCTGGTGCTGCCTGTCGTCGACGAGGGACAGTGGCTCAGCTCAGTACGGTCAGTCCGGTCAGCAGATGTCAAGCTTCAAGGTCAGCGGTCACAGCAGGGGCCGGTCAGCTTGTCTTTGGCAATGTTGACAACGTTGACATGATGCGCGACGTCACGCGTCACATGTGACTGGCTGGGTGCAGCCTGTAAGAAAAATTGAATCGCACGACTCTGGTCCTCGGTCCTCCTTCTGTGAATATACTCTGTGAATCAATCAACCTGATCTGCCCCTGAGGCCTAGGAGGCCTCACACGTCACACGTCACCCTCAACGTCACCGATCACTTCAGCCTCAGAGACTCGCCCGTTTCGAAAAGTAGAAAAGTTTTGGGGATGCTGCAAAGCGGCAGTGGTTAGTGGCCCATCCAATGGGTGTGGGGAATGAGTGGTATACGCAGGGGGAGTGATAGTGAACGTGTTGGCCTAGGGAGCCGGACGGGCAGAAGGATGAGGAGAAGGTGATGGATTGGAGCCAGAGTTGGGTCTGGGTACAGAGGCATCTATATAGGAGGCTGGACTAGGCACAGGGACAGTGAGTCACACAGGAGAGAGTGCAGGGCACAGGGACAGTGACACGCAGGGACGTCACGTGGAAGCCGATGGAACCGAGGCGAACCTGGTCTACCGACTGGGAGCCAGAGGATCACAGTCAACACCCCCGCTGGCCAGGGAACCCGGAGACATCGGTTGTGGGATGAGCTCCTGCCAGTGGATGTAGAGAGGGGAGGACTTGAGTGGCAACCGGGACGAATGGCCTGGAGTTGTGCATGGCCACACGACTGGCCTACACCCCCGCTGTCCAGGATGACACCTGAACGAGCCGAGCGCTTGTGGTTGGTGTATTGTGCGACCGCCAGATGCTTGTAGAAGTCTTAGAAGTAAAAGTAGTAGGGGTTGCGCCCCGAAGCGATTTGGTGGGCAAAAGTAAAAAGCACCAGTTATAGGTGTAGTGAAAGAAAATTGGAAACTTGGAGTAAATGCGGTCCAAGGTCGTTTGGCATCAAAATTGGATGCGTTTGGTAGTTGTTTGGTTCCGCATGCCTGGTGCCAGTGGGGTCCATTGGGCATGGGAAATGAACGGGCGCTATGCGTCAACCGTCTTGATCTGTTTGGGTTCTCTTTGTTGTTGAAAAAGAGGAGTGGAAGAAGTTGGGTGACCACCCCCCCCCATCCTTTCCCCAGGTGCCCCGGATGAATTGGCAATCCGGGGCGTGTAGCCGTGGGTGGGGCACTTGATGAGCAGCCACCCCCGCTTTCTGCGATTCGCCTGCGCCGTTTTGTCGTTGGAGGAATTTCGTCTCGTTGACGATACCCGACACGTTTTGTTCCGTCGTGTGTTGTCCCTAAAAATCATTGCCCCATCTGTGGGGGACGAGTGTGCCGATTGTGGCGGTAGTATGCCGATTGTGGCGGTAGTATGCCGATTGTGGCGGTAAGGTGCCGATTGTGGCGGTGGTGTTGTTGGGCGGGAGGACGGTGTGTCTTGTGGGCTTGGCGGCTTAGCTTGGGCTTGTAGGCTTGGGGGTGGGCTTGCTTGAAGAGCGCTCCCCTTCCGGGGGGATCAGATTGTAGCTCTGTTGGCCTAGGGAGCCGGACGGGCAGAAGGATGAGGAGAAGGTGATGGATTGGAGCCAGAGTTGGGTCTGGGTACAGAGGCATCTATATAGGAGGCTGGACTAGGCACAGGGACAGTGAGTCACACAGGAGAGAGTGCAGGGCACAGGGACAGTGACACGCAGGGACGTCAGCGTGGAAGCCGATGGAACCGAGGCGAACCTGGTCTACCGACTGGGAGCCAGAGGATCACAGTCAACAGAACGTGTTGAAGCTTGAAGCTTTGAAGCTTGAGATGAGGTTTTCAGCGGAAGACAGGGATCGTCGATGGATGGAGATGGGGTCAATCGGTCAATATTCAATATTCAATGGGAGAATGGGCGATGGCGGAGACTGTGTCAGGAGGGCTGACGCGCTGAGACGCCCAGCAGATATGCACAGAGCCACAGTTGCGCTGATACTGAGGAAGCTCTCACTCAGATCTCAGATCTCTCAATCTCAGTGCTGATGCGGATGCTGAGGCACTGATTGCGGGGGTTGGCTGGCTATAGTCACAGTGGCTATAGTGTTGACTGAGGCTGACGCGCTGACCCGTGACGGCGCTACTGCCCTTGAAGCTTGAAGCTTGATGTATCAAGCTTCAAGTAACATGTAACAGTTCGTATAATCGCGGGACTTCGGGAGGAGCTTTATGCCTTCAAGCTCTTCACAAGCTTCCGTGACTTCACACGCTTCAAGCTTCACCGGCTTCACCCCAAAGTTCAAGGACATCGACAGAGGTTGGCATAGGGTGGAGGTTCGCGATTTGTGTCGCCGTCCGAGGCGCTTTAATGTTTACCCACTCAGTGTACTGAACTCGGTGTACTGAGCTGAGTGTACTCTCGCAGTACTCCATATACTCACAATGCCCAACAGCCAGTACTCAATACTCACCGGACTCACCCTGCTATTATACCCTAGTGATGCGATCAACCCATTCTTCCACATCGCGCTGGCCATGGCAGCAGTGCCTGTCGGTTCCTTGGAGTATGTTCCTGCGGCCGGTAGGTCAGCCAAACCCGAGACAGACACCAGCGCCTCTGTTGCCCCCGCCCCCTCCTCCGGAACAGCCCGCAGCTGGGGAGGTGCAAGACACAGGGGGTTACCACACTGCCCCTGTGCCAGGGGCAGACTGGCCTAAGAAATGGCCTGTTTGTCCAGCGACAATTGATTATTTTGCCGAGTAAGTACCCCCTGCTTTTCTACATCTTTCTCTTCTTGCTCTCCCTTTGTCTTCCCCGCCACTCCCACCGCCACCAGCATTGACGCTGCCGCTACCACCCCATCATCCCCATGAGCACAAGCCATCACACCTCCCCCCCTTCTCCGCCGCTGGCCTCCCCCGTCGAATGGGCGACAAATTTGCCACGCCCAGTCTTGCTGCCTACTCGTTGCGCGACAATGTCCCTTCCGGCCCAGCCCTTGCGCCCACTCGCACCCGCCCGCGCAGTGCCACCACCTCTATTGTTCCCCCTCCTTCGTTGCGGAACATTTACAATGCCGTCCCCCGCACTACGGCGACGACAACTTTGCACCCGAACCGCAAACGCGGTAACACGTTCTCCATGACCAGCACCTTCTTCGTCTGCCTCTCGCACCCACCTCGCCCCCAGCGGTGCGGCGCTCTTCGTACCCACACCCCGTCCTTCCCTCACCTTCGGACCTGTCCCGGTTTACTGCAGCGGTACCTCCAACCGACATCTACCGGGACGGGGTTGTACCACAAGCCCCGGTCTCGCGCTGGATCACGACAAGAGTCCGTATCCGAGATGATGAATCGTGCGACGCTCGACGACCGTGCCTCGTCCTCCGTTTCACCACCACACCTCATTCACCCGTGTTGCCTACGATCCAAGATACGAGGTATACCGTGTCGCAACCGGCCGCGCCACAATCCACCCCACCGCAAGAGATGGGCAACATCTTTTCTCGCATTGAGACCATCACGCGGCCGGTGGAACTGACGATCCAAACGTTGCTCTTTCGTATCTTCCGCACCCTCCAAGTCGAGTTTTTGCGCTACCCTACCCAGCCCGACTCGCCCAAGCCGTCTGACCAAGCAGCGCCCGAGGCCGAATCCAAGTCGGCCAACCTCAACGCGCTCCCCTCTGCCCCTGCTCCTCCTCAACCTTCAGGACCTTCGCCCCAAACGGCTACCAGGGTACATGTGTCTTCTCCTCCTTGGCCATATCCCGCCCCAAAACCAATTTGACGCTGCCTGGGTCGCGCGCGTGCAAGAGCGGATGCAAGCTGTCCACGCGCATTCCGAGCTGCTCAATGCGGAAGAAGGCGGGGTTAGCTCGGTACGCGATATTGAGGATATGTTCCAGATGTTGCGCGTGCTGGTCGGGTGCATCCGTCGTGTATCGGATGTGATGGTGCGCAGTGGAGTGTTGCGACCACCTGGAGCTGGAGCTGGAGCTGGCACAGTGACCGATGTCAATAACAACATTAAGTCCCAACGTACGTCTTTAGTTATCCCCCACCCCCTGCGCTGTACTTTACCCATCTGTTGGTCTAGTGCCTGTGCCTAACCCCACTCTCGCCTCTTTCATTTCCCCTTTGTTAGCTCCTACACCCGCTCTCCACCATTCGACCCTACTGTGGCGGGACGAACGGCACAGCAAGCCAAACCTCCTGTGACATGGGCTTTGCCCTGCCGCCCACGGACCCGAACCTCGAACTGATCGCACCAGAGATGGCGCATGCGATGCAATCCCTTGCTTCGTCTGGTGTGGCTGGACAGCCACCGTTTGGCAGCACGGCCAACGCGGCCAGCGCGGAACCACCTTTGAAGCGCGCACGACCCATGCCGCCACACCCGCGTCAGTCGTCCCCGCACGAGACACCGGTAGCGGAAGGAAAGGGATGGATGGGGTCAACAAGACCCCGCTTGGCTTTCCTCTCAAGCGGGCTACCAACCTGATGGAGCGAATTCGAAACGGCCTCTAGCACCGGAAGCATGAGCCGTTTTATTGGTTTCGACTCCCTTTTCTCGTATCTACAACCTTGCTGCACTCTCCACCTTCTTCCCCTTGCCATCTCTACGTGGGACGTCGTGGTTCATTCGTACCATACGATTCCCATTCCCTAGGGACCTATGGATCATTGATCCCAAATCCCAGGTTACAGTATACCTTACGACGACACTGCTCTTAACGATCCGCACTGCACGTTCTGTTTTCTCCTTTGCATTTTTCCCTGTCGTATTATAGTCGTTCTACAGACAGGTGGTGGTTAGGCAGTTTACCATTGCAGATGGGCTCTACTTCCTCGAGCTTCGTGGGGCACATATCACGGTCAAGCCGCCCTGCACCCTCTGCATACCTGTCCGAGGGGTACAGCTAGGCGCGGAGGAACGAAGAGAGGGTGGGAAACGAACTTATTCAGTGTATTTTTCTAAGAGAACTTAAGACGACCCCCTCCTCTTGACTCGTGTCATCTCCTCAGTGTGGCATGCCACGCAAATCCAATAGGGGGACACGAGCGAAGGCATGTATAGAATTGTGGTGCCGTATTAGTGTGGTAGGAGAAACTAGCCAACTACGTCATAAATACAGTGTTTGTAGGAGCGTTTGTAGCATCAGTCGAAGGAGCCAGAAAGAGGACATAGCATCGGTCCTTTTTTCTCATTCGCTCTTAGAGCAGGGACTAGCGAGGGTGCTATGTGGAGAGAGGAGCACAGCGACACATCCAACTCCCCCGCCTTTTTTCCAATTCGCACGTCTCAGCACGCGGGACGAGACAGACCCGCCCACCACCGTTCCCCAACAGGCATGTGATCCGATGCAATACGCTCTTAACAATTAGACACATCTGTTCCGGTAAGGCGTAGGAAGGAGCTGGCGCAGGCATCTGTGCCGAGCTTCTCCTCGCCCTGATACTCTGCGTGCGGTGGCCCATGCTGCAAGTACGCCTCGATAAAGGAGAAGGCAGGCTGGTTGAGGAATTGGTCTTGTGGCTGCAGCACGCTGGAGGCATTACGGGGCTCCTGGTGCGCTGTGTGCGCTTCTTGCGTTCCGTGAGCCTCTTGCGCCAAGCGGGCAGAAAGCAGGAGCACCTCCCTCTGCGCGCTGTACCCAATCGTTCTCCTGTCCGAGGCGAAAGAGAGCACACTACGCGCTTGCTTGGCTCAAGTGGGGAGCGAGGAACGAAAGAACACTAGCACGCACGTGAGGCGGGAGGGTAACCCACCACGAGGGGGTGGCACCAGCAGAACGAACGCAACAGCCCAATACTCGCGCTTTGCCTGCCATGCTTAATGCTTCGGACCGCACCGTGCTGCTCGCCTTGGCGTTGAACGAGCCCGTGCGGATGTAGTACGGTAAGCGAGTACCGGGAGACAAAAGAAAGTCAAAACGTTTCTGGAGGATGCGTGCAGGCTTGTCCAACCATTCGGATTGGTTCTTGATAGGTTGCGCTCGGGCCTTGGAAGGACGCAGGATATGGTAGGCCTTTGCGATCAGCCTAGAGACGAGCGGAAGGTTCCTTCAAACCAGAGGAGTATTCGTCCTTGTGTTCCGACAGGGACGCCGAGTCCATCTCGGGACCAGTATCGGCGCCCAACACTACTCCAGGACCATATACAATGGTAGGAAGCGAATTTGGAGCCCATTCGATCGTCGTGTTGCCCAACAAAACACTTGCTTCGCTATCGCCATCGACATGGCCATAGCCATCGTCGTCGCCATCGCTATCACCATCACCATCCCCTTTTCCCCACCACCGCAGCCTCATACACGCCATCATCAACGCCACCTCGGCACGGGTCCAATCATTGCCCTGGAGCACGAGGGCGCGAAGGCGGGGACATCCAGGTCGAAGTGCTCCCCCCAGCCCAAAGGGGATGTAGGACGGAACAGCGGGGCAAATGTCTGCTGTGGGCGTGGAGCGGCCGGCCATGAGGTGCAAGGCTAGGTGAGGATCGATGGGGCTAGAACGCAAGATGAACATGGCAAAGAGGTAGGCGACGTACCCCCCCACCGTGGTCAGATGCGTAGGCACATCCCCGTTTCCGTCTAGGGGAGAGGGTAGGACGTTGTCCCGGTCTTCGAAGCCAAGGTTGCTCAGATGAAGATGAGTGAGGGTGGAGGCATGCAGGTTCTCGAGAAACGCTTCGAGCGATGGGATTTGCTTGCCAGTCAAGCCCAGTGAGCTGAGCTTGAGCGTCTGCAGTGCCGAGTACCCGATTGCGTTGCTGAACTGGGCACGCATTCTGGGTCGGTCTGTGGCAAAAAAAAAAACCAAAGAATTAGAACCCACCTCGTACCTCGTGCCTGGCCCTCCTCCTTTTGACCCGCTATCCCTATACCCCTACCCTCCGAGAGAAAAGGACGTACAAAGAGTTCGCTGTTGGCACTCAGACTGAGTATGCTGAGGGTAGCGTTGCCCATAAGGAACCGGGCAAGCGATTCAAGTGCGTCGGAAGCGAGATTTGCATTGTTCATGTTCAGCTCAAACAAGGAGGTGGCGATTGGGCGAACGTCCCACCGTCGTGGAAGGGTGGGACAAAGTAGCTGGTCCAGCTCAGGCGGATGGAATTCCGGCCCATAAATCGCTCCCCGGACGCTTGGCATCCGTGTCTTGCTCAATCTTGCGTGCGGCCATCTTACGAAGGAAGGTGACAGGAAAGTACGTGGCGCATACGCTCATGTTGCGAAGGATGGTGCGGTGGTACTTGGTCAACACCGAGCTGCCGCCCCGCCAGACAAGGAGGATCATGTCCCTTCCCTGCGCCGGATCGGAAGCGGAAGAGGCAGAAGAGTCTGTCCCTTCCAGATGAGTGGGACGGACAATATGAAAGGTACCCGCGCCGCGAGCCTGAGAGCAAGCTCGGAGTTGGTCCTGCAAGCTTTCGCTGAGCAGGTGGAGGTCCGCGCGGGTTCGCACGGTGCCAATGCGCTCCTCATGCTCGCGCAAGGGGATAAAGACAGGACCAGTGTCCCAGTCGAATACCAGGCCCTTCCCTTCTGCGTACGGCGTAGCGGGGAGGTGCAGAGCCCAGTCGGGCGGCGAGGATAGGTCGGCCTGGGCCATGCTGGGCCGCAGGTGGTGGTGTGGGGTGAGTACTGAGTGGAATCGCGAGCTTCATCACCCCCGCATGTGAGTGACATTTCAAATGCAACGCCACCCTCGTCTGCTACGTGACATGTGACGTCACTAACGCCACCACAGCCTCCATCTCCTCAAACACGCGAACACGCCGAGTAGGACGTCCAGCATCATCCGGAGTTCTGCGTACTGCGTACTACTGACTCGGTCCCGTCAGATCGAGTTGCGCTTAGCCTCACGCTTCCAGCTGGAGAACAAAACAAAACATAGCATTCGCATCGGCCCCTCGCATCTCACAAACAAGCATACTCGGCAGGTCCATCGTCCTCTTCCTCTTCTCTTCCTCTTCCTCTTCCTCCTCGCTCCGCGGGGTAACATTTAAAAGTACATCGGTGGCGCGTGCGTCTGACGTCCATCCCACATCGTCACACGTCACAGGATCCCACCATCCCACGCTCTCCCGTCGTGCTGCGCACGACACGCCTGATTACAGATTGGCGTTTACGCGTGAGGGGTAATTTCCTCCTCCTCGGTCCGCTTGGGCTTTTTACTGCTCTTGGGCTTGAGCAGCGGCAACCAATCCGGGTGTCCACGCTGGAAACGGGGGTGGGCAAAGCAGTGGTGGGGTCCATAGAGCGTAGCGGCCGTTAAGCCTGGGGTGAGGGCCGCGGCGGCGCTCTGTGCGGTGGATGCTTCCGACGCCAAGGTGGCAGTCAAAGCCGAAAGCGGGTTCAATGCAGCTTCGGCATCGGCCTTGCTTTGAGCAGTGTGCGCACGTACCGCCGCTTCGACCGCCGCTGGCGCCGCCGAGGGCGAGAGCAAGTTCTTGCTCACTGCCAAGTGAATCTCCTCAGGATCGAGCGCACGGGTGTTGCTGATTCGTTGGAAGCCATACAGCTGATATCCATCAAAAAGAGAGATCCCTGACGGTCAGCACTAAGCTCTGCACAGGTCATAATAACCCCCCAACACAAGCGTAAACAGAGAAGGGAGGGACGTACGTTCAACTGACGAATGAAGGAAGCATTGTTATTGTGACGATAGAGGGTGGGAAGGACATGCGTAGCAAATTCGGCACTCGTCGCGGTATCGGCAGCAAGTAAGATCTTGTCGCCAGCATGCGACCAACAAATGTACTTTTGGTACGACGCTGGCGTATCGAGCAAATACCACAACTTGGTTACAAACGCAGGGCAGTTGGCGCTGCCCCCCATGGCCGATCGTAGTGCATTGACTGCCTTGGCCGCACTGGCCGAGTCGGCCTGTGCAGGCGGAGGGGCGGGGGCACTTGTGGTGCCAACGAGGGGAGGATGAGGAGCTCCAGGAAGAGGTACGAACTCTTCGCTGCCCGAAATGGAGTCACTGTCGTCCTCGCTCTGGGGGGGGAAGCATCCAGGAGTCGGAGCAGGGATGGAGGCAAAGGAGGAAGAGGAAGCAGGGTAGTTGAGCGAATGCGACAACCCCGAGGGCCGTGTTGCGCTGTAATTCCAAGTAGGGGTGGGTGGGGCGTTGGGGTGAGCCGGGGCACTAGGGTGTCGCGCCAATGCAACCGTCTCGGTATCCGATCGGTTCCCAAGGCACACGGGCACCTCCTCGTCCGTCTCATCACCGTCAAGCGAGGTGCACCGCCGTGCACTCGAACTGGCCAAGATGGTGGCTGCCGACATGGCCTCTGCATCGGCGGTCACGGGGGACGGGATGCCCCTGCATCCAGCGTAGGAATAGCGCCGTGGGGAATATGGGGCTGGGTACTTGTAGTTGGAATAGCTAGGGCGCTTGCCTTGCTTGAACAACCGATAGCTCACTTCTTTACCCCGGAGCAGATCGTATGACGAAGGCGATCCAGGGCCACGAAGGCTGCGCGACAAGGACATGCGCTTGGGCACCGACGTGCCTGGGGTACCGAGCGAGCCAGCACTGAAGCTGAGGGTGGTACTGCTTTCGCTCCGTCCTCCGCGGTCGGGGGAGACAGAAAGGCCCCAGCCAGGGTACGAGGGACGACGGTATGTTATCGGCTGGGCCGAGGAGCGAGGCCAGTCCTCCTCCTCCTCCTCCACACTCACAAGCGGTTCTTCGTCGTCGGGCTCGATCTGCATGCCCTCCAAGCCATACTCGAGCGCATCCACCTCGTCCTCCGTCTCCATAGGCCGCGCATGGCAGACGTTTTGAAGCGGTGCCCACGGAAGGGGGGGGTGTACTCGCCCAGGCTGGGGAGGTAGGACACGGGGGAGGAGCCCAGACTGCCGGCGCGGGGGTAGGGGTAGGAGGGCAAGGAGCGGCCGGAGCGGGGGCTGCGCAACGCGCCGCGGATGGGACGCGGGATGGAGTGGGGGCCGGCGTAGGTGACGGTGACGGTGCTGCTGACGGTGCCGGCGGGGCTGGCGGGAGGGGATGGGGCGGCTGGGCGGGGGGGTGTGGGCGGGGAGGAGCGGGTGCATGGCGGGCGGGGGGGGGGGGGGGCGCAGGAGAAGGTGGTGGCGGCAGAAGAAGCGCAGCTGCGACGCGTGCTGGATGCTGTTCTTCCAGCCGGCCAGACAGACAGACGACAGACAGACAGGGGCTCGGCTGGCTCGGCTGGCGGCGGAGGCAGAGTGTGGGTGGCGGAGCGTCAGCGCCTCAGCGCTGATATGCCCCGATAGTCGATAGCAGCGCCAGCCCGCAGCCCCCCGCCCGCTGCGGCTGCCCCACCCACACTGGCGCCGTGCGCTCCTTGCCCCTGCCGGGCCGGGGCACGAGGAGCCTTGCAGTGCCGACAAGGATAGGCAGACTCCCAGCTCGAGCTTAACGCCGCGCCGCTCGGGCGCTGGCATCTGGGGGACACTGGCCTTGTCCCCGCCCTCCCGCCCTCAGAGTCAGCCCAGTCACCAGCACGACCAAAAAAAGTCACGTCTCGGATCGCGAGTCGTAGTCACCACTAGTCACCACTAATAACGAACAGCTTCGCTGGCTACTAGCACTAGCATACATACCGCATTCCCCCCACCGGTCTCTCCGCAGCACATGACGTCAGTGCCCCATGGGCAACGTGCAATTTCAAATGCTAGCTTTGCCCCCTTGCAGGCACTGGGGGCACAGGGGCAGTCTGGGGCAGTGCGCATGCCATTCCACTCCCGTCCCGCGCCTCTTCTCCGCCGGCGCCCCAACGCCGTCGACAGCCTCAGCGGCGCTCAGCCGGGATGGCCATCCGACGGCGCCGATCCATCAAACGGAGTCCACAGCAGGTCGCCCGCCCAGCCCATCGGCACCTGCATCTGCGCATGTATCTGTGCTTGGGCCTGGGCTTGGGCTTGGGCTTGAGCTTGAGCTTGGGCCTGGGCTTGTGCTTGGGCCTGGGCCTGGGCTTGTGCTTGGGCTTGGGCTTGAGCTTGGGCTTGCGCGTGGGCTTGCACTTGCGCTTGCACTTGCGCTTGGGCAGCGGCAGCCGCTACCAGCTGGGCCTCAGGCACCGATGCAGGCGGGGAGACGTGTGAAGCGCCCGGGGTAAATGGAGAAGTGGCGTAGGGCGACGTGTGCGGGGGAAAGGGGGAGTGGGAGTGGGAGTGGGAATGAGAGTGAGAGTGAGAGTGAGAAGGAGTAGGGAGTGAGAGTGAGAGTGAGAGTGGTTATGGGGAGGATAAGGCGACGCATGTGACGAAGGCGGTGCTGCGGCCACCGACCCCGAGCCTGAACCCGACCCAGGAGACCTCGTCTCTCCCGCCGACGGCGGCGATGGTACCATCTCTGTACCTCCCATGGGGGTAGCGAGGACATGTGCGTCAGCCAGTCTGGATTGGTAGGGAGAACAGCGTCCGCTTGCGAAGCCGGATGCGCTGAGCTGCCTTCTGGGGCAACGTGCGATCCCACCGCGGCCAGTGTTGCTCCTACCGCGTCCATCTCGTCCTTTCCTTGGATCCGTTCGATCCAAGCAACCAGTGCTTCGTCGTCCCCAGCGACTGGCACGCCAGGTGGCCCAGGCACGGCAGAAACGACGTCAGGTGCAGGTATTGATGGTCCAGGCTCGAATACTGGTTGGCTAGGCATTGGTTGGCTGGACACCGGTTGGCCCAGCCCGGCTCGGGCAAGACCAAGGTCCAACGCATCGTGTCTTACCACCTCCCCTGCGTCGGAGCCTGGGTCAGCGTCGGCATGGTGGGCGTCAGCCCACGTCGCAGCAAACTGTGTAGGGGTAAGTCCCATCTCAGCCGCCATTCTTGCGAAAAAGTCGAGCATCGTTTCGTCCATTCGCATGCCCATGCTCCAGCTCGCTCCTCCTCCGGCATCGGTGCCATCGGTTGTCTCCCCCGCGCGTACAGGACCGAGCGGGTTGGGTCTCCTGGAAGGACTGGCCGGGGGAGGCTGCACGACGGTAGGAACCGAGGGCAGGAAGGTATCCGCCCGTTCGAGCGAGTGGGCCGTCGCGTGTCGCGCCAACTTGCGATCACCCTCGCCTTGCATAGTGAGGGTGCGCGTGCGCAATTCGTGCGCTTGGGAAGAACGCTGGTGCCAAGCCTCGTCATCCTCACCATCCGAGTCGTACTCGTCATCCTCCTCTTCTCCCGATCCATGTTGTTCCTCCTCGCCTGCGTCATCCAAGCCATCGAGGAGTTGCGCTTGGAGCTGCATGGCAATCTGCATCTGCATCTCGCTTAGCCACGGGAATCCACCCGCCGGCGGCGCATCGACGGATCCCATGGGTGAGCCGCCCGAACGAAGTGTATGCGGTTTTCGTCGTTTGTTGCTCCCAGAGGAACGACTAGGCCCCGAGGGCCCCAAGCCCGCACTTCCACTTCCACTCGGGGCCACATCGGACAAAGCCGAGAACCATTCCCCACCAGCCGAGTCGACATCAACCTTGGCGGGGTACAAGCCCGCTGCAGGCGGCTGGAGCGAAAGACCTTGCAACGCGCGTGTCGCCTCGTGGGAAAGGGACCCAGGTTCGGACCCGGCCAGGGCAGCCAAGTGCGAGTCGCCCGACGCATCCGACAGTACTGCCGCCCAGTCCGATCCTCCCACCGACGCACCCGACACGGACGAGGAGGAGATCCATCCCGATCCCGAGTCGGAGTACGAAGGCGGAGCAGGAGGAAAGGCAGCTACCAAGCTGGCTGCCGCCGCATCGCCCTGTTGGTCCAGGGAGGGGGGGGGGCCTCGGAGCGAGCCGCACCGCGTCGCCGCTGCCGTGTACGCGCCTTAAACCCAGCCTGTTCGTATTCCTGTGGAAAGGCATTTCGAAACCGATCGCGCAAGTCGGTCGCAGTTCGCATCCCTTCAAACGGTGGCAATCGAGCAATCTTGCTCCAATGGGAACCATGTTCTTTCCACCCATCGTACAATGCTTGTGTCTCTTCGGACGAGAACGCCCTTTTGGGGCGGAACAGGCCACGCTCAAAAATCGATCGGCCTTGGGCGTTGCGGCCACGGACTTTGTGTCCATGATGCGTTTTGGCATTCGGGTAAAGTTCGTGGTACGCATCGGGAAAGTAGGTGCGGAAGCGGTCCTTGAGGTCGCCAGCAGACCGGTGGTCAAAGTGCGCGCGCAGTTGCGGGTCTTCCAAATCTTTTTCCATTGGCCGACACCGTGCTTGTTGCATCCGTCCACCAACGCTTGCGTCTCGGCATCGGTCCAGCGGTGTTTGGTGTTGGAGGCACTGCTAGGCCCGCCGCGGGAACTGCCCGAGGCCGCGGACGAGGTCGAAGGATGCCGCTGCGGATGCGGAGGGAGAGTGGTCGACATGCCCAGCACACCAAAGGGCGGGGCGGAGGGGGGCACGTGGTCCATCCTGCTCTCACCGTACCTTGGAGCAGCCCGGCGGAGAGGGGGAGGCAGTTCTCAGGTGGCAGGAACAGACCACGTTGAAAACCAAGAGTGGAGTCTGCCGGCGACAGCATGGGACTGCTGAGGTAATGCTTTTGACGTGAAGCATGATGTGCGTGACAGGCGGCCATCGCATGCGGCAACTGCCGGCCGTTCTTTCCCCGACTGGGTTTTCATGCGTCGATGGCCGATCAGCGATCGGCGATCAGCATGCTCACCGCTCGCCCCATCGCCCCGCAGTCTCCATCAGAGTCCCTCTCGGCCCGCCTTCGGTTTCCTGCTTCCTCCTCCCTCTGTGTTGCGGCCATCCCCACGGCATTTGGCCCCACTGCATACAGCAGCGCTCCCTTCGCCTCCCCTCCTCCCCTCCCCTTCTGTCCTCTTCGATCTCTGTAGCATAATGTATCTCGACAGCAAAAAATGGGGCTTCGGACAAATTATAGTAGTACGAGACTCTCTGCAGACCACACGCACAGAGAACTCGCTATGATGTGCACTGTGCCCGCACAGAGCCTGGAACTCTTGCTCTTCCTCCCATGCGAGCGACGAAGACAAATGATTGTTCTATCTTCTGCTCCATCTCGACTGCCACCAGAATGAGTTTTTGCCACTTGAGTCGGTGGGAAACGACAGAAAATATCCGCGGGGCGAGGGCTGATGTGCGGGAGAGTAATCAATAGCGCAGTCACAAATGCAAAGGTTTACAAGACCTTCCCTTCCGTTTGGTTGGCTCACCACAAACCAAAGGACAACGATGGTGCACCCACAATGGTCTAGGTCTCTCACATTTAACGAATGTGTGGTATGCCAAAAAGTGCGACCTTCCTGAGAATGGAACATACACAGTCATTTCGAGATGGAGCGCGGGGAGGAGATTCCTTCTGCTCCCATGGCAAGTGTTGCACCGTTGTTCATTGCTCTTCCAAGCGTCCGTTTCTGCCGCCCCAGCCTAAGGAGGGAGGGTTAACAACGTTGGAGGAGAATGCTTAGCGAATGCCCCCCCCCCCCCAATCTGAAGCATATCGTTTAACTCCCATAGATGGCCCTCCCCCCCTTTAGATTGAATATACCGAAGAGAGAGAGAAATGGAGAAACCAATCCGGATATTCAGAGAGGGCAGGCCAGATCGTCGCATTTCCGTCGATAGCCTAAAGGAGAGGGGCATAAAGCGGCCTCTTAGTACCGTCGTGATGTTGGGAATCGGCCCTTTTGTTGATGGCAATGTTTTGCCACAGCCCCCCCGTCTGGTTTTCCGGCCGTATCAGGTCATCGCCAATATGATGACGGAGCTGTTTGGTAGAATTAGGTAGCTTACTTCCCATCCCCCAGGATGATGGCGGGGGGTTCTTCAAGTGCGTTTTAACGTTGTGCTGTACCGCCGCTTCCCCTTGCGCGCCCCTTTTTGAGCCACCGTACCC
Organism: Moniliella sp. 'wahieum'; assembly: GCA_003971905.1. Taxonomy (NCBI): domain Eukaryota; kingdom Fungi; phylum Basidiomycota; class Moniliellomycetes; order Moniliellales; family Moniliellaceae; genus Moniliella; species Moniliella sp. 'wahieum'. Next base: position 224,209 of record RSEE01000038.1, on the reverse strand, counting down.
AAGGCGCCATGACAGGACGACGGACAAAACACACTCATCCAGTCTGACACCATTTGGTGGGGCTCGAGTGCGTTCGCCAATCGAAGTTCATCAAAAGATACACCCGGAGCATGCGCGCTGCACCGTGGACTCTCTCCCGTGGCGGCTGGAGTACAGTCTCATCTCCAAAGTACGTCAAGGATCAGGAACCCATCCCCCCGGCGCAATGTAGGCAGTGCCCCGTGCGACTATAGGACATGGATCCGGCGATTACTTGAACGGACCGTGGTGTGGTAAATATTCCACGCTGTGTGGTGAAGACAGCACATGCTCTGGTTGAGGAGAGGCGGTCATTGTTCCTGCAATTGCCAATGTGCTCATCGTCGGCGTTACATTCGTCTGGGGGTACCAGCCATGTGGGCAAGCCACCCTCATACCCTTCTCACTTACTCCACCGCAGCAGAGTATGTGGCGAATGGCGAGGGTCTGCAACAGGCTTAGTACCTCCGCAACGTCCTAGTCGAGTTTGATGTCTTACCTCCCGCTCATCCCATTCACATCTGCAGCGACTGCCAAGCCGCTTACGATGATGTTGTCCGTGTGGCACGAAACGGGTCGTCTGCGCCACATCGATTATACCGGGCTGCCATGCGTCGGGCCACTCTTGAGCACATACCTGGCGCCGCCAAATGCCGCGATGTGCTAACCAAGGCGCTACCTCGTCCATTTCTTCAGCGCACCCATGGCATGATTCTTTTGTAAGGATGCTGATTTCTCTTCCTTCTCTCTCCACTGCAATGATCTTCTAACCCTTCCGTCTCCCGGATCCATTGGATCGGGGAGGAGCCTCGCCTTGCTTGTCTTGGCCATGTCGAGATCCAAATCCTCAAAGGCGACCGGTGGGAGTGAAGGGGTCACACACACTTACCCACCGGGTGTGCGTATGACCCTCTGTTCCAGATCCTCCTTGACCTTTTGTGCCTCTCTCCATCATCAAGCGTGGTTTACCGTACGATTGTTTCTCCTTTTCCTCTGGGATATAAAGCACGATTCCATATGCACCCTGAATGAATACCATCGACATCCAAAGCAATCTCGTTCCTATTACACACATATCACAAAAAGGTACGCGCAGAGCAGAGTCAGTCCTGCAAACTAAAAGTGGTATATGTGTCAAAGGGCTGATGAACTGGCCAGTGGGCACGGTGGTATGCGGTCCCAAAATGACAGAGGGGTGCCGTCGAACGCAAGTGGTGATAATGCAACCGAGGGAAGGCGCGCGCGCAAGGCGTCTCCAGCACAGGGGGCGGGGCGGAGCACAAAGTTCGAGGTCGTAAATGGGGCGGCCTCGCGCACGAGTTAATAAACACTGGACGTGCTTCACCCGACTGCAACGCAACCGTGCCATATGCCCCGTACTCAGGCTATCAGTAACATGTCATCATGGGGACGGCTGCAGTCAAGCTAGTCAGGGCGGGAACGTGGAGTTGAAGTTGGCTCCAGATCTGATAGAAAGAAGGCATTGTATCTAGAGAGACTCTCGCCGGGATCGATTTATCCGCGTCTACTTGTCCCATGTCATTTTTGGCAATCAGTGGCGTCCCTTTTCCACCTATGCCACCACCGGCCAGTACTCTGGAATATAGTCCGAGTCATTAGCGTGCTTGCTATGCCTCTGGCGCCTAGCAGCCTTGAACGTAACCCTGGTCACGTGGTTGATACTTGACACGTGTGCTTTCAAGGCCTTTCAGACCCTGGCGGCACGAGATGCCAGGAGATGCCGCGCTGTTTGGCCGCGGCTGGATCTGATGATCGAGATGATCCAATTACCCGGATGATCGATGAAGCTTCCAGCGTAGCTTAGCGCTTACTTCCGCTTCAAGGCAGTGGAAGCAGTGGCCAGGGAGCTTGGAGGCGGCAGGGCAGAGAAGGCAGACAAGGAGACGAGGATCCCTGCGCGGTTTGGGCGTTGCAACGTTGGAAGCGCAGGCCATCCGGCACTGCCTGTGTGCTCGTGCTGATCGCGCAGGGTGCGCCTGACCTGAGCGCTTGACGCTCGTTCGTGCTCACTCAACGTACTCACCAGCACTAGCTTTAGAGCCACTGTGACATGTTACATGTGACATGTGACATGCGACTAGCGGCCACCCAGCCCACCCAGCCCACACAGCCTACCTGCTACGGCCTCCTGCCACCTTCCCAGAATGCAACAGCGGTGCCAGGCATGTCATGTGACGCGTGTGACGTGTGACCGCGTGATGCGTGACCCCTGAGCGCGCCTGATGCCTCAGGGCCTCAGCGCCAGCGCTGATCGGTGACCGGTGTTATGTACATGAAGTGCCCCTGGGTTTTTCTTCCTTGTTTCTCAAAAGGGTAACCGGTACCGCGCCCGGCGCGCGTTGCAGGTTGCATGTTACACGTTCAACGTATGCTAAACTTCGGCGATGCAAAGGGCCGAGGCACGAGGGGCACGGCGCCAGTCCTGCTCCGCTTTCCAGCTCAGCGCTCACTTCTTCTGCCGGCTTGCCTTCACACAGTGCTGGTGGCGGGGTTGGGTGGGCCATCACATTGACGTTGCCCCAACTGGCAGGATGCAGTGCCTAGTTCTAGCTACCTAGCGGGTGCCACATGTTGCCACTGTCCAACTCAACCGTCCAACGTGTCCAACACACCCCCGTCCCGTTTCTTTTCCTGCTTGCCTCGTTCCCACGGCCCCTCCTTCGTCTTTGGGTTGCCATCCCATCCCATCTCAGACTCGATCTCGGGCTCATCGATCATCGAGCATTGCACAAGCCACATCCATGCAACTCCTGCCGTAGCGCCAGAGCGCGCATTTTGTCTGCTCTCGGCATCCGGTCACACACACATTTGCCCACCCTGCTGCCCGCGTGGATGCTCGCGTCTTTCAGGATGGATGATTGCGTTATTACCAACCCAGATCTGATTTCGGACTTCCGATGGGCCAGTCGCCATGCCAGGCACATGGCACTTCAACTCAACCGTCGAGCCTCAGCGCCTCAGCTCAGCTTCAAGCTTCACGCTTCAACGGCTTTAGCCTTCAATAGTCCCCCCAACTTCAAGGTACACGCGAAACCTCCAGCAAAGCGGCGTGCCCTTTTCGGCTCCGTCTTGCCGCCACCTTGTTCAGCCCCACAGCTCTCTCACCTCCCTCCGCCCCCCACACTCCCTCCGTTCCCGTCGTCATGTCGGCCTTCCCTTCACAAGGCTCGTCTCCCGACGGCACACCTCGCACTACCACCGACCTGGGCGACAAAACGACGTCGAACGTCGGCTTGCTCCATCTAGACCCGTTGAACGCGGATGGTGCGGCCTCCTCTCCTTTTACGGAGCAAGGCACACGCCCTTCGGCCTCCACCCACCCGGCGCAAGCGCATCTACATTTTCTCAGCGGTTGTCGCAACCGTCATTGTGCTGGCCATCGCGCTGGGTGTAGTCTGGGGGTTGGACTGAGTCACCACAAACACAAAGATTCGGATGAACAACATCGCCCTGGCTCCAGCCCGAAACGTTCTCTGCCCCCTTCTCCGGTGGGAGCCACGTTTTTGCGATTCGCCCCGTGCCCTAACGTCACCCAGGCCACTGTGCCCCTCATGCACTCCTCCCTGTGGGCCGACCCAGAAGGCACAGCACCCCAACGCAACGATGGCTGTCGTGGTCCAACATGGGATTGGGCGTAACTTTGATGTCGCCTTTGCCGCATTGGCCCCCATTCTTGACCTTGACACGACGGTGCTCGTCTCGCCCAACTTTTATTACCCTACCGACGTGCCTCGGTTGCACAAGAATGGCGCTTACTCCAACTGGTTTAATGCGTCGCAAACGCTGGCGTGGGACCAGTTTGATTCTTGGGTGGGCGGGGGATCCAGTGGCGCCCAATGCTTCGGTCGCTGCTTCCCCCGAGGTGGTGGGGAAAGGTGCGGCATGCAGCACATACGATGTGCATGACCGCTTCTTTGACCTGTTTACCAATACCTCCCTCTACCCCAACATGCAACGCATCGTCTTTGCTGGCCATTCGGGCGGTGCAGCGCTCATGAGCCGATACGCCATGGTCAGTTCCGACCCGCCCCATGGATCCAACATCACCCTCCGCTTTGTCCATGCCAACGCGCCCAACTTTGCCTACTGGACCTCCCAACGGCCCAATGCTACCCATACGGAGAATTGCCCAGGATGGGATGATTGGGACTATGTGCAAGGAACCAAGACCGCGTTACATGGCCTCCAAGCTCACCTTGCCCGAGTCAAGGCTCTACAGGTATGCCCTCCCCTTCCCCCCCTTCCTCCGCCTACAACCCCACCACATGGCCCCTTTTGGCCGATGAACTAACCATCCACCTATTTTAGGCGCTACCTCGCTCGGGACATCATCGCCCTCCAGGGCAACATGGACACTCGTCGTTGGTTCCCTGTCGGGGACTACGCTTGCTCCGTCGAAGCCCAAGGTGGAGACGACCGACGGGACCGGAACTATGCCTGGTGGGTCTACAAGAATTTGCTTGCCGGTTCCCCCACCAACGTGACCCAGTTCCCGTTTTACAACGAACTGCGAGCCCTCCTCCCTCCTCATACGTCATTGCAAAACTCCACCTTGCCCGTGGGTGCTTTGCTCAACCAGACGGCCGGCTATACGTATACGGCCCATACGCCTGTGAGTGACGTGCGTACGCGTGCGCACTTGTTCCGGCACCGATTTTGTGTCGTTCCCGATGTAGGGCACGTGGCGGGGTTGATGTGGAACTCGTCGTGTGGCATTCAATCGTTTTCGTTGGAAGGTGTGCCGCCCACGCCGGCGTTTGCTTCGCTCCCGCCCCTGCAGCCCGACCACTTCACTCACCCCCTGGCGAACGCTTCGCAGCCCCAGTAAGGGCCGCGCAAGGGAGAATCAACTACTTAGGGGGCCACATGTGCCCTTGACGTCCGTGAAACAAGGCACCATACATCATGCATCCCGGTCGGTCCTTTGTTTCTCCACATCACTATTTTACCGGCATATCCCGATGCCAGAGCCCCACTCTCCCTGTCTCCTTCAGTACATCAGTACTACTACCGCGTGTTACCCCAATTCCTCCTCCTTTCATCGACTTGTCGTTGGTTGATCGCATCTCTTCGCTGTTTTGCTGTTCCGTCCACCCCCCATCCTCATCTTTTTGTGCCTATACTTTCCCCCACCCACCCCTTATATGACTTGCCTGGGGAGGTCACTGTTTGTTTCTTCAATTCCTTACGCATACCTATAATGTCGCGAATTGTTGTTGTACCACGACACGGATGCGTTCTTTTTCTCGTTCGTGCAAGTGAGGAAGAGGACCTAGAGGACTCAGTTCAGTACTCATGAGGATCCCTTGGCCAGTACCACAGCGACGGACCCACGCAAGATCCCTTCTTTCCCAGTGACCATCACCCTAGCCGCGCCCATTCCCACTGTAGTGGCAGTGCTTCTAGTCGTTTACCCCGAAGAATATTGTGGTTGAGAGAGGTTGGGGTTAAGGATGGCTGTGAGAGGGGAAATGGTCCACGAATACCTCAGTCCTGAGAGTCGACTTCCCCTTGGGCCTCTGCAGACAAAATAATTCCTTCCAAGCAGCTACCTAGCTCAGGCGGAAGAGCGGTGGGCTCATAAGTTGTCGTGTGACCCACAGGTCGTCGGATCAAGACCGACGGTAGCTACTTTTTTCACGTTCAACTCTGGCAATAATGGCTGTGCATGCCACGCCGGTTTCTTGCTTGGCTTAGTCCGATCAGCTCATCGACTACCGTCTGGTTCCCTCCCAAATGGCACCATGTAAGTAATCCTACCGCGAGAACCTGTTCCAGCCTTTCTTCAGTCGCATAGACAGGTATGGCCAGTTACTAGGTAAATCGTAAGCATCACGTAGCATTGTCAGGCCGTAGGCCAACGAACCCCACCATCGAGCACCATGCACATCATGCATCAGGCATCAATCATCAAGCTTCAAAGGCCAAGTACAGCCGATGGGGAAGTCCAAGATAGAAAAGGTGCATACATACGGCACTTCGTACTCACTTGGCCTGCTGGGCAAGGTAGTACTGGTAACCATAGTACGCAGCGAGAATGCCAATGGGAATGAACATCAGCAACGAGTTCCTGTGGGGATGGAAATTGAAGGGTCAGTATCTTGATGCAGAGAGGAGGTGAGAGAAAGGGAGAGAGAAAGGGGACGTACGATCCACCTTGCTTGGGAGCCGTGGCAACCGTGGGGAAGGGCCGGACTTCTGTAAAGAGGAAACGGAAAAGAGAGATCAGTATCCCATACAGGTCTTTGTTTGGTCTCCCAATATTTTCAGAAAACGTACCGCCACGCCATCCAGCTGGCCCACCTTCATCGGGTCTAGTAACTGCCGCGCATCATCCGAGTGGCCCACATCGTCGAATGCTTCGGTCGCGTCCTTGCCAGCCTCGGCCAGCAGCACCTCATCGCCCCCCGGGTGCTCGTCGATAAAGTCAGTGACATTGTACACATTGCCATGAATCGCCATCCAACAGTCGGACGCCTTGTTGTGTTCCGCAAGGGACGATGCGGCAATCTTGGTGGCCATGTTGGATGTACTGGGTGGTGGGGGAAAGAGCAAGGCAGCTGGGTCCCAGGCGCGCGGCTAAGAGTCAAGGCTAGTAGAACGGAACGGGGAATGCGCACTGCACCACACACGCTATCGGTGCAAGCAGTTGGTGATCAATGATTCAGGATGCATGATGCATGATGCTGCCGCGCAATTTCACTTGTGGGTTGGAAATAAGCACGACGGGAGACTGGCGCCGTGCTGGAACCATTAATTTCATTATTAATGACTGCTGGTGACTGGCGAATAGTCGGGCCAGGGGGGGCGACCACAATCGGCCGATGTGAGCCCCACCATTCTCACTTCCCACCACCCGCCTCACCCTCAGCGTTGTTGGAACTCCATGGGTTGGTTCAATACATTGGATGTTGGCGCGTACTGACGCGCGTGACGGCGTGACGTTTGGCATGTTCAAGTTGGCCTTCCCCGTTGTCACGGTCCTCTTAGCTAATCAGTAAAATTTCTCAGATCTCTGATCTTACTAGTTTCTCTCCTCTTCGCCGATAATGTTCTCCTTCCCGCTACCGGCGCTACCAGTGCATCCTTTGCTTCCCTTGGTTACTTGGTCTCACGCGTATCGCCCTACCCTTACACCCCTGAGGCCATTGAGTTGTTTGAATATTGACTTCAATATTGACTAGTGACTTCGAGCTTCAAGCTTTAGGTTTCAGCTTCAAGTTGCTTCAGAGGAGGGCAACTTGCTATTGGCGTTTTGCGCAAGGCATTCTAAGTATCTGGATGAGCGCGTGAGCCATGGGAAGGCACCAATGCCGTTAAGCGCATCGGCGGCGCCAAATGTCCATGAAGAGGTCACGCTGAGACCATCGCCGGATTGGCGCGCCCATGTCTCGTACAGCTGGGGGTGACCGGTGAGGAGGCCAGGATCCAGCACGCGATGGATACCAACGCCACCGGCGCTTTCGAGCACCTCATCCATCACCATCAAGCCAAGAGGAGGGATGGCCGACGGCGGCAGAAAGACCAGAGACCGCCACCAAAACCACCCAGCATTGCGCTGGGATGGATATTTAACCGCGCGTTTATCAATACCAAATCCCATTGATGCACGCATAACCGGCCCCTATCGGCCCCAACAGGCCAAGTGGAGAAGGGCGGAATAGCGATGGGAGGAATGTAGCTCGCTCGGCTATTATTCCTGGCCGAGGCGGAGGCCCAGCCTGCGCGCTGAGGCTTACGATACACTGCCCCTGCGCTGCCCACAGCACGGGGACAGTGGGTTACGTCACAACTCGACGCGTCTCTCAGCGGGGGCCGATTGGATCGTCAGAGCAACAACAGGCCAGCCGCGGCGGGCAGCCTGTACCCTCCTCACCACCACTTTCACCTCCGGTTGACCTTGCTGCCATGTTCTTCGCCCCTGCTCTTCGCTCCACCGCGCGCGCCACGCCTGCCGCCGTCCGCTCCCTCCACCTCTCCGCTCCGGCGCTTCTGCCCAAGAAGGCCGCCAGCGTCGACGCCCACGACGCCAAGCCCAAGCGCGAGCCGACAGTACAACCTCTTCGTCAAGAAGACGTACCCGATCATCAAGGCGGAGCATCCCGACCTTGAGGCCAAGTCCATCCTCAAGCACATTGCCGCTCGTGGGCTGTCGCTCCTGAGAACAAGAACAGGAAGGCGTAAGAACCTCCTAATCTACACGCTCTAGAAGCGCGTTCACTATGGATTAGATGTGCCCAGCGTCTCCTCAGGAGGCTATGAATACGCAGGAGCATGTGCCATGGATGATGGGTACGTGGCTATCAACGCCCTTACTTTCGCGACATTCCACTGACTTGAGCCGACCTTTGCTTGCACAGCTACAGGGCATCTGATAGTTCATCCTTTGTGAGAACGCCCTTTGATTCACTTTCTTAGGGTCCCCGTTGCTCTTAGCTCTTTTTTTTTCACCAAGTTCCTCTGTTCTTTGGTAAATGTTGTTCCATAGGTACCTGTAGTGCGGCGGGCGCTAGGAACCGGTTGCCCATTATGAGATCAATTGCAGTGCTGCTGAAGTCCTGTGCACTAAAGTACGCCCCCTGTTACAAATACACTCGGCGAAAATCTGGCACCACTATTGGCGTGTTTCTTTGAAGACTCCCGATGGCATTGGTGTGTTTTCGTGAGGACCTCAATTCTTCCATGTCCTACCAGTTCATATGATGGTCAAGGAGGTGGATAGGGCCACGAACTTGGCGGCTGGAGTCTGTAGAAGGAACGGGGGAAGCCATGGTTGACATCAACCCCCTTTGCACTGGACTATATGAGCGTGAGCTGCAAGCTGTAACATACTAACCGTTTGAAGGAAGCCCAACCAATCTTGCTTCGCCTGCAATCTGTGGTGTCGAAAACGGACATGGTATGTCGCTCGATAGTGGCTAAAACGCAACAAATAAAATACAGTGCACAAGTAGGCTTTCTAGTCGGCTTGGCCGGCACTGGCGTCGACAGCCAAGCGACAACGATGATCTCTGTGCGGAAGAGCCGGTAGAGGGGGAAGACCTTGGATCCGTGACCGAGGGTTGCCTCACAAAACGCCATATTGCTGACAGCCTCGCGTTTGCGCCAGGTACCCTTGCGCATCGCCGAACTCATCTCTCCCGGGCGCGAGGTATTGGCAGCAACCATGACCACATACGCATAGGATGCCACCATCTGGCAGCAGCCCCAGATCGGCCAATGGATCGGGAGGAAGTTCAAGTCGGAAGGATTGGCTGCCTGCGCGGTGACCCGCTCAAAGGCCCGTTGTGAGTCGAGTTGGGTGAGGAGGAGGATGCTATCCGCTGCCTCCACCATGATCTGGACGCTGGATTGGAGCGACTTGGGGTCTGGTACGTACGTCCCATCTCCCTGAACCGGAGCAGCCTCCCCCTTCCAGCGGAAGGAGCAACTATCCAAGTCCAAAGGCACGCCCGAACCAAGCACGGCGGTGGAGATGAATGCGGCTAGCATGGGCAGCGACCAAGGAATCGAACAGAATTACTTGCGCGTTCCATGTGCATGCAGTCCGGTTTGGGAGGTGACCGTACACACGCCATCCAGCCCTGCTGCGCATCGCTGATCAAGTTCTGTAGCATGCGGTCCAGGGAGGCAAGTCGACCCAGATCGGGCGCGCCCGATGGGAACATGCTCGGACCGCGCACCGCTTCGTACATTATCGTCACCCCGTCGAGCGCGCGGTACGCCGCATCGGCATCGTCTGCGTCTTTTTCAAATCCCACATCCAGCGCCCCATCAATACGGACCGCCTGTTGCTCGGAAGGAAGGAACTGCCGTTCCATCCTCCCCGACGTCGAAATGTGCATCATCACGTCGGCGGCGAAAAAGTCGGCCCAAAGGCGACGGGCAGTCAGGTCCATCCCCGTCCGATGAGCCCAGATGGCAAGTTCCCCTTGCTCATTTGGGTCGTCGAGCTGAGTCAAACGACAAGCGAGGGCAAGTTCGAGGAACCGTGCCATGCATTGTTCCGCCTCTGCAAGCGAGTGTCGGCCGTAATGTCCGTATGCCAGGACAGTGTGCAAGCAAGCATCTAGCGCTTGTCAGGGAGAGTGAAGAGCAGCCCCCATTGTGGGCTCTGTACCAACCGACTCCATTGCCCATGTGCCAAAATAAGGGCTTGTTTGGTCTCCGGTGCTTCGGCACCGAGGACACAGTTATGGCCCATAAACGCAATGGCCAGCGTAGACAATCCACGCTCCTCCCACTCCAGAAAGTCAGACTGAGAGCCAAAGATGGGGAGGGAAAGAGCAAAACTGCTGAAAAACGGTCGATTCTAATAAGGGCACATGAGTAAGTGTGTCCGCAAAGGGAACAAACAGAAGACAAAGACATACCCTGTACTGGTCTCGTCATCTGATCCGATCTGCAGAGCCTGAGGGGTAGAGAGAGCTCCGACAGCGAGGATGCGTTCGTGCAGTGCTTTGAGAGGGTTAGACTGTGAGGCAGCGCGGCCGGAATCCGTTTCCTCTGCTGATGGTGAGGTAAGTGGTGTAGACGGTTGCAGTTGCGTCTGGCAACTCTCCGCCGTCCCTTGGATAAAGTGGAAAGAACGGACAAACCAAGATCGTGGCTTGTTCTCGTGCTAGGATGGCCCAACATTGGCGATTCGCTCTCTTTCCTCCATGTGCTGGAGGAAGCGCTACCAGGAGAAGGTCCATTTTCGTTTCCTGGCGCAGTGGCGGGGAAGAGAGGCATGGAGGGCACGCCCGTCCTGGCATCTGGGACGGCCAGAGAAGAGAATGTGTCGGGGGTAGGCCAAAACAGAGACTGGAGCAGGTCCACTTGGGGGTTGGCCTCCATCCAGCGGGTAGCTGGGGCCAAGGAGCCAGCAGGGGCGGTACCGACTTCCGGTAAGAGTGTAGAAAGGGCCGTTAGCTCCCATTCCCGCCAAGGCTTGTCCGTCTGGAGCAACTCTGATCCACTCATGACAGGGTTAGGGGTGGATGTCACGGCGGGCTGAGGTCTGGCGTGGTCGAGGTCGCTGTCCTGGAAGTAGAAGCCGATGTAAGGGGGGAAGCGCAGGAGGCCTTGGCGGGCACTGGCTGATGCGTCTTCCACAGGAGATGGAGAGCGGGGGCGTTTGCGTGGTCGGCCCGTCCGAGAACAAGGCTTCCACGTGCAGGTAATACCGTGCTGAGCACAACGCGGACACGGCGTCTCAGCCGGGATGGCGGGCTGGCCTTGCCGGACGCTCTGTTGCACGGCAGCCACACACATCGGGCGGATCAGACCAATGCAGCGCATTTTGGCAGCTCGGCAGGGGAGGCATGGCCAAGGGCGCCCGGACAGGGCCAGAGCTACTGATGGGGATGGTCCATGGTGCCCAAAGGTGGTGGCGGTTGTGGTGATGGAGGGGTTGGAAGGAGGGAGAAGCAATGCGAGGCGTCGCTTTCTGGGTGGGTTGTGGTTAGTGGAAACCCTTTGCCTAGGCAAGCGTACGCGTGACTCCCGGCGTCGGCCATTTTATCTTGCTTTTTCCCAAAAGTGCCCGAGACATGCCTGGGACGATAGAAGATCGATGATAGGTGCCGGTGGTGGGGATCCATGATCGACGGGGATGATTTTGAGTACCAGTAGTACGATGAGTCGATGAGGCGATCAGTGAAGGAGGTTGCAGCTGGCCATACCACAGATCTCCGAAGACGTGACCCGTGCCGATCTGGCCCTTGAGCTGCGCGGCCATGGTTTGGTATGGCCCTCTGACTTTTCTGCTTGCACCTCCTCTTCTTCAGAGGCTCTGGCTACTGAGTTTAACTAACTAGTAGACCACTCATGAAGGACCATTTATTATCAACTCCCGTGGCGGCCGTCCCCACCAGCTTGCTCTTCCGTGGTATTGGGATCTTTCTGAGAGACACTGCTAGCTGAGACTATGGCAAGGTCAATGCCATTGGCTAGACATTGGTACAATTACACGGGCATGCACGGCCCGTTCACGGAGCCACCTTGAGATTTTTGGTACGGCTTGGTTGAGGCGTTGAGGTTAGATGTTCGGGGTGGGCTTGGCCTGGCCAAAGAGCCGCGGCGGCCGAGAGATATGAAGACAAATAGAACGGTTGTAGAGAGTGGGGTTGAAGGGAAATCTCAGGCACTGTGCTTGCTCTTCTTCTTCTTCTCGCTTTTACTCTCGTCTCCTCCTCGCCGGCAGCACGCTTCTTCGCCTTCTTGCCGCCTTGCGCTCCTCCTGGAAAGCTTCTTGCTCTCATCCGCCTCGGAAGTTGCCATGGAGACGTCGCCTTCCTTAGCGGCCTTCTTAGCTGCCTTCTTGCGGCCTTGCGCTCCTCTTTGGAAAGTTCCTTCTCTCTTCCCCGGACGTGGTGTGACAGGAGCATCAACACACCCGCATTGTACGTCCGTGGGCAGAGGAAATTCGGGCTGGTAAGCATTCTGCTTTGCTGCTCCGAAGGATCGGTCCTTCTTGAGAGCACCCGAAAAGTTCCCACTTTCCATCGCGTGGAGTCGGTGCTCCAAAACGTTGCGCGCCTCAATACCGATCGAGGCGTGACCAGTGTTGTCGTTGCCTGTGGACGTAGCATGAGCTTCGTCCGTCTGGTCGTCGGCCAGAGCATCAAGGCGAACCGAAAGGGCCGTCTTGGTTGCCACCATCCGCGCCATCTTGCCCTTCAGCTTGTTGGGTGCTTGCCCAACGAGCGAGGCATGGTACAAGAGACCGTACTTGGGCGTATCGTGCTTTGTCTTGAGCGCACGGAAGAGAGCCTTCTCAGCACCAAGAATCTGAATCGTCGAAGCGGGCGCCTTGGCCAAGTTCATCACGATCCCGCGTGTGAGATGAGACGTGCTCCCACCAGCTCGCCAACGAGCGCGGTGAGGTTGGGTGCATGTGCGACTGCGTTGCTGGAGGTAGCTGTACAGTTGTGCACGGTAGGCCGAGATGTTGATCACCTGTTCGGCAAGTTCTTGGATGTGCGCCAGATCCGAGTCGGAAATTTCCTGCCCATCGAGATCTCGGCAGCGGCCTTGACGTTTCGTTTCCTCAATCTCCGTGGGCAGGATCTCAGAGAAGTCAGTCGAGTGCGCGTTGGTGCGGAATCCCATGGCGCGAATCGCCTTGGCGTAGGCTACATTGTCGTTCACAATTTTGCCCATTTCAGGGAAATGCCAGCCGTACCACTCCTTGACACGCATGGCATAAATGTTGACTTCCTTGTCCAAGTCGTCCAGCAGGCCAATGGCCTGCACAATCATCGTGTCCACCTTGTCCGGGCTAAACTTGAGCTTGTAGCGAGACAGACTGTGGGACAGACCACGCCATAGTCGATGTCCCGAGCGTCGACGGTGCCCGATCCATCGGCGGCACCCGAGCCGACAGGAGGCCAGCAAGGTGCTCCCGAATGCCACGGTACATGTCCATTACGGATGAGTCCGAGTAGACATCAATACCTACCTTCTTGCTGATTGCACCACCCAGCTTGGGGTCAATCACCACAAGCTGCTCCGGCCCACCCTTGGCCGCCTTGTCCTTGATCTCAGCGGTGAGGAACTTCTTGAGCGACTTGGACACCTTGCCCTCGCCAATATCAGAGGCATCCTGCACCGCTTCGGCAGTGGAGGTGAAGCGGTGAATGGCCTGGAGCTTGATCAGGCTCGCAACATCGTCGGCCGACTTGAGTTTCTTGGCCAGGTCACCGTTCTTGATTGCCGATGTGGGGAAGCGAGCTGGAAAAGGCAGAAGCCCACTGGAGAGACGAGGGGAAGTGTTAGTAGTTGCACACTTTTACATTCCGGTAGCTACGCACCAGCCGTCTCGAAGAGGACGAGAACCATGGTGGCCAAGGAGAACGCCGGTGACGATGTCGAAGGGAGAGCAAGGTACGCTACCAGACCGCCCACCTATCCACTTCCCACCAGAAAAAAAACGGGAGGAAATTTTCTTGTGCTTCCGCCCTTTGGGGGGATTCCGCTGATGCCACCCATATTACGTCAGGTGACAGGTGACGTCAGGTGACGCCTGAGACGACTGAGATGGGCACCCCCACGGCTTTCAGCGCCGCCCCAAGAGCGCCAAGAGAGAACAGGTGGCTGGCTGCCGGTTAAATATGAAGCAGCCTCGTTTCCCACACGTTCTACGGAGTTGCGGGGGATGCTGGTGGAACCATCCTATTTCTCCTGTCCTTTGTCGGCAGTTGGTGCCAGAAACTCGCCCATGGGCGGGTGGTGGGTCTTTCTACACCACCCCCTTGCCTTATCGACACTGCAGCCACTGTTGTTTTCGTCAGGGCTGTTTTCCCCCCCCCAGCGCCACTGCAATGACATTTGATGTTCTGCTCACTTTAAAAAGCCGTTATGGCCATGTGCAGGCACCACAGTGCTATACATTACCGGAGCTGAGGCAAGACTACATGACCATCCCCTTGCGTCACAGCGCCGTGCCACACACGGATCAGATGACAGGAGGAGCACCTAGCCTGTTGTTATCGCGATTGACTTGGCCCGGCTCGCCTACTATGAAGATAAAGGGGGGGGAACGAAAGCGGATAAGGCAACAGTTGGCTCAGAGGGGCTTCGACTCGGGTACAAGATCGCCCCCAAACCCATCAATTACACCAAAGGAGAACCATATTTCCCTGTTGCGCGGTAGCTCGCGCCGTTCTCTTCCCTGCCTCTGACAAGGGCAATCCTGGTGAGCAACTACACGCTTTTAGATATCTTCCCGGAGGAGGAGGCTCTCCCTGCCTCCTGCCTTCTGTAGACGAGTTGGTGGGTTTGGGAAATTTTCGGAAGAAGGAGGCAGTGAATCAAGATCGGTCCGCGGGGCTTCTTTGTGGCCTTGATTGATCTCAGGTCAATACGACGGGAACCGGAAGAGGCGCTGGGTCTCCTGAGCATCCTTTTCATCCACCCGCACAGGAAACGAACCCGGTTCCGGTGGAGGGCACCGGTACACGTCTCGCTCGACAAAGGTTGCTTCCTTCGTCGGTTCACGAGGGACAAGAAGCACTGTCGATACGCGCGTTGCGTACCATTTCCGCTGCTCCGCCTCGTCCACTGTTCCAGGGGGGTCGTGAACATGGGCCGTACACATACGCTGGCATGCAATTCATGTCGGGCCTCAGGGCGAACGGGAAAGTAATTTGGTGGAGGGGCGTCGGGACCAATATGATCTGGGTGAGCCGTATCCATCACCCGGAATGTTTTCTCGATTATTTGTTCCTCTGTTAAGGGGCATGCCAAGGCACTTTGTAATGCCTCTTGCCCGATGAGGACTTTGCGCCAGGGGTCATCGAGGGTAGAATTGCTCATCCCTGATACTTGGGTCGTAGAACTGTCAGTGGCGAGTATCCTCCCCCCTTCGGGTAAGAGCGTATGGGTAGGGTACGGATGTCTTCCCTCCCCATGTTCGGCATGGCGGTTGGTCAAGTACCCCAGCACCGCCCGTCTCTGGCCTGTCTCGTCCAACTCCAACGCCCCGATCAGGAGGTTGAATCCTGCATAGTCATCCCGCTGGGGGCCAGTTCTTCCAAGTAGGCGCTCACCCTCTCTGCACCTACCATAGTAGCAGTAAGAGATGCCTCACGCTCAAGCCAGGTCTTGGCCAACATGCCCCTTGTCTTCATGCGAGGGCGACCGAGGACTTCCTCCACGTTGGTCAGGAACCCAAATGAGCCGGAGACGGTGGCGCCAAACCAAGTCCCGCCCCCGCCTTCTTGGGCATCGAGACCGCTGACTACGCGGAGATTCTGGCTTGGAAAGGACGCAGAGAACGACGCCGGTTGAAACTCGCTTGTGGCGGCTTGGTGCGATTGCTTGACCAGGAGCTCGGTAGGGGGAAAGTTGTGCCAGGCAGCCTGCGTCGAGGGTCGCTCCAGCCACTCGTCCCGGTTGTCGGCGGCAATGCTAGGGAAGAAGAGTCAGGAGCACTGAGAGACAAGATTCTGGGGAGAAAACGCACAGAGCATAGTCGGGATGGCTCGTTGAGAGAGCAGGATGCACATGGTGGTGGCCGCCTCCTGTGGGGTACGCTGCTTGCCTGCGTTGCCGCCCAAGTCCGATTGACTGGCTGAGTGTACTGAATCCTGAATCCAGCCTTCAATATCCAGTGCAACGTAACGATTGAAATTAACCCCACATTCTTGGTTGAAATGTACAAAGTGCAAGGGGCAGACAGAGCATACGGTGGGCCGACGGCAGTGGCAGCGCGCGGTGTACAAACAAGGACTCCACCACCTCTTCTATCCCAGCCAGCATGCTGGCCCTGGCCCTGGTCCTGATCGGCCTCGCCTTGCTGGCGTCTGTGCTGGTCGTCGGTTTCCTCTTTCACATTGTCCTCGTCGGCTCCCGTCGCACCACCAGGCCCGGCTCCACACAGCGCTCAGCCGCCGTTGTGGTGCTGGGCGACATTGGGCGCAGTCCGCGGATGTGCTACCACGTCTCGTCACTTGCCTCGCACGGGTGGAAGGTATCAGTGGTGGCGTATGCGGGCGTTGGTTTGCCCCCCCACTGCGCAGGGCGAACATCAAGCACTACCCTCTTCTCCCACCCCCCGGTGGATCACCCGTCTGCCCAAAGTCCTTTTCGTGCTCGCTGCCCCCTTTAAGCTGGCTTGGCAGACTTGGGGTCTCTTTTCTGCGTTGGCCGTGTACAGTAACCCACCTCCCGAGGTGATATTGGTGCAAAATCCGCCTGCCCTACCAACCCTCTTTTTGTCCAATTCGTTGCTATCCTTCTTGGCTCCAGGATCATTATCGACTGGCACAACCTAGGGTACACCATTCTGGTCTACGTCTCGGCGCCTCATCTCCGCTTGTCAAATTTGCTGCGCTCCTCGAGCGAATTGGGGGCACATTTGCTTTTGCTCACTTGTTTGTCACCCGGGCCATGCGGGATCACTTGCGTCAGGATTGGCATTTGCGCGGGCACGCTCGCGCTCCTCTATGATCGTCCTCCCTCGAATTTCCACAGGGCTACCGTCGAGGAGACCCACCATCTCTTTTTATCACTTTCAGAGCGACTGAGTCGGCCCATGCCTGGTACCTTGGCCTTGTCCCGCACGGCCAGCGACCAATCCCTCCCTCAAGCTGAGAACAGTCTCTGTCAGTGGGCATGTCGGCCTTCTGGCCTGCTTACTCCGTCCCTTCTTCTACCCCCTTTACCCGGCGCAGAAGCAGTAGTATCGAAAATCACCCCCTCTGTTACTCCTTCAAGCAGGCCCAGTCAGGGCGGGGAAGAGGAACGTTTTGGTTTACCTACTGTACCCATACGTCGATCCAGCTCACCTCTCTCCGGAGAAGGCATGCCAACCTGCGCCCTGCGACCCGAGCGAGACGGATGTTCACGGAAGAGAGGAAGACCAGGTGGTTCTCCGCAACGATCGTCCTGCTTTAGCTGTGAGCTCAACAAGCTGGACCGCAGATGAGGACTTTGACATGCTGCTCGCTGCGGTTGATGCATACGAGAAACAGGCTCGGCACGCCAATTCTTCCGCCTCCTCTTCCCTCCGTCTCCCTCGGCTGTTGGTCGTCGTGACGGGAAAGGGAGATTTAAGGGCACACTACGAACGCTTGATTGACCTCCGCGAACATCAAGAACAGTATCGATGGGTCCGGATTCGCACCGCGTGGCTTGAGCCGGAAGAATATCCCATACTTCTTGGTACGCCCCGCGCCATCTAATTGGAAGGAAGGCTAACTCGTTTCAGGATCGGCCGACATTGGTATTTCGTTGCACAGCTCCTCGTCCGGGCTGGATTTGCCGATGAAGGTGGTAGATATGCTTGGGTGTGGTTGCCGGTGCTGCACTTGATTTTCCGTGCTTGGACGAGCTGGTGCAAGAAGGGCGGAACGGGATCAAGTTTTCCAACGCTGCAGGGTTGAGCGATGCGCTGGTATCAGTCCTAGCAGGGTTCCCTCAATCAGACTCCAACTCACTCCGCGCAGGAATCACCATGGGTGGTGCTTTCCCCGCAGCACACGAGGGGTGCGATACCTGGGACACTAATTGGGATGCGGTGGTGCTGCCTCTGCTGGATGCCAAGGTGGAAGAAGCGGCAGTGCCTGTATCAGAGCTCATGCAGGACTCGGACCCAAGCGTGGAGCACCTGGACATTCCCCTCACCCCACAGGGCACATCTGCGACTTACAACCGGGCAGGAAAGCTGCGTCGGCGCAGCGGGTGGGACGCAGCCACAACGGGCTCCTCCCCGTTGGGGTCCCCGACAACGAACAAGCCTGGAGCGATGCTCCACGGATTAACGTGGGGAAGAGGACAACGTAGGTAATGCATGGTGCAAATTGGCGCCTGACTGCTGCCACCGAGGACAGTCTAATCATTTTCTGGTTTAGAAAGGTCACCGTGGAGGCCACCGAAAGCTGCCATCCGTCACCACATAGAAATGATGAAGAGATGATTACGTCATGGGCCCCAACCCAACCCCAATCTTAATCACCCACCTGTGGGGTTCCAACCCACTCAGTACTCACCACACCAATCGCCCTCGGTTACTTGCTATTTCGCACGCTGCTGGCCGGTCCACTCATTCCGTCCTTTCTTCCGCTGCTGATCTCTGCCCCGAACCGGCCGTATCAGACCAGTCCGCTGCATGCCGCTCCCTGTACGCTCGGTGCTATTCGACATTGGTGGCGTCGTCTTGGGAAGTCCCATCCACGGCGCTACCGATGTGGAGCGGCAACTGGGCCTTCCACCTGACTGGATCGGGGTCGCCATCGGTTCGCGTGGGTCCAGCGGTGTATGGGCTCGATTGGAGCGCGGGGAACTGAGACTGCCCGAAGCATATGGCCTGTTGGAGGAAGAACTGAACGACGTTCCGTTCATCCGGGCCGCGTATCAAGCCTATCTGGCCCGTCGGGGGCAGACGCAGACGCAAGGGATCGCAGCAGAGACGTTTCAAACCCGTGTACATCAACGCGCGCGAGCTAGTAGGTAGCATGATGCGTCGTGCAGGGACACCTAATCCACGGATGCTGGGTGCGATCCGGCGTCTGCGCCAAGCTGGACTGCACGTTGCCGCCTTAACCCACCTTCCTCCCACCTGCCAACGAGACTGAGGCGCAGCACATTGGCGTTTCGCTTGACCGCACAGCCAGCTGAAGAAGGAATTCGAGTGGTGGTTTGACTCGGCAGAGCTAGGCATGCGCAAGCCGGAAGAACGGTTCTACGCGCATGCGTTGACAACAATCCAAGGTGATCCAGTGGACACGGTACTACTGGATGACATTGGAGCCAACTTGAAGCCTGCACGGCGGATGGGAATGCAGACCATCCTCGTCGACTCGTCTAACCTGACGGCGGCGCTAGCCAAGTTGGAAACGCTGACAGGCGTGAACCTGGGCTTGGACGAGAGGATAACCATACCTGTTCGGCCAACGTCAGTCCCTCTGCAAGCTCGAGATTGTGAGGCCGTGGCTAGCTCAAGCGCAACTCCCTCGGTTCCCTCCCCGAGGCACTGCTTCCCAGAGGATCATATTTCTGGAAGGGTCGAAATATTCTCTAGCCTCTGTTGCCCATGTAAACAATGCAATTGACTCCCAACGGCTGGCTTTCTACATGCAACACGTAATGTGGGGGAGCACATGGCCAAGGCAAGGGGGCACAAGGGTGGTCGGATGCGGTGCAGTCCATGCCATACACCAGCAAGGTGTGAGTGATGTAGGAGGATCGATGATCATGCATCAGATGCACAAGAGACGGGGAGCGCGCATGCGCGGCAGATGCTGACACTGCCCCCACGCGAGGTGTTGCTCTCTTCTGCGTGGGTGCGGCAGGGGACGAGTGTGCAGACAGTGCTGCGCCGTGCTGCATCTGCATCACTCTCATGACCAAGTGGCTGGTGACCGGTGACACAGATGTATGATGCAGCAGAGCACCGCAGAGCACCGTCCGTGCCTGCTTTTTTTCAGCGCTACACCGCTGTGTCTGATGCACATTCAGGCGGTCAGCTTCAGGCCCCTCAGGCCTCGTGCCGGCCCCAGGACGTCAAGCCCTCAGGACGTCAACCTCAATTCAACACATCGAGGCTGGCCGACACGCCAGCTGCCCCCTCCCCCTCCCACCAGCACCCCCAATACCCCCACCCGCGTCCCCGTCCATACCCGTCTCCCCTTCCATGGGCATCTTCTCCCGCCTGTGGCACCGCGCCACCGCCAACCAAACCGAGCCCGCCTCGCCCCCCCGCCCCCGTGCCCGCGGCGACGACCGATGCCCCGCAGCCGTCCATCCCAACGCCTGCTGCGTCCGAGTCTGCATACGAAGAGGCCCACACTGGCTCTTCCGATGCCCCGGAACCGCCCGCTGCCGATCCCCCTCGTGCCAACTCGGCCTCGTCCACCCTCTTGGGGGGCTGAAGCGGGCCGCGTCCGTACGGGGCACCGCATCGGCGAGCGGGCGTCTACACCCCTGACAATTCGGCCGCAAAGCCTACCGAGACGACGGGCAAGAAACGCAGCCATGCTACCACAGGCAGCATCAGCCGTTGATGCGTCGTGCCATGGCTCCGTCCAAGGCCAAGGAGACTCTCACCTCGGCCGATGCCACCGTGGATGAGCATGCAGAGGAGGAGCAAACCGATTCCCCCAATGACAGCCCCATCCCCAAACACCCCAGTGCACACGACGATCTCGCCCGTATTTTGGCTGAGTACGTACCTCTTTCCTTCTCCCCTTAGACGTCAGAACGATGAATTAACAGTCACATCCAGAGGCGATGCACACAGATCCACCGCGCCTGCACCGCGTGACGGAGTCAGATGAGGACGCCGCGCCGTTGGAGCAGCAGCTTGACCGTGCCCTGGATCAATTCGGGGACCAAGACTTGACCTTGGACAAATTCCCTCTTCCTGCAGGCAAGGACTCGCCGCCAAAGAGGAAGGAAAGAAGCTCCAGCTTCCCTGGCGCCGCGCTGGTCGTCTCGGAAGTTCGCGTGAGACGGGACAGGCCAAGAAATCTGAGGAGGCGGACAGGAGGAGCTGCAAGAGAATCCACTGCCCTCCGGAGCTGGGACGTATCCCGCACGTTTCCTTTTCTGGGAGCAGTCTGCAGGGCTACATGTCCGCTGAGGCTAAGGACGACCCACTTCGGCCCACCGAAGAGAGCGAGACAAAGGATGCAGTTGAGGCGACGAGCGCCACTGCTCTTCCCACGCCCCAAGTTACCGTTCCGGAAGATGCTCCTTCCGAGCGTTCCTTTGGCACGACAACGCCCACGCCAAAAGAGCAGGCCAAGCCCCCTGTACCTCTGGGGGAGGTGGCACCTGTCGATCCTGTCATCAAGGTGTCCACGCCCTCCGCCCCTGTTGCAGAGGAGATCAAGACTGCAGAGCCCGCAGTTGAGGTAGCCAAAGGTGCCCAACCTGAGGTCGAGGAGGCCACTCGTGCCGAGCCGACCACGGAGGAGCCTAATGTTACCAAGCCCGCCGTTGATGAGCTCAAACCTTCTGACGCTACCGTCGAGGAGCATATGCCTGCCGAGCTCACCGAGCCCGTCCCCCAGGAACCGATGCCCGTCGAGCCCTCCGCGGCGGACGAAGAGGCCAAGGTTGTTGAGCCTGCTGTTAGTGACGCCCCCACTGCCGAGCCTATTGCGGAGGAGACTGAAGTTGCCGAGCACACCATGGAAAAGCCCAATCCCGCGGAGTCTTCCGGCGAAAACATCAAGGCTTCTGAGCCCGTTGTCGAGAAGGCCACAGTTGCCGAGCACTCTGTGGAGGAGACTAAGGATGCCAAGTTCGCTGTCCAGGAGGACAAAGCCGTCGAGGAGGATAAGGCTCGTGAACTCGCCGTCCAGGAACCTACGCCCGTCGAAACCCCGGGGCCAAGGCCACCACCGCTGAGACTGCAGCGGAGGAGACTGAGGCAACCGAGCCCATTGCCGACGTGGCTGAGCCTACTAAGGAAGAAACCGATATTTTGGAACCCGTCGTCAAGGAGACCCAGATCACTAAGCCCACTACGGAGGAGGCTACGGTTGACCCGGCTGTCGAAGAGGCCAAGGTATCCGAGTCTGCCGTTGAGAAGGCTGCAGTTACTGAACCTACCCTCGAAGATGCCAAGTTGGTCGAGCCTACCACGGAGGAGCCCGAAGTTGTCAATCCCACCCTTACCGAGACCAAGGTGGCCGAACCCGCCATCGAAGACACCAAGGTCGTTGAACCTGCCACTAAGCAAACTCGGCTGTCGACCCCAGCGTCGAGGAGGCTAAGTCTTCTGAGCCTGCAGCCGGGAGCCCGTTTCCTCTGAGCCCACTGTTCCGGAGGCTAAACCTGCAGAGGCCGCATCCGAGGAGCCTGCGCTTGCGCAACCTGCTTCAGAAGATGCCAAACCTGCTGAAGCGGCCGTCACAGTGGTCCCCCCTGCCACCCCTGCTGTGGAGGCGGCTGAGGGTACCAAACCCACCGTGGAGGAAATTAAGGCTTCCGAGACCGTCGCCAAGGAGCCCACTCCCGTCGAGCCGACTGGGTCCATTGCCGAGGAAACCACACCTATCAAGCCCACAGCGACAGAGGCCGAGGTTGCTACGCCAGTTGTTGAGGAGGCGGCCGCGGCTACGCCTATCGTGCAACAGACGGCTGAACATGCTGAGCCCACCATCGAAGAGTCCAAAGCCACTGAGCCTTCTGCCGAGGATGTCGAGGCTGCAGGCCTGGTATGGAGGATGCCAAGGTTGCAGCTGCCGAGCCTGTTGTAGGGGGAGCCACTGTTGCCGAGCCCGCGGTGGAGGATACCAAATCTGCCGAGCCTACGGTGGAGGAGACCAAAGCTGCCGTCCGCGGTGGAGGAGATCAAAGCTGCCGAGCCCACAGGGAGAAAACCGAAGCTGCCGAACCCACGGTGGAAGAGACGAAGGTTGTCAACCCCCCCTCGAGGAAACCAAGGAGATCAAGGAGACCGAGCCCGTTATCCAGGAACCCATCGCTGCCCAGCCCGCTGTCTCGGAGCTTGCCAATTCTGCCGCCGAGGAGGCTACGCCTTCCGAACTCCCTACTGAAGTGCTTATGCCCACGCAGGCCGCTCCGGCGGAGCCCTTGCATAGCGAACCGGTAGCGCAGGAGACTCAGATGTCTGAGCCTGCCACCGCGGACCCT
Organism: Moniliella sp. 'wahieum'; assembly: GCA_003971905.1. NCBI lineage: Eukaryota > Fungi > Basidiomycota > Moniliellomycetes > Moniliellales > Moniliellaceae > Moniliella > Moniliella sp. 'wahieum'. Next base: position 201,079 of record RSEE01000038.1, on the reverse strand, counting down.
GCGCCCGTCGAGTCCCTTGTTGAGGAGTCTAAGTTTTCTGAGCCCGTCGAGCCTGTTGCCGAGGAGAAGAAGGCGGTCAAGCAAGACATCTCGGAGGAATGCCGGCCGAATCTATCGCCCGGATGCGGTGCCTGCTGAACCTGCGACGGTGGAGGACACCCCCACCGAGCCGGTCGCAGAGGAAGCCAAGGTTGCAGAGCCCATCGTTGAGGAGGTGAAACAGCAGAGTCTGCAGCCGTGGAGCCCACGTCCATCGGGGCCACGCCTGCCGAGCCAGCTGCTGACCCCACGAATGTCCAGGAGGTCGGTGAGGGGACCAAGGTTGTCGAGCCTGCCGCCAAGGTGGTTACCCCGGTCGACCTCGCAGTCGAGAAGGCTAAAACTGCTGATCCCACCGCCGAGGCGGCCACGCCTGAGGAGACCGCTGCAGCAGAGGCCACTGTCACTGAATCTACCATTGAGGCCATCGCTCCCAAGCCGCAGACGAAGAAGCCCGGTTGCCGAACCTGCTACGGAGGAGACTAAAGTTGTTGACTCAGCGATTGGGGAGAATAAGGTGGCTGAGCCTACCAACAAGGAGGCCCAGGCTGTTAAGCCAAATGTCGAGGAGGTCGAGGTGGCCGCGCCTCCTACGCAGAAGACCGAGGTTGAAAAGCCCACGATCGAGGAAGCGACGGTGGCTGGTCCCTCTGTGGACACCAATCTTGCCGAGCCCTTAGCCCAAGAGGCCAAGGTTGCCGAGCCCATCGCTGAGGATGCGAAGTCTTCTGATCCTATTGCCGTGGACTCCATTATCCCCGCGCCCACCGTTCAAGAGGAGAAAGTCGACGAGCCCACTATTGATGAGATTAACCCTTCCAAGCCTACCGCGGAGGACTCCCACCCATCGAACCTAGCAAGTCCACCACCAAAGTACCCACGCCTGTGGAACCCGCTCCAGCCGAGGCCCAGGTTGAGCATGTGGACGAGGCCACCACTTCCAAGCCTGCTGCGGTGGTGACCGAGGTTGCCGTGCCCACCCTCGAGAACCTGAAGCCCACTGAGCCTTCCGTCAAAGACGTCGAGAATGCTGTGCCTGTTGCGGAAGAGGCAGAGGTTTCCGAACCCCTGTGGAGGAGACCGAGGTTGTCAAACCCGGCGTCGAGGAGATTCAGGATGCCAAGCCTGCTGCCGAGGAGGCTGCGGTTGTTGCCCCGAGCGCTGAGGAGAGCAAGATGACCAAGGTTGCTGCCACCGAGGAGACTGAGGCGCTCGAACCAGCCGTCGAGGAGGCCAAGGTTACCGTGCCTGCAACGGAGGAGACGGAGGTTGTCAAGCCCGCTGGTAAGGAAACTAAGGTGGACGAGCAGGTGGCTGAGCCTACCGTCGAAGAGGCCAAGGTGGCCGAGCCCATTGCTGAGGAGGCCAACGTTGCCGTGCCCGCCACTGAGGTGGCCACGGGGGTCGACCCCATCGTCGAGGAGGCTCATGCTTCCGAGCCTGCAACCGTAGAGCCCATTGCCCCCGAGTCCACGGTTCAGGAGGTCAAACCTGCCGAAACCGCCACCGAAGAATCTAGTGTTGAGGTGCCCACGCCGGCCGAGACCTCGACCGAGAAGGCCGCGTCTGTTGAGCCTGCCGCTCAAGAGGCCGCGCATCGAGTCTACCACGAAGCAGGCAAGCGCTGTTGATCCTTCTATTGAGGATGACCAAGCTGCCGAGCCTGCTCTGGAGGAGCCCAAGCCTGCCGATCCATGTGGAGGAAGCTACGCCTTCTCATCCTGTACCCCTCGAGACTACTGAGGATGTGGAGGCTGTTGAGCCCAGCGTTCAGGAGGCTAAGCCTGCCGACCCCCCCGTCGAGGCACCCGCACCTATCGAACCTATCGCGACGAAAGCCGCTTCTGCCGTGTCGGTTGACAAGGCTGAGGCTGGCGAGCCCACTGCCGAAGCGACCAAGGCTGTCGAACCTGCCTTCAAAGAAGCCAACGCTTCCGAACCAACTAGTGTGCAACCTACGCCCGTCGCGCCGGTAGCTGAAGAGATCAAGACTCCTCAGCCCACCCCTGCCGAGGCCAAGGTTGACGAGCCCGCTGTTGAGGAGTCCAACATTACCGAGCCTGCGGCCACCGATCCTGCGGCCACCGAGCCTGCTGTTGAGGAGGCGAAGGATGCTGAGCCTTTGTGGAAAAGGTCAAACCTGTCGACGGTCCTGTTGCCGAGAAGCCCACCCTCGCCGAGCCGGAAGTCGAGGAGGCCACGCCTGCCGATTCCACCATGAGGAAAACAAGATTGTTCCTCCTCCGGTCGAGCCTGTCGAGCCTGTCGAGCCTGTCGAACCTACGGTCGAGGAGGCCCAGGTTGTCCAGCACGATGCAGTTGAGGAGACGGAAGGTGACAAGCCCCCCCTCGATCAGACCAAGGTGGCACCGTCTACTGACGATGCGCTCGCGCCGGTCGAGCCCATTAAGGCCGAACCCTAAGGTTCCCGGTCCCTCATGGATGCCATCGAGGCTACCACGGCGCTGCCACGCCGTCCAACACCACTGCTGCGTCTCATACCCTCTCTGGGACATCCTAACGCTTATTCCCCTCGTCCCCCAGATCTAATGCCCCACCGTGATGAATGAGCACGTACTTCGCTTTCCCTTCTTCCCCCCCCCTTCGGATGCCTTTATTTTTTTATATCTTTCTGCCTTCATGATTGGGCAAGACTGTTGATCCCTGCACCACTTGAGTTCCTGTGTGTTTGTGATAAGGTAGTAAATATAGGACGGCATGTGTGAATAGGATAGTATGTGGAATGGAAGGACTAGTTTGATGGAATGGAAGGGTGGATGGTAGAAATTGTGTTAACCCCCGAGGCATTATGCGAGACCGGGGAAAGAGGTGGAGGGGGGGGGGATGAGGCGAACGACATTGAAAAGGAAAACGGGGAGATACGACAGACGAGAAAAGGGTAGGTGCTGGGGTCTTAGAAGCCCCCCAAGACGCCCTCTCCGTCATCCCCCCATGCTATGAGGGGGGCTGGGGCAGCAGTACGGCGTTTGGATCGTTTGGTGCGCTTTGGCACTGAGGGTACTGAGGGGAGGGAGAGAGTGGGAGATGAAGGGGGATGAGGGGGGGTGGTATTGGACGGGGTAGATGCGCAAGGGGGGTGCGAGAGCGGTGGGCCGCTCGATCCAGCTATTAGGGGAGGAGAGAATGGTGTGGCTCGGTAGCGCTCGGGCTGGTGGAGAAGGAGGAAGTATCACAAGAGCGACAGGAGGAGTGGCAGGTGCTGTTGGGTGTGCTGGAGGAGTTGGAGGAGATGGAGGATATGGTGGAAGATACAGATTCAGTGGAGAGAGGAGCCAGGGTGACGATGCTGTGTAGCTCCTCATCCCTTTCCAAGGTAGGACGGGGAGGAGAGGCAAGAGGAGGTAAAGTAGCTACCAAACAGGCTCGATTGGGCCGAGGGCGAGGAAACTGGGGTAAGATCGTCTTCTTCCAGGGGAGGTGACTTGGATCCTTCCAGTGTAGGCGTAGAGAGGGTTCCCACCGAGCGGATAACAGGGAGGTGCAATCTGGTGGGCACCTCGTCCTCGGCGAGAGAAAGCCTCAGGGTCCCAACTGTGGCCCCCCTGTGGGAAAGAGATAGGGCGGAGACGTGTGGAGGTGTCAAAGCTAATCACCTGTCCTGCTTGGAGGCGCGTGGACCAAGATGCACCAAAGTAGTCTGAATGAGCGCTGGCCTTCGCAACTCGAATGACCAGAGGACAATGGAATCTATCAACATTTTCCATATCCTCCTCGTCACCGCGGAGTGAGCGGCACCTGCGCATGCTGAGGTCGAGCGACGAGCCACGCCCCTGAGTGGATTGGAGGGGAGTACGATCGTATGCGTCAGAGGAATGGGTGAATACTTGCGTGGTCGAGCCTGAGTGGAAACTGACGCTGCGGGGACGCCGGCGCACTACTGCGTTCGATTGGTTGGGGTAGTAATGAAAAGGGGGTGGGACGAGTGGGTAGCCCACTTGGGCCGTGTGACTAAGAACAATGTTGCTACCTTGTCCTGTAACGCCGTCCTTCTTGAGGCAGGAGGCCGGTGCTGGAAGCGTACGGTGCTGCGGAACGCATGGCGCGAGTGGCAAGGCCTCAGTAGGCAAGCCACCTTTATGGGTTTCGTCGGCGGAGGCAACCTCAGGCTCAGCACCTAGCTCTGCCCGATTAGCCTCGGACGCTGCGTTTTCTTGGAAGCGTGGACCAAAGAAGAGGGGATAAGGAGAGGGATCAGAGCCTGGGTGGGCGATGTCTGCGGACGGGATTCCGTTACTATTCATGCAGCAGCCATTGGGCGGGGTGCGGGAGGACAGCAGTGGCAGTGGGGCGCAGGGAGGGGGGGGAGGGGAAGACGTACGGTTGGACATGCTGGCATATATGATGGATGCAGTGGGAGTGTCGAAAGACAACGGGGGTGGGGGGTGGCAACGTGGAAGAAAAGGATCCGGCCCGGCACCAACGGCAATACTAAAGCCTGTGGGCCTGAGAGGCTGGGTAGCGTGGGAAGAAAATGGGGACGGATGGGAAGCGCGGGGAGGGTGGTGCACAGAGGATTGATGGCTGAATTGGCTTTGATGTGTGACGCTAGTAAGAGGGCCAAACGGGGTTTTCTGTACAGTATCTCGGTGGATAACAGGAAACACTTACTGTTGGTGGCGGAAGATGGGGATGAGGAGAGAATAGGCCGGGGCAGGAAAGGAAAGGGAAAAGGACAGAAGAAGAGAAGATCAAGAAGCGATGAGGTGTGGTTACAGAATCAATTGGAGAGGCAGTAATGCACCTAGGTGGTTGGTTAGCGACCTGGATGGGCTCGATGGATTCGATGACGACGGCAGGAAATATAGTGTTCCAGTTGGGCTGCGTGCACCCATACACTGTGTGAGCGGCTGTTGCTGCAGTTGCTGATACGGAATGTAGTCTTCGCTTTTTGCTCCGAGCGTGGCTGGACGGGCTGGGGGCCGTCGGGAGGACAGTCGTGGCTAGTGGCCCGCATACGCACTGGCCCGCCTGCCCTCCACGCTGCCAAGCTGCCCCCCCGCGTGCTGTGATGGGAGTTCCCCTGTCCTCATGTCAAGCCATGCGAATGCAAGCCATCTTCCACCCCACACTGCCCAGCACCAGCACCCAGATTATCTTCGCTTATCGATCTCATCTCGATTATCTCTGACACCTGACGTTGCTGAGCGCTGGTTGAAGCTGAATGAAGCGTGAAGGTTGAGCCGCGGAGCGCTGAAGCGTGAAGCTTGATATTTGAGGCTTGGAGGGCTAAAGCTTAAAGAGCTTGAAGCTTGAAGAAGACGGGCTTATATCCAACTGAAAGCATCCCCTCCCGCCACCCAGTAGTGCTTCGCTCCTGTCTCCCCGCTCCATCCCGCTCCGCTGGTTGTTGCCCCGCTCCCGCCCCGCACTGGGGCACTGGAGCGACGGTTGGTCCACCCACGAGGCTCGATAGTTCCACATACAGTCGGAAGAACAAAAACCATTAGCTCTTCCACAAAAACCTCTACGGCATGCTAGAATGCGAGAGAGGGAGAAAATAGGAGGCCATCACCCTCAGTCTGAGGCCTCAGCGCCTCAGCGGCTGAGCTCAGCGCGCCCCAGCCTAACCCCGCCGGTCACCAACCGGCCCCGCGACCGGCTGATGCTGGCCGGAGGCCTGAGAATGATTTACCGGGAAAGTAACGCAAAGGGTGAGCCGTAACGCGTAACGCCTATAACGGAACCGGTAACCGGTAACCAGTAACGCGGTAACGATAACCTCATGCGTCACGTGACGTAATACTTGCGCAACATGCAATAGGGTGGCCCTTGTCACTAGGCGTCGCCCAGGCGCTTAGGCAAGCGGGACACATGAAACACGTCATGGAGGGGTAGGTAGGTAGTCGGGAAGGAGGACCAGGTACGCGGCGCGGTCCACGGCGCAGACAATAGGAAAGGGGCCGAGGTAGCGATAGTCGAGGCCGTCAGAAGGTCGCTGGCTAAACACATAACCGTCCCGGGGGACCAAGACAGGCTGGCTCAGGGCTTGGCTCAGGCGCTTGACCTCTGGATCTATATAGGGAGACATCCATGACACGGAGCTGCATCGATGTAAGTGCAGTAGCTGTTAAACGTTAAACGTTAACTACGCATGGCCTGTGAAGCCAAACATAAGGGACGATCAAATGAGAATAAAATTGTTCCTCGCAGAACTACGACCCAGCCCTGGGTTGGGCATGGATCAACTCATACCACAAGTCCGACGCGGGGAGCGGGGCTTCCCATCTCTGCGCCCTTACCGGCGGGATAGGGTCATCAGAGCGGGCCGCCTCCCCCAAATAGGAGAGGCAACAAAGAAGTCCGCTGACCCACGCCGTTCCTCTTCCACGATCGTAACAGCCATAGGACCATTAAGGAGCGAATGCCCCGATCCAAAGCTTGACATGATGGTGGGGTCACTTTCGCATCCGCCGTCTTGCACTGTTCCCAATCCTGTCCGCAGCCCGTTTGAGCAACCCTTGCGGGCATGTAAGTAGAAACCAGAAATGCATAGAGAGAGAATAAAAGTGTCCAACAAACCCAAAGTCACCAAACGCCACGTCTCGGCCGCCCAAGGGCAGGCCAAGCACTGGGCGAACGGCCGGCTTAAATTGGGGTTGCCCAAGTCCAGGTTGCCTGCAAGCAAGTCCAGACCGGGTGGGCTTGCTCTTGGTCCTGGCTAATGCGCAACAAGGCGCAAGCCTTCAGCCCAGGCCCCCTTGGTGTGGAGCTGGACAGCGTGCAGAACACGCCCGGGTCAAGACCGTGGTGGAAAAGAGCTAAGCTGGTTTGCGAAGGACCAGGCCGAAGAAAAAGAAAATGGCGAGCGATGTGGAGGCCAGATTGGGCGCATCCGTTTGCACCGATCTGCCGTGATTGGCAGGGGCTGAACAGTGATTCCGCTGTGAGTGCATTCCGGCTATGGCTGGCCTTGTGCCCCTGGCCCAAGGGGTAGGGGGGAAGTGTGTCGGCCAGCACCGGCCAGCCGGCGCCTGGAGCTCCAGGCCTGAGGCTCAGGCCCTGAGGGCTGGAGAGTTGAGGCATTGCTCAGCCTGAGGCTCAGGCTTGGCGCGTGACGCCGAAGCGGAAGCTCGAGGTGAGAAGCTGTGAAGCGTGATACCACGCGTGCATGAGCGCTGGAGCGGAGCCAGGCTGAGTTGATGGATGATTGCGATCGGTGACCACGGATTCTGATTAGTGATTCCATTGTCTGGCGTTGCATCATCGGTACGCGGCACTGGCGCTGTGCTGGGCGGGGGGCGGGGTGGAGCGCAGCGGCATTGCGCTGGCCAGCCACGCGGCAGCGCGGGGGCAGTGTGCCGGCGCATGTGCCAGCTGCAGCGGCTGCGGCCTGCTATGCGCGTCCGCTGGTATATAGCCCCCCCCCCCGCCGCGCCGGCCCAGCGATCCCCTCTCGCGCCTCCCCCTTGAAACGTTCAGACCTGCTTGCCTGGCTAGTTTACCCCAGCCTCCACACCCGCATCCACATCCACATCCGCCCTCAGTCTGAGTCCTCGCCCACATCCTCTCCCTCCCTCCCGGTAGCATGTCAGCGTCGGACGACGAGGCCTTTGCTGCGGCCGGCGCAGGGGAGGACGAGCTGTCGCTGCCCAAGGCAACGGTGCAGAAGATCATCCAAGGTACGTATTGTTCTTCCCTCTCCTGGGCCCGTCTTTTGCCATACATGTGCTCTACTGTGTCCCAAGCACTAACCCCACGTCTGCTTCCCGCGTTTGTGGGTTGCGGTACTCGATCCAGGATATCTCCCGCCCGAGCTGTCTTACGCACGCGACACCCGCGATCTGTTGATCGAGTGTTGCGTTGAGTTTATTCACCTCCTCTCGAGCGAGTCGAACGAGATCTGCGAGCGCGAATCCCGTAAAACCATTTCCCCAGATCATGTTCTCCAAGCCCTGAATGATCTGGGGTTTGATCAGTTCACCCCTGCGGTCCAAGAGGCACTGCAGAGTCACCAAGCGATGGCCAAAAAGCGTGATTCCAAGTCTCGCAAAATGAAAGACACAGGCATGTCACCCGAGGAACTGCTGCAACACCAAGAGATGCTCTTTGCCCAATCCAAAGCACGGTACGATGCAACCACCAACTGATCCATCCGATCATCTCATTCTCACATCTCCTCAACATCGTTACCCAACCTCGCTCCTTCGTGCTTGTAACTTGCTTCCTCCTCGGCTCTGTATCAATATTATGAAGGTCAAGCCACAGGCGCCTTACTCGCGGCTGCGGTCGCCACATGTCCCGGGCATCATACATCATCAGGTCGCCGTGTCGGGTCCTCGATCACTCGTTCCTTCGGGGGGACCCTTGTTCACAAAGGCCTCGGGCACTGCCGTCGTGCACGTGCGTCATGCTTGATGGCGAACCGCAGGTCCTCTTGACGTTTACGCGCGCGCGCGTCAACGTCGTTAAACGTTCGCGTTCACCCTCTGTTGAATATATCGATGGCATAAATATTCCACTTCTCGAGCCAGGTACACTCTGGTACACCTGCATTTTTTCACTGTACTTAGTTCTTATCCGGTGGAGTGTTTTGTTCTGTGGCTGATGTGGGGACGGACGATGGGACGGGTGAAACCGGTAACCGGTAAGGTGAACGAACGGAAGGCTGCGCATCGGCTTAATATTGGGAGTTGCGGGAAAAAAGGGAATGCAGATCTAGTAGCGCGCCGGATGCCAGTAAATGCAGCCTCTCCACACCCCCACAGCGAAACATCGTGTACAGGGTCGGTCATTCTGGTCATTGACCACATCAACTGCATCGACGCATCAGCGCATCAGCCCGTCCAATTCGTTTTGCTGGTTGGGCAACTAGTATCGCTCTCAATCTAAAGCCACACGCCAAGAACTTCTGTAAGTTACCCACACATCCGACGATGGTCCTCAGGGGCTTCAGATGTATACGTCAAGCTAGCTTCAAGGAACAACACAGTAGATAATTTAGGAGTGTGCCGGCTGTGCCGCACTGCTCTCCCGCACTGCTCCCCCACTGCGGCGCACCCCAGGGCACAGGGCCACTGTCCGCAATTGCGTATTTAGCCAATGCTTCTGGCATAGGGAGGGGGAGATATATAATTGGCATCGCCCGCCCCACCCGTTGACCTACCCCCAACCCCCGTATTGGACGTTGGCCATTGACAACTTCACCTGGCTCCTATCTGACCCATCCGCCATGCGCCCTTCCCTCCTCCTCATCTCTGTTGCAACGCTAGCTCTAGCCCAAGCCCGCCCATTCCACTGGAGCTGTGGCGCGCAGCACCCCCCGCATCAGCCCTCAGGGAGCAAGTTGCTGAAGCGCAACACGCACTGGGCTCAGCGGCTCGATCCAGCTTTGATCAAAAGCAACGAATCAGGGCAGACGCCCAAGGTGTTCCTCGTTGGCTGTGGCGACAGCCGTGTCGATCCGGCCCTGATGACGCAGAGTGTGCCAGGTGAAATCTTTGTGGCGCGCAACGTGGCCAACCAGGTGCAAGGTAGCGACAATACCACCATTTCTGCACTGGCATATGCGGTGCAGGATGTTGGTGTGACGGATGGTACGTCGATTGCAATCGCCCTTCTATTGTCGGGGACCGAGCCACAACGAATGGGGCAACAAGAGACTGACGCACAGATGACTCGATGACTTTGGTGACTGTCGATGATGAACAACAGTTGTAGTGTTGGGCCACACGACTTGCGGCGGCGTGGCAACTGCACTCACGTATGCCAACAAGACAGGGTGGAGTCCCTCCACTGCGTTGGATTATTACCTCTCTCCTCTCGTTTCGCTTGCCAAGGGTGTCATCTCCCGCCATCCTACGACGACACCGCCGAATTGTCCAACATCGTGATGAAGGCCAACGTCAAGCAACAGATTAACAACCTCATCCAGACCGACATCATTCAGGGGAATTGGAACTCTACTCCGTCGCCTTTGACGGGTAAGGTGATGGACAAGGTTACCATCCACGGGTGCGTCTTGCTACTTCTTATAGACCTGTGGGACGGGGGGATGAGGGTAACTGACGAATACCTTTTTCGTGCTAACAGGTGGTACTATAACATCTCCACTGGTCTCATCCACGATATGAAGGTGTCCAAAACGGCACCTTAGTTCGTTTCCTTTTGCAGTGCCACGCTGGTGTAGTAGCGCCGGTAGCTCAAGCCCGGGTCCATCCGCCTCATTCCTTCCAATATTCCGTTTTGGCGGACAAAAGAATATTCTCGAGCCTCTGCTGCGGCTCATGTGCAAAAGCAATACACCACCAAATGCCTGCTCTCTGTTTTTCTACACCTTTTCTTTCCTGCAGTGTACAAATAGAAAGAGAGGTGCAACAACTGGATTCTTGTTTGAACTGAATCCCAAGCTTGACAAAAACCGCGCCATCCATTAATCATCGTGGACGCTATACTATCCCTGCTGCTGTTCCCTATTACCCTCTATCTCTTTTCCCGGTCGACAATGACTTTGTTTTTTGGCCCCAAAACGGTTGCTAAAAGTACACTGGAAACCGAGACCACACGACGAAATATAGGTGGACTCTGCATTTAGTGATCGACTAGTTCCCTTGTTTAACAGGATCCGACAGGCCGATTCTTCGACGATATCTTCACTTGTACTATGTTCGCTATGGCACAGAGTGTACACGTGAAGGTACCAGACATGATATACTGCTAGTATAGTGAAACAACAAAGGGAAGGGTGGGCAGTAGTACCGAATTAGGAGAGCTTGGGCTTTTTGCTCGGAAGAGCGGTTGCTTCCGCCTCTTCGGCCGATTCGTCTGCTTCAGCCTCCGCCTCGGCGTCGGCCCCAGCTCCTCTTTCCCTGGTACCTTTACGGGTTGCTGCGCCATCGACATACCCTGGCTCCCCCTTGAGGAAAATAGGGATCAGCTTGTGGCATCGCCTTGTGATCTCCTGCACTGTGCGCGACTTCATCCAAAAGTCAAAGCGGAGGAGAGGAGTGATGCGGATCTCTTGGTGAATCCTTTCAAACACCTCGGCATCTTGCAGTCCATGCTCGGCCAATTGAAGGAGAAGCCACCTGTCTTGATCGGGCGCGTACCTCTGGCCCTTGTTGGATCCATAGGTCAACTTGATCTGCCGCAGCGGATCGCTGTACTGCTTCATCTTTGCTCGAAGTAGACGTTCATCTTCAATTGCCTTGAGCACTTTCGCCTCGCCCTCCTTGATGCCCAGCGATTTTATCCCAGTCCGGTACTTCGTCTGGGCCGCGAGACCAAAACTCCTCGCTGTAGCGACGAACCTCCTCCTCCGTCCGCTTATGACGATGGCCCGACGAAAGTTCCTCGGCGATGGTCGCATGCGCCGCCGTACCGTACTTCTCACTCGCCCGAACAAAGTTCCAAAAGTCACTCTTTTGCCAAGTAACGAACCCTTGAGTGGCCAACTGCTCCTTTTCCCGCAACTCTTCCTCCGTCAGTTCTTCGGCCGAGTCGATGAACGCCTGCTTGCGCATTCGTTCCGCCTCCACCTCCTCGGCCGTCTGGCCCTCGGCGGCCTCCTGGCGTGGTACACGGAACCCCAAGCTGCGCTGAAACGCAGCAACCTCCCTCTTCTGAAGTTCAAGGAGGCGCTTGGGGAAGAACTGGAAGAAGAGCGTCTGAACTTGTTTCGGTGGCTTGGGCACCTTAACCGTGGCAGCTTTCGGTTTGGAACTTGGGTCGCCAGCGCCATAGTACTCGGTGTAGTTGGTGCGCCTCTCCCGCTTGGTGGGTTCCATCCATAACTTGTTGAGTGCTTCCTCATCCGCCTCGTCTTCGGCTGTCTGAGTGGTCCAGTCGGGCCGTTCGCCATTCTGGATCGAGTTGAGCACATCGATGCCCACGTCTTGGTAGCGTGCTTGAAGCGCCGCCGTGCGCTTCTCGCCATCGGCAATAATATTGTCAATGTTCTCGTCAATCAACATGCCTCCTTCGCCACTGATGATCTTGTCTGCTCCATGTTTGATCGCATCCACCAGATCCTCCTTGTTCTGCTGTGCCTTCTGCTTCTCTTGATGCCGACCCTGCTGGATGACGAGCTGGTCCAGACGCAACTTCTGCGTCGCTCGCTCCAGCACACGCTCTTCGACCGTGTGCTCAGTGACAAAGCGGAAAACATACACTTGCTTGGTCTGGCCAATGCGGTGGGCACGGTCCATAGCCTGCAAGTCCGCTTGTGGGTTCCAGTCCGAGTCATACAGCACCACCACATCGGCCGTGGTGAGGTTGATGCCCAGGCCGCCAGCACGGGTGGTGAGAAGGAAGATGAATTTGTTGCTGTCGGGTGCGTTGAACTCATCAATCGCTGCCACCCGCTCCTCGTGCGCGGTACTACCATCGATGCGGGAGTACTCGTACTCACGAAAGGCACAGTAATCCGACAGTATCAAGCATCCTGCCCATTTGGGAAAAGATGAGGACCCGAGACCCTTTTTCCTTCATTCGAGCCAACAGTTTGTCCAGGATTACCATCTTGCCTGCATTGTCGATCAAATGTTGCTCGTCTTCCATCCCCTCGGGCTCGGCACCTTCAAAGAGGTAGGGGTGATTGCAGCACTTGCGCAGCTGCATCACAATGTTTTGCAGGCGCGACTTGCCTTCTTTGCGGGCATTGAGACCCGTCACGGCATCCACATCCTTTTTCAACAACGCCTTGTACCACGTCCGCTGCATCTCGGTCAGGCCAATAAACAAGTTGATCTCCTTCTTGGGCAACAGACTTTTCTCCACGTCGGCCTTGACACGGCGAAGGAGAAAAGGACGCAAAACCTTGTGGAGTTGCTTGACGATGGCATCTTGCTCTTCGGCCTTGGCCTCTGCCCCTCCCTCTCCTTCCTTTTCCGCCGTCTTGCCCGCGAACCAATTTTCGAAATCGGAAGCATCGCTGAAAACATCAGGAAGAAGGAAGTTGAGCAGCGCCCAAAGTTCCATCAAGTTGTTCTGCAGCGGTGTGCCAGTAATGAGCAGACGGCCGTGCGAATCAAACGCGCGCACAATTTGGGACAGCATACTGTTGGCATTCTTGATCCGATGTGCCTCGTCAATCACAATGTACTCCCACGACAGGCGCAGGAGCGAACCCTTCTCCTTAAGGCACATCTCATACGTCGTAATCAGGACATCAAACTTTTCGGCCAGTACCCGCTCCCGCAAAATCTGCCGTCGCTCTTCCTTGTCCCCTTGGAGAACGACAGTTTGGAAACCGGGAACCCACTTGTCAAACTCGCGTCGCCAGTTGTTCAGCGTTGACTTGGGCACGACCACGAGATGGAAGCCTGGTTTGTTGCACACGTACTTGAGGTAACCGAGAAAGGAGATCGTTTGCAGCGTCTTGCCCAACCCCATCTCGTCAGCGAGAATGCCATTGATGCCGTGGTGGTAGAGCGAGCTGCACAATGCTTCATGGTTAGCAGGTCATCTCTCAAGAGGAAAAAAAAGCAACTGAACAGGGACTCACATCATCCAATTCAACCCGTCAATCTGGTACGCGCGCAGCTGACCTCCTTTCACATACCCAGGCGACTGCTCAAAAACAAACGCGTCATCTTCGTCCTGCTCGAACAACCCTTCGTCGTCATCCACGCCACTCCGACGACGTCCGCCGCGGGCCGACTTGCGTGCGCCACCACCGCGGGTTGACGCGACATTTTCAAGCAAAGCGGCAAAAGCAGGATCCTTGGACTTTTTCATGTCGATAAAGTGCTGGAACAGTCGTCTGCCCGAGCAGGTAGCGAACCGTTTGACCGAGTCGGCGAGACGAGCCTTGCGCTGCTGCATCCGCTTCGCGTCGCGGGGGGGGAGAATGAGGGGCCCAGCCTCGGTGTCGGCACCGGAATTGGAAGCGGAATCCGAGTCGTCCGGCGACGCTTCGCGTTCCGGGGGGAAGGGGGGACGGATGTGGACCCCGAGGCAGATGCAGACGCGGTCTCTGAGGCGGACGCGCGTGTGGATGGGCCGGAGGCGGAGGCGGGGGCCGAGGGTTGTTGGCGGGTGGAGGAGATGGGCGGAGGTGCGGGTGGCAGCACGGGTCGGGAGGAGACGGGGTGGGGGTCGGGTGGGTCGGGCTCCGTGGTGGGGCGGTAGGTGTGGGAGGCGGAGCGTGTGCGGGGGGGTTGCGTCGCGCCATGGCGGGGGGCGGGGAGCGCGGGTAGTGGTGGTGGTGGTGGTGGTGGTGGTGGCAAGAACAAACGAGGCGGGCTGGGGCGGCTGGGCAGCTGGTTAGGCTCTGCCACGGCAGATCGGCCGCGGGGGGGCAGGACGCAGGCCGGGTGCATCCATGCATCTGCATCACCGGCCAGAGCCCGCAGGCGCCCAGGAGAAAGAAAGAGAAAGCACAGCGGCCGACCCGCAGGTCTTAGATCCCGCCTCCAAGACACGAGCAGCCCTTCCGCCTGCCGCCTCCCGCCTGCAGGCTGCGCACTGCCCCTGTGCCTGTGCCTGCCTGGCACCTCCTCCCGCCTGCAGCCTCCAGCTTCCCTTGGCGCCTGGGACCGCAGAGCTCCAGGCCGCCCGCTCCTCCAACCCGCCGACGCCCCCTCCTGTCGCCCCTGCCGCCAGCCCTCGTGGCCGCGTCCCCAGACGCCCGTCGGGCGGCGTACGAACACGCGTGGCGCGTACAGAGAGCACAGGGTCAATGCACTGCGCCGCTGCCCCAGACCAGACCCAGATCCACTGCGCTGGCACTAGGCACGCCGGCTGGCTGCTGAGCCTGAGCCCACGCGTACGCGTGAACGCGTGCACGCGTGAACATTGAACGTTCAAGTTGAACCGAGCCAAACCCTACCCCCGCCTGCGCCAGCACACTGCCCCTGTGGCCCTTCGGGGTGGGGCGTGGCTACAGTAGGTGCTGCGTTCTAGCGTCTAGCTCAAGCGCTGGTCGGTATTCTACACTGCCTCCCATATTCAGGCTGTGCTGAGCTGAGCCGCTGAGCGAAGGTGTGTCGCTCAACGTTCGTTACAGTCAGCGTCCCCCGTCTGCCCCCCTCTGGCCAGCACTCCCCTGTATTGGCATCCACATCGGTATACGCGCCATATATCACAACTATCCACTCGCCTCTTACATTTGCCCAGCCCAACCAATACCCTCTGTAAGCCATCTCACGCTCTCCCGCTGCGATCCAATCAACCAACATCCCTACACGCTTCTGCGCATGCACACGGCTGCACATCGTCCAGCCGCTCCTGCTCATTCATAGCAACTCCACCACCTCTCCATCACGCAACCGAACCAGCCGGTCGGCCGAGGCAACCCACTCTGCCTCGTAATGCGAGACGAGGACAACAGCCGTTCGTTGGCGGCACAGCGCATCTTGCGTCTTGCCTCCTCTGACGTTCCAACCGCGAACGGGTCTGCCCCCGGCCCAAGCCGCATGGCATGCACATACGCCCGTACCCGTGCCACCTGGCGTGCGTCCATGCCTTGAAACGGTTCATCCAACACCAACAGTTCCGGCTGGTGCACCACCGCACGCAGGAACAGCACCACCGCCTGGCTGCCCGGCGTAAGTGCAGAAAAGTCAGTGTGGGCCAAGTGAGAGACGGAGGTGGGCACATCGCCAGTTCGTGGGAGCAGCACATCGTAAAACAAGCTCAATAGTCCCTCGATGCGTTCCCTCTGTTGCTCCGTCAAGCTTCGCGCCGCGAAAATCCCCCACCATCCTGACCCGATCGCCTGTTCGACCGTCATCCCGCCCCGGGCCACAGCGCGGCGCGGGAAGGCATTGAACAGTTCGGGACTAAAGTGTCCCACGCGTGTACGCAAACGGACCGTAGCATTCTCCGCGTCGGCCCGCGCTTTGCCAAACAGCGCGTAAGACGCTCGGCGGGCAAAGCATAGGATTGCGGGTGGTCCCCCAACAAGAGCGCCAGCAACGTCGTCTTCCCACTGCCATTGTCCCCCACCAGGATGGTGTGACTTCCTGGCTCAAGGCTAAAGGAGACGTTGGTCAAGACTTGTTTGGTGGGATAGGATATGGTCACTTGATCCAGCCGCACCACGGGATCTGTTTGCTCGGTCGTGCGCACCGACGCACGCGCCTTGACCAGCTCGTACCCGCCCTTTTCCGCTCCGGGGGCGGAGGAAGGACCAAGGTCTTTTTCCTTGGGGCCCACATGAACAATTTGCCCATCGTCCCCGATCCGGATGAGGTGGGTGATAAACTCGGGGATCGAATCCTGGGGCCGGAGCACAAGGAAGATCCGAGGGTCGCGCTTCTGATGAAGATGTTGAAGCAATTCGGACACCTGGGCACGGGTGGGCGGATCCAACCCCGTGAACGGTTCTTCCAAAATGACCACTTTGCCGCCCTTGAGCAACGCGGCCAGGATCCGAGCTCGCCGGGTTTGGCCATTGGACAGAGCGATCAACGGTCGCTCTAGCAGTTCCTTGCCAAGGAACAACAATGCCCCCATTTCGCGTACTTTTTCGTCTGCCGCAACCGCTTGCTCAATCGCTGCCTGCTTGGCCGCCTCCGAGGGCCACTTGAACATGCCTGTGCTATCCCCGGGGGAGAAAGCGGGTCGGGCCGAAGCAGGGAATGCGCGACATTGCCCACAGCCACCCCCAACTCTTCCATCAGCGACTCGTACAACGTCAACTTATCCTCGTCGCGAATCGCACCGTAGCGCACCGAGTAATCCACAAACCCTTGGGCCGCACCGCTGAGGCGGGTTGAAAATGTGCAGAGCTGCACCGCCTGCGTCGCTTCCTGGCCCGTACCACGCAAAAAAGGGTGGGTTACTTTCACTCCCAACGGGCCTGTGCTTGTCCGCCCCAAAAGGAGGCGGGTGAGTGCGGAGCGAATCTCCCCTGCGCCTTCGGTCGCAGGACCGACCAGGGCCCACGCTTCCTTCTCGCCCTTATCCTGAACCTCAACAGGTGGATCGAATGCCAATTGGCCCGTGGGAGTACGAAGCGAGCTCTCGGGCTGTGCTTCGAGTCGGAACAGCGCCGGGCTCCAAGGGGAAAGAGAGGTGCTCAGCAGGCGAATTGAGGCCTGGGCCGGAACCCGGGTGTGTGCCAGCGCGGCACGCACATTCGACGTGAAAAACGGACGAGATATGGCTCTCATTTTGTTCGTTTGGGGGGGGGAGGGAGCTAGCCGGAGAGGCGGGTGGTGGTCGAGATGCCGGCAAGGGCCTGTTGACGGCGTCCTTGATCAGCGACAGCGACGCCTTAGTAACTGGCCTCCCCTTTTGTCTCACAACCTGGCCAGTAGCTTATTAGTCTGCCGCCCGGCCTTTTGTCCGCCGTGGGGAAAGTCCAAAGCAGCAGCTCCGCCTACCAACCATCTCCGAGCTCTGTGATGAACATTGCAAGTATTGTCTACTCCGTACTCCGTACTCCGAGCCCACAATTTCACGTTTCACTTTTGCAATGTCCGTCCACCACGTGGAGGGCCGAAGCGCGAAGCCACCTCAGTTCACTTTACCGCAGCTGAGCCCCAGCTTGCGGGCTTCTTTACGCCAAGCTCACACCCTCTTCTCCCCCCTCGAGCCGTTGAGGTTGAGCGTGTTGCGCATTGCCCATCTGTTCACCATGTCCAGCTCGACGGTTTGGCCGCTCTTGTTGCTCCTTGCTGCGATCCCCTTAGGACTGTTCTATGCACAGCGGCGCGCCACCGCGCCCACGCTCAGCAAGTCGCAAAAGAAGAAGAGGCGTCTAGCGGCCAAGCGGGCCAGCGTGGCGCCACCCTCGATCCCCGACAAGCCAGAAGCTGGCTGGGAAGAAGAACGGCCCAAACCAAAGGGAAAGAAGAACAAGCACAAGAAAAAGTCGACTGCCGCTGGGCCAATAGCGGGAACATTGGATCCAGATACGTCTTCAACTCCTGCGTTGGCGCCTGGTGCCTTCCCTACTGCCCTTGCGCCTTCCTCTTCGCCTCCCCCTGCCCCTGTCCCGCACCCCACCTCCCTCGCGACGGAAGGGGAGTGGCAGACCTCACGTTCGGGAAAGACGAAGCGCTCCAAAAAGACACCCCTCAAGCCCAGCGAGACCAAGAAGGAAGAGGTTCCTGCTCCTTCGCATGCACCTGCACCTGCACCTGCACCTGTACCTACACCTACACCTGCCACGCCCCTTGCTCCACCCTCTGTTCCCGCAGTCCAAGAGGAGCCAATTGATTGGGGCAGAGATACTCAACCGAGCTGGACGGCGGACGCGGCCTGGGACAACGTCGAGACGCAGGAGCCCACTTCCGGGCGTGATTCAGAGGAAGAGGAGGAAGACAGCGATGTGGAGGAGGAACAAGACGAAGTTCAGCCCCCGTCGACGCGGGCGGGCGAAGCCAAACGTGGGGCCGGACGGACGACGGGGCGGGGCAAAAAGACCAAGCCAGCGGCGCAACTGCATCCCTCGGAATTCTTCGCGCCGCCGCCGGTGACGGTACGTCCAGTGGCAGCCCCAGCCGAGTGGGAAAGTGTGCCTACGCGCGGAACGCGCGCCAGTGCTCCCTCTGGCAACTCGAGCAACTCTGGATCGGCGCCTCGGTTTTCCAGCCGCAACGCATTTGCCATGTTGCCCGAGGAAGGCGAGGCTGCCCAAGGGTCCCCGCGCGGTCCGGCCCGGGTGATCAAGATTGGCTCTGCTTCGCATTCGCCGAACCAGAGCGTGCAGCGGGCCAGAGCCCCTCCCCCCTCTGAGCCGACCAAGAAGCAGAGACAGAATGCGGCCAAGCGGGAAGCGGCCAAGCTGGCCCGGGAGGAGGCAGAGAAAGAGCGGGTAGCGGCATTGGCGGCGCATCGAAGGGCTCGGGCGGCACCAGTACCCCCCAAGAAAACGGGGTTTGCATCCGCGGCCAATAAGCCGCTGGATCAAGCCACCTTGCTCCGTCTTGCTCAAGGTTCGAGGAAGCAGCCATCCAATGGCCAGCGCGCTCAGGTCGATTCGCGGGGGAACTTGATCTGGGAGTAGGTTCGATGGCAATGAATGCCATCCGTTTTCACTTCAACCTTGTTGAATTGATTGAATTGGATGGATAAGCGTCCCTAGAGCAAGGCCGCAGGGCTTGACCTTTGTGGCTGGGGCTCCTCGCCTCGAAAAGGTTGAAGCAACCCGCGAATATTGATTCAAACACTCAGTTATTGAGAACGCAAGAAAGAGAGGAGGAAGAAATGGTGAAGAGAAACGAAGAGGAATTGCCAAAGAAAGCCGCCAAGGCGTTTGCATACAGGCGTCACATGGCTGCGTGGCGCAATAAAGCTTCATGCGTCAAGCTTCAAGCCTTGAAGCTTGTTGCTTTACTTGGAATGGGCTTGTTTTCTATCGCATGGTACGTGGCGTCCCCTGGCGTCCCCGCACCGCAACTCCTGTCCTCGGTCGTCGTCGTCGCAAGGAAGGGACCGAGATGTGAAAGCGGCGTGAGGGGATCAACCATCCGATCCACTCACTGTGGTGGCCCAGTGGACAAAGAATAGCATGATTGAGCCTCAGTCTGAGGCCTCAGGGCCTCAGGGTCATTAAGGTCATTGCCCAATCTCTTCTCCCGCAAAATGAGTGAAGGAACTTAATGAGCTTAATGGCCGGTAGCCGGTAAGCGGTAACCGGCAAACCCATAATAAGGCCTGAAATGCCATAGCTAAACAGGCCTAAAAAGCGCCGACGCCGTCCGCACAGTCGTGGCGCCCACAGGCCAGAGAGCTAGGGAAGGCTAGGGGCTATCGTGGCGCCACACTAGACACTGGTGGAGTGGCGCTGGTAGCGCAAGCCCGGATCCTTGCGGTATGCCTTCCAGGATTCCTCCCTGGAGGGCAAGAGGCAGGAATGCTCTCTAGCCTCTCTGTAATAGTTCCTGCGCTGAGGGGCAATGCAATCCACCACCAACTGCCTGCTCTCTGGTCTTCTACAACGATGGAATGGTTGAAGCGGTGGATTAATGGGGTAGGGCGAGTGGACGAGCGACGCTGGCCAGCTAATCAGATTCAGATCTCAGAGGTTTGGAGGCAGATGCCCCCCCCGCCGGTTGCCTACTAGTACTGCGGTTGCTGCGGTGTTGCACGAACTCCGCAGGACGATCGGCAGCACGAGGACACAGGCGCCGTGTGGTGGTTGAAGTAGCTGCCCCCCGCCACATTGTGACCCGAGGAAGGATCGGCATTCGGTTTGCCCAGCTGCAGCCCCAACGCGCACGCGTGCCTGGCGTTGCAGCTGTCCCATACATCATGCATCATCGACCACCGGCATCGACCATCGACATCCGTCCCGTGCATCATCGGCATCATGCATCTTAGCATCATGCATCACTGCATCGTGCCGTGTCCTGCCTCCTGCCGTGCACTGCCGTAACCGCGTAACCCTGCCCGTGCCATGCAGCCTGCGCCAAGGGGAAGACAAGCACGGGACGGCAGCAGCAGGGCGTTGGCTGGGAAAGCCGATCGATTGGCACTCTCCGCCGTGGGAGGGGAAGCATGGGGCCAGTGTCGATGGGAAGTGTGACAATGCGGCGCGCGATCTGTGACATGTGATGGTGGGTGAATGCGTTGAGTGGTGAATGGTGAATCGCTTTAAGCACTGCTCGGGCCCGGCGCAGGACGGGTGCTGGGCGTGTCGATGGAAGATGCACGGGGCCCACTGGCAGCCACCGGGGCCAACCGGTGGCCAGAGCAGTGCTCGCCAGTCGGATGTGCGGGGGCATGGCGCCAGAGTGTGCCTGCCTCGGCTGCTGCGGCAGGCTGCGGCTGGTGGGGAGAACTCCCCCACCTGGTGTTTAACGTTAACTATTTTGGGCGTTAGGCACCAGGCGTTGCGCCTTACGCCTTACGCCTTACGCTCAGGCCGTTAGCCTAGACTCAGATCCTCCTCGGCACCGCACGGCGGTCTGCAAACACCGATCATCAGCATTTTTCATTCATCCAAGACGCTGCGTTGTCCATTCCTTGGGAAGCCACCGCGCCACACCTTCTATTTTGCAGCAGCCAGCGCTTCTTCCCTCCAACCGCCTCCACCACCCGCCGCTCTCTTCTCCCCATCCCCACCACGCTCTTTTGTCCTGCCCCCCACCACCATGGCCGCCCCCGCCGTTGCCTCTGCCATGCCCATGGCCAACTCCCCCCATCGCCTCGTCCGCACCCCCGGCCCAATAGCTTCTATGTCCAACCGTCGCCTGGCCCAACTTCCGTGCCCCATCCCCCCGTGTCGCCCCAGCACCGGTCACCTGCCAGCACCGCTACCCCGTCTCTTTCCGGCGCGAGGGACCAGGAGCCTAGCCCAACCTCCCCCTCGCCCCCAAGCAGCAGCGCGGCCGTGCCCCGCGCCCCGCATTGACCATCCCAGTCCGTGGCGCTACGCTCTCCCCTCCGTCTGCTCCTGTCTTGTCTCCCTCCCTTCCCAAGCACGCTCGAGGACGAGCAGCACGGTCGGCAGTCTACCCTCAACGACTTCTCTCCCCGTCTCGCCTAGCCTGATGTTCCATCAAAGTAGTCTGCTTCTCCAGCCGGGCGACCAGGCCGCGCGCTTGAGCCACGACAAGACGTTGGCGCTCTACCGTCAAAACGCAGCCAAAGTGCAAGATCCCAATCTGATGTACGACCTGGCGGTCCTCATGGTCGAGACTGCGGCTACCTGCGAACCGAGTGAGCAGCCAGAGCTGCTCAAAGAGGCAATGGCGCTGTTGCGCAAGATCTCGGACCGCGGTCATGCCGAAGCGCAGTATTTCCTTGCCGATTGTTATGTTCGCGGCCTGGGCAATGGCAAGGCGCAGTACGACAAGGCATATCCCCTTTATGTGTTGGCCTCCAAACATGGCCACGCTCATGCGGCCTATGTGCTGCTCAACTTACCGAAAGGGGCAAGGCGTGATGCAAAGCAACCACAAAGCCCTCCGGCTCTTTCGCAAGGCCGCCGCCGAGGGTCACCCTGGCGCCATGTTCCGCCTCGGCACTGCCGAACTCAATGGCGACCTGGGGCTCAGCAAGAACGCCAAAGGTGGCGTCAAGTGGATCAAGTTGGCGGCCGACTGGCTACAGAGGAGTACCCCGAGGCGGTCACGAACTGGCTATGCTTCACCAACGCGGGATTGATAATGTGGTGTTTTTGGATCATGGATACGCATGCCAATCCTGACCCGGGCCGCAATTGGGCTACGCACCAAGTGCGTACAAGATGGGCTTGAACTACTAGTACGGCCGGATGGGATGCACGCCTGAACCCGGCTTGTCGATTCATATGTACAACATTGCCGCGCAAAAGGATCACGCGGAAGCATGCTTTGCCCTGTGTGGGTGGTACCTCGTGGGAGTCCCTGGTATTCTGCCCCAGTCCGATCAGAGGCTTACCTCTGGGCCAAGAAGGCAGCGGAGCAGGGGCTGACCAAGGCCGAGTATGCCGTAGGCTACTTTTCCGAGACTGGGGTCGGGGTGCAGAAGGATGCGGCGCATGCAAAAGCATGGTACGCGCGCGCGTTGCAGCATGGTGACAAACGGGCTAGTAGCCGGCTGCACAATCTTGGCCACGTTGCCGCCGCCCCACTCTCTCCTCCTGCCTCATGCCGTTCACACCGCTTCCCAAGGGGAACAACGTACACTGTCCACACTGCGCCGCCCCCCCGCGCTTCGTCTCCTCTTCCCCCTGGCAGCTCGCGCGCGCTCCCACAGCCCCGTGGGAAAGCTGAATTGGTTCCGGTCGTGAAGTTTGACCAACGCACGTTTCCTTGCTTCTCTACCCCCACACTCATTTGTGCTCTGCTGCGCTTTTGTCTCGCTGCCTTCAGGTTTCTCCCGCTGGGAGGTTTTTAATCTCCGTGTTGCCTCCTCCCTCAACTTGGATCCCAGATCTATAGGATCTCATCTCTGTATTGTCGATTTCGGACCCATATCGCCCCTACCTCCCTCCCCCCCTCCTCTGCATTCACTTCGCACCCTTTTTTATGGCCATGCCACCTTCCTCATCTTCATCATATGCCTGACCCACCATGTTATAGCGCCTGCCCAGTGAAGATGGAAGTTCATCTGTAAACACATGTTCCACTCTACATGTGCGGGTCCCCCGTTCCCCCATTGGCATACCCCATTTCGCTGTCACTTACCTTCTGTGTGCGAGTTGCTAGTTTTGTTTTCGCTCTCGTCGAGCTCGGGGAAGAACCTGGATGGAGGATTTGTTTTTCGAACATGTCGATCCGGTTCTCAGGCACTGCTTTTGTGCGGTACATTCGTTTGTCCATATATACTCGGTATGTCCTAGTACTAGTGGTACATCACGTTCCAAATCCCACCATTTATTCTTTGTTTGAGAGTGACGAAAAGAGACAGGGACAGGATCAGTGGAAGAAGGACCAGCGAGCCTCTCCCCCGTTGTATAGTTGGTTCCATCGCATGGAGTAACGCCTGGGCAGACAGATATCCTCGCACCAATAAACCGCCCATATAAGCGCTTCTCCCCACCAGGATCTTCAGTAGAAAAACAGGTAAACCACATCCGGATCCGTAGCAGCTCCGCGCACATTTCGACGTGAAGCCGGACAACGAGGGGAACGAATCCAAGGTGGTGTTAACTCATGGGTGCCGATCCGGATAGGCTGGCGAGACGGAACTGCAGTTTCTGATATGAAAAGGATTTTTCCTCTGCGAGAGAAGCAGCGCCATACTGTGATGTATGATACCTCATCGTCGTGATATTAACCAGATCAACTGTGGTCTTGCTCTTATTATGCCCTAGTGTCCAGGATGCGGAACCGCTCCATAAGGTCATTGATGAGTGTTCCGATCGCCCCAATGTCCATTAATTCTGTGATGCGGTCCATCAGGGCATGCTCGCGACGCAGGGCCTGATCGGAAAACGTTTCCAATAGTACACGCATTAACCTCTCGTTCTGTTGGAGGCCGGCGTGGAATTCACTCCTGAGGATGCGTAGGGAGTTCCGACATTCATCACGCAGACTTTCAATCTCTTGCACCAAGGCTTCCGCGGCTTCGAGCTCACGTTGATCCATGGAATTCCGCATGACGCCAGTGGCACGACGGGCGTGACCTTGTGCGTTGCCTGCGTTATCTTGATCAACATCTTTTGGATCAGTTGCCTCTGCGCCTTCATCGTTATCTGCCGCTGTTTCAGGGACCGTCTGGATGCGGGCGGGGGGCCGAGGCCGGATGGCGGGGGGCTCGTCCGCGTCCGACTGGTCCATTTGGGCTGCCTGACGACCTCGCTTTATCTTGGTGGTGCGGTGTGGGCTGCACCGGCGATATTGCTACGTCGGCGAGAGGTGTTTGCACCAGCATTGCCTGCACGAGCGTTGCACTTTCTTTGTTGGACGCATTCTGCGTGGGAGACCCAGGGGGCGATCCAGAGGGGGCCCAACGGGCAACTCAGGGGAGGCCATGTCTGACATATTGTCAGGCGGGTCAGTAGAGATGGTGGTCCGCTCGCCGGTTGGAACCAGCTGAGGTCGTGCTGGCGTGTTGCTGGCGCGCAGAGTCCTCGGACCATGCCTGCTGCAGTGTGAAGTATTCCAACGTGTCTATTGCACGCGACCCGCTGTGCCCCGTTGTACACTGGTGACGTCGGATGTCCCTGTGTCGAAAAGCCGAGTACTGTGGGTATCCACATCCGGTGCACATCCAATAGGGGGTGGGATTCTCGCGAGGCATTTTTGCAGTCGATATAGCTGAAGCAGGAGTTGGAGGAGCAGGGACTCCAGCACCTCAGTGTCGATACATTGCTAGTTTTATGTGCGACTCGATTTTTCCCTGCACTACCAAGCCACCCCACCAAAATGCTCCTTCGGTTACGCCCCTGGCTAGCCCAATCCAGCCAGCTGCAAAAAAAACTTGCCTAGTGCGTTGCATGGATCCCCCCGCATGCGAGTGGCGCAATCTGCTCCACCCCCACACTGTAGCCCACACTTGTCTCAGAGGCAGCCAACTCCCCTGGTCCTGCCTCTTTCCACACACACTCCCCACCAGCGTGTCTCGCCGTGTTCCAACATAGTAAGCGCAAAAGCCCGTACGAGTAATGCTCGTGCGAGCACTTTTCGCCGACGCAGCAATATAATCGCCGGTGCACAGCCCACACACTTGTGCGCCGCCAACAGCAAGCGAGCAGGCCGTCAGGTATCGCTCAAATGAATGAATCGGACGTGGACGATCCCCCTCCATCCGGTTTCGCCTCCTCGCCCGCATCCGGACGGTCCGTGAAACAGTGACAGATGACGATGATCGATGAAGGCGCATATAGGCAACTGATCCGGAAGATGTCGATGATGTTGAGCCACAACCGGGTGGCTCATGGTGCTTTGGCCAATGTCCCTCCAGATCCTCCTCAGGCCTGGGAGTTCCGTTGTTTTCTCTCTCCTGTTTTTCCTTTTGTTCCGCAGCTTAGCCCCTGGTGGCGATTCATCGCTGCTTGATGTTCATCTCTGTAGGCGTTTGCTGGTTGGCTTAGACCACCACCACCACCAGTGCGATTGCATCATGCACCCTCGAGGAACATCTTGACTGCAGGTCTCATCAGATCAGATAAAACGCAGACAACGCCCAAGGTCACGGCCGTGCCACTGTGGGTAAGAATTGTCGAATTCTGTCGCATGTTCGCCAGACCACATTGCTGACGGTGGTCTAGCGTCCACCGCTCTCGACGCATCCCCCAAACACTATACCCATCATCAACAGGGCCGTAGCCAACATCATCCAGAGGTGGGTAACGAGGTGCGTTGACCCAAACCTCATAAGTTTCTGGTCTACTTTCTCAGCTAACCCCACCCCATTGTCGTCCAGCGGGTCATCTGACTTTTCTCACTCATCGCCCCAACCTACCTATACCACTGAGTGCACGGGAAAATTTCGAGGGCATTGTGGACACGCATCTTCCGCGAGGTAAATCCCTCAAATTTGGACCGCTTGGCGTGTGACCCGTGCACAAGTCACCCTAACCGTCACCCCGCAGTAACCCGGGAACAAACCCACGAGGAGGATGCGCTGGACAATGAAGGCTCTGCAGTCAACCTCTTTGGCCCAGAGGGTGCTGATGGCGAGGACGACGACCGCACAGAAGACTCTGAGGCTGAGTGATTCGGTGCCTACATTCCAATAAAGACCTCTCAATGGCGAGCCCACAAGTTCATCGCAATGCAAAAAAGTACCCTCGAAGACGTTTGCACAATATTCGATGGTGCTAGAATAAGAGTAGTAGTATGTAGTAGCTATAGTGACCCAGAGAGAGCGCATATGAGGACCACAGATTGTCGGATATTGTCTCGCCCATGGACACGTCGACGACGTTTCTGATCTTCAGAGCCCGCAGGTAGTATAGACACTGCTCGGACGTTCTTGAAGGTACAAAATACTTGGTACATTTATGACTTCTTTTTGAATCCATATCATTGACAGGGCTTAAGGCTGGGACAGGGGAATGTAATGCGCCGTGTGGTCCTGTCCTACGCGCCTGGACGGTCAGCAGAGGTCGTTCTCTCGTGCGACGCGGGCACCACCAAGCCCCCATCCCCATCCGTTCTTTGCCAAGTGAGCACGTACGCGCACACCGGGCAGCAGCAAGCGGTCCGCTTGTAAGGCAAGGGGTGCGGTGGTTGGGGTGCAAAAGGCGGTTGGGGAGGGGTGAGCACTGAGTATTGGCTGCAGCGTAGATCCGATCTCTGCCAAGGCCGAGGTTGTTGCTGTAGAATTTCAGTCTGGGCAGGCAGCGGGAAAGCCCAACTAGTGCCAGTAATCAGACCCTGTTTTTTTCAATTTTACCCAGCAATGTCACGTGTCAGCGGTCACCTAGGGTGATTCGTCACTCTTCAGGCACGTCCTGTCCGGTGATGCCGAGGGAGCACGGGCAGTGCGCAACGGCTTTGCGCGGTGTGAGGCTTGCAGCTGGAAGAGCGGCGCCGTGGGAGGGCGATGGGTTCTAGGCACGCGGGCGACGCAAGGAGCTGGCGCTGCGAGTGGCATTATGCATTGCGGGCAATCCGACGGCACTGCGACCACGTGTGACCTCCACCCCCCACCCACCACCACACCCCACCCCCACCAACGCCGCGCTGCCGCCGCTGCCCGCCACCGCCACTGCCTTCACCGCCTCGTCACCCCCTCTCGGAGCCACACCCTATGTCCTCGTCGAGCAGCGTCGTCGGTGTCCACTACAAGGTCGGCAAGATCGGCGAGGGCTCGTTTGGCGTGATTTTCGAGGGCACCAACCTGCTCAACAGTCAGACTGTCGCAATCAAGTTCGAGCCGCGCAAGAGCGATGCGCCGCAGCTGCGGGACGAGTACCGGTCGTACAAGATCCTAAGTGGATGTTTTGGCATTCCCCAGGTCTACTATTTTGGCCAAGAGGGTCTGCACAACATCCTCATCATTGATCTCCTGGGTCCATCGTTGGAGGACTTGTTCGATATGTGTGGCCGCCGGTTCACAATCAAGACTGTGGTCATGACTGCCAAGCAGATGATTACTCGGATCCAGACTGTGCACGAAAAGAACCTCATTTACCGTGACATCAAGCCTGACAACTTCCTCATTGGTCGGCCCCACACCAAGGGGGCCAACGTGGTTCATCTCGTTGACTTTGGCATGGCCAAGCTGTACCGCGACCCGAAGACCAAACAGCACATTCCTTATCGCGAACGCAAATCTCTCTCTGGCACGGCGCGATACATGTCGATCAACACTCATTTGGGTCGGGAGCAGTCGCGCAGGGACGACCTCGAGTCGCTCGGGCACGTGTTCATGTACTTTCTCCGCGGCTCATTGCCCTGGCAGGGTCTCAAGGCCGCAACCAACAAACAAAAATACGAAAAGATTGGGGAAAAGCAAACGACGCCCATTGCCGAGCTGGCACAAGGATTCCCTGGTACGTTCGCCCTTACTTCGACTCCCAAGTTGGTGTGGGTTGTGTGATTTAATCACCCTCTGACTGATTTCCTGACAGAGGAGTTTGGTATCTATCTCAACTATGTTCGTAAGCTCGGGTTTGAAGAGACGCCCGATTACGACTTTTTGCGGGAACTGTTTACCAAGGTGCTCAAGTCCATGGGCGAGGTGGAGGATGGAGTGTACGACTGGAATTTGCTCAATGGGGGCAAGGGATGGGAGGTGAGCGTGATGAACCACCGCGAGCGCGAACGGCAACGGCGGGAGGAAGAGCGAGAACGGCGGAACAGGGAAGCAGCCGCTCCATTGGCTGCCGGCCCCCGGCTGGGCCTTCCCACCCACCCCAATCTCCGCAGGACCCAAACAAACCCCTCTCGCCCGCGCGGAACGAACGGTCGCGTACTCCCCCGGCCACATTGGCTTTGAATGGACCGATGCCTCCTTCGGGAGGAACCTGACCCCGCGCGAATCTGCGCCTGCAGGTGGCCGTGCCCCCGAGGTAGAAGAGGAGGCGGCTGTGACGGCCATCAATCCCACCACCGGAGAGGCACGCCAACGTCACACTTCGTCCCCGCCACAACGGTACCACAAACCAGCACTGAGCAACAGGAAGCGCCAGCTCCAAAGAAGGGCAATCCGCTCCTGAAAATCTTCACGTGTGTGCAGGGTCAGCGTGAGGACCGAGGCCTGTGCTGTGCGACCGGTGTACCCTTTCCTTCCTGCAGATGGCCATTTCGCTTTGTCCGGCCTTGACCCTTGACCCTGACCAACACATGTTCCGACCTATTTTTCGTTTACTCTCGTTGCCCTGATGCTGCCCGAAGACAAGAAGCGTGCTAGTCGCTGTTGTTCGCGTTCTGGTGATGTATATTTTGTTATTATTCTTTGGTGTTGATGATCCTTCCCTCGCTTGAATTGGCTCCTGGACCTGAAGCTTGAAGCTAGAATTCCGACTCGAAGCCGAACTATACGCAACAAAGGCCTTGGACAATCACGATCTGCTGGTTCGGTGGTTTCCTAGTTGGCTGTGGCCTGGCCTTCAATGCAGTGTAACACCGGAGTCTATAGTCGGCTCAAGCTGAGAATGATGTGCCTCCCCGCGCGAGACGAAGGTGAAGTGTTGGGTTTGAGGTTGTCGAGCGTGGTGTGGAGAGGTGTGATAAGGCGCCCTAAGTTTGAACAGAGTGCATATATAGTAGGGTGCTCCCCTATTGCATTAACCTCTCTGTTAAGCCCATCTTCCCTCCAACTCCAACCCACCACGATCCCTAAACAATCCCTCTCTATGCCACTCTACGTAACCCTACGACAGAAGTGGAAGCAAGACAGACTCCGCTCCGTCTGACCCATCAATCTCGTCAGCTTAGTATGCTTGGGTAGACCTTTCCAAGTTGATCCGGCCTCAAAGCATCGTTATCACCACGAAAAGCCCACTCCACGATGCCAGCTCCACAGCCTATGGTGTATTCGCCTCTTTCGCGCGAAGGAGGATGAGGGCAATGACAGGACACAATCTTCTCCTCTTCTATCTTACCGCCCATCCCGGCCCCGCCGCTCTCGATCCATCGTTTTCTCATCCCAGTAACTCACACTGGGCTTGACTCTAAGTATACCCGGCAAATTCCCTGGCAATAGCAGCACAAGCGTTCTTTGGATTCATCGATTCTCAGACGAAAAGAGGACGGGGAGCAGTAGGTGCCGTCCATACTAAAAACATGTATTTGACGGGAGGAACGAAAGAAATAAGAAAAATCATGTTGGACTGCCGACGGACCAAGATGGTCAGACCACATGGGTCCGTCTCTCAACACCCCTCCGTCTCAGGGTGCGTTGTCCAAAAGAAGAGGTCATTTTGGAGGATGCACTGGGGAATCACAGCGCTTCCTGTTACGCAGAGGGAGTTTGGGTAGCGTTGGTAAGCACTTGTCCCATTCGCCCGGGCCATTGGCCCATTCCAAGTTACGCAACGCGACGCCCAAGGGCAGAGCCCTTTGTGCACCAACTCCTCGTCGTACCCCTTGTCGCCAGCCTGGACCGGGCACCATTCTTTGCGGACCGGGTGGACAGCTTCGTTGACGCGTACCCGCAGGTATTCGCCCTTGCTGCCGCAAGACACTTTCTCCCAAGCATGTTTGGTTTGGTACGGCACGATCTTAGAGGCAGCCACGGGGCCCCGGTACTTCTTCTCATGGGGGGTAAACGGCAGCGAGTCGGTGGCGAACAGACCAAACGTCTGGGCCAAGGGCACAATGTTGGAATCGTGGGTAAAGTCAGCGTAGATCGTGTGGCCCGTGTAGGGGGTGAGGGTGGTGGTGTTGAGGGTGATGGGAGTGGTGACGGGCGCAGAGCCGTTGAGGCGGGCATACAGCTCCCGCATGTAGCCCTGGTACGCGGCGCGGTAGAACGGGTTGCCAGAGCCGTCCGGGTAGTAAAAGCCGAGCGTGTAATAGTAATCCAAGATGCGCCATTCGTGCGGTTCAAACGCACCGCAGACGGGGGAAACAGTCAAGTCCAACTTACCGTCGGTCACGTTGGCAGAGCCCAAGCTGGTGAAGGAGCAGTAGGACATGATGGAGTTCACCTCATCAGCCGAGAAACTGAGCTTAGCCGGGTGAAGGCGCTTGGCCAGTCGCTTGCCCACAACCGCTTGAAGCGTGTTGTTGCCATACGTGTCGGTGGCGACGGTGGTGAAGTTGTCGTACGCCGCGCAGGTGGACGGGTCAAGGGTGTTGTTCGCCCCTGGCTGCTCGCTCAGCGCCAGATCCAACTCGGGCAGGTTGGTGAGGTAACGGACTGCGTTGGTGTTGTCCATGTTGCCAGCGGGCCCACTCCTTGTTGGCAAACGCTTGTTGCCACCAGCGTCCCGTGTACAGCACGCGGTCGCTCGGCACTACAGACTGGTTGCCGTAATTGCCCGAGGCACGGACATAGGGCTTCTTGTCGGCCAAATGACGGTAGACGTGGCGGTCAAAGAGACCCGAGTAGTAGCCCCTGTTTTCCTCTTTCGTCAGTCTCGTTTCACCACGGAACAAGTGAGGGGATAGAAACGTACTGCAACGCGCCGTACGGCACCAGGTCACCGAACCCGGCCGGAGCAGGAGGTTACGGAGGAAGCCGAGCGACGGATCGGCCAGCTCATGGTCTGGGATGTCCTTGAGCGCCTCGGCCAGGCGAGCAGCGACCTTGGTCATGCTTTTCAACGCACTTGGGGTAGGGTACCGTGCGCCGTGGCGCTGCACCGTGTTGACGAGAGTGACGGTGCATCCTTCGGGGGGGTAGAGGTGCTCGTCGGCGGCGCGCTTGGCAACGAGGTCGCGTGCATGGCGACGGATGTAGGGCGCGAGGAGGTGCGGGTCGACCCAGCGGGCGCTGTAGGAGCCAAGATGGTGGAAGGGGTAGGTCAGGCCCACGTCCTGGTCCAGCGGGCCGTAGCCGTCAAGCCAGTCGTTGTGGTCGAAGGCGGCGTGGACGGTGCCAGTGGCAGCAAGCGTAGCGAGCGTGGCGAGCAGGGCGGTGAGACGCATGGCGGAGGGGGAGACGAGGGTCTGCTGGGGAGGCGAATGTCGATCGGTCGATCAGGCTGGCTTTTAAAGCTGCCAGTAACGCAGCGCGCACGAGGAGCGGAGCAGAGACGCTGGTTAGCGGACTGAGTAGGAAACGAGCAGAGGCGCTGGATCGCCTGCTTTGCCGACTGGAATATTGATCCGTACGTACGGCAGGCATGCTGCAAGCAGCGTGGTGTGCACTCGTGGGCACCGTCCCAGCGTTGCCGTCCAGCCGCCCGGGTTCGGGCGGGACGGGGGCAGTGGCCCATCAGTCACACCCTCGCAGCGCCCAGGCGACCGATGACTTCACTCGTCCAGTGACTATCCGTGGGGTGTGGGTCGGTGGGCACCAACATGGTCGATCAGCCGAATAATACAAAAGCCAGCGCACGTACCCAATCGCAAGCATATGCCCCAGGCCGTCGTAGCTGCGGCGCCGACCATGGCCACCGTGACTGAGGGGCCGGCCACCATGCCGTGCTTCCAACAGCGTGCCGCCGGGCCAAGAAGACAGCGCACGAGCGCCAAAACTTGCTTGCCTGTCCCCCTGACCACCTGAACACCACTGCCTGGCCGTCCCTTAGTACCTCTTCTGGTCCATAGGGATCCGCGCGCGTGCACCCCCCCTTCCAAGAGCAGCTTGAGCTGCCGGCTAGGCACGGCCCCGACCGCACCCCTTCGCTCCACGCAGAATGCACATAACACGTGTGAATGTAGACACGGTCCGTGCGACTGAGGCTGCATATCTGATGGATCTGATGGACATAGAAATATTTTCGCCTCTCTGTGGGGTGGATGCAAAAATCAGAGTTCAGTTTCCCCGTTACACTATATATATGCCAGAGTACCGCCGACCGGGTGCATCACCCAGTATAACCCTGCCCCCCCCATACAACGGCACGCCAGCGCATGCGGTGTCGTCGGATCGACACCTTCAGGCGGGCAGGTGCCTTTGCATGTGACTACTCTTCTCAGAACTACACTGGCAAAATGAGGATAAGAATCCAGGATGTGTGTGTGTAAGGGTAAACTAAGAAGTTCGCGGTCCGCTGTGGCACGGGACGACGACGGTGCAATCTGCCCACAAAACATAGCCAGCGAGGCGCGATTAGTTCGTGTGTAGTAGACGGTATGCGAAGTTCCTGTACTAACTAGGAACGTGTGCTAGTACCCATTGGGCGCAGGTACAGGAGTCCGAATGAGCGCGTGCCGATTATTCCAAGTGACGGACCAACATGCATCACATGCTGGGTGCGGCAGGCGGTAAGCCGGTACGGCAAAAGTGCAGGCACGGAAACAGGTACTACCGTAAAAGCTTCTTTCTACTCCGCAGCCTTGCGCAGTGCAAGATCCCTCCCACAAGTCGTCCCGCAACTCTGAGCAGCTGGCGTAACGTCTATTACACCATGGATAACTCCGACAACTCAAAAAGTAACCGATCGAGAACCGCGGGCTGTAACCCCCAGTTGCCTAGTAGAAATACCTGCGCGAGTGCACCGGACCGGCTGGTTCC
Source organism: Moniliella sp. 'wahieum' (assembly GCA_003971905.1). Taxonomy (NCBI): domain Eukaryota; kingdom Fungi; phylum Basidiomycota; class Moniliellomycetes; order Moniliellales; family Moniliellaceae; genus Moniliella; species Moniliella sp. 'wahieum'. Next base: position 168,178 of record RSEE01000038.1, on the reverse strand, counting down.
TGGCTCCCACGTTTCCCACATTGGACGTTGAATACGTTGAATGTACTTCGATCTTCAAGCTGCACGCTTCAAAAGGATGAAGCTATAGCTTCACGTGTAAAACCTCTCCGCGGTATACGCGGTACCAAGCACCTTTCGCGTTGGAATAGGTTGGAACGCTTCGGGCTTGCTGGCATGGCCACTAGTGTCAGGCCCCACCACTCCTCCAGTCATTTCATCAGTAGACTAACAGTGTTGGCATGCCCTGCGACATGGGACATGGGAGGGTCAAATCAATCCTTAGCCATTTGCCCTTACCGGAGGGTAGAAGAGTCATGGTTCATGGTTATAATGATTACCGAAGTGGAGACACGATCAAGCTGGAAGCATCTACTACAAAAGCCAGGGTCGTAGGATGAAAAAGGCAAATGAAGCTTGAAGGGGGGAGGTATAGGATGACGAAAAAGGGGACAGGATGGGGCTGGTGGGGCTGGATGGGGTGATGTGGGGGGGGGAGGGAAAATCAAGGGCCCCGTCAGTACGCAAGACGTTGCACTTGGTTGGGACGGGGAAAAAGCGCGACGAAACAGAAAAAAATAGAAAAAAAAGAAGGTTCGCCGATTCGGCGCTCGTCAAGGGTCGGACATGCATGCAGCGGAGAATCACGTGCTGCTCAGCGTCCCAGTGGAGCGGGGCGGAGCAAGGTCGAAGAGTGAACCTCCGCAGAGGAAAGAGGGTTGAAGCGGCGCAAGGCCCAGGGGAGAGACGAAAGGAATGTGGGTACCGGTGGCAGTGGCAGTGAGACAAGGGTGGGGGGGGCAGGAGGGTCGTGCAAAGAAAGAGAAAAACAAAGAGGGAGAAAGGATCATCGCATCATCGAACATCGAGCATCCGCATCATTGCTGCACGCTCCGACAAGCCGTTTCAAATTGAGATGCCAGGGAGAGACGAAGGGCATGCTTGTGCGGATCGTGGGAGAGCATCGGGTCGTCGAGCAAAGGAACTTGACGCGTTCAATCAACCCCTCCCCGCCCTCGAGGGGGAGGAACCCGCGATCAAAGCCATAGATCAGTGCCTCAAACGAGCGCAAATCTTCCCGCGACAGTTCCTTGGCCAAGCACCGGTACATTGACCTGTGCGCCAATAAGTCCTCCTCAGACACCCCGGGTACTGGCTCCGCCGCTACCGCATTGGACACAGGAGTCGCCGGAACCGACGCGGCAGAGCCGTACGCCGAGCTGGGAGCGCTGGGGCTCGAGCTGGCGCTGAGCGGGGCAGAGAAAGGATCGTGCAACAAGACCTCCACTTCTTCCTCATCAAGATGCCGGTTCCGTACGTGCCGTTCCTGTGGGACAGGGTCATGCACCGGGCTCGTCGGAACACTTTCGTGCGACAGGGCCGACGGTGCAAACAAGTCGCCTGCGTTGGTGGGGATCGAGTCGTGGACACTGCAACTGGAGGCGGCACTGGAGGGACGAGTGAAAGTACGTTTGCGCGTACTGCGTCCCGATCCATTGGACATGTGAGAGCGCACAGAGTGCAAACTGCTCCGTGGTCGCACCTGTGCCGGGACATTCTCTTTGCCCGTTCTCGTACTGGTACTCGTACTCGATTCGGCTAGGCTAGGAGAAAAGCCTGGCCCAGGGGGGCACGCTGGAGCTGAGTTCTGCTTGACATGACGGGTTAGATGAAGAGGCGCAGGTGAATTCTTCGCGTGCGAGGTTGCATGGGATCCAGGCGGGGAGAAAGAAATTGGGGTTGAAGACGACGGAACTTGGGCATTGTGCTGGGAACGGTACCGTTCCAAGATCTGGGACAGATCCGAAGTCGTGGAGGGCAAACCAAGCCCAGAAACGGGCATAACGGTAGGCTCCGACACTGGCATCGCGCTCGCCATATCCCCTCCAGGGGTCGAAGTGTAAGGGGGTTCTTCCAAAGGGTAACGATCCTCTGGTGAGGTGGGAAGCGACGTTGAGATCTGGTGGAAATTCTCGTTCACGAAGGCGGAAGAATCTGTATGCTCCAGAGGCGGTGAGAGGGGCGTAGACTCCCTGGGAAGGTGATCCTCCAGCAAACCCAAGCCCGGGGGCACAGCCTCACCTTCCATGGCAGGCTGGGTCTCGGTCTCCTGCTCTGGCAAGTAGGAGACGTCTGTATTAGGGTCAGAGAGAGAATCCGGGACCCAACGAGAGACGGGCGGTGCTGAAACGAAAGTAGAGGACATCGTCGGGTCCACCTTCTCTCGGCTATCTGAAGAGACGGAGGAGCGGGAGGGCCCACCCAAGGCATCGGCCATTTGGCGCATGTCTTCATCTTGGGCCAGCACATCGGCCATTGTGTTGGCCCGATGGTGAGAACGGTAGATCCGTCGCGAACGAGGTTGAAGGGGTTGAGGGGGCGATGCAGAGGAGGTGGAATAAGTGCCCGCAGGGCGATGAGAGGCTACCACGACCGATGTGCGGCGAGGAGCGTCAACCCGAAGGGCGGGAGAAGATGGCAAGGGAGGTGTGGTGGACTCCAGCAGGGTGTCTAGCCCAGGAACTCCTGGTTTGGCAACAGCCGGAATTGGAGCCGGGGCCGGTGGGGCGGTAGCACGAGGCGTGGCGCAAGGCCGCGGCCAAAGGCGGTAGTTTCGCTTATGGCGCTGTCTCCACTCGGCCTTCTGTGATTTTCAGAGGAAGGTAAGTGTGCGTTGGTAGTGCTGAGCTGGATGCCAGCCAGAAGATCGGCGAGCTGATTAGGGACCTGCTGAAGCGTTTGCTCCAACGCCATCTATATGAGAGCCGAACAATTGGTCAGGAACTCCGCAACAAGACAAAAAAGTTGGCACATACCTGTTGGGCCGCACGGGCCATGGAGGCCCACATGTCGGCATTGGCCTTTGCAGCTGCCAAGTTGGCGTTGGACTCCTGCAGTTCTCCATTGAGGAGGGCGATGGTGGTGGCGGCCTGGGCACAAGTAGTTTGCAGACGAACATGTTCTTGCTTGAGGGTGTCGAGCTGTGCGCGAAGCACGCGTACCTCATCGGGCGGGGGGGGGCGGGGGTACTGGGTATGCGGGGGGCTGCAAATGCCAGGGGTGTTGTGGGACACTGGTTTTGCTACTGAGCGCGCTCTGGGTACTATGAGAGCTGTTGCCACTGTGGCTGGGCGGAAGCGCTTCGGAGGCGCTGGTGCTTGTGAGAGGCAGGGGAGCGGGAAAGCAAGCTGGACTGGGTGCTGAGCGAGGCCGAGGATTGTCGGCTGCTTGGTTTCGTGGCCCGACCGGGTGGTGGGGACGGTGATGGGCGCGGCAGGGATTGAGGAGCATGAGCGGATGGGGGCGGGGGGGATGGTGGAGGCGCCGGGGCGGGGAGGGGGTGGGGGCGGAGAGGGAGCGAGACGGAGCGTGTGTCGGGACGGGCGGGTGGTTTGCGGGAGGCGCGCAGACGGCGCCAGGCATCGGCGCCGAGGGAGGGTACGCGGCGGGGGATGGAGGAGGGGAAGGAGGCGGGGCTGTCGCGCCGGGTGGGGCGCGGGGAGAGCATGGGGGGGCAAGAAGGAGCGTGGAGGCGAGGAGAGGCGAGGAGCGAGACGATCACGGCAGGCAGAGCATGCAACACCACGCACAGCAGAGGCAGCCTGGGGGCAACCGGCTGGGCGTGGAATGGGCGGGGGGAGACAGCCGACCAGCCGTCGATAATCTTTTTGCTGGCCCCCTAAACCTAAAATAGGACGGGGATATCGACAGGTGCATCCGCAGCCTGCCAGGCACTGAATAATACGCACAGCGCTGCCTCAGCGCTGATTCCCTGCCGCAGCGGCGGTGTCCGCATGGCGCCAGACGCGTGACGCGTGACGCGGGATGGGTGGTCCTACTGACGTCACATATCACGCGTCACGCGTCACGTAAGCCAACACCCACCCACTCCGGTCGCTTCCACAAAGCGCCCGGCTGCTGCCGTGATTTAATCACCGGTCCCCAGGCCCAAGTCATGCATCGCCATGCAGCATCCACATCCCGATATCACCCATTGCGCACAAGCATCACACGCCAACCAAGCGCAGGCAGTGCGGGCAACATGCGCTCCACTGCAGTCCACCGCCCACGGGCGCCACACCAGGCCACACCCGCCCACCGGCTCAAATGTGTGATTCAGCGCTGAGTGGCTCAGCGCTCACGCTCACGCTTTCAAATGCATCCCATCTCCCATTCATAGCTAAGCGTTTGCTAAACGTTAAACCTACTAACACGCACTAATAAACGTTGGTACGTTAAAATGTAACGTCTAAACGTCCAAACACCTGTACTCCGTGGTACTCAGTCTGATCTATCTGAGTACTCACAGTCTGAGTACTCCGTCTGAGCGCTTAGGCTTAGGCGCGCAGGCCAAGTACTAAGTAAGGACCAACAAACTCCGCCCTCTTCAGCCTCGCACCACGCGTCCCATCATGCATCATGTCACACGGCACATGCCCCGGGCCACAGGCCACATGGGTGACTTGTCTCCGATATCGTCCATCTCACCGGTCACCGGCAGGGCAGGGCACGGCCGAGGCCCCGCTGGCTCCTCCACTGCCGCCCGCCCAGCCACCGGCACCACCGCGTGGAGCGTCCGCTTCGACACTTACGTAACACCATCCCCACCACCTCCTCCAGGTACGCGTGACCCTGGCCGCCTAACCATCAAGAAATTGCAGCCTGCCCGCCCGCACACGGCTCAGTTCGGGTTTCTTTGGTGGGCGTTTCACCACCTCAAGTACGAGCCCGAGGAGCGACCGACCGCAGAGGGCAATTGCAAATGCAGCGCCTCTGTACACAAGACCATGTTCAACATTTAGGTACCCTCTCCATTCTTCCTCGTGTTTCGCCCTGGTGGTGAGCGTTGCTCAGCCTGAGCGACTCTTGCTGGACCCAGCCTCCAACGTCCAACCCACCAAGTCAGCACACACACAGCCATGGACCTCATACATGCCTCACGCGTCACGCTTCACGCTAGCTTCACGGCCTCATGCATCATGCACATGCCACACCCACAACCATCACGTGACGGTGGCCAAGACATCCCCAGTTGGCAGCTTGTTGCCATCCGCATATATAGCACAGCCGACTGCGAGTCACGTGATTCGGCCCATTTTCCCCTCTTGCCTAGCCTCAGTTTATTCTCTGGACGATTCCGTCGCGGAAGCTTCTTTAACCTTTAAGCTCTTTAAGCTTCATCGATTTATCCCAAGACAATGTTTTCACACCCAGTGGGAGTAGGAAGGTCTCAGCGTATAGCTAGCATCGCCTACCGCTCGCCTGGGTACGCGGGTGGTAGCCTGTGGTGGTCAGCCAGCCCGCCGTTTTTTGGCGTCCAGGAGGAACCAGTAATTACTACACCAACCCCGAACTTATATGATGCCCCCCGTCTATACAGCCTTCTATGGGTCCCGCCCCCGCCCCCACCGCCACAGAAACCGAACCACGCCGCAGCCCAAACACTCTTGGCAAGTTCCTTACTCGGTACGTCCGGTACGCAGTAAGCATTTGCAGTCTGACCTAAAAGATCTGAGACTCAGATCTGCGCACTCGTTCCTCACACCACCCACCACCTCCACCACCGCAGCCACCACCACCCACCCACCGAACAAACTATTCCCCGGAACAGCAAGGGAGAAAAAGTGTGTCCCCCGAGCCTGGTGGTTCCCTTCGGTGATTAATGTCTTTCTATGTTCCTTTCTGGAAGGCAGGAATATTCTCTAGCCTCTCCGTTGCTCTTGCGCTGATGCCCTGCAATGCAAACATAGTATCTGGAAGCTGGAATCCTGTTCCACAAGCTTCAGCTTACTAGTTACTATTTGTTGCGACAGGAAGCGATTACTCCATTCGTACATCAGTATCAGTAGGCCATGAGGTACATGAGGAGGGGATATTTGAGGACCCACACCGACACCTCATTTGCATGGTAAGAGGAGCGCGGAGCGCTGATTTTTCCACTCTGTTCCCTTCCGGCCTCTCGCTCGTTCTGTTCCATCGCCTGGCCCTCCCTGCGCCTTGCGCTCTCAGAAAACATACGTGAAGCAACAGCAGAGTAGAGAGGTTGGATGCATGTATTATGATTGGGGTTTCTATTTGTGAACAGAAAGTACTATTCTTAGTAGGCTTGACGTACTACAAGCGCTAACCATATATGCACTGTCCCGTGTGCCCTGGAAAAACTGGACGCTGTGGACGCTGGAGCTCCACCCAAACCGGCTCCGCCTTTATTCACCCCATTCACCCCCCCCCCTCTTCCCTCTCTTCCATCCTTTCACACCCCCTTTCACCGGCCATGCATCGGGCCATCTGTCATTAAGACATTTATCATGGCAAATCTCTTGGTCACTAGGTCACTCAAGTCTGTACGAAAGCTCAACGAAAGAGTTGCGAGATGGGAGGGAAACGTCAAGGGCGCACGGAGGGTAGTCGCCCTCTAATATCCGAACCCGACACCGGATCACTCCGGTCACCATAGTGCGTAGTCACGGATCACTGACTTCACTTCCAGTACCTCAAATACTTTACTAGCTTTACTTCCAACAACTCCACCAATCACTACTATCACTAGTCAGTACGTACGACAGTGACCACCACCCTCTGCCCACACACAAAAGATAATCGATAAGTGAATTAAGGTTCAGCGTGACCCTTTTCGCTCCATCCAACACCCACACCACTCGCTGTTGCTGACGCTGAGATGGAAAAGTGGAGCAAAACCAGACGGGTTATGCAGGTTATGCAGCTTATGGCTGCACGGCTGTGCGGAGCTTTTGTCTAGCAATTTGCCCGTCGCGTTCCTATCGGAATATAGGTGCTTGTGCCTTAACGGTTTTTGCCATAGCAGCGCGGCGCAACCTTGATCCGTTTGCTCGTTGGATGATTAGATTCTTGCACTTGCTCCAACAGCAGTGTTTCAGCTTCACCCCCCCCTGCCAACGTTGTTGAGCCTCTGTATCGCGTCCAAAAAGGTTAGCCGTGTGTTGCAACACAAGAAAAACACAGGGATAGGGAAGATAGACGCACACTGGCCATCAAGGTGAACCGCACAGCATGGGGCAACTCTTCCGCGATACAGGGGCTAGGGTACCGTCAGGTGACTGAACAGCAGCTGCTACGGGGACCACTGGGACCTGGCGTGAGAGGGCAATATGGGTAGTACCGTACCGGACACTGTCGGCACCATCGGCATTGTCTGCACTCAGTGATGGGCTCCGAGCAATTATCGCACGTACTATATGCTCCCTCGGAAACGTATCAGACTAGGGCTCATTTCTTGGCCAAAGTGGGCCATACAAAATATACCTCCCCTAGGTTCTGGGGGGGGGGGGGTGGGGTAAAAGGGGAATGAATTGCGGTCAAAGGGGGCGCTTTTGCCCCACTATAAAGCGGGGGCACAGCCCGACCAAACAGTAGGAACAGTAAACACAGTAGGAATAGTAGAGGATCGGCAGGGGAGACAGTACTACTACCAAACCCAGAAGAGGGGGAAGAAACATGACGGGAAACATGCCAATGGAATTATAAACGGCAAAGGAAAGGTGAGGAAAAGGGGGCAGTATACCGGTGAGAGCGTGTGAGCCTGTGAGCCTGCGCGCATGCCTGGGAGCGCGAGAGCGTGGAAATCCCGAATGAAGCGGGCCCCGCTGGAGGGATATAGGACCGGAGGAAGGTGCGAAAAAAAGACACGAGACGATGCGGGACGGAAAAAAAGGAGAAGAAAACAAGGGAAACGAAAGGGAAAGGAGAGGAGGGACGTGCCAACCTTGCGGAATGAGCCGTTCGAACGAAGCCCATCGGATGGGGGCAGAGTGACAGAGGGACAGAGGAACGGGGAAGATAGGGGAAACGGGGGAAACGTAGTAGATGGGCGGGAGGGTGAAACGAGGTCAAGCAAAGGAAAGAGGGCAAGAGGGCAAGAGACCCAGAAAACGCATCAGACGTGCCTCGCGCGAAAAGACAACGGGTCCCAATGCCGACAACCAACAACCGACAACGGTATCGAGGTATAACCAACACAACAAGAAAAGGGGAAGCGAGACACCCACAAAACAAGAACCAGAAACGAAGTTTGCATAAGCATTACGCCGCGCATGTATCCCTTCACAGGCCCGTCATGTCTCCCTTCAAGGAAGGACTGGCCGGCGCGTGGGATGAGGGATGCGAACCATCGGGAGACGTGCCGGAGGACCAAGCAGGTGGGACAGCAGACGAGGCAGCTACGCTCGGGGATGCAGTCGGGGAAGAGATTGAGGGAGCAGTGGGAGTCGGGCGAACGTCAAGGCGAGCAAGCAGCCCGAGAGCTGGTTCGCATCTTCAGTGAATGCGTACTCGCTCACGGGCGAATCAAGGAAGTACCCGCGCTTCGCGTCGGATGGGGGCTCGTCAAAGATGCCGAGGCACGATGGCCCGGCGCGTCCGAGCGAATAAAGGGTGCTTCTGCACGCCCATGGACAAGGCGGGCATAGTGTTCCAGCTGCATCGTGCGCAGTGCCGAAGCACTGGGTGCACCGGGTACCGCACTCAAGCGTTGATCGTCACGACCAAAGTCTCTGTGGTCGCGATAGTCCTCGGCAGGACGAGGGTAACTGTGAATCGATGCGACGCTCGTGGCGCGGTCACGGGCCCAACGTTGCTCCCGCTCCCGCTCCCATTCATGGCTGTCGTACTCTTTCCCAGGAAGCGAGGTAAGATCAACCTCGAAATCCAATGTGGGCGAGAAAGAGTGGTGGAAAGGGAATGCGAAAGGGACGAGTGATGCGACAATTGCGATAAACTGGGGGCCAAGGAAACCCCCGATGCTGTCGATGTATGCGAGCGCGGGGGTCCGTGTAGCCAAAGAAAGCGAGACTAGTTGGGCCCAGCATACGTTCGCGCGGCGGCATCCGGCCGTCGTCCATGTATGCATCCCGCAGGTACTCTGGCAGTGCACCGAGGTGGGACGAGTTGAGTCCATCGGGCCCATTCAGAGGCGGATTGGGTATCTGGTGGGGCGGGCTGCTGCCGCGCTTCTCCGCAGCAGACCCCAAGCCCATCAAGCGTGGGACAAGGGTAGGGTTCCGCAGGATTTGCTCGCGAAGGGTGGGATCGCTTAAGGCCTCACGCAGTGCTTGTTCCTGCTGTGTCGACAAACCAGACAGGCTCGTCGAGGGTGGCTCCGGGCCCGAACTGCGAGGAGGGGAAGGGCTGGGAACGCGGGCGTACCAACCATCGCTGTCGTGTGATATGTGCGTGGGCCAGGGCGCATGGTCTCGCTCCAGCGGGACAACTTGGCTCACCTGGTTAGCCTGAGCCTGGAGCTGTTCATGCTGTGCGATCTGGTTGAGAGAGGGGGGTGGCTAAGCCGGGCAGGCCAGGCATCTGCATCTGCGCTTCGCCTCCCCCTTGCGCCTGGGTCTGGGCGAGGGCCAAGCGATGGTGCAAAAGACGAGTCTGAGTCTGGGCATGCAACTGAGCTGCCTTGACCGCGGCCGCACCGGCTGCTGCCTTGTCCGATTGGGACCGGCCCCAGGACAGGCGGATATAGGATCCCTGGAGAGGGAAACCAGCCATACGATCGATGGCCTGCTGAGCATCTTTCTTGCGCGCGAAAGCACAAAGCCACATCCCTTGCCTCGCGGAATCTTGACATAGACAATCTCACCGAATGGAGAGAAGAGTGTATGCAACGTCTCTTCGCTCACGGCGGCGCTCAAACCGCCGACAAAAACAGTAGCGTTGTTGGGGTCAAGTGCGCTTGCGGTATCGGCATGGGAAACCAAACGTTCAAGGGTTGGACGCTCTTGTTCCACCCGATCCAAAACGGAAGCAAGAGAAGACTGTGCTGCCATGGTCGGCGGTGAGACCGTACCCGACCCGGCCAGTTCATTGGGAAGAAGACGAGGATCCTGTCCGTAGGCGTCAGACTGCGGGGGAGGGTAAGGGGTAGGCAGCGGGGTGAAAGGGATGTGATGATGCTTCTTAGGAGTGGCAGGGGATACGCGAAGGGGGCGTGCGGCGGTAGAGCCGTCGAGGGGTTGGATGTAGACGCCTTGCATTTCAATGAGCGCGCGTTGGGCGTCACGTTGGTCGTAAAAACGGACAAAGCCGAAGCCACGCGATTGTTGCGTCAAAGGGTCGGTCATGATCTGGGAATGGTCAGTTCTGCACACTGGAGTTTTTTCATGAAAGAAGGGTGTTTGGTGGTGGGGACATACCTTAGCGCCCTTGGTAGAGTGAAACGGGGCGGGGCCGCAGCGAGCATGGCCATCAAGGCGGTGCTGCTGGGCAGTAAGGGCAAGAGGGTGGCGCGGAGGCCAAGGCGGCGGGTGGATGAACTGAGCAACAAGGTCTTCTTCACGGAGCGTAGGCGCCAAGTCGCCAACAAAGATGCTGTACTCATTATCGTAAGGATAGCGGGATTCAGGAGGGGAAGGACAGCGGCGGCAGCAGTTGCCGCCGACACAGCTGCCGAGGCCTGCGGGGTGAGGGGAGCGGGCGGATGAATGCTGAGCGGATGAGCGAAATGGGCGAAGGAGGTGGAGGAGGGGTTCGTGGAGGACATGGCAGTAGCAAAGTGGGGGCTGGCGAGGCCGAGGTTGGTAGCGCTGCTCGCAGCACTGAGGGGGAGTGGGGCACACGTGGCAGTGGGTGTTGCCTCTGTCACACTCACGCTGGCGACAGAGCTCGCAGCCGAGGCGAGTGAGGAAGGGGGTAGGGGCGTGGGCGTGGGTGAGGGCGGAGGCAGGGCAGTGGGCATTGCTCATGTTCATGCGTGCAGTCGTGGCAGAAACCGAGGCAGCGGAGAGAGGGGGGGAGAGAGGGGGAGGAGGAGGGGGAGGTGGTGGTGGTGGTGGGGATGCGATGGCCCAAGGGGAAGCGCAGATCGCCGTTGACATGGACGGCGAAGCGAGCGCAGGCCAGCCACCCGTGCGCGTCACTGGCCATTTGCCCCTCGCCACACAGCGCCCTGGCCTGGCGCTTGCCCTGCCACCGCACATACACACTGGCGCGCTGGGGGGGGGGGGGGCGCCCTTTGGGGTGCTTGCCGCCATCCTCCGGTACCGAGTATCAGCGTTCAGGCGCTCAGGCGCTGAGGCGCCCAGGTTCATTGAACAGCTCAGCCTAAGCGCTGTTGTATGTGACAGACATGCGACCGGGTTACCGGATGATCGATGACCGGTGACCTTGTCCAATAGTGATATAGTGACTAGTGCTAGTGGTGTGTTGGTGACCCGGTGACGTGTGCCGTGTTCTATGATCAAATGATCGATGATCAGTGATCCTGTGACCTCGTCACGCATCAGTGACCTGCACCTAATGTCAAGCAGAGCGCTGCTGACATGGCTGACATGCGCTGACAAGGCACTACTTCAGCTGCGGCAGCGCGGCAACGCAGTCGCACTCCGAACCACTGCCCCCGTACCCGCTCTCTCCTAAGAAAAAAAGGGGGCCCTAGGGTTGGCTCCACCTGTCCAGGGGCGAAGGAAGGTGTGGCAAACGTACCAAACAAGCCAGGTTGGCGATCACCGACATCGATCCGATCGATCACTGGCTGCTCCGAGCACAGCAAGCGCCTGGCTCCGACTGTGCGCTTCTGCATCCAAACAAGCCACACATGCTGCCCAGCGCCCAGCGCTGCCCAGCACCGGCACCTCCTGCACCCCGCCACGCACCGCGCTGCCTTGGGCTGCCTGCCGTCACGCGTCAGCGCGCTCAGCCGCTCAGCCGCTCAGCGCGTCACCATGGTACGTAATCAGCTGTTTCCAACTGCTTGCTACCTGCGGCTGCCCCCCACTGGCCCTACGGACGAAGACCCACCGCGGAACCAGACTTGGCGTCGACGGCGGGTCGGTGGCCTCGCCCGTCTGCCTCACCGAGGCATGCTCAGCTGAGCATGTGTGCCCGAGTGCACGTGCCAAACGGTGACATGGACTACAGGTATGGCCGAAATGGCCGCCATATGCCCCAATTCTTCTTCCATGCGGTCTATACAACAACCATTTCGCTGTGCTCGGCAGGCCTGGGCACCACCCGTGGTGCTGTACCCACATCGCTGCTTGTCCTTCTGACGCAAGCGGTCCAGCACCCGCATCATGCCGCACGCCCGAGCCTCATGATATAGAACGCTTCCCACGTCAAGTGGGGTGGCAAGCAATGTAACCCAGTGCTTATCGGTACGTCTGAGCCAAGCCTGCGCGTGTATAGTACAGAGGATAGCGCCTACGATACATACATGCACCATCTACGGGACCAGGGAGCATACCCGAGCCAAGCTGCTTCAAGAATGGATGCCGTACGGCCCTTCTAAACCAAAGAGAGGATGGCATGCATCGCTAAAACTGCGGCATACAAATCAGGTAGGATGGTTGCGAGGATCCTGCTGGCAGGCCAAAGTCCAACGAACGTCGAATAGGCACCTAGCAAAACCGGGTAGCGACAGCATGGGAGGCGCGAAACATGGGACACAGGGCTGAGAGGAGGGAATGAGCGGTTGACAAAAAGTATGTGGGGGGAAGATGAAGAATCGTTGCCAGAGATGTGGCGCCCGTGACATGGGTACGGGGACAGAGAGGGAATGCCGAACAAAAAGGAGGACAAGATGGTGGGAATGCTGAATGCGGAAGGCGGGTTAGCTAGCGAGGGTGCGGGAGTGGGCGTTCTCCCTGCAACACACGGTCGAGCCGTGCGATCAAATCGGGGTCGAGCGCCCACTGCGCTGCGCGCGACTGGATAGGCGACGCGGTGGGTCGCAGCCTAAGTGGGTCAGAGCTGTTGGGCCTGTCTTGCGGTTAAGCCAGGAAGGAAAGTGGGACGCAAGTTGGTCCTCTCGACAATCGGCACAGTTTCCCACTCGTCCAGATCTAGCCGGTCCATCCGCCGCTCGACATGTGTCAAGGACGGGTCGAGCAGCTGTCCGGGCAAGGGGATCGCGTCCGCAGGTTCGCGTGCCTGTGCTTGGGTGTAGTCCAATGGACCCCACGCTGGTCCGTCTTCTTCCCCGATCCAGGTGTGGCTCGGCCCGCGGCGGGTAAATAAGCCTCCCTGCTCGAGACTCATACTCAGTCGGACAAAGCTTCCATAGATACAGTTAGACGACGAAAGCCATTGAGCGAGCGGGATTGCGGGTCGGACGGATGGAGAGTTTCCATCACGAGTTCCATCGTGCTCGGGTCGGCCATTTCGGGCGTACGCGCCTGGGAGGCCGGGAGGGCCTGCATGCCCTGCGAAGAGGGAATGGGCATGTGTCCCACTCCGAGCGTCACGGCCGCCTGGGTTGCCGCACGGGCATATGCGTCTTCAGCTCGCTCCCCATCTTGGGGTAGCATTACGTTGACCGCATGGCATGCAGCTGCTGCCTCGACGTACAGATGTTGTGAACTGGTAGACGGGGGCGCAGCCCCGCCGGCTCGGTGGGGTGGAGCATTCGCCGCCAAATGAGGTAAAGAACCGAGAGGTAATCTCTCAGGGCGTGCACCCCACGGCCAGAATAGACACAGAACGTGTGGAACGCTGATGCTCATTGAACTCGGGTGGGGGAGCACGGCACATACGCTGCAATTCCTTTTTGCGGAACGCCGGCACGCCTGTAAGCGACAAGTGAGTGAGCTTGTTGAGCTTGAGCACAGCATAATACACCCCTGGGACAGTAAGGCGCTCGCAATACGACAAGTGAATCCGTTCTAGTGAAGTGTGTCGTTCGACAAGCGAGATGAGCGAAGCGTCAGTCAGTCCTTGCACCTTGACAAGTCCAATCCGACGTAGCTTGGGTAGACTCAAGCCAATCTCCCGAATCGCAGCATCTGTCAGGCCAGGACAATAGGCCAGGTCGATGTATCGCAATCGAGTGCAACTGCGCACCAGGAACTTGACACCCCGGTCCGTGATCCTAAGAGTAAGAGTAAGAGTCATGCATAGTCAGCATCGTAGGACAACGGGCAACTCGGTGGCGACACAGAAACGTACTTTTCACACCGGCCCAAATGGAGGTAGTGAAGGTTTTTCCCAAGCGAGATATGGCGTAGATGGCATCGTCGGTCAGGAGCGAACATTTCGACAGGACCAGATTCCGCAATTTGGGAGAGTGGTTAACGATCCCCTCAATGGCAGAGTCTGTGATCTGGTTGCAGTTGCCCAAGTCGAGGATCCGGAGCTGCTCAAAGATACGTGGTGGCCTGGGAGGGAGCACCATGTGAGCAGGTGGTGGGAGGCGCACCGCCATCTGAGTCGAAACCTCGGGCGCGGTTGGAGCGGGAGAGTGTGAAGCTGGCAGAGATGATAGTGGCGAGTTGTACATATCCTCCTCGTGTGTCACGTCATCCACATCAAGGAGTGCCACCTGGGACATATCACCTATCCCGGCTTGGGCAGCGTCATCCTCCCGTTCATTGTCGAGGATGATGCCGTTGGGAAGAATGTTAGTGCGGCGCATGAGGCCAGCGTTGTGGGCCGGAAAGCCAAAAGAAGTGAGTTGCACACAGCCTGTGAGCTTGAGCTCGCGAAGGATGTGAGTGTGTCGCCAGATGGCCGCCAACCCCTCGTCTGAGACTTCGATACACCCCGTAAGATCAATCTCCAAAAGATGGCGACAGTGTCGCGCAAGGGCAACAACAGCACGATTATCGACCAAAGTACAGTTGCCAAGTTTAACGCGACGGAGAAGGGAGCAATGTAGAGCAAGGGAAACGACACCGTTGCTTGAAATATCGGTACAGTTGGTGAGGTTGATGCCCTGGAGGTGGGGACAAGCCTTGGCGATCGCCTCGAGCGTTTCGTCCTTCAGCTCAGCCACGTCCGTCAGGTCGATGGCGACCATGGAAGTGCAACGAGGAAGCACATCGCGCAAGACATCGTCGGGCAGGTGTTTGGCCCCTGCCAAGGTCAGCCTTTCCAATTGGCTGCAATGCGCGAGTGCGCGCAACACCTCGGCCCGAGGACCCACTAGGTCCTTGCTAATCAGACAGCAATTGATCCTTCGCACATATTCGTGGTAGGGGAACATGGTACCAGGTTGTCCAGACTCCCCATCTTGCTCTGCGAGAAGCGACGGAAGCAAAGGCAGAGGTGAGCGATGAGGTGGAGGAGGACGAAATGAAGTCCAACGATGGTGGTGGCGGAAGTAGGGTGTTGGCATCAGAAACTGCTGGTTCCGCGGCAGCTGGTTCTATAGACACAGACAAGCCGTCGGTGTATCCGCCATACTGTCCGACACAGGATTTTCGGCGGCAGGTACGCCGCCAGTGGAGTGATCCGAGAGTTGAAGGATCGCGAGGGATGACTGGAAAGACGGGGACAAAGCCTGCCCGGTGGAGCGAGCCAAGGTCGCAACCATACGGTCAAACACACGTGGAGAGTGAAATGGTTTGTTTGTACCAGAGAAGCTCGAGCCCAGCATAGCACCATCGATGGTTGACGACCAAACACTCTGTCAGGTCGGCTGGACCGTTGGCCTGGACATACCGGAGAACCTGAAGCAAGATCTCGTGAGGGAGTGTGGCGAAGGTTGTCTTGGGCGCAGTTTCATTCTCCGACGGAAGCGAACAGTGGGGTATCTTAAGCTGATGCTCATCTCCCTCTTCGCTCTCGTCGGCAGATATCTGGTCCTCGTCATCGCGCCAAGAGGCAGACGTGGATTGGGCGGAGGCAAAAGCGGAAGAGGCTGAAGGAGGAGGCGAGGTTGAACGGGAACGGGACAGAGAAGACGAGCGGGACAGAGTGCCAATGACAGAGAGACCCTGGTTCTGAGGTCGCGACTGACGAGGTCGAGGTGTGCCGATCGAGCTGGCACCACTGGGGCCCCAGTCGGCCGATAGGGGAGTTGCGGATGAGCTCGGCAGCGACAACAGGGCGGGAAAGGTACTGGTATCTACGATACTCTGAGGCTCGGTGGAGGAGGTGGCATGGGCCCAGGGCCCTGGACGCGAGGAAGACGAGGGGACGAGGGTGTCTCTGCGCGTGAGGAGCGGGGTACGCAAGGCATCCGGGTCTTGAGCATCGGGCGAATCGAAAGCGGTGGTGGCAAGGTCGTGGGGGCGGGCAGGCCGTGAGAGAGATGCCGAAAGGGGAGGCGTTCGCAGTGGGTGGAAGGGCGAGCGGAGCGGCGGGGCGTCCATGGCGAGGGGATGGAGGGAGGTGGAGTCCGGGGGTGGCGAGAGGGGCAGAGCAGGTCGGGCGGCGGAGAGCAGCGGCGGCTGCGTAACATGCATCGTACCTGCGTCACTGACGCGTGATGGGCATGCATGTGCATGCATGACGGCGTCTGCCGGGCCTTGCCCAGCCAGCGCCGCCCCACGCAGGCCGCCGCCACCACCAGTGCCACCCAGCAGCACACTGCTCCTGCGCCGGGCCCCGCCCACCCACTGCCCCAGTCACCGGCCCCTGGTCACTGGTCACGTGCCATGGCATCAACCCCCTGACGGAGTGGATGCGTGGGGCTGCGTTGGTGCCTGCTCGCACTGGGCAGCTGCCACCGCAGCGGCAAACCTGCTGACCCATCGCAGATCGCACATCCACACATCACATTTCACATTTCACCCTCCAGTCCCTTGTTGTCTACCTATCCACCCCCCACGCGCAACAATGCCAACACCACATGCCACACCAAAGTAACGCGCAACACATCACAAGTTTTAGGTTGCTGAATGAACGTGAACGTTGAACGTTGAACTTCAACTCGCTCCCCACCAGCGTTGGACGTTGGCCGTGCCTAATGCGCGCTGCGGCCGCCAGGGGCAGCTTAGGCCGAGGGATCCTCATCTCAGCGCACTAACCCAGCTGCACCAAGTGAAAGCATGCTTGAACACAAAATGAAAAAAAGCGATTGCAGTTTTTCAAATCTCTCTCATCTCAAACGCTCGTTACTACAGCGTTTTTGTTTGTTCTTCCTTCACCACCCCCACCTCTTCGCTCCGCTCGTTGTAGTTCATATCTCAGAGGCCTAAGGTCCAGTACGCCACATTAGATGATGAAAGGCGAAGCGTTTCTGTACTAGAGAGTTAGTCATCGCGGTGGAATCACACCCACGCTCAACATTCAACTCAGTCTGAGTACTCAGCTCGGCTGAGCGTATACTCGCTATTTGAGTACTCCCACTGCACTCACTCAGGTCAGTACGGTCAATCGTACTCAGTGTCGTCAGTTACTCAGTAACTCAGCTATTCGTCAGCGTCTCAGCACTCTTCAGCCTCTCAGCCAGGCTGACCTGCTGACTGGAACCTGCCCACCGCGAACTTCGCGCGGAGGCTGGAAACAGCTGGTGATTTTCCTTGGTTGTCAAAACCCCAGCCTGAATTTGGAGCACAAAAACATTTGGTGGGCAAGCATCAGGGTTTCGACCTTCTCTTCTATCTCGACGCTTATCAATGAAATACTCCGTAGCATCGATTATAGGTTGGAAGACAATCGATATGATATCGATATGGTGTGCAACGTCCAACGGCGAGCAGCCTGCCCATGTGCAGGCCGGATATACATAGCAGAAAGAAGAACAAATGCAACGCAAGGCTACAAAGAAACCCTTGAGCCTGAAATTTGAATGGACCCAAGGATGGCTGAGGGAAAAGAATGGGACACTAGGCCACCGACACGGTGGGCGTAATCACCCTCCTACGCGTGTAGACCGTACCCGCTTCGACGTCATCGTCCAAGTCAACGTTCTTACCATCGTTGCGCTCCCTCCCCCGGCAGCCAAATCTGGGCAAAGATGGAGCGTTCGCGCACATGCTCGCCTTTCCACCACAGAATGTAAATGGGGAAGATGATGAGGATCGAAGCAAAGGCAAGCAAAGTAGTCGCCCACTCGTAACCCATCTTTTCGTACATCGGCACAGAGAACATGGCAGAATCCCAGCGAGGAATCACGCGCAAGCGCATTGCCACCGCAAGCACTCGCACTGTCGTCATTGTGCAGTCAACCCCTTTCATGAACAGAAAAGAGATAGAAGCGTACCTGTAAGGGCCATAGGCAGCAATCATGTAGTCAACAGTAGCAAAGTAGATGGCGTAGTTGGCCATCGAGGATGAGCGCACTAAAAATCAACGGTGCAATCCAGTGTGACTTAGGGGGCCCCAGCGAGGTCCAGGCAAAACCAAACAGGCCCAATGTCTCCCACGGACAAAGGAAGAGTAAGTAGTTCAATCGAGCTTCGGGTGTGAGCGAATGGCGATCCATTTCCTCTGCTTGAGCTCCCATCAAAACGAGGAGAGATAGAGTGCCCACGCAAGAAGGTAGCAACGATGACTGAGAGGAAGGCGAGACCGACTTCGACGGTGGTGAAATTCCACTGGCCAAAGACAAGCTCGAACTTTCTTGGAAATGAAGATGAGCATGTCGCTAAACCAGAAAGCAGAGAGCAGAATAGCACAATTGGCTCCCGCGCCAACATCTCGAAAGGACGGATCCAATGGGTAGCCATGACTTGAGTTGATGCTTCCCTTGGCCTCAGCAGGCCCCCAGATGTTGGTCTCGCCCAGGCGGCGACGGCGACGCGCTTCACGGTCAAGGAGGATGGTTGAACGCGTCTCCGGCACAATAAAGAAGTGCATGAGTTTCGTAAGGCCGTTGAAGCACAGCTGACTCCAGAAGTTCCAAATCAACGGCACACCAGGGATGCCAAGGAACCCACCAATGAAGGCGCCTCCGACACACGAAACATGAAAGGAGCACCATAACGCCAGGGCATACTGCTGCTCGTCCGGTTCAAACAGGTCGGCCACAACAGCGAGAGTAACACCACCATTAGCTGAGAGACCGCAGAAACCGCACTGACACGACAATCGAGCCGAATTAGGTGCCAAGGCGGCCGAAGATGGTAAAGCCTGATCGCCGGCGACGTGTGTCAGCTCACCGTATACAGAAAAATGGAGACGAGAACTGGTACGCACAGTTGACGAGGGTCAAAGACAATTGCAGATGGCTTCCTCCCGAATCCTCAGACCACGGGGCCCACAATTCACACACCGAACTGTAAGCAACCAGTAAATCATTTTGCCCCACGCGGGCCGCCTGCGCGCTCACATGGAACTTTTCCACAATCCCCGGGACAGCATTGGAGTAGCACGACGTGTTGTAGTTCATCGATACTTGAATCAGGCGGTAAAGGCAAGGGTCATCCACTTCTTCCAAGTGGGGAAGGAATAACCCGTGGCAAGGTATCCAGCACGCTCTGTAAGCACGATCTTTCCCTCTTCATTGGGCCGCAGCTGTGCCTCGCCCTCAATTGCCTTTTCAGTATTGGACTTGAGCAGATCATTCTTGTGCTCAATTCGCTTGATTTCGTGTGGGTAGTAAGTCCGCAGTCGTTCAACCGATGCCGGGATGACGGATCTTGACTCGCCCTCGGGTACTGGAAGGCGGTTAGACCAGGGTCTTCCGTGTTTTCCTGCGGCGCCTGTGGCTCCTCGTTGGCCTTCTCGTCCCGGCTGGCGACCGAGGTCTGAGAGCCATCCTCGTTGGATGCGGGCGCAGGTGTGCTGACGTCGTGCGTCGAAGCTGGCATGGACGGTGTGGGAACCCGCCCCATGTCCATTTTCGAGTCAGGAGGCGCACCCCGACTACTCATGTCACCGGGGACGGAGCAGAGCATGAATGGCAGCGGCAGAATGCTACGAGTGCGGCTCTTGGTCCGCGAGTGCGCCTTGTCGAGCTCAGGGCCCGCGTCGTCCGAGACGGCTGTCTCGTCAGCCGTGGTGCCCGGCTGAGCATTGGCCAATGCCGCACGCGCGTCAGCTGCGGCATTCTGGGAAGGCGTCGACGCCTCACCAGCAGTGTGGTGTGCTCGGTGCTTGTCATGATTGTGGCTGGTAAGTTGGGTAGGTGGATGGGTGGTGATGGTGGTGATGAGAGAGGGGAACCACCAAGCCTCAGCGCTGAAGGAAGGAAGGAGAACAAGAGTGCCAATCTGCATACACAAGGAGTGTGACCACGTAGGGGGAGAGTGTGGTCCTATAACGCGTGACGTGAACCGACCCGCCTGCATTTACAACAGAAGCAGGCTCGTGCAAAAAGTTCGATCGATTGATCGATCGCATTGAACCGTCACGCGTCCGACACGTCACGCGTCACACACCCTGCATAGCACGAGGGCACTGTTGACCCCCCGTGCCTCCCCCTTTGCATGTTACAACAGAGGTGATGGATATGGATACACCGGACACCTGGCAGCTCCGACTGTTTTCATCAATCAGGTCACACTAGTCACTGGTTCGCTGGTCACCAGTCACCGGTCGCCTAGGTAGTCAGACCTAGGCAGCCTAGTGCCTAGAGCCCGAGCCGAAGCAGTGCCACACGTCACATGTCATGCATGTCATGCATCATGGCCTCCGATCTGGAGGATCCGATGGTGACGTCGTCATCGTCGCGGGTGGTGTATGAGTTGGATGATCGAGAGCTGAAGGCCGGCGGCTATCGACGAGGGCTTGAAGCGTGACGCGTGACGCGTCACCAAGCCTGACCGGACCCAGCCGAGCCGAAAGCGCAACAGCTATTCATTGTGGCCCTTTCGACCCAGGTGCTGGGAACGGCCAGTACAAGTTGGAATCCTACATGGCGTGACCGTCAGCTCCAGTCGCCATCCCCATCCCTTCAATCAGCTATGGGCGCTGCATACTACGCAGCAGAACAAAAACACCACACTTCCCTGATGTGTTTGGGCGACCGAGTTTTCGGCTAAGCCCCAAGACCCAAGGTCTAAGAAGAGGTGAACCTGTGCGCCTCAGCGCCTTTGCTTTTCGGTGGCAAGTCTGCCAATCCTTAGGCTGCGGTGGCTGAGCGGCCTGAGCGCGCTGAGCTGAGGCAGAGGCTGAGGCCCTGAATAAGCCTGAGGGCTAACAGCTCACGCGCTCACGCCTTAACATCGAAGCTCGAAGGTGACCGGTGACTAGGTGACTGGGGGTCGTCACCGGTACATACTTAAATCGATCATCTCATATCTCACCCTCAGGCTGAGGGCCTCAGGCCTCCAGCTTCAGGAGCTTCAAGCTTCACGAATCGTGCATGTCGCCACTCTTTCGGTTAATTGGGCCGAAGAGCGAGGCATCGCACGCGGAAAGTCGAAGCCACTGCCAAGTGTATGGGCCCGCGCAAATGGCAAGGAGGGAAATGGTGCCCTTTAGGGGCAGTAGTGGGTTAGCCCTGGCAGTGTCTTTTCTCTTTTGGCCTTCAGGCCTCAGGCCTCAGGCCGGACTGTAAGATCTGCCGCCACTGTTTCGCTCGAACGCAGCTCCAGTCCCGCATTCTCCACTAAGGCCCAAGGCCTAACTAACCCCTAACCCCCCCCACCCTCCTGATCTAAGATCTGAGCACTCTCAGCCATCAGGGGCTCAGAGCGCTCATACGCCACAAAAGGCAGTGTGGTGGTTTGGACAGTGGCTGTGCCTGTCACCATAATGGCTATATCAATCTGTAGTGCAACGTGCACAACAGTTCCAACGAGGTCAGGAGTGGGAGGGCCATGACACTGTGGCCTGCTTCTCCGACCGTGTTGAACCTGCCGGTCACACTAGGCAAAGGCCAAAGGCCTTATTAGAGAAAGGGCCTATAAAGAAAAGCCGGTATAAGGGTTAACTAGTAGTGCTATTATTGGTTGTGGCTCGTATATATAGCTTCTCATGAAGATTACCCGTCTCTTCGCGGAAAAGCCACACACAGTCAACAGCCACAACATTGACCTTGATTACCCTAAAAATGCAGCTCAGAGTGGAACGGCGGACGGCGCGGTAGGAATGAGCCAGCGGTGTCTACTGAGTACTGACATGTGCGGCTTACAATCGGAACAAGGTGGAGGCGCCACGGATAGGACGCGCGGCGCAGGCTAAACCTCAAACAAACATCTAACTAATAGGGCAGTGCCCCTCACAAAGCCACGGTGCAACATCAGCTTCTGCGAGAAGATCTCTGAGTATGTTTGCTGCAAAAACACGCCCATGCATACCCAACAGGGTCATACCTAGCATCAGGCGATGATATTAGATGCAACAGTACTACTCGGTCTTTCAGCTTCAAGCTTCAATGGTTAAACGTTTTGTTATACGTTAAAAACGCGCGTAACGGTTGCATATAACGGTTAACGCGTAACGGTTAACTGATGGTAACCGGTAAAGCCAGGCCGGTAACTAGTAACTGGTAATTGATAATTCTTAGTCCCTGGGAGTCATCACATCATGCTGATCCTTTAGTCAAGCTTCAAGCATACGGATGAGGCTCATCTATAAGCGATGAGCGCTGAGCCTCAGCGCTCAGGCTGAGCGTGGTGAGCCTCACCGCTGCGAGAGCCTGATATAGGCATTTTAGTAGCGTTTCTTTTGACCCAACTAAGCTTGTAGTTCTGTGTCAACATGTAAACTTGCAGAGGGTGTAACGCGTCACGCGTCAACGTTCAACGTTCAACTTGAACGTTGAGGCTCAACCTCAACGCTCAACGTGTTCAACGTGTTCAACGGTTCAACGTTCAACACGCTCAGCCGCTCAATGCTCAGGCTGAGCTCAGCCGCACCGTTCAACAGCAGTTACTACCATGGTGCATGGATGCACGCATGACGTGCATGACGATCCGGAGAGGCGGGCGGATTGGTCGCTGTGTGGAAGGTCCGAGGAGAGCCCGAAGAGAGAGTGATCAATGATTAATTCGAGCTCATGCCCTCATGGTCAATTCTTATAGGCACACTGGTGACCCTCTCAGCTGTTCCCTTCCTGGCAACATGCCTCCTTCTGCCTCCTTGAGTACTTCTCTGCCCTGCTAGCCTTCCCAGTAGAGCTGACTCCTACAAGACTATTACTGATTAAGTATTTGCGTTCGACATGGAATCGAGAGGAGAGCGCGGTCCCCAGAGGCAGGAGCGGTATTTGCCCGCATCTTCCGGCGCGGCGGTCGTTGGTGTTTCATATGCGGCGCCAGCGACTCTCTCGGGATGATCAGTGTCTTAGATCCCCCGCCGATCTAGCGATGCAAGTGACTAGTGACTAGTGACTAGTGATGCTCGCGCGCTTATTCACATGCATGATACCGGTGACTAGTTAGCCAGTGATCGGTGATCGATGACAGTCACGCTAGTGACTAGTCAGACTGGCGTGACTTTTAGTGACTCGCTTGAAGCATGCCTTGAAGCTTGAAGCTCGCTGCACTTTAACTTAAAGCTTCCAGTTATGCATCATGCGTATGCTAGCTTCGCTCTTTGTATGTCGCGCCGGTTCGCATTACCGGTTACCGAGCAAATATCGAAAACAGGAGATGTTACGGATTACGCGTTACGCGTTACCAGTACCAACAGTCCTGTTTGTGGTCTGCCAGCGCGACCATACACACCGCTATGACACGCAGATCGTCGCCAATAGTTCGGTTGAACAACCGCTATACGCCCTACGCGTTATGCGTTACTTCTCGTCTGCGTCTTTAAAGGTTGTTTGCATCCCCACCAAGCTCCAGAAACAGGTTCAGCGCTCTAGGCTCTCAAGTGCTCATCAAGCTCATCGGGAAGCACATGTCGCATGCATCATGCTCTGTTAGAGGGTAGTGCTAGTGTTCCCCTGCACGGTCCTCAAGTTGATGAACAGTGTGACGCTCGCCGGGACCTGGGACTCCCCAAGGTCCTACTCTCATTGATACGCGACAAGTGCTTCTATATATAGCAGGTGGAACAGCACATTGTAAAAGGCAAATGGTCTTTCTCCTCGACTCCTTCCCGACCAGAAGGTGAGTGAGAATGTGCCCCTCCTCCAGCTTGGAGAGCATCGCGGGTGTCTCGGGAGCTGTATTACGTATACTGTAATGATTATTTTCTCCTCGCTCTTGTGTGCCGTACTGAGAAGGACATCATACTCATCTCGCCTGTGGTAAACGTATAGCACGTATCGTCGTCAACACTACACGCGTGCCAGGGATGGTGGCGCCTTCGGAGGCAAGTAAAGCGCTTGCGCTGATTCACGGGTGAAGAATGTTTAACGCGTTTGAATTGCCCTCGAGGTCCGCGCGTCGGGGGGAAGAGGCAGACATGGTTGCGACCGAGTCGCACTCAAAGGCTGAAGTCAGCAGTCAGCACCACGACATGGACGCGACGCGAAGCTGGCGGAACCCGAATGAGTCGGATATACAAGTAAGCACCTCCGGAACCCGGTGAAGAGTGTTGTACCAACCCTGCTGTTAATAACCAACAGTTCATATCCCGTTCAAAGGTGCCTTTGGGCGAAAATCGACCAAAATTTGGTCGTCCCTTTCGTTTGCCCCTGTAAGGGCGGATGAAAAAGTACTGAATGCTGTTAGCAGTGGGTGGTGTCGGCGGTCCTCGCCCACCTAGCCGAGCGCGCCCAGCTGGACGGAAGAGTTCTGCCGGCAAGTTACGCGCCCCCTAATTGTGCTCCATTTCTCCCTCCTCTGTCTCCTGTCTCCTCTTCCCTTCAGGCGTTTTTGCTTGAAGACTTGTGGCTCAACGCTTAACTGGCACGCATTGTCTGAAGGCTGCTTTGCAGTTGATCTTATAGGATGGCCGAGTGCTCTGGCACTGGGGGGGCAGCATATCCTGGTGGAGGTAAGCTGGTAGGGGTATATATAGCGAGAGAGTCTGGCTACTTGCAGTCAGCGGCTCAGCGCTGACTCGAGGCTTTCAAATTTTAAGCTTGAGGTGACGTTGGGCGCTTGGACCGTGGGAGGAACAAAGTTGGAAAAAAACCGCTTCCGGTAATTGCCGGCGTGGCTCGTGCTCCCCTGCCCTTCCTACCGCCTGTCCCGCTGGCTCCTGGCGGCTCCTGGCCCCACTCGCCTCGTGTAGCGCCTAGTGACAGTCGCTGGACTGCGGCGGCCTCAGGCCTCACGGCCTTAGGCCTGAGCCTGAGCCTCTGGCGAGGCCCCTCCCCTCGGGAGGTGCGGCTCAGGCGCTCAAATTCAGGAGCCTATGCCGCAGTGCCCTAGCCTTTGAAAGCCAGGCCAGTCATATTGGCTGCCCACACTTTCCCCCCCACTGCCACCATCCACCTTTTCCTTATGAGCCTCTCGCCGTCGTACGAACAATGGGCTTCGCCTCTGGCGGGCCGCTATGCGTCCAAGGAGATGTCCAATCTCTTCTCCAACGCAACCCGTTTCGGCACCTGGCGCCAACTCTGGCTCGCTCTCGCTGAGTCCGAGAAAGCCCTCGGCCTTGACATTCCTGACGAGGCCATTTCCCAGATGAAGGCCCACTGACGCTGGACGATGAGCAGATGGCGCTTGCTGCACAGGAGGAGAAAAAACGCCGCCATGACGTTATGGCGCATGTGCACACTTTTGGCCATGTTGCCCCGGCCTGCGCCTTACATTCACCTGGGTGCGACCAGCTGCTATGTGACGGACAACGCAGACCTCATCTTTCTACGCAAGGGCTTCGACTTGCTTCTCCCCAAGCTTGCTACAGTTATTGCCCGTCTGTCGGCTTTTGCTGAAGAGTACAAGGCGTTGCCCACGCTCGGTTTCACCCACATGCAGCCCGCCCAGCTGACTACAGTGGGCAAGCGCGCGACGCTTTGGATCCAGGAGTTGCTGTGGGACCTTCGCAATTTTGAGCGGGCCCGCAATGATATTGGCTTCCGCGGTGTGAAGGGCACGACAGGTACTCAGGCCTCGTTCCTTGCCCTCTTTGAGGGTGACCACGATAAGGTCGAAGAGTTGGATGAGATGGTGACCGCCAAGTTTGGCTTCCCCTACGCCATGCCCGTCACGGGGCAGACGTACAGCCGCAAGGTGGACTTTGACGCGCTGGCGGCCTTGGCTAGCTTCAGCGCTTCCTCTCTCAAATTGGCGACCGACATTCGTCTGCTGTGCCACCTCAAGGAGCTGGAGGAGCCTTTTGAGAAGGATCAGATTGGAAGCAGTGCCATGGCGTACAAGCGGAATCCCATGCGTAGCGACGCGTCTGCGCCCTCTCGCGCTGGCTTGGCAATGTTCTTAACAACACCCGCGAGACGGCTGGTGGTCAATGGATGGAGCGCACTTTGGACGATAGCGCCAACCGGCGCCTGTCCATTCCCGAGGCCTTCTTGACGGCTGACGTGGTTCTCACCACGCTCCAGAACATCTCGGAAGGCCTGGTAGTTTACCCGGCAGTGATCAAGAAGCACATTGAGGCTGAGCTGCCGTTCATGGCAACAGAGAATGTGATTATGGCTATGGTCAAGGACGGCGGCGGAGACCGGCAGGAGTGCCATGAGCACATTCGGGTGCTCTCTCACCAGCTGCTGCGGTGGTGAAACAGAGGGTGGTGACAATGACCTCATTGAGCGCATCAAAAAGGACCCTTACTTCGCCCCCATCGTGCCCCGTCTTCCTCAATTGCTTGACCCCAGCACGTTTACTGGCCGCGCTGAGCAGCAGGTGGAGCGCTTTGTGGCCAAGTGGGTGACGCCCGCGCTTAAGCCCTACCTAGACGCGATCAACAAATCGGTAAAGGCTGAGCTGTCGGTCTAAATTGCACAAGATACAGCTTCGTACTCTTGCAGCATTCTGAATTTACCATGTTCTGCTGATGGCGCCGCGGCGGGGAAACCATAAATGGTGCGGGTAGAGTGAAAAACCTAGGGCTAGCGTTGAATGTTATGTGGGTAAGTGTAAGTGTAAGGGTCCAAGAATAGGATCATCTGAATGATCCGATGGAAGCAGCTAATGAGAAGCAGGGCTTTTTGCATTACATGACTCGGATAGCTCTCCATCACTAGTAGGCCTTTCCCCTCTGCATTGGGATGTTCTGCTCTTATCGTCGGTCACCGCCCTCTTCCACCGGTGCTTGAAGCGAATGACAGTCAGCCTACTTCTTTCCATCATGGTTCAAGTTCCACTTGGTTTGCTTTCTTCAGTCGAGAGTTGAGAGGTATGGCCATGTAAATAACACAAACGAAAGCTGCAAGGAAACATGATATTGACACGATACTTAACCATACTAAACTTGAACTTTTTTACTGTGAGTCTGAAGCAGCACAAAAGGCACATGTCAGTAATCATCACCAAGGGCCGACTCATTGAAAATGTCAGAGACGAATACACGGTCTCTTCATAGCGGTCCTACCCGCTCTGTGTTGGATTGTTCACAGTAAAAAGGTATTTTGCTCATCTTGTGAAGTGATTGGAAGGTAGAACTCACTAGTCAACATAGAACGCAGACTGTCGAAGATTGAGCGGTGTGTGGTGGTGAGGTGGTGGTGGCAGACAAAAGTGGTACGGAAAAAAATGCAGGCTAAATAACGAACAATCAGATCACATTCCACTTCCGCCCAGAGCGGAATTGGTCCCACTTGTGGAGCTGTTTTAGATCAAGATGGGATGATCGATGATCGATGATATCGATATTGTTCACTCCCTCAATCCTCCGCAGCCGTCTGTGTTCACGCTCAGCCGCACATCGTTATTGCCCACGGAGACATCCCGTTCCAACCCCATGTGACACTTACTGGTACGGGCCGGTGCTTTCCTCGTCGTGCTGGCTTCTGATCAGCAAAAGCATCATGTTTTAGCTAACTTTTGGCTCTCGTTTATTGTCGTCTTCATGGCTCTGATGAAGACGTGATGCCGACACCAGAAGACCCCTTTCCTTGGTGACTGAGATGGGTCGACCTTAGCGGACAAGGAGCGCCCACATCTCGCATCCAAAACCAACACAACAGAAGTGATTCCCTTTGGTTCTGACAAACTGAAATGATTGTGTTGAAGACAATTCTCAACTATCAGAAAGTGACCACGTGCATGAGGGTACGACCGCTCCGCGGTCTTGACTCGGTTGGGGTTGGGAGCGAGCCCTGCTATACTGGATAAAGCATCGGCCCATAGATAGGATTGGATTCACAGAGACAAAGAAGCCTTTGGGAGCAGGAAAACGGAGAAGGGGAAGCTCTGTTGGCCCACCGCCAATGCTCGCCTCTTCTGGGGCTTGAAGAGAGATGGGCTCGGCCAGCCGGCTTTCGACGTTCTTCCGGACTACTGTAAGGGTCCACAGGATTTGGAAGAGGATGGGCACCCTCCGCCCGCTCGCCAGCAGCGTTCGTTCGTAATAGCACTCGTAAAACAGCACCGCATTTCTATATCAAAAGGGGGGCAATAAGGAATCGATGGATGGATCACGTACTGCTTTTGATCATATTGCTGTCCATGGTTTCAATAGAGACAAGGAAAAGGTATGCAGGTAGACCGCATTACACTCGCAGCGAGTTGAAGAAGATATGGCTGTGTAGGCCGCTTTGTGTGGGGGGAGGGGACGTTGATGCTCTTTAATTGAGCCCCTCGCCCTGCCGGGGAGGCCTGCCGACAAATGAAGTCAGCGTGAGGTGCGTATCTGTGGGTTCTCAAGAGGAGGGGAGAGGTGGAGGTGAGGAGCGGCGAAAACGAGGCAAAGGTAAGATGGGCAGCAACCCCCATATCGGGAGTGGCTTGTGGGCACGCAGCAGCGGGGCATGAGGAAGAGCGCAGAGGGGCAGTGTTGTGTCGGGCAAGGTGGGTGGATGAAAAACTCGAGGTTAAACGTTAAATGTTCAAGTTGAACGTTAAACGTTAAATGTGAAATTCCGCCGCCAGTGGGCAGCGATCTGCGGCTTCAGCTTCAGTGGTGGTCGAAGTCAGCGAAGACGGGCGGCGAAGACGGGTGGGGTGGGGCGCTCACGTGTCGCGCATATGTGTCGATCTGGTTTATCCAGCCCTTCTTTTACGATACCTCCACCGTACTCCCCTCTACACCCATGGCTACTGTGGCACCCATGCCTGCCAGCACCTCTGGCGCTGCTGGAGGGCCCGGAAACAAGGCTTTCAAGAACGCCGACAAACCCGATGAGGTGCGCCGCTCCAACCTGGCCCGCTGCCAAGGCTGTGAGCGATGCGGTGCGCACCTCCCTTGGCCCAAGGGCATGGATAAAATGATCCAGACTGCGCAAGGCGAGGTGGTGATTACCAACGACGGTGCCACCATCCTCAAGCACATGGCTGTCATGCACCCGGCCGCTCGCATGCTTGTGGAACTCTCCCAGGCTCAGGACATCGAGACTGGCGATGGCACCACTTCGGTCGTGGTTGTGGCCGGGGCTGCTGGGTGCAGCTGAGAAGATGCTGGCCAAGGGGATCCACCCTACAATCATTGCCGAGTCCTTTGTCAAGGCGTCGAGTAAGGCGGTCGAGTACCTGACCGAGATCAGCACCCCTATTGACTTGAGCGACAGGGAGGCGCTCCTCCGAGCTGCACACACCAGTCTCAACTCCAAAATTGTGTCGCATACTCTCCACGCTTGCTCCGATTGCGGTCAATGCGTGCTCCGTCTGCTGCACAACAAGTCCCCTACCGCTCGGGGCCTGTGTCGGCACTGCCCATCACCTCCACGGTGCAGCTCAAGAAAGCGCACGAGGCACGGTCGAGCCGGCGGGGACGGCGACCAAGCGATGAGCCGTCGTAGACCTGCGTGACATCCGGTTGGTCAAGAAGGTCGGAGGTACGATTGAGGCACAGAGATGATGGCATGGTACTGGAGCAGACCGCGGTGGCCAACTCGGGCGGGCCAACGCGCATGGAGAAGGCCAAGATTGGTGTGTGCCAGTTCCAACTCTCCAGCCCCAAGCCCGATATGGATAACCAGATTGTGGTGAATGACTACGCCAGATGGACAAGATCCTGAAGGAGGAGAGACAGTATCTGCTGAACATGTGCAAGAAGATTAAGAAGGCGGGGTGCAATGTCTTGCTGCTCCAAAGTCCATTTTGCGCGATGCTGTCAACGACCTAGCGCTTCATTTCCTTGCCAAGCTTAAGATCCTTGTCATCAAGGACATCGAGCGTGATGAGATGGAATTTGTTTGCAAGACCCTTCACACGACCCCAATCGCCGATATTGATGCTTTCACTGAGGACAGCTGGCATACGCCGACCTAGTGAGGAGGTGCAACTGGGTGCCCGTGTGGTCAAGGTTTCTGGCATCAAGGACATGGGTAATACTGTGAGCGTCTTGTGCACGGGTGCCAACAGCCTGGTGCTTGAGGAGAGCGAGCGGTCGCTGCACGATGCGTTGGTGTGGTGCGCTCGCTGGAGAAGAGCGCGCCTTAATCGCTGGTGGCGGTGCACCTGAAGTGCATGTTTCGCGTCGGCTGGCTCAGTACGCACAACAACTGCAGGGCATGGAGTCATTCTGCTTCCAGGCATTCGCCGACGCTTTGGAGATCATCCCCACGACGCTGGCCGAAAATGCCGGGCTCAACCCAATCGCCATTGTGACAGAGCTGCGTAACCGGCATGCTCAGGGGGAGACGACCGCCGGTATTAACGTGCGTAAGGGAACGATCACCAACATTCTCGAGGAAAATGTGTTGCAGCCTGTTGGTCAACACGTCAGCCATTGAGTTGGCCACTGAGACGGTGTCACTCCTACTCCGGATCGATGACTACCATTTGGCCAGGTGAAGAATTATTGCATCGATTGATCCGCCTAGCTTATCCTGCAGGCGTGCCCTTGTCCATCTACATAGCCCTACAGATTCAGATTATCTGTGGTACAGCATGCATGCATAGAAAGCCCGCTACGGGAGCAGACAAAAAGGCAGACCAATGCCATCGGCTGGCCCATCCGTTCGCGGCGAGCAAGCCAGCTCGTTTTGGGGGCGCAAGCAAGACGCTTAGACGCTGGCCAGAGGGGTGGGGCTCAACGAACTCAGCACTCTTGACCTTGGCACCGAGGTCCTCAGCGCCCACAACGTTGGCTGCACCGCCGTGGAGCTCAACAAGGCGCGAAACGTCAAACTTGGGCTTCTTGATGATCTTGACCTTGTGCACGAACACATCCTTCAGAGGGTATGCCACGGGTCGACTTCTCAATCTCGCGGCCAATGACCTCCGGAATGAGCTTCTGGACCAGCTCCTTGATGTCGCAGGTCTCAATCTCGCGCTTGATGATCTGGAACATCTTTTGCCGGATGGCGCGCACCTGGGCCGACTGGGCGTAGGTCGTCTTGGACACGCTGTTGGAGCGGCGCTTGGTGAAGGCAATGACAAACAGACGAACAACGTAACCATCCGTCAGCTTCACGTCCTGGTGCGCCTCAATCGTCGTCTGCCACTTGCGAACGAGCGAGCGGATCTTGTCCGTCGTGAAGTTCATCGAGTGGAAGTTGGTCAGGCACGAGCGGCCCTGAACCTCGTCGACACGCAGGAGAACTTGCGGAAGGATTGCTCCTCGTCCTTGTTCAGGTCAGCGAGCGAGGCCTCGACAATGCGGCCCTTGAGCGAGTCATTGGCGTTCACCAGACCCTGGGATTTGTTCACGATAGTCTTGCCAACAGTGCGGTTGTCGAAGAAAGTAGGCGCCCGGATGTCGTGCCACACCTTGCGCGACATGGGGTCGACCGTCTTCTTCTTCATGCCCTTCTTGCCGAGCTTCTTGTTCTTGCCGATCGCCATCTTGAAAGACTGTCCGGGAACACTGCGCGAGGGGAGGTTAGCACTAGTCCGTCTCGTTGGATGGGGCCATCAGCGGGAGGGTGTATGCCATGAGGCTGCGGGGCAAGGAGGACTAAATATTCGTGCGCCCGCCCGGACGAGATGACCACTTCGGGTGCATGCTGCTTACCTTAAGGGTGGCGGTCCTAATGTGTCGGCGGTAACAGAGACGACCTGAGCGGCTGATGTTGCTAGAAGGGCGTTGGCGCAGGGAGCGCTAGGGTTGGTGTTGGTGCTGCGGCAATCTTTGCAGTAACCCTATAATATGGGGTTTTGCCTCAGGGGCCCTGTGCTTCCTGCGGCTCTTTTCAATTTGCAACCTTCCGAGCAATGTGGATTGCAATCCGGCAAGTTTTGTTCAACTGGGTTCATGTTGCAGACGGTGAAGTACCGTAGTGACGGCTACATGTAAAGGAAGGAGGCAGCGAAGAAGAGGATGCGTAAACAAGCAAATTAGTTAGCTTCGAGAGGAGCACGAGATCGCAAGCCACATTCAGTTCATGTGCATTGCTTCGGACACTGATGCCGAATCGTTCTCTTTGCGTGCTGGGCTATATTGGCTTCCATCCATCAGCACACATAGGACGGGGCTGAGGCGCTGAGGAGGTAAGGATCCAACCCTGCTTTTTGATTTCAGAGATGCGGTGGTAGAATTCAACAAGGCCCTGGACCAACTCGGCCATTCCTTCTCCCGCAGATGCTTGGCCACAATCCAGACTGGACCAAGGGAATAAAGCTACTTATTTGAAGGAAAGTGTTGGGTCGGGCTAATAGCAGAGAGCGAGGAAATGCCATGGCCACAACCTTCTCTTTTCTCGCCATCTGTCAAAGTGTGAACGGTTCAGTTGCCCTTGGGAGATGTCATCTCCATCCCAGAGAGCGACAATTGCCCTTACTGCACGCGTACAATCGCACCCAATTGAACTTTTTTGTGTCGCCTGATGTGCTTGCGTATCAAGCGTGCCATCATCATGGATATAGTGTCGAAGGGTTTCAAGTCGCGGACAAGGTAGTGCCGAGCAGGTCCTTAACCATGCTTCAGATTATGTATACAACCTCTTGGGCTGGGTGGAGGATCTGCTTGCATGACCTAAGCTTGCAGTGGTCAAGCTCGGCGCCGAAGGTGAGTGCCGCGCACCGGGACCAGGGCTGAACCACGATACAACCAGTGGACTGCGATTCCTCTGTCCCCATATGGGGAGATAGACGAGAAAAATCGAAAATATCGGCGAGGCAGATTCGAGGGAGTGTGGGCTAGGGACCCAAGCATGCCAATGCGACTGTTCGCCCATGGATTACTGGGAGGACGTCAAGGTGGGCCCCATCTCTCCGCACCTGCCCTTTTTTCTCCTGATCCCACAGTGTGGGCCAACGTCTTAAGTCGATTGGTGGGCAGCGGGTCGAGCCTCCTCCATCTCCCACGGAGACGCAAGAATGCTGTTGTGTAGACCTCTCTCTCTCAACGAATTTATGAGGCTCTCTGATACACCCCCGGGAGCAACATATCCTCAGTAACTGCAAGAGGCCATGTGCATGATTTGTTTGATTGATTTTCCTCTGGACCCGTCTTATCAAACAGAGAAAGACCGCTATCGAAGGCGTATGGAGAACAAAATGCGTGGGCATTCCGATCACCACAGCTTTGACAGTTCCGGTGTAGGAAAGCGATCATCCATACTCGTTCTCCTCGTATAAGAAGGGTTGTGGAAGTTCAACAACCGAGACAGTACCAATCCCCAACAATTGGCCCGAAATGTTTGGATTGGGTGATGCCAAAAGAAAAGTACTGCATGGGGGAAGACAAAAAAGCAATGAAAACCTCCATCCAGCTGGGCCGAAAAGGTCTCTCATGCCTCCCCCGGCCCCGATACCACCTCCTTCGGGAAAGCAGTAAGTTGGCACACAGAGCAAGAGATGATGTATCCTGTTCGTCGCATGGAGGAGATTGGTAGCCGCATACGAGAGCAGTGTGAGCCTCCCCCCCAGTTCCTCATAAAACCGTCCAATGGCGTGGGGGGCCGGCGCACGCAAATAAATCAGTGCCATGCGCACCACATCCGACTGCGCCGGATGTTTCATTGTTTCATACGTGTATTCCGCCATCCATCCGGTGCCACCTTCATTCCGCCAGGTGTTCTTCTTGCCGCCCCTCCTGCCCAGAATCCGACATTGCCGGGCTGATCAGAGCTACCAGTACCGCGAACTCCTCGGCTATGTCGCTAGCATTGTCGAGCCTGCGCTCCTTCGCAGTGCGCGTCGGCGCGCCAAGAGCCTTCTCATCGTCTGCGGCCGCCTGGAACCAGTCCCCCACTGAGGTGGGCAAGGAGGCCGCCCGGGAGGCTGCCGCGCAGGCCGCTCCTGAGGCTGCGGCGAACGCAGCGCAGGCGGCCGAGGCCACTGCCGCATCCCCTGCGCAGAACTTGGCCCAGGAGCCAAGCCAAGCTCCGAACACGCTGCGTACGCCACCACGGCTACCGCAGCTGCATAAAGGGGCGGCTGTGGCGGCCCAGGAGGCAGGGGCAGCCCGGCCGAGGTGCAAGTCGCTGGCGAGCGGACGGCAGAGGAGGGCTCGTCTCCTGGCCATCAATCGCAAACGTATCCGCACAGAGCCACACGCTGCACACCTACCACCGCACCGCGCCGTCAAAAGGCCATTGAGCTCTACACCACATGACGGCCAACTTCCACCCCACCAAGCTTCCTGCTCACGTCGTCGACTCTTCCGACGCGGTTCAGGGTCAGGAGTTCACTTCGGCCGACGAGAAGCACCAGGTGGCGCTACAGGCCGACCTGGAGCGGCGGATCATGGACGCTCTGGCTGTCCAGACCCCCAGTGGAGGTGTGGACTTCAAGGGCGCTGTCGTTACTTCGACTCGCAACCCCGCTGCTCCAGCCTACGTGCAGGCCATGGCCCGCCCAAGTTCACAGTCGGGCCAACTGATGCGCCTGGAGCAACGTCGGACGGACCGTGTTCACAAGGCGGATCGGGGCCAGGCGTGGGAGCAACGACGAGGTGAGCCAAGAAGTGATGGGGGCCATTTTGCAAGGCGCTGCGCCCGCCGATGCGCTGGACAAGGATGTCAGACATACCTCCAACGTGCCCACTTCCGTGACTCTGTCACCCCCCCGACCAGCGACCCAAGGTGGGCAAGTCGCGTACCCTCTCTTCCCTCGTGGACCGGCGCGAAGCTAGGGTGCGCGACGCCTTTTGGCACAATTGGGTGGTGCGCTCCCCGGCGAGTCGCTTTTGATGGCCCGCGAGGAGCAACGCAAGGCGCTGCTGAAGCAGCGCAAGCAGGCCAAGCTCCCCAAGCTCGAGTAGAACACCAAATCTATGTTTTGACTACGCATATTGACCATATTGACCATGCCAATTGTCTGTGGGCATCGACGTGGTGCCTCTGGCCTGGGGTCAGTCTATACAAGTTGCTAGCTGCTTAACTATAGACGGGAGGGGCGTGGGGAAAATGAAGGATTCGCATCAGGTCCCTAGCGTAGGAGTATCTTGCCAAAGCGGGAATACTTGCCGTCACAAGAATTTCGAGGGACTTCCAGCCCAGGGTTCCGATCGCCTGCACCTCCTTTACCCGGCCCCTGGAATCTCCAAGGGGGACGAGCAGGAAAGTGTGAGATCAAGAGAGGGGATGAATTCACACAAAATGGGCTTGTTTATACCACTGTGCATAATCAACATAAAAAATGGAGGGACAAGGCCTGCCTCCAAGAAGGGCACGCTCCTCGTAGATCTGAGAGGAGGGTTAGAAGAAGAAACTCCAAATCCGTTTCATCAACGGCTGTTGGCGTGCCTCCTCGCGTTCTTGCCGGAGAATCGAGAGGCACCAGGCGTCGGCCGGTGACAATGTCAATGTCTTCAATCCGACGGAACTTGTTGTCGGCCAGACCTTGGTTGGCCATGCCCATACCGGCGGTCCCACGCACGTCACATTCCAGCGTGTACAGAAGACACTGTTCCAGTCCAAGGCCAACGAAGAAGAAGAGACCGACAACGGGGATGGCCAGGCAGTCCTGGAAGAAAGTGACGGCGCGGCCCGAGGCAGTAGCATTGTCTGATGAATGGATCGGCCAAGAACCAATATGATCTCAAAGAGTACCTGTGTGCAAACGATACGTGGGGTGAGTGCATGTACTGACGAGACTGTTCTGCGAGGTGAAAGTGACGTACCACCAGCAAACAGAACGAAGTGCCCCAAATCGAGCCAATCATGCCTGTGGGAGCCTTCCACGGAATCTCCTCAAGTGTATGTCCGTGATAGGACCAGGCTTGGCGGAAGCGGAAGTGACAGAAGGTGACAGAGCCCCTTCGACAATGGCAGAGAGAGAGGAGTTGGGAGAGTTAGCTGGGCTCAGGCCTACTTGTCGCACAGAGGTTCGAACGTACAAGAAAAGATTGTTGACAGCCCCACTGAGTGCCGTAGCCAGTTGAACACGTCTGACTCGGACGAGGAGTAAATGAGGAAAGAGAGGAAGCCCATGGCCAACTGAGGATCACTGCCGGCAAAGGCGGCCCTTGCGATCGATGTACTTGAACAGAGATGGAGCCTGGCCCATCTGCGCCAGGGCAGTGAGTGTCCGTGAGGCACCGTACACGGCTGAGTTGCCCACGGACAGAACCGAGATGAGAATCACTGCATTGAAAATGGACGGCAAAGCGTGGATTTTACCAATTTGAATGGCAATGACGAAAGGCTGGCGCGCGCATCATACGAGGAAGTGCCTGTCAGCCGCGGGTCATCGGGATTGACAATGAGAGTGATGACCAGAAGCGAAACGACATAAAAAAGCATAATACGGAAAAAGACTTGCTTCGCTGCCTTGGGCATATCCTTGCGAGGGTTGTGCGATTCGGCGGCAGCGAGACCGATCAGCTCAGTACCTGTGAGCCGTTACTGTTATTTTCTCTCTCGCGTTTCTTGACATCAATGAGCATGTGCATACATACCGGCAAAGGCAAAGGCAGCCGATGTAAATACAGAGCAGAAGCCGCGGAAGCCGTTCTTGAACGCATCCGAAGGAGGGTTCCAGTATTTATTGCCAATGTTCTGGTGAGAGGGAGCACCACCAGCCGAAATGACACTGCCGCAAACTAAAAAAATGTTAGGTTATAGTGTCCCGCAATAAACGTGTTAACGCAACGAGGGGAAGCCATACTGATGAAGCCGAGAACGGTGCTGAGAAAGAAAGAAAAAAACGAAAGTCAGTTTATTACGACAGTACACATTTGCACAAGGAGGAGAAAGGTTGACGAGAGGACAAAAGGAGACGTACATGATTTTGATGATGGAAGCAAAGCTCTCAAACTCCCCGTAGCCACGCACACCAAAAAAGTTGATGAAGCGATGATCACAATAAAGATGACGAGCCACACGCCTGGGCTAATGTGTCCTTTGGATCCCAAAGCGGATGACGATCGAGGCGGCGGTGAGTTCAAGTGGGAGGACAATAAAACCACTGCATCCAATAGTTCCACCCCATCGCGAATCCCCATGCAGGCGAACGAAGCGGGTCGAGTAGGCAGCGAAGGAGCCCGAGATGGGGAAAAGAGTTCCCATTTTCCAAATCGAGCACGACACAGAGAAGCATACTCGCAATCAGAAGGTAGTCAAGCATCAAGAACCCGGGCCCACCCGTCTGGTATATCCGCCCGAGCCAATAAACAGGCCTGTGCCGATGCTGTGCCAATGCAAGTGTCGAAAGGGTCAGCTGCACGCTCATCAAAAACAGGAGGGAAGGGGGGGGGGGGGGCGAACTGACCTTCCACCAAAGGCAATCATCTGCATGTGGCGCTGGTTGAGGTGGCGTTGCAGATGCGGCGCGTCGCCGCTATGCTCTGGGTCGCCCGAGCTGGGAAAGTCGTAGGCTTGGCCAGCTTCCCCTCGAGTTCGTACTTGTGCACCGACGTCTTCTCGACGTCGCTCCTCGGGGAGATCTCGTGGTCAACATTGCTCCAGGCTGGCTGCTGGAAGTCTCCATAGGCTTGAAGCCATCGACAAAGCTGCGTAGCAGATGTGCCATGGCGAGGGAAGGGGTGAGAGAGAGGGAGGAAGGTGGCGGTCGCGCAGGGAAGAGGCGGTGTGGGGGAGTTAAAAGAGTGGCGGCCTCAACGCGCACTCCCGTTTGGTTGCTCGGCCGGCAGCGGATGCTGGATGGGGAGGGTCTGCCAGCCCACATGCCCGCACCGGCCCATGTAGCCCCCACATGGGTGCAGCGTAGGCGGGCGGATGGCGCGACAGCCATGGGGGCAGGCATGGGGATAGTGTTACGCAAACTCCGCAGCGGCAACGCGATGGGGTGGGGGCAGGGGGGCGCAGGTACTGTGCTGGGGGGCGTTGGGCGACTCGAGGACAGGAGAGGGGGGTGTGCGTATATAGCCGCAACGGGCTATCGGCCAGCGACATGCGGCGCCTGTCGGCCTACCCGGCCCAAGGGCAGCCTAACGCTGTCGGTGGTCTCGCCCCTGCGCCGTAGTCCCCCCACCGCACCACTGTGTTCCCCAGACTAGCGGGAGATTAGACGAGTGCAGAGCGCCCCCTGCGCCTCCCCGCAGACCCCGCGCCGCCCGCGCCCTCCCGCCTGTGGGATGCTTTGCTTCCCACCGCTGTCATGCATGTCACGCGCCACCACTTCACCTGTCACACACTGGCTGGCTGCTGCCGGCTACCCCGCCTGGCCAGCATGCACACTGGGCCCACGCTGCGGCCCAAGCGTCGCGCACGGTGCACCCTGGCACATCTGCAGGCACAAGTCCGCACCCTGCAGGTCCCACGTCAGGTGCTCGCGCCGGCTTTCTCTGTCGGGCGCCATGGCGCCAGCACAGTGTGGACCCTGACTTGATATTAAATTGATCATCGATAAGCGAAGCGATAATCGATAATCGATAATCGATCATCGAGATTATCGACAGTGGAAGCCTAACCGACGTTTAACCGGCACGGGCGATGTGCGTTGTCCTTGCTGTGCCTGCCTCCCAGCCCCAACGTGTCAATCTACAGCTTCCCTGTTCTGTGCGGGCGGAGTCGGGAGGAGTCGGGCGGAGTCATGTGGCCACCCTGGGCGCCACCCTGTTCCACCGCAGAGTCCTCGCCCTACTATTATAGGCCGCCGGGTTCCTCTCTTTCTTTTCTTATTCTCATCGGTTTTCACCGCCACACTCCGGTCGGGACTGCAGCCTGGTGCAACCGCATACAGGTGTTTTGCACCAGTAGCGCGAGAACTACATAGGCTCCTGCACTCTCTGTCGTGCATCATACATGTCATGCTTCAAGCTTCGCATAAAATGTGTGTATTGCAGAGACCAACATAAGTCCATCATAATCGCCCACAATTATTCATCCTTCCGCGTTTAATCATTCAGTTATTAGCTCCCACTGAATCGCACACTCCACGGCGCCTATCTAGATAGCCCGCCACAGCAGTCGCTCTGGATTCGTCTTACACAGGGGCGTAAATGTGGGAAAACGTTATAAGGGAGGTAGCATGCCGTCCCACAAGTTCATCCTTCTCGTGCAACGATAAAATGGATGTAAGAAGACATGCGAAACGAAACACTACTACCACCCTCGAGATCGTCAAAGAAAAAAAGGTAAAAGGAGAAAGAACGAAGAACTGGTACAATACTCAAAAGGTGCCCACAGGCACTTCCAACTAGCCAGCCATGCTTTCAATATTCCTCCTCCAGCTCGTCTTCCTGCACCTCCGTATCGGCAGCAACCTCCTCGTAATCCTTCTCGAGGGCAGCCAAGTCCTCGCGGGCCTCGGAGAACTCGCCTTCCTCCATCCCCTCCCCGACGTACCAGTGCACAAAAGCCGCTTCGAATACAGTAAGTCGAACTTGCGGTCAAGGCGCGTCCAAGCCGATGCGATCGCAGTCGTGTTGGACAACATACAGAGCGAGCGACTGAGGTGAGCCAGGTCCCCCGGCACCTGTGCCGGCGCTTGATTGCAAATGCCGACCTTGAACCAGTCGGGCACCAGTCGACGAACTGGATGGTGCGCTTGGTCTTGATCGCGGCAGTGGCCGTGTTGACATCCTTTGGCACTACATCGCCCCGGTACAAAAGGCAGGAAGCCATAAACTTGCCCTCGCGTGGATCACACTTGACCATCTGGTTACCGCGCTCGAATGCGGAAGACGTCATCTCTGCAACACTGTTCTGCTCATGCGACACTTTGTCGGCCGAGATGATGGGTGAGAGGAGAGCGGCAAGTGGGAAATGGATGCGCGGGAAGGGCACGAGGTTGGTCTGAAATTCGGTGAGATCCACATTCAAAGAGCCCTCAAAGCGGAGCGAGGCGGTGACAGAGACAACCTGAGCGATCAAGCGGTTCAGATTGGAGTACGAAGGCGACGTAATCCCTAGTTTGGACTTGCAGATGTCGTACAGTGCTTCGTTGTCCACCATGAAGGAGCAGTCTGAGTTTTCCAGCGTTGTGTGGGTGGTGAGGACCGAATTGTACGGCTCCAAACCGATGAAGACATCATCGGCGCTGGGTAGACTGAAAACTCGAGCTTGGCCTTTTGCCATAATCATGCGCCAGATGCTCGAGCAAGAGCGATCCAAATCCTGAACCTGTGCCGCCGCCAAAGGAGTGGAACACAAAGAACCCTTGCAGGCCTCCTGCGGCATCAGCTAGCTTGCGAACACGCTCTAGTGTGTCGTCAATCTTTCTTTTCCCACCGTGTAGTGGCCACGGGCATAGTTGTTGGCTGCATCCTCTTTCCCTGTGACAAGAGTCTCGGGGTGGAAAAGGGAGCGGTACGTGCCGGTGCGGACCTCGTCCACCACATTCGGCTCGAGATCAACGTAGATCGAGCGGGGCACATATTTGCCTGACCCGGTCTCGGAAAGAAGGTGCTGAATCCATCGTGGTTGGAAGACGTGGAGCCCTCGAGAAGGTGCCCATCCGGAGAAAGGCCATGTTCCTGGAGATAAAGCTCCCAACAGGCATTGCCAATCTGGATGCCAGCTTGGCCGACATGGAGAGAGAGGACTTCGCGCATGGTGGGTCAACTGAAGAGTGAAGTGGTCGTCCGGTATAAAAGTGGATGGGGTCTGTGAGGTGGTGGGAAAGAAAGAAGCTGTAAAGATGGAGGAAGTCAGGCGTGGTTCCCGATTCGGCTTTATAGACCAAATACGCACTATGCTCGCTCGCGCATATGGGGCTGTGGCCAACAGCGGTGGCCACAGAGCACAGGGGCACAGTACGTGAGTGCACACAAATTGGCTAGCACGAGGGCGTGTATGTGGCGCGGCGGTAGGCCTGGCACTGCGCCACTTGGCGGGGCAAAGTATCTGTCAAAGCGGGAAACACTGCCGCTGTGCCGCCGGTCGGACGCCGCATGTCACATGTCAAGGTGTTACACCTGTCACTAGCAGGTCAGGCCAATGTCAAGCTTCAAGCTCAAAAGGTGCGTCGGCGCGTCACCGCCCACAGCTTGATGTCTCTGATCACTACACAGTTGACACCTTGGCAGTTTTCACGCCTCATGTCCTCACGTATTCATGGTTGTTGGTCGGTACTTGGATGAAAAATGCGTAATGTCGACATGCACAGTCCCCTCTCTATCATGAGAAGCTCTTTCCAACAAAGAAAAGGTGGGGGCTATCGTGGAAGGAAATGGGATTGGCGAGATGTGTGTTTTCATGCTACAGGCTATGCTGTGCTCAAGGAGGGAGGGGGACCCAGAGAGAATGAAGGGTACGGATTTCCCATATGCTGTGGAAGACCAAAACATTAACCGCCGTGAATATATGCCTCATTGGCCTCGTCCGTCCTCGAAATGATCTCACTTCTCCACGTCTAGAGTACTACCCGCTCTCTCTCTTGATGCTTTTACCAGCAATCTACATTCCAAATCCTCATCAAGTATCTTGGCAATTGTATCGTATTTCACTGTTTGGCTGTCCCGTACTATCATTCAAAGAAGTCCGAGAATGGTATGCTGTGATGGGTGGGGGGGTGGGTGGGGTATATAGCGTTTGTTTCATCCTCTCATCGTCAAACTGCAGATTTTGTTGGTGAGAGGGGTGGCTCTTGAAGCTGCCAATCCGAGCGTCGCCAAGACCAAAGCAAAATGTGGTTCAACACATCCATTCCTGATCTTCCGAGTGCTCCGGTTCCATCGGTCGGTATAGTCCGTACGTCTATTATAGCATTTTTCCTCCCACCCCGTCTCGGCCTCTCTTACTCTCCTCCACTCACAACAGTCACAGCTCGTTGAGCATATGGCGTCCGGGATGGAGCGCCCGAGGTAATCGATAATCGCTCAAGCCCTAACAGGCGGTTCGTTCACCCTCCGTGCTCGTGATCGATCAGCTCCCTAGTTCGTTCAGTCAGTACAGGGGTCAAGTCATTGCGGTAGGTGGTCGCGGCGCAACAGGTGACTGGGTCAGGTCAGAGTGACCAAGTGACTAGTGACCCGCAGTGACACGTGACATGTGCATGTGACCATGTGACCCACACGATGAAGCAATCGCGTTGAAATGGGTTGCTGAGGCTGAGCGCTGGGTTAGGTAAGCGGATGCATGCAGTGCAGCACTGCTGGGGCAAATCGAATCGGAGGACGCACGCCGCTTTCGCGCTCGGCTGTTCGGGCGTTTTCAGCCCCAGTGCCCCAGTGCCTCAGCCCAGCTCAGCGGGCGCATCCTGCCCACAGCTGCCCCGTGCATCACCTGTGTCACGCGTCACATGTCAATGTCACCGCTGATCGGGGCGATGCCGATGCACGATGCCATAGTTCCTGACACGTGACGCGGTGGCGGTCACGCAGTACTCAGCGCATGCCCAGATCTCAGAGGATCAGCGCTCAGGCGCTCAGCCTTGCCGAGCGCC
Source organism: Moniliella sp. 'wahieum' (assembly GCA_003971905.1). Taxonomy (NCBI): domain Eukaryota; kingdom Fungi; phylum Basidiomycota; class Moniliellomycetes; order Moniliellales; family Moniliellaceae; genus Moniliella; species Moniliella sp. 'wahieum'. Next base: position 125,957 of record RSEE01000038.1, on the reverse strand, counting down.
ATGGAGCTGGAGGCGCCGGCGCACCCCGGCATGGCAGCGAGCCACTCGCACTGCAATGTTGAATTAGCAATCAAAACGAGTAGTGATAGCTAGTGAGCAACGCAGCTGCTGCCGTCGCTCTTCGTGTCACTGTCACCCGTCACGAACCGCCACTCCACCTCCCTCCACTCCTCCCCTCCGTCTGCGCCGCGCCCACGATGGGCGTGCAGTGACTAGCGACTCTGCTCCCCAGTGCCCATCCACGCCCAGCCGAGCCCTCGCAGCGCAGCGCCCCGCCCTCATCCCCCCCCCCCCCCCGCCGCTTCTGCCCCCCCAGGCTCATGTCTCCCCTCCCTTTCTTGATGGCGGGCCTGCCGCCTCCCCGGCTCTCCCCCCGAGCCGCCCGAATACCAGCACAAGACCGAGGACGAGCCCCCCTAGCCCCCGACCATGACGGACAACCCAGCACCGCCTCAGCTTGTTGCGTCGTTTGAAGCTGCGCATGCTGTACGGCGCTATTCGCTATCTGAATTTCTTTCGCATCCACGTAATTGTGTTGTCTTTGCGCCCCTCGTCGCCAGCGGCATTTCTATGCTGCCAACGGCCAGGTCTTCATTCCCTACATCGACTGCCTCTTCCAATGCGTATCGGCCATGACAGTGACCGGCCTGACCACCATCAACGTGTCCCAGGCTAGTGGCTTCCAGCAGAGCATTCTTTATGTTCTCATGTGGTGTGGTAACATCTCCACTGTAGGCTGTATCATGATCTTTGTCCGCCGCTATTTTTTCCGCAAGCGTTTTGAGCACCTTGTACGCCACGACCCCAAGATTCGCCGTCGCGCTCGCCGCATCCAGCGAGGTGTACAAGCAGCAGCAGGCTCAGGTAGCTCGAGTCCAGCGCTTCCTCGGCGGCACAAGCATCACAATCGCGCCAACCCAGCACGCAAGGGCGAAAACGAGCATGAACCCAGTGACCAGTCATCGTCTAATCTCGACTCATCACATCCTGCGCCGGGCGACATACTTAGAAAGAGTTCTTCCAGCCCTTCCGCACCTGGGTAACGAGACGCACCCTTCTCCTTCAGACCAGACGGCTATCCGCATTCTCCGTCCCAGAATCAAGTGGCACAGCGGCCCACCTGACGGTAAACACCCCGCGTCCTCCGCCGGCAACCAAAAAAAGTGGGGCCGCAAACCTGCTCTCACGACAGATGGTCAAACGCGTTGAACAACCGGCTGTCAAACTGGACAGTCATGTGATCCCGGAGAACGATGGCTTTCTGCGCGCATCATCTCCCACCATGGCTCCTCTGTAGATCAAACCAAAGAGGGCCAGCACACTCGTGGGTCCCATGCTGAGCGTCTCAATCGGGACCCTACACGCCCACGGTTTGCGCCCCCGCCCGAGAGCGAACTAGCCAACATCCCCGCGGAAATCCGTGCGCGGGACTTGCAGTTAGCTGCCCTCAGGGCAGATGAGGACGAGCCTGATCGGGGTCGTGGCCGCGGGCGACCCCTGCAACGAGTTCCCAGCCCCATTCCCATTCTCGCCGGGGCATTCTCAACCGCGAATCAAGGGCGAGTACGCCAGAGGAACGGCGTATGCGGCGTTCCCCGTCCGCCTCAAGGGAGAGGAAAGAGCAGGAGTCATTCCTGACTGCCTCCGTGAGGGTGCCGCTCGCCATGCCCGGCAGGAAATGAAGCGAGAAAAGGAAAGGGAGAGGCGCAAACGTGGTGGCGATAACTCTACCGCTACCTCTACGCCTGCTCGCACTCCTTCGAGGGAAGTCGTATTGCCACGCCCGAAGTCGTATATCCGTCCCAGGCGTCCCACATGGACTTGCCACCTGAACTCTCTGGGGCGTCGATGCGTGCCGATCCCTCGGAAAAATCGGCTCCCGCAGCTGCTGAAGGAGCACAACCTTCCCCCCTTCTCCTACATCCCTGGTACAGAACATGGACCTGCTTCATCTGATTTGTTAGCTGCACCCCCAAACATGGGAAGCGATGGACAGCCTCAAGGGCCTGCTTCCTCACCTCGTCTGTTTCCAGAACATACGTCAATTCGTTCAAGCCCAGCTTCTGCCCCTATAGGCTTAAGGAAAATGACGAGAGGGATCCTGGCGCATACGGGATGCATGCGGTGGGAAGACGCGGGTCGAGTCGCTACTTTTGGAATCCGTCGCAGTCCCGATCCTCTTCGAGATGGCACGATGCGGATCTCCCTCTGCCCAGAGCGGTGGAGTGGACCTCCCCACGGCCTAGGGCGCGGGCAATGTCTTCAGCTGACGTTGATAGTAGAACGGGTTCGGTCTCTACCTCGCCCCAGTACATCGGCTTCCCCCGCTCTATGACTCGTTCCACTATGGCCGATCGGCGGACAAGGACTCTGGGTCCTGATATGCCTCGTACGCAGACCCAGCGTAGCCGAGACACACTTGGTACCGTACCCGTACCGGGACGCGTGATGACTTTCCCAGGACCCAGACGCAGCGGGAAGACTTTCCTCGTACCCAAACAATCGGCTTTGCGGACAACACACAATTCATCCCCGAAGGCTACACCACCAGTCTTCCTCGCCCCGTGGGACTCAGAGGGCGGACAGCAACTGGCAGCTATTCCCGCACGCAGACGAATCGGTCGGGAATGAGGGAACGCACACTTACAGGCCGTGCTAGGACGAATCGGGACGGGTATGGAATGGACCGGACCAACACCATGCTGGATACGATGCAAACTGGCCGGGTGGTTGGCCAACCTTGACCGATTTTGGCATGTACCTCTACCGCCGCTTGAAGCCCTCCATTCTACGGGACAACATGCCTCGCTTTAACACCATTACCTCCACGTATTCCAAAGGACCGGATGAAGGAGACGGCGCTCCTCCCTCTGGACCGGCTAGGGACTACTTTTCCTTGATGTACTTGTATCGCGCAACAGCCGCTTCCACCACCTCACCGAAGCTCAACGAGAAGAGCTCGGGGGCGTGGAGTACCGTGCCCTTGATTTACTGAGCAAATTGGTCCCGATGTATATTCTCGGTGTCAATTTCCTGTGCATTATCCTGGTTGCACCCTATGCGGCAAGTCGGAGTGCATTCCACAAGTACATCCCGGTCTTTGAGAGTCAGAGCCCATATACCCCCAACCGGGTTTGGTGGGTTTTTTAACACAATTTCTGCCTACTCCAACTCGGGCATGTCGCTCGTTGACACGTTTCAAAACATGCAAGATGCGTACCTGCCCATGGCCTGCGTCGCCTTCCTTATCCTCGCAGGCAACACGGCGTTCCCTATATTTTTGCGCATCTTTATATGGATGTGTTCTAGGTTGGTTCCCCGACGCAGCAGGGTCCATGAGTCCCTGATGTTTCTCCTCGACCACCCACGCCGATGCTTTGTATATCTGTTTCCGGCACCACAAACTTGGTTCCTCATCTTGACTCTTCTAAGTCTCAAGTACGTCCTTCCCCCCTCCCGTGTGTTATTGATCATGTTACTGACCAAGATGACTCACCAGCTTCACGGATTGGGTGTGCTTCCTCGTACTTGACTTGGGCAACCCAGTCATCATGACCATTTCCAAGGGTCAGCGTGTATTTGACGGGCTGTTTCAGGCAATTGCCGTCCGTGCTGCAGGCTTCCAAGTTGTGTCGGTGTTGCGCCTGGCGCCGGCGGTCCAGGTGCTGTATACGGTCATGATGTACCTTGCTGCGTTTCCAATCGCCATGTCGGTGCGGTCAACGAATGTGTATGAGGAGCGGTCGTTGGGCGTATTTCATGAGGATTCGGACGACGATGATCCTGGGGACGCACCGCTTCCGTGGTCGAGCCGTGCTGACGGCCAGAGGCGCGGATGGTCGTCGTATCTTCTTCACCATGCCCGGAAACAGTTATCTTTTGACCTATGGTGGCTTGCCTTCTCCCTTTGGTTGCTGTGCATCGTGGAGAAGCATCAGCTGGAGCGGGAAGACAACCAGTCGTGGTTCACCGTCTTTTCTTGTTTATTTGAGCTCACCTCAGCCTATGGCACTGTTGGGCTCTCAATGGGCACACCAATAGACAACTTCTCGCTTCGGGCCGGTTCAACGTCTTGGGGAAATTGATCGTGATTGCCGTCATGCTGCGTGGGGGAGCACCGTGGTCTCCCCGTGGCTATTGACCGTGCCATCATGCTTCCTGACGATCTTGAGCCGGCCGATGCTGAGGTGCTGACGCCTTCGCTTGGGCCCGAGTCGGACGAGTGGGAGGACGAACGTGAAAACTTGACCAACGCGGATGAGGACACTGGGGACCCAGGCGGGGTGCGGCACCATGATTACAGTATGCGACCCGAGTCGGTGCAGGGGCATGATGTCGGTACCCTCCCCTACCTGATCGGCCCACCTCCACCAGCCCCCTTTCGGTCCCCCCGGATCATTCGGCAGATCCATCCCATACGGCGGGTCCGGACCAAGCTCATTCCAGCCTACCTCAAACCAGTGCGATCCCACCCCTCTCCCTGCCCCCTGCGGGATCGGTGCGGGAGGAAGGTCCGTTGTATGACACCCTTCTCCCTCCCTCTCCACAACTTTCCGGCGAGGAAAGCTTCCGCCCGCAGCGCATGCATCCTTAATTTCTCCTTATGTATACCTTTTGTTCACCAATATCACAAAGTTTCGTTGCGCATCCTGGATCGCCATTCTCTGCTCGTCACTGCACTTTCTACTCTCCACCTCATCCCCTTTCGAATTCCAACCCCCAATCGCCTCCTGGCCTGCGTTGCACGGGCCACTCTGCCCCTTCCCCCCCATCCTCCAGCCCTTTGATAACGTTGGCACGCATCTGTAATGGCATGCCTCTCCAACGAACCGTTTCACCGCATACGAATGGTTCAAAGATATGTGAAGGCGAGCTGTAGAAAAGAAAATGTGTTATCGTTAAAGAGAGAGGACTCGGACGACACAGCTTCACTACCAGATGATTGATGAGATCTGAGACCAGCTACCGCATTGACACTGTTCAAACTTCAGAGAGTTGAGGTGTGCGAGCAATTCATCCGGTACCAGGTACCCCCCGTTCCGCCTTTTGCCGACACTGGCCTTCTCCTTTACTTACGCAAAAACGATGTCCCAACGTCCAACGTGCTCAACTTGAGCGTTCAGAAACCCTGGCAATGTCAACATGTCAACACGCGAGAAACTGTAAAAGTACTAACGCGTTCTGCGTTCCTTACGTACTACCTGTCAATGTCAACGATCAGCGTACGTTCAACGTACGTTAACGTTCAACGTCAACGCGCGTTCAGCATGCCATGAAAACTACGTACTACGCATAACGTACTACTCCTGTTACTCCACGTACTCGGTACTCCACAGGGCCTCGTGACGAACCGTGACTGTGACGACAGGTAGCCTGTGACATTGTGACATGTGAAGCATTTGAAGCTACGATAACAAACATCAGTGTTTCTCCTGTCACGGTCAGGGCGACAGGCATCAGGCTCCTCAGGCCTCTGCGGCCTATCTCTCATTTCTCCATCTCAGAACAGAGTCTCAGTTCCCAGGTTTAGAATTTAGGGGCCATGTCAGCGACAGGTGATATGCATGAGTTACATTGTGACATGTGATATGTGATGTGAGCACGACAGGCCCTGAGGCTGTAGATGCGCTCGGGAAGCTCTGGCGCCAAGGCCGCACAGGCCGTGGACATACATCCGATGTGTCAGACTCGAACAGACCCATCTAGGCCCTACGCGTGCCGCGGGCTCCGTGGCTTCACAGCACAATCTCCCCCATACGTGTTCCGTGGTGCAGTAACTGGAACGGTTTCATCATGTGCGTCATACATACAAAGTGCGCTGTGTGTTACATGTTACGTGCATGTTACATGCATTAACATGATGTTAAGCCTTGAGCGTTATATATCGCCTTAGGCCTTAGGTGGCACAACTAGGTACTAGTTCATAGCTACTGATTGTGTTACTAGTTACTAGTAGTTGCTAGTTACTAGTTACCAGTTGTAGTTACTAGTTCCAGTTCCATACACCTCGGAGAACTGTGTTGCCGACTTGAAGCTTGAACAAAAACTTAACGCAGGGGCAGGACACAGACAAAAAACGCTGCGTCTATGAGGTTCGCTCAGCGCTCAGCGCGCTCAGCGCCACCTGCGCGCACGCTCCCAGCTCGAGGTCCCATCCCAAAATCAGGAGGTCAACACGGCCCACCCGCCAACTAGGCCCATCTGCCCCCCCCCTCATTCGTTTCCAAACTGGATGTAGTGTGCAGCAACTACTGCCATCATATAGCCTTTGCCAAAAAAACGTGACGAGCAAAGGACGTACGAGGCACACTGCCAAATGCTAGGCTCTCGCTCATGACATCTGTCCAACTATGGAGGGTGAAAATGAAGTGCACGTCACAACAGACAACGTTGGCATGCATATGTGACATGGGGGGCTCGGAAAAAGTGACGCGAAATCTCGTATTAGCCTCAACAAATGCAGTGGATCATTTGTAAAAGCACACACAGTTGTGCCCACGTACGAGACAGCACATCACGGTTGCTGATTGTTGCTGTTTGGTTGGTTGTTAGTGGGACACAATTCAACATTATTTGCTGTTGGAATGAAGGCCGAACGACTGATGAGGATGAGGAGATAGAGGAGGCTGCGAAACTGGATGACTATCAGGCCCAGGGTGTGTCCGCCGCCCTGGCAGTTGCCGGGAACGCCGGTGCCGGTGTTAAAGGTGAAGGTTGAGGCAGGAAGGATGTCTCTGTGTTACGAGGCCGGGGGTGAGCTGGTCAAGTGCGCGCCGGTTGTGAATGGGGGCGAGTCATGGCTGTGGGGCCAGCGATTGTTCAAAGATGATCCGATCTGTTGCGATACGGAAGATCGGTGTTAAATAATTTGGCCTCTGATTCCTCAGACGCTTGAGGTAATCCGAACGGCAGTTGGCATCCAGCATTTTCTTCTGGAACAAACACCCAGGCAGCCAGTAGTGTTGATATACGACGTAGATACTCGAGACAACTCCGTATTATACTCGTGACATAGCCCATTCGTCACATGCCCATCATCAGTCGTTGATGCCCAGTGGGCTCGTAGCCCGAATGCAGAGAGAGACAAGAGGATGGAAATATCCTCCCTGTTGGGCGCATATCTGGGGGCTGAGTGATGTACCATCCTGGTGGGATGTTGGTGCTTGGTTCATTGAAGAGGAACGTTCCGATGCCGTTGCGAAATATGCGTTGTTCGCCACCGGGACCGGCTCCTGGCAACGGAGCATGAAGCTCAAAACAAAGCTCTGCCTCTTGGTCCGATGTCCCATTCGACCGTTCAGCTCATCAGTTCGAACGTCAGTCATTGATATCGGGACCCCGATCAACTGTTGGGGTTGGCCCAGAAGATGGTGCCAGTGGATTGTCCGCGAGAGTGGTTTGGCGCTGCTCGTACACTCGATCCATTGTAATCTGCTGCGGTGGCGCGCTGAAGGCGCTGATGGCTGGCCTGCAGCGTCGCCCGCAAATTGGTGTTCTCTTGTCGCAGTTCTCTCACTGTGTCTTGGAGGGAGAGGGGCTGTTAGCGTAACGCTGCGCACCTGTGTGGGGATTATGCTTAACTTTCGAGATCAGCAATGTACTTCCTCGGCGCTCCCGGAACGCACGCGCACCTCCAAGGCGCGAGTAGGGGCAACATCACTTCGAGGTCGGCGTCCACGAGCCATTGGAGCTGGTCTTTTCGGTGGGCGGGAGCTGGTCTTTTTCGATGGTATAGTGCAACGGGGTTTTCAGTGGTGGCGGAGCTGGGCTATTTCGGTGGTAGGCGGTAGTGTAACGGGGTTTTCGGTGGTGTCGGAGTGGTGGATGGACGGTTTGAGGAAGGTTGCGGGCGGAGTGGTGGCGACAGGAGTCGGAAGAATGAAAAGCTTGTGGGGGGCTTGGCTAGGAGGGGTGTGGCCTAGAGTTTTTGCATGACTTTCGACGTACTTCGCAACATGCTTTTGACATTTGACATGTGACCACTACTGCGGCACGTTGGTAACATGTAACAGCGCATTATACACACAGGAGGTACTAAGCTGCCAATATCGAACAGGCCTGCATTTTTCCGAACCCCCGCTGCGCCGCAAGTGTGGAAGCTCGTGGGCTGTCAAAGGCGAAATGCCAATTTGTGCAGTTTTGCGACTTTCTGGACATCTTCGGTTGAAACAGCGGCGCGGGCCCGATCCGGACCTATCCTGCTGCAGGGTCTTTGTAGTGGTCGGATGGGGTCCACCCACTCCTTCGGAAGGGTTTGAAGCTTAAAGCTTGAAGCTTGAAGAGCTTGAGGTGGTTGCGATATGCTAGCTCCAAGCCTCAGCGCCTCAGCACTTCAGCGGTCGGCGCTCACGCTCACGCTTAGTACTTAGTAACGTCCAATGTTACCGTTTAGCTAATGTAACCCTGTCGCCGACATCACATATCATCGATCACTGAGTCTCCGCATCATCGATTCCCTAGTCATTAGTCACCGACTAACTCATCCATCACCCATTAAATTAATGACATCTGGCGACGCAGGCCGCGTGAAAAGGGTGAGATGGCTGGTGCTGGGGACAAGGGGTTGCGCGGTTGCAGAAGAAAGAACATGTGTGGAGGAGGCTTGAGGAGGCACTGGAGCGGCCGGGGATTGAAAGGAGGCAAAGGGGCGTGCTCAGCGAGGGGTAGGCACTCTATCGTCCCCCACACTACATTCTGAACATGGAACATGGCCCAGGTCGACGATCGTGTGACTTGCAGCTGCGCCGGCTTATATTTTGGGCCTTTTTGGTCCCACAGTTCTTTCCCTCCAGTGGACAAGTGGCAGGCAGATCATGCATGTCACATGTCATGGATGTTGTTACAGGTAGCTAATACTAGGTGACCGGTGACCGGTAACCGGAGGTAACTAATAAATCTCTTTTGTACCGTGAGTCGTGTCCGAATGAGCGCGTAAGCATGTGGGGTATATAGGCGTGTGAGCTGTGGCTGTGACATGTGACATGTGAGTACGATGCCGTTCAGGTGACCGGTGAACGTGGTGAAGAACCGTCTTCAAAAGCGTTTAACGTATAGGTCAGGTGAACGATTGTGGGACCAAGCTATACCCCAATTTTTGTCAGGCCCTTTTGGGGGCGCTTCTCAGATCTTGAGACCTCGGACAGGCCTATGGCTTAGGGCTGAGGCATTGAGGCAGCCTGAGACTCAGTACTCAGTACTCAGGGTCGTTCAGGGTCCGCGTAGCGTCTCAGCGGCTCCGCCAATTCCCCAGCCAACGCAACGCCAACCCCACAGTGACTAGCGAGGCCCTGGGACTTCTGAGGAGGGTCTGAGGACCTGAGGAGCCCCTCAGCCGGTCACCGATCACCGTTCATGATGCACGAAGCTTCAAGCTTCAAGCTTGAAGTCATCTATTAGTTTGGAATCACTATACTGACTACTATAACCTGTCGTAGCTCTCACCATAATAGTCACTAAAGATCTTAAATCTTAGATCTTATTGCACTGAGTCAGTGTGCAGCCCCAGCGTTCAAACAGAGGGTGCGTGGGTGCGTGCGCGCGCCCGAGCGCCTCTGCATGGCATACGGGCAAGTAACGGTATAGTACTGAAACCTAATACCGGAACTATCGTGTGCGGCAGCCGAAGTATTCGACGTCAGTACCTTTTTGAGAGCCTAGGCTGAGGCCAGAAGCTGGCCTGTTGACGCTGTAGTAGGGGGGGGGGACGTACAGACATCGAACTACTGACATCCATGTCATCAATAAACATCTTTCGTTCTGCATGACATCATGTCTGCGACAGGAGAGCGCTTCGCCCTCGTCCAACGCCTCGTGGGGACCCGCGGTCCCGTACATAGACCAAAAGGCACCTTATCACCCTTTTCCCCTTATTTGACCTCCAGCCTCCTCCACCTGTATACTCAGGCTTGTTTGAACCCCTGTCTCCTCTACTTGGGCATAAGGCTTAGACCCAACCACCACCACCGAGATTGCATTCCTCTACATTTCCAGAGGTTCATCACCCACCCTTGGTTCCTCCGGTCTTACATCTCGCGCCCTCAAAACCGACGTTCGGCTGGGATGCATCTCACCGCCCTCACTAGCTCACTCCCCCAATATTTAGACGCCAACAATGGGTTGTCAGCACAACATCCAAACTTTATATCGGTTTTCTGTTCAGTGGTGCCCCTACACCGGACAGCAGCGAGAGAGAGAGGGTACGGATGATTATGGCGGATATGTGAAGAGCCATAAGATAAACACCAACTCTTTTGTTCGACGAGGAGAGCAACGAGCTCTTTTGTTAGTATGTTGTTCGTTTTTTTCGAATGGCATCACCACTTTTCCCTGTTCTGTTAGCGGCGTATTGTATTCCCTCTTCATTATTGGCGGGACACGACATGTTTTGGATGCGATCGAAATGGTTGACATTCCCCTGACAACCCACCCTTTTAAGGAAGAGAACATTCCAGCAGAGAGGCGCCTCTCTCATGAATACTCTCTTTGCAATATACAGAAGCTATATAATAATAAAGGCGTCCCCCTGAAAAGGCAACATGATCTCTACCGTAGAAGGGGGTTTAAGGTTGATTCGTGTGGGCCTGAGGAGCACACAGTGGTGCCGTGACGGACTACGCCCGAGTGGTGTAGCAAGGAGAGGCACCTAGAGTAAATGCAAAGGGAACCAGAGAGTGATCTGAGAGAAGAGTCAAGAGAGAGGATATGGAGTCGGATAGAGTAAAAGTCTGTGTTATGGGGGGGGGCGAGGTGGGACCCACCTCTGTGGTTTAAGCCACCCCTGTAGTTTAAGCCACACCTGTAGTTTAAGGGTACAAATCTTGGGCGGCCAATCGGAGCCACGTACGGTATGTTCAGCCTCAGACCCTGTGGTCGACCCGAATGGGTGTAGAGGCAAAGGCAGAGACCTTCTAGTTTGAGTGGCTGCCTGCAAATACCACAGATCAGAGACCCTCCGAGGTAGGAGCAGCATACGTAGGTCGTCAGACCCGTTGAAGAGGTCTAGGAACAGGCCCCGGGACAACGTGGTTTACCTGTGGTGCGTTACCACACTCGATGCGCTGTAATAATAAGCAGAATCAAACGCAGTCCTAACGAAGAGCAAGCGCAGCGCTACTGAGAGTAGTCGCGGCTTGCAATGTAACCGACGTGCGTCGCTAATTCGTATTGAGGGTGGTAGAAGGTGGAAGGGCAAGGGAGGAATATAATGGTTGGAACAGGGTCAGGGTGCTCGATAAGGACCACATAGCTACCAAGCCTGAGGCAGGGCTACATATATACAGAAGGAACCAGACCTGAAGTTCTTCATGAAGGGTATAGACAGAATGTGAGGAACTTTCCAGAGAGGTAAAAACTATACGCACAGCCCGTACTCTCAAAGGTGCTGACACTGCGTATTCGGGCGCAGAAGCAAAAAGAAAGGGTTCTGCCAAAAAGACTGGGCGCGATGGGCACAAGGCATCGTACTGATGAGCCCTTGCGGCCATGGCGGGCCACGTAGGGTATAGTTTTCGGGTATTACACTTCTGAGAAAAAACACCCGACGGATGGGACTTAACAGGCGCTGATGGACCCATTCTTCCGTCCTTGCATCCGTAGCCCTCTAGAAGGTAATGAATAGCTTCGCCCGAGTATACAAGGGAAATCACCATGGAGAGGAGCTGCGTCTTCCTAATGATTCTTCCAAACCATCAACTCCAACCCCTCCTAAGTATAAACCCCTATTAGAAAGCGGCAACATGAAATTCTCTTGGCTGTTGATCTCGTCGGCCACAGGTCACACCCCAGGATGAGAGTAGCACAAGAAAATCATATTAGGAATGCATCTCATATGCTGTTGGGTGAATCTCCCATACGAGCTTCTTAAGGGAGAGAGAGAGAGAAAGCAATCCCTTTTTACGCATGACACAGCTATATGTGTGGAGCTATAGTGTGAGCAAAGCAATAGCTTTGTCGTCTCTGCCTCTACACTGTCCCTCTTAAAATGCATACAATAGTAATGAGTCGCACAAGAAGGCAACAGAGACACACGGGTAGAAGCAGCACAGAGAAAGGGGTATAGAGGGGATGCGGAGCCCACAGTCATTATTGTCGTGCGAATTGAAGAGACCCGCCTTGGGAGTGAAAGCACGAGATGTACAGTTCGCCAGGGCAGTCGAAGGAAGCTCTCTTGAAATGGGACAATGCCTTATCAGCATCCAGCCGGTGGACTTGGGTACCGTGGAGAGCGGCCAGATTGCCGATCAAGTGACCACGAGGAGAGACTGTGGATTCTTGGGTCGTTTCACGCCCGGCACAAGCACACCTGCGCATTGGCAGCAGTGCGTGTGGGGAAGGAGTGGCGGGGGTTGTGTCCCGTAGAGGGGCGGGCCAAGGCGCATCCCAGCAGAAGGGTCCGAGGCGAGATTGTGTGCAGGGGTCGGGTCGGTACGGTACCATGCCACCGCCGCGCCAACGCCAGTAAGCGGGAGAAGGAGCTTACGCGCGCCAAAGGAGCTGGCCATGGTGAGAGGAGGCAATGGGGAGACAAGGAGGCTGTAGTGGGAGGGGAGACAAGACAGGAGAGGGAGATATTGGTCTCCCCGCCACCGCCATGGATAGCGCGCTTACGGTAACTGGGGTAGAGGCGGGACAGGTGGGGTTAACCAGTCACGTCATTGTCAGCGCCAGCCACGCTGCGACTGGCTACCACACACAGGGGTGGCGAACATGCATTACAGGTTACCGGTTACAGGCCACAGGCTGAGGCTTCCTCAGGCTTCATGGCATGAGCGGTCGCTGGCCGCTGACCGGTGACCGCTGGCCGCTGACCGGTGACCGGGATGAACCGATGGTGCGATCGCCATTAGATAAGCGCGCAATAAGCGCGGTATGGAATGTGGGCGCGTGGGCGCCATGTGGGCGCTCGCTGAGCAACTCCAGCAGAGGGTTAGTGTATGCGCGCATATTTCGATTTTGGCTGTCAGGATGTTAACTCGCACTGGAGCCCGACCTCGGCCGGCATGAGGGGCCTGAGGTAAGGGGTTCCGGTTACCAGTTATGAGGCTCTGATGCCTGACCGGGCTGACCTTTTGGCGACATCATTGATCCCACCACAAGCAAAGCAAGCGTCACACGTTTGAGCCGAATATGTACAACTGATCTGAGCTTGCATTTTTGCGTTCATCAGGGTCGATTAGCTCAGTTGGTCAGAGCGTGGTACTAATACATCCTGTTCGGAGTGTTGGTGATGCCAAGGTCATGAGTTCAAGCCTCATATTGACCAGTTTTTTGCCCCCTTAATATAGAACCCCTGCAGCTTAATCTCTGTAGCAGACGAGATTGTGATGACTGCATCTTCTTGATTCCTTGTCTGCATAACCGTCCTGTTGTCTACCCTAAGATCTAAGAAGTCCAAAGCCCATCGACCTTCAGTGACATGTGACACGAGGCCCAGCACGGGTGGCGTATCGCGGGAAAATGATCCGGCTTCCGGTGCTAACAATGGTTCTGGCTTCCGAGCCTCTCACGACTCCACACAGGTCTATAGCTCTCCTTGGATCGGAATACCATTTCCATCGCCTACCGCCAGTACTGCTCGCAAGACCTGTGACACTTCCGGCTTAAGCTGAAGGAGGGTTCTTCAGATGATTATGGTAGGGATCACCTCCTGAAGAGTACTTTCAGACGCTTCATCTTTGGAAGGTTTGCAACACAAACAGTCTAGTATGAGATCTGAGATTCATCAGGGCATTGGTAAAGAGACGTGGGGCGCGAGTACATGTGCGCCGGAATAACGGGAATACAAATGATACAGCACAGCAGTATCAAGTCACTGAAGGGGAACAAGACTAGGGACGGGGACCAGAAAGAAGCTTGGAAGAGACGGGTAGTGGTGGTAGCCTGTGGGATCTCTGACCTCCTCCATGTTGACGTGGCGCATTAGACCGAATTCGCATTGTCGCCGATGCTTTACGGCGGCGATAATCTTCGGCGTACCCAAAGATCCATGCCTTTAGGATGGAGAACTTGCGGCTTCCCGAATACTCGGTGACAAGTTTCCCATCCTCATAAAGGTGCATCGTGGGTATCCAGGCACTTTTTCTTGGTCGCATACATCGCCTTGGGCTGTACAGTCAACGCGAGCCATGTAGAAGGCGCTCGAGTCTTCCAGGTGGGCACTGATCTCGCTCAAGTCTTTCCATGTCGGCATGAAGCGTTTGCAGTCTGGACACAAATAGAGTGTTAGAAGGAGGTCGCGCTCGCTAAAAAGGACAACGTACGAGGACAAAGGGACTGTAGAACTCGACAAACCACATCCCGTGCGCTGTTTTGCTGGCAAAATCAGCACCCGTCAAGGAGCGCAGACCTGCCTCATCACTCGCAACAGGGGCAGGGGCTGGTGCTGGGGCAGGGGCCGAGGAAACTAGAAGGGCACTGGCTAGCGTGGCGGCCACAGCGAGGATAGGGAAGCGCATGCTGGTGGCAACAGGCTAGTTGTGTGGGCAGGTGGCTCAAGGAGTCAACAGTAGAGGGCGCATTGTGTCTGGCTCGTTGCGCCTTGTACACGCCACATGCCACATGGGCAGAGCGGCGCGGCGGAACAAGGCGGAATTGGTGTTAGGTCTCCGAGATCTGACCTGGTCTGGATTGACCGGTGACCAGGTAGGTGTTCGATGATCGATGATCGATGATCGATTATCACCGATTGAGCTTGAAGCCGTTAAATCAACAAGGGGGGAAACGGGGCTCGCCTCAACGTCCTCAACGTGAACAGTGACTCTAAAAACTGCATGTAGCGCGAGGGTAGATACGGAAACTTGGTCGACATGTGCATGATGAAATCGATGAAGTAGGATCAACTTGATCCCTCTCTCAACGAGGCTCTTCAGGCCTTTTCCAGTGGGAGAGGGACAAATCGGTGCGGCATTAGTATATTCTTCTTCACAACGTACAGCATTGCCCGGCCAGAATGGCTCTCGCCCTCACACTGGTTAAAGCCAAAAGCGTTTAGCCGTTGGTATATATCGACTAAAGTATAATACTTGCCTTTTTTACAGCTACATAACTGGAAGATAGGATGGCAAAATCCATGTAATAGTGTATGGAGTGGTGTTTACAGGTCGTTAAAAAGCATGAAGGGGGTGTTTACTTGTCAACATCCAGGACAATACGGCCGGCAAGCTTGCCCTCGTGCATCTCAGCGTAGACCTCGTTGAGCTGAGACAGACCACGGGTGTGGTAGATGACACGGACTTTGCCGCGCTCAGCCAGACGGAGAGCCTCGATGGCATCCTCACGGTTGCCCACGATGGAGCCAACAATGCGCTTGGCAGTGACCGTGGTGTCGAAGACGTCCGCCTTGATGAATGTACCGGGAGGCATGCCGACAGCGACAAGGGTCCCGCGCGGGCGGAGGTAGGAGACCTTGGGTGTACGCGGCCTCAGATGCGGCGGCGACGACGGCTGCGTGGGCACCCAGACCACCAGTGATGGCCTTAACCTCGGCGACAATGTCTTTCGACTCGCGGAAATCGATCCAGGCGTCGGCACCAAGTTGCTTAACTAGCGCCTTCTTCTCGGCACCGGTGTCGATACCAATGACCCGGAAGCCCATCGCTGCGGCGTATTGGACGCCCAGATGGCCCAGTCCTCCACCAGCACCAGGAAGCACAACCCAGTCGCCGACGTTCAGGCCAGCCTCGAGGAGGGCACGGTAGATTGTCACACCAGCGCAGAGGATGGGGCAGCGTCGATGAGAGGCAGGGCGTCGGGGATCGGGTCACGTACTTGGCGGGGGCGACAACATACTGTTGGAAGGTGCCATCAACAGTGTACCCGGAGTTCTCGAGGTGAATGCAGTTGGGCTCAAAGCCCACACGGCAGTATTCGCAGTTCAGGCAAGCAGACGCGACCCATTTGATACCCACACGGGCACCCTTCTGGGTCCATTCGTCGGAACCAGTGCCGAGCTTGACGACGACACCGGCGCCTTCGTGGCCGCCAACAAGGGTTGGCCCGTGGCCTGGAGCTTTGTGGGCAAAGGCCAGTCACCGAGCATCGCATGCTCGCTTTAATCATTGAGTCAGCATCGGAAAGAAGTGCTGAGAAGACGGAAACATACGTGTGGCAGACACCGGTGTAGGTTACACGAACCAGGACCTCACCGGGTTTGAGCTCAACCTTGCTGGGGTCGTAAGTGACGAATTTGACGGGGCCGCCCACCTTGTCGAAGACGGCCTTGGTGGCCTGCGTTGGCAACTCGAGCTGCTGTTCACGGGGGTCGGACATGTTGGTGTTGCTAGAAGTGACTGAAGACTTGTGGTGAGGAAGGAGCCTGGGAGGCCTGTGAGGAAGGAGGTTATATACCCCCACACCATAGGATACGTCAGACAAATGCGTTGCATACATGCTATGGCACACGACCAAACTCGGAAGGGAGATCCAAACGGATGCGAGACGAATTCTTAGCGCACCAGGCAATGTGAATTGCAAGGGAGGGGCAGTGGTGGTGTAGTGGGGTCAGTTGGGCCTTAGGGCGGTTATGAACCTTGGGCCCAGCAACAAACTAATGGTTGTGCGCCCGAGCGGCCCGTGCACCAACTGTAGTGTGGCCTGGTGGGCACAACAGAGGTGTGACCTGATGGAGCGGGATGTGGATATAGAGAACGCGGGGCGTGCGAGCGTGCGAGCGTGCGAGAGAACCCTGGCGATGCTGAGGAGTTGCTCAGCAACAGATCCCATCTCGCATGATGTGCATCGTAAATCGGAGCTCGCGCCTGACGCCGACCCCGCCAAAAGTGGGATGGTCTATACAGCGGTGGCGATCGTTCGCACTGTCAAACGATGAACGATGGGGCACACACTGACAACGTGCGTAGGTGACATGTGACATGGCCAGAGCCGAGTTTGAAAGCAGCATTGCTCGGCTTCAAATGTGAAACTTGCAGTGCGGTGATAGTAAGACACAACTACTCTCGTGTGGCTGTCCACAAATGGGTGGTGACCGTCACAGCGCCCCTAGGTCTGAAATCTGTGAGGCCTCCGGGTGAGCTGGCAAGGCCTCAGCCTGAGCTGCAGTGATCTCATCAGGGGCACAAACGTCAAGCGCCCAACAAGCGCACATCCTGAACGCTCAAGCTTCAACCTTTCAAGCAGGCAGGAGAACTACCTACTGAAAACTATAAGCACAAAAGGTGTTACGCATAATGCCCCCGATCGAGACGGTCCACTACGCTAATAGAACAAAACAAATTCATCAGCATCATCATATGGACCACATGCTGGATTGCTGGATTACATACTTTAGCATCTTGGTAGGACAATGCCGCCTCGAAGACCTTGGAGTGGCCTGAAGCTTGAAGCTTGAAGCTTGAAGAGAGATTGGAGGATTATAGTGTGTGATTCTAGATCGATTGAGTTGTGAGAAGCATTGGGCCTATGAGACCTGAGGACAGGTGTGCCGCGCAGACTATAAGGAGTGTAGGACCTTATTACATGTACCCTACGGGGCGCCGCTGGGTATATGATAAGGCCAAAAGGCCAGAAAGAGGAGAGATCAATGATGGATCGATTTTCCAACCAAAGAGAGAGAGATGAGCCTGTCATGGGAGCACAACATAGGGCAGAGTCGGATACAACAGCCCCAGAGCTGATGTGTATCAGCCAATGCACAAGGAGGATCGGTGGTGCCAGGGATAGTGGGCTCGTCTTAACGCGAAGTACGACCCATTTCTCACATTCTCAAGCGCCCCCCCCCCCCCAGGCTGCTTAACAAGGGCTTTGAGGAACTCCTTTGCTTTAGTTTCCCTTTTTCCTATCTCCACCCCATCCCATTTGATGATGAACGTTGACGTTAAAATCAAGCGAAGCAGACGAAGCAGACGAAGCAGGCGAAGCCAGCTAACTATAAGCCCCCTGCCGTACTATCAATGAATATCATCGGATGGCACTTCCTCGTCACAGCTATATGTATGATGGCACCGACAAGGGCGTAGCGCACGTATCCCCAACAGGAAGAAAAAATCTTTCGAGGCGGGGAAACCGAGACCATCATTGAGGCAACTAATTAAGGGGGGATCCAGAGCTTGTGATGGTGGGCTCTCAACCGGGCTCTCAGCGGTTTCACCTCGCCTTCCCCGGTGACATCAAGCTTAAAGCTTAAACCGTCAACATATGTGGGCGCAATGTATGCAGAGTATAATAGAGGGCTTCGTCCTGCTCTCGTTTTAACGAGGCTGTATACGCAAGTACAGCAGAAAACAGCCCCCACATGGAAAACGATACATATGTGTGTGGTCACACTAGTCGCACTTCCTATTGACGAGAGAAAAGCTTTGCGTGTCATGTCGCGGGGTTATAGTTAGCTTTTGTGTACTTGCTGGTTGTTGCCATTAGGTACCTCACACCTAAGAGTTCTGAAGGATCTGAGGCCCTGAAGCCTCATCGACATCTGAGGCGTGAGGTGGGGCAGAGGTTACAGGGCTAGTTCCCTGTTACTACCATGTTACATGCTACTGGTTGTTATATGGGTTAGGTTCCTGTTGAGGGAGGTCAAGCTGCATATGACACCCAATTCACGCGTGTCAATTCCGCGTGTGGGTGACTGTTCCGCTCAGGGTCTGGCGTGGGGGCGCTGGTAAACCCCGCGCACGCGCCACCGACGAGTGGGGAGGGAGAGAGGGTTACTCCCACCATATCGCTCGCCCTCCTCACCCATCCCAGCGCATCACATCCACGTCCTCCTGGTGTTCCCTTTTGCCGCCAGCTTGACTGTGTTTAGTGCATTGCTCGCTGACTCCTCCGTCCGTTGCACTGTGCCTGTTTCTCTGTCCATCCCACAATGGAAGACGACTTTGACCTGTATGGCGTGAGTGCCTCCCTCTCCTGCAACGCGCTCTTCTCCTCCATCCTCCTTTCTCCTAAACACCCAGGCAGACAACAGGTAAGACCCTTGACTGACATGCTGCACCCCCTTGCCCCCATAGGAAGATGACTTCTACATCACCCCTGCCCCCGTCGCTGCCGCTGTCGCAGAAGATCCGCCGCAGGAGCCAGCCCCGCCTGCTGCAACACTGCGCAAGCGGCCGCGGGAGAGCGAGTCCCCCGCCGCGCCCAAAGTCCGGCAGAACAACCGCCTGGGGGTGGTTCGATGCACCCAGATCCCTTGGTTCATCATCGTACAGGCGAGAACAACGCAGGCTGCCCTAATGACAACCGCGCTTGGCAGCCACATTACTACCCCGACCCGAATGTGAAAGATGCCCTGACAGTAAGCGAGTTTAACTGGGTATGTCCCCTTCCACCCGTCTTCACGAGAAAGTGGAACTAACCCTTCGCTTCGCAGTGGACTACGGATGAGGACATCCGCCAAGCTGCGGCTGAGGCAGGGGTGACCCTATCCCTCCGGAATCACCTCATTCTCTGAGCATAAGGTCAATGGCAAGTCCAAGGGTTCAGTCTACATTGTTACTAGCTCAGCGCAGGATGCCTCGACGTTGGCACAGTGGTGGACCGAGAATCCGTACCAAGGGTCAGAAATGGAAGCAGAGTTGTCCTCTTCGGCCCGGGGGAATCCGTATGCGGTGTTGCCCAAAGATTCTGCGCGGCATGGAGACGGACGTGGCCGCGGCCGCGGGCGGGGGGAAGGGACTTCCAGTCCCGTGGGAATCGGAACCAAGGAGGTCCGGCACTGCCAATGGGAATGAACGTGCCAATGGCGCCAATGATGCAAATGGCGCCAATGGGCATACCCGTTATGCCCATGGTTCCTGCGCCCGTGATGAACCCTCTCTCCCCCGCCTGCCACGCATGGCCCGCCTCCCTGCTCGTCCCAATTTTGCTCCCGCCCCACAGATCGACCGACAAGAGCATGCCAGGGACAATTACCGCTCCGACGTTTCTTTCCATCACCGGGGACGCACCCACGGCTCATGGGATGATGGTCGGACGGCGAAGCGTCCGCGTACAACGAACGAGTGAGCGCGAGGTAAAACCTTGGCAACTTATACCAGTAGGATTGGCAATCTATATATCTGCAAGCAACTAAAGGTACTTCAGCAACAGGTACATTAGGTCGTCAAATTGGCTTTGCTTGGGCGCATTGGCAGCGTCTACACGGCAATGCATAGCAGATGGTGCAAGGTCGAGGTGAGGAGTTGGCCGAAGCAAGAATACGGATTTGTGCCTAGGCTGGCTAAGGCCGTCGAGCTGTGTTGCAGAGTCCACCTCCAAACACGATTACGCGCTCTGTGAGGAGTTCAGAGGAGCCAGGGGTAGTTAGCTGTTCGTCAGTAAAGAAGCGACACAAGATCATTGCGGCTCACCTTCTTGACGCGGGTACCTTGTTGGCCTTTGAGAGCTCCCTTCTTCAATGGCAGCGAGAGCCACCATCTTATTCTCGGCTGCCAAACAATGACGAGGTTAGCGTTCTGAGACGACGTTGGTAGCCGCCAACGCGTACCAGTGCAATTATTCACCTCCCCCCCTCCATCACATGCCAAACGCGTTTGCGCGGACATCTGCACTCCACCACACGTCCAGCTAACCGTATGCCAGCGAGGACCCTGGCACAAATCCCTGCAAAAATATATTGGTTCGTATTCCTGGCGGCAGGGAGCCGCCTGTACCTTGATCTTATTAGACAGTGTCTGTGAGGCTGAGCCCCAGAAGAGTGCCATCAGTCATGGATCCCCTTTTCAAGTGCACCACAAGCACATGCGAGGCAGCGACCACAATCCACAGGAGATTATAAAAATGAAAAGCCGTCGAAGGCGTACTCGCATGTCGTGCTCCCCTTTTTTTCATTGGCCATCTCTTGTGGTACGTTTTAGTGGCCTAATTCTTGGTGTGTCGCCTTTCTCATGAGCTGTACCGCTGGAACTCTATCTGCAGCTTTTGGCCCATGCGTGCAACAATAGAACCGTTCCGGATGAAGTGCTTGTCCATCATTCAATATCATTATGCGCTGCTTGTGGTGCGATAGCTCCTTCCATCTCGAGGCTTGAAAGTCTTGACGTTTGAGAAGCTCAGTCTCTGCAGGCGCATATAGAGTAAACCACAAGGTCCGCAATTGGCGCTGACAGTCGTCTCTGCTATATATATGTTTGGCAGTGCATCAGGAATCAATGAAAGTCCCGAGAAAGTTTGCGAATGTGTTTGCCATCGTCCTGGCTGGCTGCTGGATTCCACAATGTGTATGGAAGTGATGCATGCTGCAATGTGGCACATGCCGTGACACGACCCACCTTCCAGCTGTGCGAAGTGTTTCTGAGCCATTGGGCAGTGCATAGGCTTGGGTATGGGGGCCGAAACGTCTCTTGTCCGTTCTTTCCCTGTGGTTGGGAACAGTATCATTAGAAACGATAGGATTGCAACAACGATGAAGTCAATAGTTGGTTCCGGAGTCTGAGAGAGCGTCCTCCTCCAGCCCCACAATGGCAAGCATGGAGGAAAGGAACAGATCGACAAATGGGGCCACTGCTGTTCGTTAGCTTCATAACCACGAGGACAAAGGTGGACGCACCATGGACACTCGCCTGCGTGCGGAACCCCATGGAACGATGCACCATGGCCAAGACTCGGCCCCAGGGGGTAGTCATGTGGAAACCTGAGCCAAGCCGTTCGTTCAGAATCGGGAGAACTTTGACTGAGGGGGCACCAACTTGACACGAAGCATAGTTGACCGGCAAGTGAACATGCGGTTCTTGGTTCATAGGTCGCAGGCAAACCGAGAAGAGTAACAATCCCGTCTCGACTTTCTTCTCGCTTTTCTTCTCGCTTTTCTTCTCGCCACTTTTCTCCACTGCTTCAGCTTTATGGCACTCCCACTTGCCACCCTTTCCCCTCGACAGTACTGCCACAACCTCGCCTGCATAGGAAACGGACATTGTCCTTCCGATCCCGAAGGGGGTGAGTGGCTTGCAGCTCCACAAGGGCCGGTCTGTTCTCCTCGCCTATTCATGCACATGCCGCCTGTCAGCTCATTGCCATGCACAGCAAGGACTTGGAGAACACCTACCTTGTTCACTTCATGTACGGTAATGCGCGACTTCACCAGCCCCGCTCTGCGGATCTCGCAAATAACGCTGTGTGGGTGATGGGAGTAGTCGCTGAAGATACCAATTGGGTTGGGGTCAAGGTATGCGACACCTGATCCCATTAGCGGTTGCCCTGGGCCAGGGGGCGAGACTTGGGCGCGGAGGCGGGTCGTCGGGGTTCGGTTCGGCTGCTACTCCAGGCACACCCTCGCCTGACGAGCGAGAGGGTGGAAGAGAGGCTTCCGACTCGCGTTGAAGGTAAACATGGGCGCTGCAGTGCTTCTGGGTTGTCTGGTGAGCCTGCTGAGGACAGGAGGAGCGCTGACTGCTGGGCGGAGGATGGGTGGCCGGCGTCAGGGGTGGAGGGAGGGAGGACATGGGTATCAGCCAGAAGCTTGCGCCTCCCGCTAGAGAGGGTGTCCATGGCGGGCGAGTGGGGAAAGGGGTGGGAGGGATGAGCGGGAGGGGGCTGGGCAGGGGATCAACCAAGGCTGGGGCTGATGAGGCCCAAGGACGAAACAAGGCAGGATGGGACGATGAGACGCGAGGTGCGTCCACGTTGAACGTTGAACGTCAGGCAGGCAGTGGTGGGAAGCTCCCAGGTACTCACATGGGCATGCGTCCGTTACTAATTCTTACCACCCCCTGGCCTCCTTTTCAGTTCCGGGCCGACGCTGGGGGTGCTGGGCCCCAGCCAGCCTCATTAAAGGCGGCCGCACCCTCCCGCCCTGCATCATGCATCATGCATCATGCATCATGCATCATGCACATGCTTCAGGCACCATACTGCAATGCCCGTGTGGCGTCACGCGTCACGCGTCAGGCACCATGCACCGTGCACCGTGCACCGTGCATCATGCATCACTATCATCATTGCATCATCGATAATCTGGCCTATATGATCCGTCGCTGCATCGCCGGCACCGCCGGCACCACCGAACTCCGACGAACAGGCAAGGCGGGCCGCAGGCAAGTTGCGTACCCACAGGTAGCTGGCAGCGGATACAAAGTCCAGCCAGTCTCGCGGAACCGCGCCATCAGTGCTTGCCACACTACACCCCCGCGATCCATCCCTCTCAACATCGTGATATGATTCGAAAAGCGACCCCTGTGGTTGGCGAGCCAGCGGAGCCATAGCGGAGCCCACTCAGGCTGAGCGCTCAGTCTGAGCTCTGATCCACTTTCATTCCCGCACATGCGCAGCAGCAGTGCGGGCGAACGTTGACGACGCGATGAAGACGAACGTTGGCCGGTGGTGGGACATCGAAAAACCCGTGTATACACTCTTGTAAGTCCCAAAAGAGGCGAGCATAATGGCTCGGTGGGCCAACAGAGCTTTTTCCAAATCCCTTTCCATATTCCTGCTCCTGGCACCAGGAGGCTTTGACTTTGTCTGCGGATCCATTCCAATCTAAAGATCGATGCTTTGTCAGTCCAGTCAGTTAACAGGGTTCGTTTCCTACCCACACAACTAGTAAGCCATGGCCGCGGAGGGGTCGTACAATCACATGTATACTGTGGTCTCCGGGCGCGGTCACCCACGCTACAACGTATCCTTAATTGGCGACGACAGTCGCCTCTTCCCTGTTCATGTCCTCTTCGTTTGATCCATGGTTCTTCACCATTGTAAGGACGGAGCGCGCTCTGCGACTATCAGTCTCTCAGTGTTCGGCTTTACCCTATTAATGCGTGGAGTCTTTTCCAGTCGCAACTTTCAGTCTCACAGCTCCAATCCGTGTTTTTCTCGCTTCAATCCAAATTTGGGCAGCGTTGTCGCTGGTCGCCTCTTTTCCCGTCCCCAAGTACGAACGGCTTCAGAGACATTATACTATACTTTCCATGCTGATGGTGCCTATACGTAGCCTTTTGCCTTGCAAGCAGCCTTCTCTGCTATACTCCGAAAGGTATCTCCTTTTTGTCCCTTGCCGCGCTGTTTCTTCTCCAACAAACGCCCAAGTATGAACATACAGGAAGTCGACCCTATTACCGTCTTCCTATAAGGAAGATCGTATCATTTATTAGCACTCCCGGGTGGGCCCTCACAGGCTGGGCCCCGCCATGTGACAGTTGCATACAACCTTGACCACCAGCTTAATCAGGCTGATTCTAACCTGTTCCTCTCTTTTAGCCCTGGTTGACCTACGGAGCCTCTCCGTTTTGGGGAGTCTTAATACGGAAGTGGCTAACCCCTCTGTTGGGAGATAGAGGGACTCTGTATACATTCCATCAAATTTTACCCCGATGAATACTTACTAGTGCGAATGGATACAAGCAGTGCCGCCTAACTATACACGCGGTGGGCCAGTCACCATATGGGATCGAAATCGGCTGGTGGCTGTTGCAGGGAAATGCGCTTATACTATTGCCGGCGAGCAACACTGCCGCAGTGGGTGCATTACATCCACACTTGCGAACTGCTGCATACTCGAGACTGTTGTTCGGCCGGTCCCTGTTGTCGCACCTATAACATACTGAGTTGTAAGCGTGCGCTTCCTGGCCGCACCTTTCCCTCCCCCCCCCCCCTCCCCCATTGACCACCATCATGAGCGACGATGCGCGACGGGCTGGGTCTGCAATCTACTTGCTCACCCCCGACTCCGGGCACTGGGCTGACGTCTCCGAAATGGAAGAAGAAGACGAGCGCTCCCGTCCCCCGTTGGCACCGCCTTCATGGGCGGCAATGCGTATGGCGCTGTGAACCCCGCCAACGAAACCCACGTCACCACCGAAGGCGCGCTCACTACCGAAGGCTACCACCATGAACGCTGGATCCGCGGCCAGCCAGAGCGCCGAAGGTGGGAAGGAACCTTCAATCTTAGCGCCCTCCGTAGTACCCTCCGAGATGAAGATACGGAGGACTCGCCTCGGCACACATTCGACCACATTCCGGTCCGGCCGCATATCTCATGGATTAATCCTAGGCCTGCTGTTCCGGAAATGGGCGACCTAACATCGGGTCACTACACCCATCGCTCCGTCATGGTGGATGAGCGCGAGTCGGAGGTAGGCGATTTCCCCCACCACCTGCCGGCGAGCAATACTCCCTTCATCCCTCCCCAGGGCGATAGCAACAACCCCCTGCCCCTACACCTTTCATGATGGATCATATGAGATCGGCCGCTCCTAGTATGAGAAACGATCCCCACTCCGATTCCGAAACGTCTGTGGCCGAGACGCTTGAACCGAGAACATGGTCGTCTATGCTGCGGCATCAACCCCGGCCCGATGTCCACTGCCTTATAAATGAGGTGGATCAGATGATCATCGCATGGGACATCTATGTCCAATCTGGAATGAGAGATTGGGGGCGTGAGACGTCGTCTCTGGCGCCATTTGGACCACACCCAACATATGCACACGATGGAGAAGAAACACCTGTTCCAATAGAACAAGGGTTGTTTCCCATTTTTCGATCGATCGACTGGGACCCACCCCCGAACGAACCCCCTGCTCAAACCTCCTGGGCCCGGGTCCGCGACCGGACCCGCGCTTGGGTCATGCGCGATTCTATCAGCCCTTTACATATCACTCCGTCCATCGCACCGCCAAGACTACCTACTCCCTTCTTCGGTGGATTTGATCTGGACCGCTTGGATGGTCTCCCGCCCGACAACGGCACTGACCTCTTTACTGTTGGCGGTTGGAACTGAGAGTCTCATGTTTTTCTGTGTGTCTTTTCACTCGTCTCCCTTCTTCTTCCATTTCTGGGCTCTTCAAGGCCTTTCATTTCGGTCGGGCCTCAAGGTCATTTTTGATGGCAGTCGGGCCTTGACCCCTCTATTTCACAACCGAGTTCTTTTGTGGCGTAATATAATTCGCCTCTTTGGTATCTCTTCCCGCGTGGGACACTAATATATATCATCGGGAGGGTTATCTCAGTAGATCACGTCCATTTCACTGACAGAGCTTAAGGCTGGGACAGGGGGAACGCTACGTCTAAACCTAACCGTTAACCGAGCCCCGATGTGGACCACGAGCATGTTGAGGGAAAAGGCATCGTGATCATCCTGGATGGCTCGCTCCGCCTAACATCAGCATTTCGGCCAGCTACCCTCCCCCCATAACAAACCTGCCCCCCACCGTCTGTGTTGACAAAAATGTGGTCAATATACCAAGTCATCGAAGCGTTGCTTGTACAGTGGACAGTATTGAGCCGAGCGAGGTCCACTAGCAACAGCTAGTTGCTTGCTGGCGCCTGTGTGGGCCTGCCAGCCGCACCAATCATTGTCGGTGAGATGAGACGGCAGCAAGTGGCCCTTTTCGCCCCGGGCGTCGCCTTCGACCCAGTATGGCGACTCACGTCCAGCATCCCTCTCGTACGAATCGGAGAATGACAGCGGCGAGCTGCCCAGCAAGCGTGGGTGGAGGTAGGTGATGGAGGGGGCATTAAGCAGGTGGGGAAAAGGAGCGGCATTATGTTTTCGACTGGGACCCCGCCAACATTTTCACGACGTGCAGAGGGTGCCAAGCCATACAGCCGTGGCCGCGCTCACATTGCTCTGCTGACGGTTGCTGGGTCTACTGCAGCGGCTGAGCCTATATGCAGGCCTAGTATGCTTACGGTCGGGGTCAGTACACTGGTCGCGGTGCTGTGCGCTTCGGTGTTCCGGCCCATTCCATCGGGCCAAATTGATATCCGCCGCCGTGAGCCTTGTACCTGGCACCCACATCGCCGAGCGCCAAGAACACCAAGCACGCCGCCGGCGATACTGACTTCCACGCAACACATGCTCCGCCGGAGCCGCCCTGTCTTTGTCTTTCAAGTCGTGCGAGGGCGCAGACGGCCTATTGGTGACCGTTGCGGTGGGAGGCCCAGCAGGGCAGACGGCAGGGCCACTAGTGGCAGAGGGTCACATGACCGGACGCGCCCAGCGCGACCCTACGACAGGTCCCGTGACGAGTGTGATGCGGACGTGATGCCCGCTTGTATCCGCGCGCGCGCGCCCCCCGGGCGCTGCTCCGACTCGCACCGGGGCAGCGACGACGTGGCGCGACAACCCGCACAACCCTAGTGCATCGGCGGCAGTGCCCCCCCGCGAGCACAACCACACTCGCGCTCTCCGCCCGGCACCACACCACACTGGGGGGCGCGTGTGGGGGCAGGCACGGCGCCGGTGTGTCGGCCGCCGCCCTGCGTCTTGCCAGGTGCGGCGCGGCGGCGACGGGCGTCGCAGCCTGCCAGGCTCAGCCGGCAAAGCCTCCACGGGCGTGGAAGCAGCAGCAGCCACCAACCCAGCCAGCCAGCTCACCATCCATCCAACCCGCCCTCGTCGCTCCCAACTTCGTCGAGAAGAAGGATGTTCTCCTCGCTCGCTGCCTGGCTGGGCGGCGGGAACGGTGCTGGCGGCGGCAGTGGTGGCCGGTACGCGGCGGGCGCGCCCCTCGGCCTCGCCCGCACTCTCTTCTTTCGCCTCGCCTTACTCTCACTATGGCGGCGGCCCGGCAGCGACGATGAGCACCGACATGTTTGCCACTTCTGCCGCCCCCCGGCGTGGTGTGCCCGCCGGATACACCCTTCCCCGTCCTGGATTGGCGTCACGCGCCAACTCGCTCGCCGTGCTCGCCCCGCCCGTGGAGACCGAGGTGGAGATAGAGAGTGAAGATCCCCTGACCGCCAGCCACCGACCTGCTGCTCCGCCCGCCCTATCCTGGAGCCGCATCCGCGCCTGGGCCGAGGAACAGTATCCCGAGCTCAATGACACCTTCAATTCCCCCGCCTTGGAGGAAGACGTGGAGGAGCTGGAGCGCGCCCTTGGCAGGCCTCTGCCGGCGGCAGTGCGAGCGAGTCTGCTGTGCGTGAACGGACAAGATGTGGAGGCGTACGCAACCTCCGTTCCCGGCGGCTCCTGCACCGATGGGCTTTTCTTTGGTCTGCCCATGCTGTCTACCGAGCAAGCATTGAGGGAATGGTCTTTCTGGCGCCATGTGGATAAGGACCCGGACACAGGCGCCTCCCCCGCTGTTAACGCAAATATGTCCTCCTGTCCAGGGGGTTGGGTACGTGCAGCGTACTCCGACCCTGGTTGGCTCCCCTAATCACGGACCGGGTGGGGAACTACATTGGGGTGGACCTTAACCCTCCCGGTCAAGCCGATACGGAAGCGCGTTACGATCAGGCTTCCCCACGTCCTTCTACTTCCTCTGATCCACCCAGCAATCGCGCGGCAGTAGGACAGGTGATCGCGTTTGGCCGCGACTTTGATACCAAGGTTGTTTTATGTCCTGGTGATGGGCCCGATGGGTGGGCCCATTTTCTTCGCTGGTTTGCCGACGAACTGGAGCAGGAGAATTTTACACGCTGGATGCTAGTGAGATGCAGGACTCGGATGCCGATGAGGACCTAATCGGCTACGAAGGGTACTTTTCTGGCTCTGCCCATGGTGCCGGCGCGTCCGGAAGGGGAGGGGGAGAAGCGGCTGGGGATGGCCTCGCAGGCTTTGCCTTAAAGGGGGACTATGCTGGCTGGCCTACGCTGGAGGCAATGGCCGATCGTTCAGCACGGATCTGGGAAGCTGCTGGGTACGCGCCGGGCGTGCCGGCGAATCAAATGCCAGATTACCGTCCTGAGGAGGAAGAGGCGGACGAGAAGTCTACCAAGCGACTGTCCCAATACCCCTACCTCCCTCCTGCACTTTTGGTTCAAAGACCTGAGGAGGATGAAGAAGCTCCTGGTGAGAGTATCCCGGGGCCCATGCCCGACGAGAATGGGCATGTGGAAGCGATGCTGGCTTCACCCCTCCTAAGTGTAGAAGGTGCCAATGCGTTTGGCTCTCCTCCTTCAGTCAATTCCCCCGGCTCGGTCTCGGGCCAGCGCCGTCCCCCTCCGCCTGCACCCACAGCGTTTCTTGATCTTCCTACACTGGCGGACGTCAAAGCAGCCGAGGCAGCCGCGCTTGCGGAACTTGCCAGGGGCCGAAGTCAGCAACATGAATTGGACCTTGGACCGGACGTGAGGCTACGCGACCCTTATCGTCTCCCGACGTACACGCCACGCCAGGGTCATGGCTTGGCCCTGAACATCCCCCTAACTTCTTCTTCGGGCCTTGAATCGCCGTCCGACGCCGGCAGTACCCCACGGGTGGTAGCATATGCGCCTCGGTTTGGGCGGGACATGAGCGCCTCTCCTGTGCCTCCATTCCCTGGGCATGAGGAGGATAAGTCTCTTCCCGCTACCCCTGTTGCTTTGGACCCGCTCAGCCCACCATCGTAGAAAGAGATACAGATGCCTCCTTCGCACGTTTGCACCACACCCCCTTTAACTCCCCCCCCCCCCTGATTCAATCACTGTTTAAGGCGGCTGGATCGACCATACGAACGAGGATCACATTGGTATAGTTAGGAGAGGTAGCCCTTGGCCAACGCAATCTCAGCATTCATCACGCTGGAGGTGGCGGCTCCAATCATAACGTTGTTGGAAAGGACAACAAACTTGATATCCAACACTGGGCATTTACGAATGCGACCTACGTTGACGCCCGCCCATTCTGGTGGTCCCGGTCCAGGCGCGGTTGGGGCCTGTCGGGCTCATCGTGGACCGTGATGACCTGCTTGGGGGCCGAATGGCACCCAAGCGTCTGCGCCTCGCAGGCATATTCTCGCAGAACCTTTGCCACTTCCTCCGGGGAAGGAGCCGGACGGCGCACAAAGCTGACACTGACCGTCTCGGTATGTCCGTCCAACACAGGCACACGGTTGCAGTGGGCAGAGACCACGGTCTTGGCATCGGTGTAGCCCGTTCCGTCAGCATTGACCTCGCCAAGGATCTTGCGTGTTTCGCTCTCGATCTTCTCCTCCTCCCCAGAAATGAAAGGGACAACATTGTCGTGCAGGTCAAACGCCGAGACGCCAGGGTAACCGGCGCCCGAGAGAGCCTGCATGGTGTTGATCAGGACCTTGTCTAAGGGACCGAACGCGTCCTGCAATGCCTTGAGCGGTACCACAATACCCGTAGTAGAGCAGTTGGCATTGGTGATGATGTATCCTTCCTTGAGGGGCGGAGAAAGGGTGGTGCGTTGATGGGAGACGACACTAAAGTGAGACGGGTTGACCAGGGACAACAAGCGGGCAAACCGGGTCCATGCGGTAGTTCTTTGCGTTCGAAAAACACGCACATTGGCCGCTCGCAATGCCGGCTCAATCTCCCCTGCTGGCCCCGAGTCGAGACCGGAAAAGACCACAGTGCAATGGCCAAACGCTTGAGGCGTGCAAGCCTCGACGAGCATGCCTGCCACGTTGGCGGGGATAGGAGACGTCTGCTTCCATCGCCCGGCCACCGCCTGAGCGTACGTCTTCCCCACACTGGCCGAAGAAGCGCCAAGTGCGACGAGGTCAAACTGAGGGTGATTAGCAAGCTGGAGGATGAAGCGCTGTCCAACGGTGCCTGGGTCGCAAGTGTGTCAGCGGGTGTCGGTCGAGGCGGGAAAGAAAATGCGTACCTGTGGCGCCAAGCACACCCACTGGAACCTTGTTGGCGGGCATAATCGCGGTGGTGGTGATGATAGTCGTGAAGATGGAGGTGGGAAAGCCGGGAAAGCACGCAGTTATAACCGCGACTACGACTCGACGAAGAAAGGCGGAGAAAAAGCAGCGGGTGAGCAGACGCCACCAAGTGGTGCCAGAATCAAAGGCTGGGCGTCAGTGTGCATGCCCACAAGTTTGAGCACAATGTTCAACGTTCAGTTTCAACCGAGCGTTCCGCTCTGTTCCGCTGGAATCTGCGCCCACTTGGTTGGTGCCTGGTCAAGTCACTGTGACTGCGACTGCACGCATAACACGCAAGTTCCAAGGCCCGCGGCCGTGGTCATCGAGGCCTTGTACTCTCGCCGAAGTTTCATCTCGGCGGGATCATCGACGGGACGAACTATATGTCCTGTGTTCTCGCTTCGATGTGGCGTACCGTATTGTCCGCGAGGCACACATAAGTGTTCGCCTAGCGCCATGAGATCTGAGATCTGAGAGACTGCTTCCTACCATGGTCCAATGGATTGACAGTTGATATGCATGTGTGGGCAGGACACGAACACTAGGTGGGGGAGAATCTGTTGAACACGGCCTATTGATATGGTAGGGGACACGTAACCCTACTGCCCATTGCCTAACCGGTAACCCTAGCTCATCCACGACTGGACGTACACGAACCTGGATTTCTTATCGGTCATCGCGACCACAAGCAGCCATCCGAACCAGAACCATGACGGCCCCTCCCTCGCCTCTGCCGCGCAAGAAGACGCGCAACGTGCTCATCACCGGCTTTGGGGTACGTTCACCGCCGCCCCCTATTGTGTGAGCCGCTACTCACATCGTCTCCTAAGCCGTTTGGTCCGTACAAGCTTAACCCCTCGTGGGAAGCGGTCAAGCCATTGCATGGCCGCATCATCGACACCCGCCGATGGCGTGGTCAAGCTCCACGTCCTCCAGCTGCCTGTCAAGTACACTGCAGTGCTGGATACGCTGGCACGGGTGCATGCATCTCGCGTCAACGATCCTGATTTTCTCGCGCCACACTGCATTGCGGGGGGTGGCCCAGGCATATTTTGACTCGGATTGGATCGAGAAGGATTGGGGCGGCGATGGGCGCTCATACCCTTTGGGGTTCACTCCTCCCCGCCAGAGGGTGGTTGGGATGCGGTGGTACATTGTGGTGTTGGATCGCCAGGGAACGTGCGGCTGGAGACCCGTGCCCGTTGCTCAGGGTATGCGAAACGTGATTGCACCGGGATGCTGGCTCCACGGGTGGGTGTGGCAAAGGAGGAGCCGGATTTGGAACAAATATTGGGTTTGTACATGATCCCAAGTGTGAGGAGAAACACCCCTCCTCTCTTCGCAATGACAGGGGCTGGCTCTGGGGCTGGCTCTGGGGCTTGATGCAGGGTGCCCTGGGGATCGCACAGTGGATGTGGTCTTACGCGATACATCTTGCATCCCCTCCTCCGCGCGGGTTTCCCGCGGCCGCCTTCTCGGATTTTGCACCTGTCCTCACCCCGCAACAAGCGGGACTGTACCCATCCAAGCTTTTGCAGCATCTCCAAACCGTTCTCGGGGATGCTCCCGTTGAGCTGAGCGAAGACGCCGGGCTGTATCTGTGCGAATATGTGTTCTACGACTCCCAAGCGGAATCTGCTAGGGCAGGATGCACAAAACAACCCCCGCGGCCTGTACTTTTCGTGCACTGCCCACCCCACCCCACGACGTTCGGGCAATTCATGAACCATGTCACGACTGAAAAAGTCACCACAATTCTACAAGAGGTTGCGGTGTATATGGCAGAGCACGCCCTCTGAGAAGATCCGGTGAATCTTTACTCTTGGATCTCTCGCTCCTGCTTCCTTGTCAATAAACCTCCCGCCATGAATGTATCCGAGGCGCCTCCCTTCAGTCTAGGTCGGAAAGGTGTCACATGTCATCCGCAAAACTGCGTCTCTTCCCGCGTGATATAGCTCCCGGTTATCTACTTGTCGGCATCTGTCTCTCGCCTTTTCGAGTCCTCAATCCTAGCTGTTATGAGCCATCATGCATCATGACGTACGAACCATACATGTATGGACGAGGTCTGCGGGGGGCATGCTTCAAAGCGCGGCTGTGACATGGCTATTATGTACAGCGTAGTGAGGTCAACCCAAGCCTGGGTATGGGGAGAGAGATGAACGCACTAGTCGAGCACCTTAACGCGCGTCTCGGCGGGGATAGTTTCTTTGGGTTTGGGGGCTGCTCAGGGTGGCCAAAGACCAACTCGGCAATGGGAACCCAGTTGTCAGGTGCGCCCACCGTCTTGGTCACGTCATTGTTCTTCAGGTGCTGGACACTGAAGTGCTGCAAGTTGGCACCCAAGCCAAACGCCTCAAGTGCAGTCCAGACAGTGATCTGGGCAATGCCGGAGGAATGGTCACCCCATTGGGGGAAAAGGTGCTGGTATGGCGCCGGAGCACCAGCCTGGACCTTCTTGAGAGAAGAGGTATCCTCAAAGAACATACAGTGCCTGCTGCCCCTGCAAACCCAGCAATGCGCGGGGCAAACGCCTCCTTGCGGTCATCAGGAAGAGCGTTGGCAATAGTGTCCTTCCAGTAGGACTGGTGGGCCTTGCCGAACAGGATGATCGCGCGGGAAGTCTGGCTGTTGAAGGCCGAAGGGGAGCTGTTCAGGGACTCGGTCACTACTTCGACGATTTTCTCCTTGGGGATGACCTCCTTGTCCGAGAGGAAGTAGTATGTGCGACGGGACTTGACGAAGTCGAGGAACTGTTCGCCCTTGGCAATGGACATTTTGGAGTGTCAAAGTAAAAGCTGGCGGCGAAGGTGGGGATCTGAGAAGGGAGGGGGTGGGACAGGTGACCATTGGAGAAAGGGGAGGGGTTTATATATTCACACGCGGGTTCGGATAGATAACAATGTTATTCGCTTTGGGGAACACAGGAAATGGTGCAGGTGGGGTGCCAGAAGAGGAGTGACCTCCGGTGACCGGTGACCGGTGACATGATGGTCTGTGCTCTACACAACACGGTGAGAGTGTCGGGCCAATGTTTTGGCGATGATGCTATATGGCGTCCATTCTATGCTGTGCTGTGCGCGCTGCTCTCAAATAGAGTAGACCGTGTGGATATATTGAACGTAATACATACGTGGTACTGATATGTACTTGCTTATTGTGTACGTCTTCAGCGCGTCGGCACGTCAGTGCTTCGACGGCCCTCTTCAGTATATACTACCACATGTACGCAAGAGAGTGGACAATCGATAAGGTCAAAAAGGCACATAATACTGCGGAAATACTCCGTGTACAGCAGCTCTTCTACGTAGCCACCGTAACACGCTACATATACACGTGCCTGCCTAAGGCCTAAGGCCTAAGGGGCCTAAGGCCTAAAGCCTAAGACCTAATAGTTACGAGTGTTGTTATACTATGTGGCCAGTGACTAGTGACTAGCTAGTGACTAGTGACTAGTGACTAGTGACTAGTGACTATAGTCGCTCTCTATAGCCGGCAATCAACGTTCAACAGTCCCGTTACGCGTTAGGCTAGTCACTAGTCACACATGTCACATGTCACATTTGGAGCTTGGAGCTTGAAGCTTGAAGCTTGAAGCTTGAAGCCTGGATAGCCACTAGCTCTAGCCACTCCTCATAGATCAATTATTGTTTTGTTACGACCAGCCGCTCCTATACCCGGATAACCGTCACTAGATCCCAGATAACGCGAACGTGAACGCGTAACGCTGAACTCGATGAACGTTGAACGTCGTTTGACGATGTTTAAGACGGCAAAAGACCACGCATCATGCAGGACAACGTAGTATAGTGTAAGCCGTATTCCGTACAGACGAGATGGGTTTGGTGGGGTCCGAGTGGGGATCATCGACCACGCGTCAAGTCGATCATGATGCATGAGTGCATGAGCATCACTACGTGCGCCATTTGATGTTGGAGGATGCATGGTGAAGAGTTGCAGACGGGACCGTTTGATTAAAGAGGAAGTCGTTCCTCTCACAGCATCCTGTTGTGAAAGCGCTGCCACAGCACCACCTATAATACCACCCTGAGCGCTCACTCACATACGCCTCACACACAACCACATCAGCGATATATACGTTGTTCCGAGTAGCTTCAAACTTCAAGCTTCAAGCTGCAAGAGCTTCAGTTCAAATATATATAGCTTCAGCTTCAACGTCCATCTCGAATCTCGAATCATCTTAAAAGCCGAAGGCTACAGTAATTAAGGCCTACCCGTAGCCTAATGCAGGTTGCATTCATATTTTACTACAGAGCTTGTAGCCTGGGACAACGAAACGCTGGTGCGCCTATCCGGGATCGTACGTCGAGCTCATCCAGAATATGTGGTGCCTGTTCGTGCCAGCCCGTTTGGGAAATCGGTGGAGGGTCTGGACCCTCCGCTATTGTGGGCTCTCCTGCCACGCGTTAGCAGAAGTATATAGCGCGCGTGGATACACTAGAATGAGCGCGTGTTGGTAGAAGACAAGCGCAACATACCTCCAATGCAAACCGTCATTTAGTTCCTTCCGCAATGCTCGAACGTCATGCCTACCGCGACGTCTTCGTAGTATTTTGTATCCGCGCGTTTGTCCCATGACCAACAGAGGGGAAAGAGTGTGGCTCTTGAGTACGTTCTTTTATGTGGTACTTGGGGTTCTTTCGTCGCATTCCGCTTGCTCCAACAATGGAATCAACTTCTTTTCCTGTCGTTCCACAGGCGCGCGGTTCCCTCAAGTATACCACCTTCCGGTATGCAACTACCGCCTCCCTCTGGAAACCGAGCCCCTCAATGTGTGGTCCACCTCCATTCCTGTGATTATCCGAATGCTCCAGGTTCCATCACTCGGTAGTCTGTATACACTTAGCCTTCCTCCTGCACTGTGCCTCGTCTTCTTTCTCCACAGTTGGATCGTTGCGAATGTGTGTGTGTCCATGACGTTGCGCCCCCGAGAGCTAACGGGTCATGGACTACATATGGAACAGTGGGGACTATGAAACCATTATATGGAACGGTGGACTAAACTATGGAACGGTGGACCAAGGAACTGCAGGCTATTCCAGAACATTATACTGGTGGTAAGGCCCAAGGCCCAAGGCCTCTAAGGCCATTGGATATACATATGGGCCGCAGGCCACGGCAGAAGGTCAAGACGATATGTTGTCTGCGGTTGTCATGCATTGGACGCAGTTTTTGTTCTGTACCAACGAACAGAAGCGGAAGCGTATATGTTTTGGGAGCCACACCCCATGGGGCTTGAATGATTCAGCGGTCAGGTGAGCAGTCAGGCTGATGGGCAAGTGTTGACCTGCTGGTTTGTCCAGATCTCCAACCTGCCACGGTCGAATGATGGGGAGGCCGTTGACGATATGAAGAACAGCGGGGGGGGGCTTACCTAATAGTGACCCCTCTCCGGAGAACGTAGACGTGGCAATCGGCGACGGTGAAATATTGCAAGCCGGGTGGGCAGCCCCAGCGCACCTCCGTTCCCACCCGCCGAGGCCGGCTCCACGCCCCCGATCGACACTCCATCCGCTCCACCACCATCTAAGCCAGATGCTCCCCGCCTTCAACTACGCGGCGCCCGTCGCACCGCCGCAAATGGCGATGTCCATGCCAGCCCCCATGCCTCCCGCTGTGCCCAAGCCTTACCGCGGCACCCTCCCCCCCGGCACCAAGGTTGTCGTTGGTAAGCACATGGTTGTCGTCCAGCGCTATCTCGCCGAGGGAGGTTTTGCCCATGTCTACCTCGTTACTTCTCGCGACCCTATCCCTATTCCCTCGATCAACTCGCGTGGAAATAAGATCATGCGTCCCGAGAAGACCCATGTGCTCAAAAGGATGGCTGTTCCTGACAAGCAGACCCTTGCCTTGTTCGTGGCGAGGTCGAGGCTCATGTACGTCCATTCCGCAACCATTTTCCGACGACTTGTTCTGACCCTGGGTTCTTTTGCAGCGCTTACTCCATGGACACACCCACATTGTCCACTTTATTGAGGCATCTGCCACTGCCCTGCCAGCGGGAGGGTACGAGGTGTTTATTCTCATGGAGTACTGCAGCGGCGGGGGCATAATTGATCTGATGAACCAGCGCTTGCGCGACCGGCTCCGGGAGAATGAGGTGCTCAAGATATTTGGAGATGTGTGCGAGGGCCTGGCCGTCATGCACCATCTGGATCCGCCACTTATGCACCGAGACCTCAAGATTGAAAATGTGCTGATCAGCCCCCCTCCTGCCGACGACCCTGCATTGGGTCCCATCTACAAATTGGCGGACTTTGGCTCTGCTTCGCCCGTCCTTAGCCGGCGTGCACCCAAGTCTATGGAGGAAATCAAGCGGGTTGAAGCCGATCTCAATCGTGCCACGACAATGCAGTACCGTGCTCCCGAAATGGTTGATGTTTACCAGCGACGGGTGATTGATGAGAAAGCGGACATTTGGGCGATGGGTGTGTTTCTCTACAAGCTGTGCTACTACACACACACCCTTCGAGGAAAATGGGGGCGGCTCCTTGGCAATTCTGAATGCACGATACCGCTTCCCCCCCTCGCCTGTTTACTCCCAAATGTCAAGAACCTGATTGCATCCATGCTGCAAGAGCATTCGGAGAACCGGCCAACCATTGACCAGCTAATTGTGCGAGTTTACGAACTGCGCGGCCTTGTTCCACCATCTACGGCTTCTCACTACGCCAAGCTCACTCTGGAGGGAAAACAGCTTACTCCACTCCCTTCGGTTGTGGGAAGAGAGAGTAGGATGGTCCGACGTGCGTCGGCTCAGCCCTCGTCTCTGGACGATAGTGTGGTGAACCTGCACCCACCCCATGCTCCCAAGCCAGATCGCACCGCTGGCGACGCGCGCACCCGTGTTACCCGCCTGGTGCAGGTCGGCGCGGACGCCCCGATGCGGGATGAGGACCTGGCTGCGCTGAAACAGTCTGTGCAGCCCATGCGGCGTGGACGGCCTCCCAAGGACTCCTCGCCAACCGGGGCAGCAGGGCTACACAACAGCCCCTCCCCGGCACCCGAGGCGGCTTGGCCAGGGGCGCGCAAGGTTCGACCCTACTCTACGATCGGCGCTCAGTCCCTATCTTCTCCGAAAGATGAGTTTGAGGATTCATTCAATCCATCTACTTCGTCCAAATTGCCCGTTACCTCATCCAAGCTGTCTGTTCCGTCGCCACCTGGCATACGTTCCCCCTCACCTTTGAGCGCTGCTCCTTCTTCCGCTCTGGTTTCACCCTCATTCATTGACGAAGCATCCTCTCGTTTCCCAAGCTTGGAGGACCTTGATGCGGCTCATCTTGCATCGGGAAGTACTGCCGCCAAGGCTAAGCATTTTGAGCAGTCACAGCCATCTCCCACTTATGGAGGGCAGCCGTTAGCGTACCAGCCTCGGCAAAAACCGACGCTATCCCGGGCCCATGTTCCGAAGAAGAGTGCTGTCTTGGATCGCTGGCCGCCTGCGAACGAGTCCAAGACGGAGGAAGCCATTCGTCAGGCTCGGTCAAACCTTGCTGCAAACCCAGCCGAACCGGCGCCCGCCCTCCCCCCTCGGTCTCCTAGTATGATGCCTGCCCCCAAGCACGCAGCCACCCCTTCTGATGCTTCACCTGCACCACCGGGCCCGCCCCAAGACTGGCTCACGGGCTCGGAGGATGTTCTCGTTGACACAGCGCCCTCCCCTCTGCCGGCTGAGAGTAAAGCACGCCCACCCAAACCATCGGTGCCCAAGCCCCGTCCTGGTCGCCTTTCCCGAGTTTGGCCTGATATTCCTACGGCCTCCACTACTGTGGTGGCAGGGGCGGATGCGGTCCCATCTAAAAAGTTGCCTCCTCCGAAACGACTTACTCCTGGGGCTATCTCGGACGGAAACAAACCTGACGGATCACAGCCGAACGCAGGGATGCCGGGCAAGCTCAACCCCCCTGCGTGGGTGAAGGAGCAGCAAAGTGCTGCACCCGAACCTACACCCACTGCACCTCGTCCTCGTCGATTGCTATGCGGGACGATAGTTTCGCGCTGGAAATGCAGCCTGAGGACGCTATGGATCTTGCTCTGATCGAGGGTGGTGACCCCTCCCAGGTTTTGGAAGAAACCAAGACCCAAAACCGAGGCAAGGAGGAGAAAGTAGCGCAAGGACCGCTCTGGATATTCCTCGTCCCGTTAAGGCGCCCTCATGGGACGCGCCCGACGATTCTGCCGAAATGCGGCGGCTTGCCCCCCCTTTGGCCCCTCTCCGAGCCCGGGACGGTCCCCGCGCTTGCCTTCAACAAACCTGCTGTCTCCATCGCCACCCACGATGCCGAAGGTGGTACTTTCTCCGCAACCCACGACAACTGGAGCGCATTCTCCCCGCTCTCCCAGCCCCCCCTCTGAGGAACCTGTAGTGGGAATGGGGAAGAATCGACTGAGCCAGCTGATTAATGCTGCCAACGAGCGCGAGACACGCCGCTCCGTCCCTTCGCTGGGGGTGGGGGGGCACGCATGGGGCCCATCAACCGCAGCCGGAGCACAGGAATAATCCCTTCCGCCGCAAAAAGAGGTCAGCATCACAACACGTTCTTCCCTGTTCCGACGGGTGAGGCTACGCCGCCCACCCGGTCAGTGGCAGAGCGGATGCGAGACCTGGAACTCTCCAAAGCTGAGGCTGCCGCGAAGCATCAATCTATTCCTGCTCGGGCAGCGACGTTGCCCCCCTCCGACTCAGTTGCAACCTCAGCGCGTCCCTCCCTCTCAGAGACGTCGGCGCCGCCGCTGGTACGCCCCAAGCCACGTATATCAGCTAAGCCTGCGAACCTGCGCCCTGCCGTGCATGTTGCGCCTGCTACGCCCCACCCTGTGACTCCTTGGGAGCGCGAAGCAGCCGAAGCTGGGGCGGGGGTTGTCCCCACCCCGGAAGAATCCGAGTTCAAGGGCGTGAACAATCTCATTTCCAAGTGGCAGGGAGGAGCTTGAAGTGCTTGAGGTGAGACCGTTGAGCGCATATGCGACACGTGCGCCACCTCCCCTCCTTTGGTCTTCATGCCATCTCGTAAGAAATGGATTCGTAAATTTTGATGCACCCGCTACTCCCACTTGATACCCCTCTCTGACGGTAGTATAATGACCCACATAGCCCTGTTCACCGACACATCGGGTAAATCTCACCACCACCACCATCCTTGCCTACCTCTCTGTGGAGAGGGTTGCACCTCCTCGCAAGAGCCGCTTCCCTGCAGCTTGTTAGCCAATTGCATAGGTCACATAACGATGGCAATAGCCCATTTGGTCAGCCATAAAAAAAACTGCATTGACGTTGGCTGAGCGAGTACCCGGCTACCAATGCAAGGCTACTGAAGCGAGTAGAAATGTACATTGGAGGGGAGCTCAATCAGGAATGCCAGAGGGGTAAGCTAGGAGCAGCTACAAAGATGAGTGCCCCCCCCCCGCGCCTGCACGAGCAGAGGGGAGACAAGAGGAGCATACGCTGGGAATGAGGGTGCGCATAGGGGCCAGCACTGAGAGCTTAGCGATCTGGGGATCTTAAGATCACATGAGCAGGCACCCTTCCTGCTTGGGTGGCGGGGATGCAGGCCTGGATGGCTCAGGTTGCATTCCCTTTTCGCTTTCTTGGAGGGCCAGCTGGAATGCCTCATCTGCGCACGCGTCGTGGAGTCAAGAGTCAGTGGTCGGGACACCTTTGTACAAGAAAGCACTGTATTACATACCCACGTTGGTATTGTCCAACGCCGATACCTCAACATAGGGAATGCCAAGGTCCTTAGCCAATCCTTGGGCGTCTTCCGCAGGCACCTGACGAATTTGGTCCAGGTCGGACTTTTGACCAATAAGGACAGCGGGGATGGCCTCGGTACCAGTGTAGTCGGTGATCTTAGCGTGGATGGTGGTGATCAGGTCAAAGGACGCCCGGCTCGACAGCGCAAACACGAGAAGATAGGCGTGGATTCCAAGCGAGTGACGCGTATTGAGGATGCTGAACTCGTCCTGCCCTGCCGTGTCGTAAATTTCGCACTGGAACGTGCGGCCGCGGTACTGGATGTCCTTTTGCAGCACAGTCTCGATGGTGGGGTAGTACTTGTCGTCAAACTTACCCTCGGTGTAGCGCTTGAGAAGCGACGACTTTCCGACGCCACGCGAGCCGACAATGACGAGCTTGCGCCGCAACTTCGTCTCGGGGGCGGCAAAAGAAGACATGGTGATGGGTCCAAGTGACGAAGTATGAGCAGATTTATTGAGATCAGCCTGCGGCCACGGCCGGCGGACGAGCGAGGAGATAAAAAGACGTCGCCTGGCTGCTTACGTGATGTCGTGCGCTTGTATTTCGAGCGCAATGTGGCTTGCAGGTTGGCTTTCATTTCCGGCTGCGTCGATCAAGTAGTTGGGCATCGCTTGGGTTACAATACTAATGACCACTACGGCATGTCGATCATTGCTCATTAATCATTGATCATTCATCCTCCAACGGGCCTAGAGCTGCTCTCTGCCTCAACCCCCAACTTCTTCATTCTCCTATACCTACTCACTTGGTATCGGTTGTCGCAAAACACACACACGTCCGTATATCGTAGAGAGGCTCAGATCATAGTATATAGGTATTACACCCACGAGGGTAGAGTGCCAAGAAGAATGCTCAGCGTGGCTCAATTAGTCAAGCTTAGCGGTGGAGTCAACGATGCCAAGGCAGGCGAGAAGAGCACAGTGTTCCAATCCGCGTCGGGCACATGGTCATTATCCGCGGATGTCTGAGGCCGTGGGGCGAGGGACAAAGGGGGATTATGGGGAAGGGGGGGGGTGTTGGATGCAGGAAAGATAGAGC
Organism: Moniliella sp. 'wahieum'; assembly: GCA_003971905.1. Classification (NCBI taxonomy): domain Eukaryota; kingdom Fungi; phylum Basidiomycota; class Moniliellomycetes; order Moniliellales; family Moniliellaceae; genus Moniliella; species Moniliella sp. 'wahieum'. The sequence continues at coordinate 84,644 of RSEE01000038.1, read as the reverse complement.
GGATGTGTGGTATTGGAATTTGAGCAGTGTTTCTGAGACGGGCCACACACATATACCCACCTGCTGTGATGGTATGACCCTGTTATAGCTCTTCCTTGTCCCCTTTATTGTGTGTGTATCTCACCATACATGTTATTGTTTACCGTGTGTTTGCTTCTTCTTCCTCTGGAATGAGGCACCATTCCATATGCAACCGTCCTCCTCAACCGGTTCGACCGGCCTCCTTTTTCTTCAGTTCGCTCCCCAGCTCCTTCCTCCCGCCCCCATGGTCCCACCGGCAGCTACCCTTCTCGGTGTTTTGGCACCCGGGGCACTCCTGGTGTGTGGCTACCAACTTGGATTTTCCCGCGCTGCAGAATACCCGGATTCAGCTTCCACTCAACGAGGGCACCACACGTCTTAACGGGCCTGTGTTGTGTGGGCGTATGACATTACGAGCAAAGCGGTAATAGTACCACATTTGCTGTAGAAGAGTTATCGGGTACACACTATGGTCCTGCATACAAACGCAAGCTGTGGCAGCCGCGGGACCGTGAGCCCGTCGACGACAAGTACGGGGAATGCGAATGTGTTTCCGCTGCTATATACCTCTTGGAATCGAGGGCAGATGACCAAGGTGGTGCGTACCCTCTCCGCCTCGTTTTTTGTATTATTCCTTTTTCTTATGATGGTGTGGGGTTAACCGGGAAGAGCTCTCTCAGTTGAAGGGTAACATGCATAATAGCCGCTATGAGCCCACAGCAGTGAGCGGGCACTGATCTTTGGAAGGGGACAAGTCCAAGAATCCTATTTTGGTCCTATATCTGTGCATTGACATTCCACATGCAATACTAACATTTTTCAACAGCTATCTTTTTAATGGAAAGAGAGCGCACAGAGCCGTATTTGTTGGCGAAGGGTGGGTGCGTAGATCACCAGCAGCGTAGGGGGGATAAATGGCATCAACAGGCCGAGTCCTTTGGTGGCATAAGCAGGGTTCAGCGGGTCGGGGGCGGGCACATGGTTAAGGTCAATACGGCCTTATAAATGAGACAGAGAGAAACCGAGCTTGGAAAAAGGCACAGAGATTGGGAAGCTGGATCGTGGAGTAAAGAGTCGTGGATGGAGAAAAAAGGAGGGCCAGGGATTAACTAATGCATGTCCAGCTGACCCATCAGAAAGCGTTCCCCCCGTGGACTGGGGCGACGGATGCGAAGACCACTGGACTGGGCACGTGCACGTCCACGTGAATCCGAGGAACCCGACGGGCCTTTCGTTTCTAAGGCAGTTGGAGCAGGGCAAGAATCGGGGGTAACTTGGGACACCGGTACCTCGGGTACCGGGGCAAACGGGTCGATGTTCCGGTTCCAAAAGGAGAACGATTGGCCATTGTATTCGTCCTTGGCGCTGGGTAGAGAATGCGGCTCAAAGGATTTGGATGGCTCGGGAGCCAGCTTGTTCTCCTGCGGCATGTATCCACCCCCAAGCCCAAGCCAAGAAGAGGCGCGCTGAATCGACGACCGAGGTTGAGTGAGTCCCGCCGTCCAAGCGGAGCTGGGGTAAAGGAGGAGGAAATCCAGGGCGCAGATAGGCGCGGGCTCAATGAAGGAGGAGGCGTGAAGGCGTCGAGGTCGTCTGCTGCCGTCACGGCCGAAGAGGTGGAACGTAGCGTGCTAGAGGACTTGGCCGAGGAAAGGGACGGGGCGCGTTGCAGCGGACTAGCGTCCGTGGGTGAGAAAGAGGTGCCAGTCGCAGCAGCATAAGCGCCAGTGGTCAGGAGAGAGATGGACTGGGCGCGGCGGTAGTGGTGCAAGGGGGAAACGGACGATGAAGGGGCGGTGGAGCTGGCAAGGGTGTGGGGGTCAATGAGTGCGGAGCTGGGCACAGCAAGGCTGTGGCGGTGGGTGTGGTGGCGTTGGGCGCCAGGAATGTTGGTCGGAGAGGACATGGTGGAGGGGAGGAGGAGATGGTGGCGAGGGCGGGCAAGAAATGGCCACTCCGGCCTCCGGAGAGCAGGAATGCGGTTTGTGGGTGGGCGGCGGAGATAGGCCATGTACTGCCCCCCCGCCTTCTTGGCTGCGGCAGGGAGTCACAGGGCCAGTGCCTGTTTGGGGGGCTGGGGCGCTAAACTGCGCGCTGTGCCCTGCAGTGCCATGCCCCTGAGGCCGCTAACCCCGCTGGTGCGCACAGAGGCAGTCATGCTCATGTACCAACCCCGCACTCGGCACTTGAGTATACTCGGTGCACACTGGCACTCAGTCTGAGTACTTTACGATTATCGATCATCGAGTGTGCCCACCACGGGGGGTCAGCTGTGAGTCACAGTGCAACAGTACCTCTGTGTACTAAACGCTGGGCAAGCGGTACAGCTTCCAAAATGTTCCAGCATCGTTTATTCGCGACCGTGGCGGCGTAATACATCCCCGTTTGCAGCCATATTATGTCCGTAACGGGGTGAGGTTCGGACTTAATTGATTGGGCGTGCCTCTTGTAGTCGGGAGTTGTTTTGCCACAATCCACATGTTCCAGGGGCGATATGATTGTACATTAGGTAAAGGGCCGCCAGAACGCAAGATTCGAGAGACCCGACATACGCTGACGGGAGGGGGATGGAGGGCCGTCGGTCTTTGCAGTCACTTCGGTGGCAGGGGGGGAGAGCGAGTGGGGAGCGAGAGCCAGGTGGTGCCGAAGCGGAGACTTTGGAGGGGGTGGGGGTGGTCCGGAACCTCCGTGGCGTCAGGGCCTTTTAATTAACGCGGCATATATGCATAAGAACATGCATAGCAGACTGCAAAAAAAAGCCTCCTGCAGGGGCTATGTATAGGAAGAGCCACAGAGTGTAGGGTCTTTGTACGTGCGCATATGCTAGGGTCCAGTAGAGAGTGTCTTGTGTGTGCGAGAGTCATGTTGACAAGACAGAAGGCTGCGCAACAAGAACAAAGGGCAAAACCGACAAGCTCTGTTGACGCATTGACAACAAAAAAGAATGAAGCATATGCCACGAAGAGAGAAAGATGAGAAGAGGCACATCAGAAAATATCGTCACAATTAGCAAAAATGTGGAGAAGGCCCTCACGGCCTCACGGAGAATGCGAGGTATGTGTCAAGCTTCTCAAATCAATAAGAGAGGAATATCACCGACTAATCTTGGTCGGTATACGCTCTTTGTTGCGTACTTGAGCTGCACGTAGGACTTGGGCGTAGCGGGAGGAAGAAAGCCACTCAGAATAGTAATGGCGATCAGTACTGGTTAGGAGTGGGGAGGAGAGGATGACTTTGATGATTGTTTGAACCTGAAAGTGGCCTAGCTGATCCGCAGCCAACTCATGCACAAATTTGCTTACCATCGTCCGTTGCTTGCGATCAGTAGGTGCGGTGCACATCGCACGACGATCTGTGACGGTGACCAAGACCCCGCGACGGTCTGTACGAACCTTCGCCGTGATCCGGGTACGGCAAATACACCGCTTGGCAACCTCCCGTGTGGCTGATGGAGATTGAGATGATTGTAGGCCATCTCCATAGCCCCCTGCCCCCTTAAGTGAGTAAGATGAGCATGACAGGGCTGGGCTGCACATGGGTGGGCTTATTGCCATGTTTTCAGGCGAGAGGGAAGTGAAGGTGGAGTGGGCATGTTCGATGCCCACCGCTTGAGGAAAGGCCGAGGGGGTTGACAGTAAGACAGAGACTGCGCTACCAATGGCGCTGAGTCGCGCGAGCGGCAGCAGGTCAGGCACGACGAGTACTCAGCGTGCTCATCCCATCGTCTCTTCGCCACCGTCACTTTTTCCCAGATCCGATCTGTCTTGAAGGGGCCAGAGACGGTTAACTCTTCTTTCAGTGCCTCCCAATCCGACACATCTTCCAGAACAAACCGACGCTTTTCCCCCGACATAGGAGCGCAAAGCCTCATGATCCTGTCGAGCAGCTGTTGACCATTTCTCGTCCGTCGCGAAGGCACCGGCGCATGGTATATCTTTCCACCTGGTTGATCCTCGATCCTTGGTCCTTGAACGTGCAGGTTAACCCGTTGTCTGTGACACAACTTTGATAAGTGTATCGCACGATTGTGTCATCCTGAGATCGTAATGGATACCGTTCTTTAAAAGGGGAATAGTGCTGCTGATGAGCGCCTTTTGGACCGGGTACATCTGGGTTAGTGTACGCTGCCGTCATTATACGGTTGTCCCGCATTCGAAAAGAACGCACCGAACCATTGTTTTGAGTGCTGGCGCCTGGTCTGTATTTGTTTCTGTTATTGGCGCTGATTTTATTTGGCCAGTGAGGAGGACGGAAGGAAGGCTAGGGGCGGGCGGGAGCGTTGCTGCTTCGGATGTAATAGACGAATGAGCAGACACCGATACCGGAGGGGCCAATTTTGTCCGTTTGGTCGCCGAAGGAACTGATATCTGGTTCACGAGAGATGAGAACTCAGCGGGTTCCAGCCCAATGGCAGGCACAGGCGGAGGCCTTATGATTGAACTGGCATCTTGGCCATGCGATGTTCCATTGTTGCATAGCAAAGATCCCGTTTCCGACGGTTCATTCACCCCAGGGCAAGGCGAAATAGTCTGGCAGCGCCGCCCAAACTTCTGCTGAGAAGGATGGTATGCAGGAGAAGTCTCTAATTTGCTGGAACGGTGAGGGATTAGACCATCCGGCGCCAGCGAATACGTTTGAGTCGGAGGGTGGAATAAGTCGGGACGATGAGAGTTTGGCGAGGTTAATCTGAAGGAATGATGAGGAGAAGAACGCAGAGTCTCCTCCTCAACATTGGAAGAGGGGCACGTAATGCCCAACTGTTTGTCCTGCAGTTGACTCTGGACGACAAGAGGAAAGCTTGACGGGAATGGCGAAGAGGGAAAACTGGAAAGGGAGTCCCAGAAGGAATCGACCGATATAGTATATCCCAGTTCTGTGGACAGGATGGGGTTTGGAGTTGCCTGGGCGGGCAAGGAATCGAGCGTGAGGCCGGCCACGCTGCTGTTGTGAGAATAGTAGGGAGACGCAAAATCGATGATGCCCCCCGAAGCACCAACCATGCCCCGGATTCCCACATCCTCTGTGTTCTTCACATTCGGTAGCGCCCGGGGAGGGCATAAGTCGAAAAGCAAAGGCGATCCATATGCGAAGACACAGCGGGGTAGTGACGGCAGGGGTGGTGGCAAAATATGAAGGGAGGAGACTTGTTGTAGGGCAACTAAGGGTTGGCGAGCGCGAAGGTGCTTTATAAGACGTGTGGGAGAGGCAATGGCGCAGTCTTTGCATTAGTGTGAAAAAAGGGCCCGGCCATTACTATATTAGCCTCACAGTGGCCGGCGAGGCCGGGCGAAGCACTGAGCGAGAACACCTGTATGATATGAGAGCATCGTCATACTGTGGCAAACGGAGCCACCGGGGAGGCCCTTTCGTCTGTCTGGTGGCGCAATGTGTCTATACATGGTGATGCGAGTGGCGCGTGTAGACCACAGAACAACGTGTGCCAAGACTGCATCGCGGCTCAGCCTTTGGTCCACGGACTTAAGCAAGTTTGGGGGCAGAGAGTGAGTGTTGGGGGGGGTGAGGGTGCTGATGAAGTTTGAATGGGGGAATGTTCGACTCGCATTAAGACCTCCAAGCCGTAACGCAAAAAGCACAGTAGAGATCATGGCGACCCAAAAGAGTGGGTCAGGCGTCCTAATATAGACTCCTGCGGGTGTGGTAGGAAGTCGCGCGGCTGTCCGACGACAGTGTATATTTGAAGTCGGACCGAGATGGGATGCGAAAGTGTCAGGATGTCATATGGGTTACACATTGGTTACAACGGTTACAGGTTGCGTGTTGCGAGTAGTATAGGCGCGTGAACTTTTTGTCTACATTACAAATCTCGCGTATAATAGGGGGAGAGGAGAGAGGATGGCAGCCTGGGGCAGTTGCATGGGAAGACTTTACCCGACGGGGGATTAGAGAATGGGGTGCAACTGCATGGACGCGCCACCACCAGGGAGATCATCCTTTTTGTCTCTCAGTCTTCGGAGAGCGATCGGTTCCGGTCCGTACCGGAGCGTGCAGAGCGCTGCCGAATTTGAATGTACGCTGGACGTTGCGAGCTTGAGCGCGTGACGCGCGCTGCGTGACGCCTAAACCCGCCTGATATGTAGCCGGATGCCGATGCGAAGCGAAACGGCAATCAAGAACAAACCCTATATTGTTTGCTGATGCCGGTGAGGCCGGTGAGGCCGGTGAGCGAGCGAAAGTAGAGACAAGCGGAGTGGGACTCGGAGGAGGGAGTGGACGGGAGTGAGATCTGAGAAGAGAGGGAAGGCGAAGCTATGAGTGGCCTATACTACTTAATATAAAGTAACTAGCATAAAAAGGAGAGGAGCGTCTCAGCTTCAGTCCAGACGGAATCAGGTACTATAGCGCCTGTGGGGTGAAAGTGGCTTAGTAGGAGTGCGAGAGTCTGGCTTGCTCTTGGCACACTGCACTACTAGTAGTGTCCCCACAACAGGCTGTGTGGAGGTGAGAAGAGGCACAGGGAGATGAATATTAAATGGAGAGAAATGCAAGTGGGGGCAGCCTCTCCATCATATTATTGAAGCTTTTTTCATATAATCGGCGATAGAGTTTTTAATGAGAGCGAAGCCGCGACACTTCCCTGTCCGGCGGTTCATGCGCAAGTGGGGGCCGAGTGATGCTATATGATTTTGTGATGGACTTCCGCCCGGTTCAGCAGGCTTCGTCTCATTTGACCGGCCTCGATGGCTTCTCATCAATGAGAGAGTTTAGTGACATGCCGTGTCAGTCTCCTGTTTTTCCTTATTGGAGTGTGGAAGAGGAGAAAAACTTACCCAATAAAGCGAGAGGATCGGAGCTGATCTGATCCGACCCGAACTGAGGCTCGCCTGCTCTCTGCCCCAAGTCCAGCAGAACCCTTTCCCATCAACCTCTACCAGGCGGAGGCCCAAACGGCAACCAGTCCTGTGTATCCGCGCGGCAACAGTCGTCATCCCATGCCCAACAAGTAGAAGTTGGTGGCTATTATAATCGTGCAACCGAATTGTCAGCACCTTTTATGACCGTAGTCTTCCCACGCACGCTTACCATACCTTTCTAGGTTGCACCTTACTTTCTAGGTTGCCCAAGCGGCAAGAGTCCCCCCTGTTCTCCCCTTCTGTTACCCGGTATTTCTCTGTTTCATTATTGCCCTCTTAGTCCCTGTCTGTAAGTAATGCTTCGTGGGTTTCCCCCCATGATGGTCTATTGGCGTCTTCATCTCCCGTCCTCGCCAATTGATCAGGTACTAATGCAAGCCACATCGTCCCCCCTTGGCCGCCTCCTCTCGCTGGCCCCCCTCGGCTTGCCGCTCCCGTCTCTCCGCTCCCATGTCGCTATAGCAGTATCAAATGTGTGAACCTCCTGAAGCCACGTCGAAGGCAAGCCCCAGTCCAGCGGTGTGGATCCTCTTCCAGCCACGCCGTCTCAAGTCCCAGTCTAATGCGGGAGGTGTTTGTCCACCGCTGCCACTCCCCTCCGTCCCTGCGCCCCGAAGGCTTCAGACACGTTACTACTGCCCAGGCCGATGCACACGAGGTCTTTTGCCACACAACCTTCTGCAGCCGCTTCTGCTATATATACGCTGAGAGGCCGCTCATTGTCCCTTGCTCCGCGTCGGACGCATCAACCACAGCTCAAGCACGCAACTACCGCGAATCGACCTTAGGACCACTAAGGGATTGTACCCTTTTTAACCCCCAGGCGGGGCCCATCCATGACAGGTACAGCTGTTGCTTATAGGTGAGGGGGGGGGCAATATAAGCAACAGAATGGGGGGCGGGGGCGAGGACATACAGGCGTAAACTGGTGTAATACGTTCAAGTTCTTCTCGGTCAACGTAGTGTCGTGCGTGTGAGGATATGGAAAGAAAACAAAAGGTGTGGTCCTGCTTCCTGCCCTCCCATATAGCATGCAGATTATACTGCTGGCTTTTATATAGTTGTTTGTGGGTAGTTTCCTAATACCAGTTTGCATTGCCAGATGCCGCATCGTCCATTATTGCCTCACCAGCTTGATTTCTATATAGTCTTTCTCTTATTGGCGCTTGTAGCGCTTAGCTCCTTCCTCTCAGCATTTCCGCTACAGCATCACGGACTGTAATAGCACGCGAGTATACAATACTGGGCGTACGGAATGTTCAACTTTCAACGCATATGTTCATCGTTTTGTCACTCGATCACTCGATCATCAATCATCGACTCTTAGATCGTACAAATCATGCAATGGTGCAAATGAACGCGCCGCATTGCATCAGAAACAGTTTTGCAGTTCGCCGCGCCTGGAAAAAAGAGCTGCACTGCAGCGGGCAGTCTGATGCCAGCCTATGTCTTCTATGCACCCTCTGCGTGATCATTGGGCTGCATTTTGCCTCCGGTTGGGTACCCTCATTAATCATTGCAGCGGCGCATCAGGGCGTGTGCTGCCCAGGCATTGGCCCGTGTGGGCGGAGGGAGTGATGCGCGTGATGCACTTTGAGTGTTCGATGATCTAGTGATGCGTGATCCCCGATGTGTGACCGTGGCCATCATGCTTCGCGCGGTGGTGTGGCCCGGTACTGAGTACGGATACCGAGCTCTGAGTAACGCGTAACGGGTAACGGGTAAGGCCTAAGCGCTTGCTAAGCTACCAGGGAGTGGTGAGATCTGAGATCAAATGTGAGACTCGACTTCCACCGACCGGCCACCCCGCCTGCAATTACATGTATCACAATCTTGCCATTGCACCGGCCCCTCCACTGAAATTTGAAAGTGCCTGCCCCCACTGTGCCAGTGCCCTTTATCCGGGTGCGGAGCTCCACATGTCTCACCCCCCGCAGGATGTGTGCTCACTTCGGCCGCTCCGGGCATTCGGCCTGCGTATTGGCCCAAAAACAGCCGCCTCTGCGGCGCCGGCACTAGTTCCAAGGGGTTGAGCGCGGGGGCAGTGCGCGTGAACGGCGGACGCGCCTGTTCCGTCCCCACATGGGCGATGTCTTGGTGCTACACCTGGCTCGTACCCTTCTCTACCCCAGTGTGACACACTCATGGCGGGCTCGATCTGGGCATGGGGCCTAGGACAGGCTGCAAATGCAATACTAGGCACAGGCACGGGGCCGCAAGTCACCGGTCACCGGTCACCATGCAGTACCCACAGCCGGGAAGGGGTGGGCGCATGTGCACGCCGATGCCCGCTGGTGCCATGCACCGCTGCTGAGCCAATGTCTGCCGCGTACCAGCGGCAACCACACAACACAGAGCAGTGTGCTGCCCGGAGGCTTTCTTCCTGGTTACCCTGCGAACCACTTTTCTCTCAGATCCCATCCACCATTCCCTTCCCGGCTTCGCTCCTCCGCCGCCAACAGCCGCCGTCCATATCACTATGCCCGACAGCCGTCCGCCAACGCTGCCGCCAATCCACGACGCCCGCGCGGCCTGGACCCCTGGCGACACCCCACTGCCGCCTATTGACCAGCTCGTCGGAGGGCATACTCACGCACCTTCGCTCCCGCCAACACTGTCACGGCCACCGCGACCATCATATCCACAGCCACCTCCTTGGCCAGGTGGCTCCCATATTCTGCCGCCTCTGCGTTCTTTGGGCCAAGGTCAAGAACGGAGCTGGCGTGAGACCCCCCTCTCTCCCCTTCGGTGCTCCATGCACCTCCACCGCCTGGACCACCTCAAGCCCCACCGGGTGAGTGGGACATGAGTTATGTCCCCCAGCGGGGGAAGCGCAGACGCTCACAACGCTCATGCACCGCTTGCCACAAAGCCAAGCGGAGATGTGACCGACGACTGCCATGCGGCAACTGTCTCTCCAACGGAAAAGTGTGCCAATACTTGTGCGTCCCCGGAGCCCTTCTAGGCTCACAATCTCAGATTGCTGACTATTGTTTGGTTTGCAGGGATGAAGTCGGGGTTCTGCCTGCACCCGCCTCTATGCCCGAGCCAGATACTGAAGTTTACGACCATCCTTTGCCACCAGCACGGCGCATGTCCATGAGCGATGTGGGATTCCTTACCCGCCCCGGAATGGAGGTCCAAGCCCTGGCAGTCCTTGCTAAGGCAGCATCAGGCCCACCGAGCCACCCATCCCTTCCATTCTCACAGCAAGCTCTCTCTGACCCGGGCAGCCCCCCTTCGGTCTTGGCTCCCCACACAACAGGCGCTGCTTCCGTGCTACCTCCCGCCCCCGGATCATCCCTACTCATCATTCGCCGACCCACTCGGATCCGTCTGGGTCGGTTTCATCTACCACCACGTTGGGCTGTGCATCCCACAACCAGTGGAGCAGCACCCTCCCACCCTCTCCGAAAGCTGCAATCCCCCCCCTTTCATCTGGATGGGAGCTTGGCCCTCGACGTGATGTGGGGGGACCGCGCAGGGCACGTTGGGCGACAAGCCCCGACCTACCCCTTGCCCCACCCTTGCCTCTTGACTCAACACCACCCGCCCCGTTTCCCACTGTACTTATTGCACCGCCAGCACGAGCCCGACCACCCCCATGCACAATCCCTGAGGGGAGGCAGGGCGCACCTTGGTCTCCCATCGAGACCACGGTTCTCTCCTCCTCCCGTCTCACAGCGTGCAAGCCAATTACCTCGCTCTTTTCCGCCAAGTGGGATTCCCTCTGAATGTGTGCCTTCCCACTCTGGAGCAGGCCAAGGGAGATGTGGGGTACGCCTACGTTGCCTCGCCTGCGCTCCTTCACGCACTCTATGCTTTGGTGGCACCTGAAGCGAACGATGTGGAGGCTCACATTCGAGCTGCCCGCGTTTTGTTGGCACTGCATGCTTCTGAGAAAGAAGACGAAAAGGGAGTAATGGGCGGAGCACCCATGGCGTACGCATTATTGGCTTTGTGCTCTCTCCAGCTGGGACAAGCACGCCAAGCTATGCTGGATGCCACCCTGGCTTGGCGCATGTTAGATCCGTCCTCATCTGTCCGCTTACGCATGGCGATAGCCGTAGTGGAAGGGCTGGCATCGCTCTATGCTGGGGTCCAGTCGGGGGTACCCCTGACGATGACGGAGAGCTCCGATCCGGTGGCCCAAGCACTTTTTTTCCTTGCTCAAGCCACGCGGCTCAACACCCGTGCTGGCATCGAGACTTGGTCTGCCACTCTCCCCGCCTCCCTAGCATATACGGGAGAGCAGGTAGGAGCCTTGGCTGAGGCCGGTGCGCGGGGTTCCATCCCCTCTCCTGAAACGTTGGCCTGGGTCAGCATGCACCTCCTTGCAGCTCGTGTACAGCTCTGCTCGCCTCATGTTTCTACCTCGGCCATTGGCCGAGGCAGGGTGGCCACACTCGAAGCCGCAATTGAGGTGAACCCAACCTGGAGCCGGGCAGTGAAGGTGTTCTTGCTCTTGGGCCAGGTTGCGCTCCACCGACCTGAGCAAGCGTTGGATGGAGCAACACAAATGGCGCTGGCAGTGCTAGAGCGCCTGCCTGAACGTGATGGAGCTCTTTATGGACCACCTCCCCTTCTACCACGAGAGAGGGGGTCAAAAAACAGGGTGTCTGTGCGTCCCTCTGGTTCAAACCTATTGTTGACAACACTACCACGACGACAAAGCCTGACGCTTCCCCCTCTCCGTGCGCCACGGGCATTCTTATCCCACCCTTATTAGTGGCCTTATCCTGATACGCACCAAAATGGTATACACCATGCAATTCTGTACGAAGATGTTCAATGCCATGTTTTAAAATGGCTCTCTCTCAGTGTCCTGTATTATGTGTACTACAGGTCTATATAAACATCCATATCATTGACAGAGCTTAAGCTGGCTGGGACTGGGAAACGCTACGCCTAAACCTATCAACAGCTGCTACTGAAGAAATTTCCTCTGGAATGGACGTGTGTAACAAACAAAACAAGTAAAACAAGTAAAACACATTGCTGCACAAAAAGCAAAGAAGCGAAGCGTGCAGACCTCTAAGTATAGGATGAATAAGTAAATCGATATCTTCGTCAGCGCGGTCATTCGTCCAAAGTCGTCAAGGGTATTGTTCGAGTAAAGTGTGCAAGCAAAGAGGAAACGTAAGTCCAGGAGAGGATATTGTCATCGAAGAAGAAAAAAAGGATGGAACAGTTGCCATTATACAAAATGATCAGAGGACACCCGACAGCTAAGGATTCGTACGACGCCACCGCTCACCATGTGTCAAAAGAAGGAGTGTGGATGGCACAGTCATTCCCGAGAAAGCTGCGACGACGACGAAGGCCCACCCTGGACCGGTAGCATGCAATAGGGGTTGAATGACAGCTGTGCCCACCCAAAAGCGCATCGGACGAAATTTGCCGCTGCCGCCACTCCTGCTCCTTGAGAGGGAGATAATCCATCTGCGTAGTAGAGAAAAGGGAATTGAGCATGCCGACGCTCATTCCGTTGAATGCTAACAGCACAATGGGCACCACAGCCGGGGAACGACCCAGACTCCATCCGTACCCTGCAATCGCAGCGATGTGGATTGCAATTGCGTAGGGCCAGAGGAATAAGCGTGTACGTTCCAATGGAAATAATGGGTTACGAGGATCGACTTTGGGGAGACACGTAGCACCCCTAGAAAGGGAAGATGGGAGTGTTGGGGTGCTTCTGCCCGCTTCAACCTGCTCTTCAGTGAGTAGGATCGCCACACGCCTCTCGACACGGGAAAATTGCCGGTCCATGAGGCGCCCGGTGACAAATGCCGAAGTGCAAGCCCCACCCCGGTGGCGAGAAAGACGAGCCCGGCTTGGATAACAGAATAGTGGTAATGCTCTTGGAAGTTGTCGGCAACGGTTGAAAGAAAAACCATAAACTGGGATGCGAAAGGGAGACCATATCCCAGAAAGCAGCAGAGGGCCTCGCGTCTCAATAGTAAGCGGAGCGGGCGAACGAAAAAGTGCGCCGAGTTTTTATGAGAAGAAGATGGGCGGATCGTTTGGAAGGAGGGAGTTGCTCAAGCTCTTGCGGATCACAGGCAGGGGGCAGTCCTGGACGCTGCATTCCTGTGACCTGAGCAACTGTGCGGTGCATGAGGAGAGCAAAAAGGGGCTCATGGAACCAGGTTGGGGCAGGGCGGGATCCATTTCCCACCAAAGAGCGTAGAGTCTCTGGCAAAAAAAGCAAAATGAGGAGGAGGCAAAGCGCAGCGATACCCAGGCAAAACAGGAAGATCGTACGCCATCCATCGGCCGCGGTGAACAGAGCACCAAGGGTAGGTGAGCATGCGGGGCCGACGGATGAGCCAGCATTGAGAATACCAATGGCTCCTGCACGGTGACTAGCGGGAAGATATCTGCCACCACGCCGGAAGCAATGCTGAACACAGCACTACCACATGATTGAAGTAAACGCAGTAAAAGAAGACCCACATAAACGTGCGTCTTGTTTGTTGCTGTGGCATTGGGCAAGAGATATAGGCCCAGGCAGGCCCCGAGGTAGAGCACGAGGGAAAAGAGAAAACTCGGGCGTCGTCCCGTCAAATCCGTATTGGCTCCAATAATGAGGGGTGCAATGGCTTGGCCCACCATGTATATTGTTACACTTAATTGAATCTCCTCAGCCGATGCCATGAGGTCCTGTCGTGGGACGGGTCAGTCTGTGTTTCTGAGACACACCAGAGCGGGGATGGGGACCAAGAGGTATATACAAACCTTGCAGATTGAAGGCAGCGCACCCATGTAAATATTGGAGGTCATTGGCCCTAAGAAGCCTGTGAGGGTCACAAGTGCCAAGATAATACGGGTGTGGCTTGTGCTCAGGATAGTGTATGCCGTTGAATTATCGCCGGCCGACAACTTGAGTCCAACACCACTGTGTGGACATTCCGGTTTTTCGCCCCCTTCAGTTAGCTCGGAAATTGAGCTCGTTTGGCCATTGATAGCCTCCTTCTTTGGGACAAGCGGCGAAGGCGGTAAGAGAGTTGAAGTCGATGCCCACCCGTCATGATAGTATCCAAAAGGAGAAGATTGTCCGGGCAAGTCGTGAGACGATCTATCCCAGTTCGTCAGATCCGTGGAGCTCTTCTCCATGGGTCCGACTCGAACAGAGGTAGGTGTAAGGAGAGGTGAAGCGGTGCGACTGGAGATGGGTGTTGTATGGCCTGAAGTCAGAGAAAACGAGGGTCGCTTGGCATCTTTTCGAGCGCCCATGAGGGATGATGCGTCATATGCAGAAGAAACGAGAGGCGAGGGAGGGTCGTAGAGAGAATGTAGGCGTGCGGCCAACGAGAGGGAACCGCCAAAACGAAGGTTTACTCGCGGGTGGGAGAGTCGACGACGAGATAGTTTTGGTGGCAATGACTACTAACAAAGGGGGGGTTGATGCATTGAGTTTGACGTTTACGGTTGACTTGTGTAAGATGGGCGTGGATGTTCAGGAGCTTATAGGAGGAACTCAGGAGCTCAGCGCTATCTTAATCATGGACTTCTATCATTTGTGCAATTTCAAAGGACGCGTGCATGGCCACGTGGCACCACCACCAATTAGATACCAATGAGACGAACCGTGCGTGCATATCAAAATGGACCAGTTTTTTGCAAAACGCCAGCTATCGGCAACTCCTCTTTCCACCGTTCCCTCTGCCCTATCAACATGCCAGATTCGGACCGTTGCGAAGGAGTGGCTCTGGCCCGGGATGGTGCTCAAATCCGGTTTCGTTTGCTCGGTGGGGGCCTGAAAACACCGCAGTGCCATCGTATTGGTACGTTGTCTAGTAATGAGCCAGTTTTGGCCCTGCGGCTGGGCTAATTAAGTACAGGTGGCGGCGGCTGGGGGGGTGATGGATGATTGGGCCCCGTTAGATCAAGCTCTCTCCTCCACTCGTAGTCCTACTTTTTGACAATAGGGGGATGGGGGGGTCGACCTTACCGCCTCGGAGTTGAACAGCAGTGACTTGGACAAGATGGCGTTGGACATATTGGACGTCTTGCTTCACTGAAGATCAAGGAGGTGACATATGGGTTGGAGTTTGGGTGGGCTCGTGGTCCAGATCTTACCCATCCTGTGTCCAGCGTCGATGGGGGAAACTCATTTGCAGGGCCACACTCAAGTTCGCAAGGTTGTCCTAGCTGCTACCTTTCCCCGTTCCTTACGACCGGAGAGCAGTAACCCACCCCCACCCCCACCCCCGCCTCCTTCTGACGAGGCGGGGGGAAGCTGCACTGGGCCAGGAAGATGGTGGAGAAACAGTATTTGCGGCGTTTGTGCAGGACAAGAGGAACGAAGAGTTTCTGTCCAGCGGACACATGACGCCCTTACTGGCCATCGACCTGAACACGTGGTCGGGAAACAGATCGAGACTCTAAGGCAAGAGGGCGTAGAGTATCGTCACGCTTGGCTGCCTGCGCCCCGGCTCAGTGGGAGTGGCTGTGATCCATGGCAAGCTTGATGAAGCTGTCAGTCTCGGGGAGGTGAGTTATTGCTTCAAGCTTTGCACAGGCAGTGCATCTAGCCCACCCAGTCATTGGTCACGCCTTCGGCCATGCCTGGTTCGACGTACCGATGCCCAATCCTGGGCCCAGACTCTGGAGAAGTGGCTCGACGCTTGAACGCGTGCGTCGATGGGTCCGAGATGGAAGATATAGGTAGCCACTCTCATGGAAATCGAAATTGTGTTAATCCTGAGCTTGATTGTTAGCCCATTATATTGTGGATCATGGGGGGTGGTTGTCCTTTTACTGGACCTGACATTCGTCTGAGTATTACAGCAATGAAGCAATGGACTCGAGCACCACCCATTCCCGCCACCAAACAGTTAGGGCGAACAGTTCGCATGCGGCTTATCTTGATGTCCTCATGGTGGGCGGCGTAGTAGAGATTGTTCGAGTAGTAGGGTGGCTAACGTCAGTTTCACGCAGTGAAATTACATCTACCACTATTGGAAAGACGATGAGCGGATTGTCCAGACTATTTTTGTCGCTGGAGTAGTGGAAGGAAACGGTGTGGCTTTGAAGGGGACTTACATGGGCAACAGGGGGATCTATAGGCCCAATAGTACAGCGAGCTTTAATATGGAATGAGCACAAAAGCCATCTTTTGTATACTCACCTTGTAGGAGAAACTATAGACAGAGATCCGAGCCAGACGAAGGGGTTGCGGCTTTTCGCGATCATGGGATAAACGTCACAGGGGAAAATGCGTGCTGAGGGTTGGGAAGTCAGATAGTGACGATGATAGCTCGCGGCAAGATCGCGCATGAATCCTGCTGTGGTGGTATCCAAGAAGGCGCTTGCTGTGCTTCAGAAGCGAGAAAAACAGCGCACAAGACCCGACCCCGAGACGGAGTACGGCCGAGTATGGCCCTGGTGATGATGAGCGCGGAGCCGCAGAGCTGTGTATCGGCAATGCCAATTGGATCATCGACATCATGCACGCATCAGTATTGCCTGCGTTCACGCGTTCACGCATTAACGGCGTTTAACTTGAACATTGAATATTGACTGTTCCGTTCACGCGCTCCGAGATCTGATTCGTCGTTCATCTGAACGTTCAACGCCAGCCGCCTCGGCCTGATTGACAGCCGGTGGTCCCCACATCCTTTCACGAGTCACTCCATCTCCTTCCGTCTTGCTTGCGACCACGACCATGGCTGGCTCAGCGCTGATGGTCAACGGGCTCGGTGCAAGCCTAGGCAGCCTTGAAAGCAGCACCGCCTCCCTCTCCACACCTTCCATCGCTGCACCCTGTACGCCACCCGCACCCGCCATCGCCGCAACAGTGCAACGGCTCATCTCGCGCGCATCGCGAGCGTTTGTGGTGCACCAGCAAATGGGCCAAGCTCTGGTTGGCGCCGAACTTGCCTTCCTCCAGGCCACGTCTGATCCCTCGACCCTGCTGCCGCAAGTATAACCCCGGAGCTGGCGGCGCGCTCGCGCTTCTGCGTCTCACGTGCTATGCGACGACCTATCCCACTCGTGCTTCACTGGTCCAGACCTTGCGCAGTTCCACTCCACTACACTGAATGTCCCTTCGAACGTGTCGGATGACCAGGTGCGTGCCGCTAGGGAATCAGCTGCCAAGTTACTGGACAAGGCCCAGTATGCAATCCTTGCCCATCTATGGAACGACACCTGCTCCTTTTTGCGCCCACCCATATCATCGACCATGATGCGATCATTCCTACCCAGCTACGCAGCGGGCGCCGTCGCACATCCCCCAAGTGTGGTGGCCTGTGTACTCGCTGCTCTGAGTTTGGGTGATGCGGCACCATCGCCCTCCAAGCCGCAATCGCTTACTGCTTCCACAGATGGGCCCATGGGCTCCTACCGCGCTGCACGGCACATGTCAGAGGCCTATCTGGGAGCCATGAGCGACGCAGAAGAAGACAAGGCCGGTGGTATGCGCGGATTGTTGAGTTGTACGCGGTGGAGGTGCGGGGAAACGAATGGCCGAGTGGGAGTATGCATGGGAAGTTGTCCGTTTTTCCCGTCTCCCTGAGGGCGAGGAAGAGCAAGGACAGGAGGCACAGGATGGAGCACAAGTCATGACAAAAAGCAGGCTTCAGTCTCTCCTTGCCTCCGCCAAAGAACATGGTTCATCCTTGGATCGGGAGAAAAGAGTCAAATTGGCTGCGGCGCGGGTTCAAGCGGCGGTGGCAGACGAACAGGCAAGAAGATCTGAGGAGCTTGCCCTTTCGGCTTCGGTTGCTGCCAAGGCTGCCATTGCAAGCACCCCATCTCTGCGCTCAGCCGGTCAACAACATCTTCCTGCTCCAACCCAGCCCTCGGCCAAAAAGCGATAGCGTCCCACGTTCGCCCCCTGGCAGTTTTGCCCAGAGCAGGGACACCATCTCTAAAACGTTGGAGCGGCACCATGCCCGGGACAGGGAACGCGACCGGAGCGAAGCCACCCCTACTACATCAAAAGCCAGCTCCTCGCCCGCCAAGGTGGATAATAAAGTGTCGCAGACGGCACTAGCCAAGGTTCTTGCCCGGTGGGGGCCATTTGTGCCCGCTCTGTGCCCCTTGTTGGCATTGTGTTGGCGATCATCTGGCGACTCCGTCGGCGCCCGCCTCCTTCCGGACCAACCTTACCTCCTTCGCGCTCCATTTTCGCCAACGCCGTGGCGGCCGTGTGGGACACACTGAGGATGGGGACCCAGGTTACCTACCTCTAGGGCGCAGTCTTCTTTGTCCCCTGGTCTAAGCAAACACATTTCTGACGCTGTTGAACGTTGACTATGCGAATGTACAAAGTCTGCCCTGCAAACTGTCATGTTGTGACCCACTCTCCGAGTCCTATTGGGCGCGCTTGACTTGTATGGCCTACCCCATGAAATACATTGCCTAGATGTGAACGATCCAAGTGAGTGTGAAGAGAATACCTGTTATTGATGGGCTTGTTGATGAGAAAGAGGCCTTCAAGTTAGCGTGCACGCCTTAGGGTAGCAATGTTGAACGCCAGTCGCGCCTTGGGGCTGCTCTGATCATTGCCGGAATGCCCTCGGTGGCAAAGGATACGAGTGTCTTATCCTGAGGACGGCGGGGTGAAGAACACGAAACAACGGCTGCCTTAGGATGCCTTTTGGGTAGAGGGGTAGGTGCAAGATCTCGGCCATCCAGTCTAGAACGGTAGCAGGCACCGGACTAGCTCGAAGGGCGAGGAAATGGCTGGTGGCCACACCCACCCGCTTCCGCGGGGGAGCGGCCAGCGGGGACGCTGGCCTGCCGGCTGCCGGCCGGCGACGGACCCTGAAATTTGAAATGGCCAATCCCTAGTCGAGACACTGGTGGTAAGGCCTAAGGCCGGTAACCGGTAGCCACGGTGGCGATCACTGGTCACCGGTCACCAATCACCGTAGCCTGGCTGGCTGGCCGCTCGGTCCCCCTCCTTGACCGCCCCACCATCAACACAATCTCTGCTGCTCTGGGCATATCTGCCGGCCTACTTTTGCAACCGGTGTCGCTTGGTCATTCCACTCGCTGCGCTCGTCACGTCCGCCCAGTTTCCTTCTGGCCCGCGTCTCGACCCCCTGCCCCATTCGCTCAGAGCGGCCAGCTCCCCTGCGCTCCATATCGGCCTGAGGCATTCGGTGCCAGAACTAGCAATACTTGCCCTTTCGTCCCCCTCCCACCATTATGCCGTCCCCACCCAATTCGCACCACAACAAGCGCGCCGCTTTGCGCCGCAGTTGCACTCGGAACCCCTGCGAGCGGCTGCCCTGATTCCTCATCAATTCCACCGCTGGTGCCCATGGAGGGTTCCTCAACCTTCTCTCAGCCTGGGCCCTCCACCTCCGTCTTACCACCCGGAAAACGCAATTTTCTGAAGAACAGAGCGCAATGGAAGACGGGGAAAGGCCTTCTGAACCGAGCCGCCCTGCAGTTTGCCCACCGCCCTCTTCCCCTTCGTCCTTCTCGTCTCTCGGGAGACGATCCTGGCGGGGATCAGCCCGATGCTCCTACTCCTCCGTATCCACAATCTTCTCGTGATTTTCGCCCGGGAAGTGCTTTAGGCGCACAAGAATATCTTCGATTAACATTGCAGACTTTGAGAGGACTGGGCCTTTCCAAGGCGGTCTCCGCTTGAGGCCGAATCGGGTGTACAGGAAGAGAGCCTGCTAATCATTCACTTCCGTGCGTTCGCACTGGCAGGACAGTGGCGACGTGCTCTATGGGCATTAAAGAAAGCGTTGATCGACTGGGTGGAACGCCAGAACCAAGATCAGCCTGTGGCAGGATCCTACAATGAGGACCGCAAGTCCGGATGCGCCGGCCCATCAACGTCTCAGATACCCTTGCCTGCTAATTATATCGAAAAGAGAACTTCAGCATCCCCGCCTTCTGTTCCGGGCAAGTTCTCAATGGCAATGCGCAACCCCTCGAGAGGATGGACTGTATGTGGACGGTCTCCCCCTTGTATTTAATCCATTCGACTGACGTCTTCGCCAGCACATCAAACTTCTCATCTACCAACAACTCTACCTTGAGCTATTGGAGTCTGGGGATCGGACGTTCATTGCATCTGTTGCGCATCCACATTATCCCCCTGATCTCTGATTATGAGCAGGTACGATGGTGGTCTGGGTACGTACTTTGTATCTTTGCTTCCAGCACTCTATTCCTCCACCCCCCCTGACCTCTATTTTTCACAGGTTGATGTTGTGCACTACGTCGGAGGAACTCCGGGCCAAAGCAAGTGGTTGGGAGGGGGTATGCCGATCAAGCCGAGAGGGTATTGGATCAGATTGCGGGTGAGTGGTCCAATCTACTGGTACTAGTTTATTCTGCTGACATTTGATATTCCAGACATACTCCTTCCATCTATCATGCTCTTCGCATCGTATGAATACGTTACTGGAGCGAGCACTTGCGTATCAGCGCAGTGGGTGGGGCGATGAGCCTTCTGCTAATAATGCCGATTCGGCCTTGTCCCTGTGTATCGACGACGGGTGTGGAAAAGCCGGAACTGCCTGATCGATGCCTGCAAGTGCTCTGCCCTCCCTCTTCGGCAGGCAATGCTCATGAGACATGGGTCGTTACATTTTCCCCTGATGGAAAATGGCTCGTCAGTGGAGGACGCGATCGAAAGGTGTCGCTCTACCTCTTGGGCGATGGGCGCTACGACCTTGTTGGCTTTCTTGGAACGTATCCTTCACCCGTAAGCGCCCTTGCATGGTCGCCCGACAGCTTGCATTTGGTGGTGGGCAGTGATCCGGGGATACACCTGTATCATTTTGGTCCAGACCTTGGTTTGACGGGCAAAGCTCTGAGACCGGCACATGGGCGTACGGTGAGCGCCATCGTATGGCTCCCTTCGGGTAAAGGCTTTATCACAGGCGCTAAGGACGAAAAGCTTATGTTTTGGAGCAGTGATGGTCGTCACTTGGCCAACTGGTTCATCACTCCCTTTCGTGTATTGGGGCTTGATATTTCCAAAGACGAGTCCCGTTTGGTCGTATCCAGCTACGAAAATACGGCTCCATCATCCCTCTCTGACACAAGGAACGAAATGAGGGAATCGCCCAGCAACCCCGCCATCTTCCCTTGTCCTATGCTATCCAGTGATACTCCACTTTTTGCGGTTGCCGCGGCCGGCCGTACCTCATCATCCGAGGAGCCGACCTCTGATACGGTGATGATCTTTCCAGATGAATATGATGGGGTGGATCACGGGCGGGAACCTGCTGGAGGGCGCGCCGCCTCTTTCCTTTGAGCAGGATGGGTACCTATCAACTTCCCCCCCTAATGTACCCGGGTCCAGTAGCCATCAGACCATCCAGCGATTCAAACTCGCCGTGTTTGATTTGTCACGCAACATGGAGCAAGATCGACTCTTTCTGAAAGACGAGGTGAGCAGCGTTCGCTTTGCCTCCGATTCGCGTCATGTACTCACGTCGCATTTGGACAATGCGGCACGGTTGTGGGATTTGGGACCTGCCGGACAAAATGTGCCCATGTCGCTCGTCGTTCGGTATGAGCAACATGCGTGTCTCAATCATCATGTACACAACTGCTTTGGCGGCGCAGAAGAACAGTTTGTTGTTGTGGGAAGCGAAGGTACATCTACTCTATTCTCTTTTGCCCGACTTGACTAACCCTCATTTTATTCAGATTCTCGGGCTCACATTTATGATCGCTCGACTCGGACGGCATCTTGGCGCACTGGTTGGCCATCGATCTGGCACGGTGAACTCTGTAGCACGGCACCCTACGTGTCCGTCTTTGCTGGCTTCAGCGGGAGACGATGGGACAGTGCGGCTCTGGGCGCCAGAGGGTAAAAATCCTTTGGCTGCGGTTGCTTCCGATCCTCATGTTGACCTGCTTGCTACGGCACGCAGGTTGGAGGCCGCCTATCCTGCACGGGATAGTGTGAAGCCATCCTTTCCCCCTCAAACCTCTCTTCAGCTCCCAACCCATCCTTCGGCCGCGGTTCCCTTGCCACCGCCGAGCGCAACGCGGCTCACCCGTTGGTCCCACGCGCGCATGACGTTTTTGTAGGTATCGAGCCTCCCTCCCTCATGCCCGAAGGTTGGCTCGCCGTGCCAATGCGCTCGACATTGACCGCGAAAGCATCTTCTCCATGGGTTCGGACTCGAGTCTATTTGGAAACGAGGTGCCAGGGGAGTGGTAGTGCGGTGATTCCTTGGCCCCTCCCTTCTTGTAAACTGTCGTCCTCTTTCCATTCGATTATATCCCAAACCATCGCTGCAGCCATCTGTGATGCTCTGTCTCCCCAGCTAGGCTTGGTATCGGCGGGTATATCAGCGCCGCACGCGGTGGCCACTCTCGACGGATGCATGTTGTGTGCGCATTCAATCCGTTCCATGTCAGAATCTGATCAAGTGGGAAATGGGAAGCGCATTGACCACGACAGATGAGTGGCACTGTGATGAGCTTCATCCGCCTGCGTCAGTACCCAAGCCGACCATGGCCAGACAGTGGGCTTACCTCTGGGCGCAGCATGCATACCGCGCTCGTCAAGTGGATGAGGCTGGCTTTGATGGACTCTGCCTGCTACTGCTGCCCAAATGCGTTGCTATACAATGGGCTCGGTCTCGATGCAGACGAGCCGAGTGGACATTCGGACAGAAGTCAGCCGCCGCACGCGACAAAACAATCCCAGAACGGACCCTGAGGCCTGACCGAGGAAACGCTCGCCGTTTGAGAAATGGCAATCGCTTTGGCGAGCAGCTCGCCATTCAGACAAAGGCATCGCCAATGAACGTCAGAGGCCACATCTACGGACGCTGGCCGGGCGCGCTGCAGACGCAGACATAGGGAAGCAGCGGTGGTGCGAGTGGTGGCGCTGTTGAGTTGCCCGCGGTGCGGCCAGCGGGTGTGCTAGGCGTGCCCACCGACTGGTGTGGCTCGCGGCTCGCGGCTGCTCGTGAGGGCTGGGGCTGGACGAGCACTGGTCAATATGCATTGTTCAATGTTCTACTGCACTGGCCCCGTGCGGCGTGAACATCATGCACACCAATCACGCTGAAACGTTTTTGTGGAGCACTCGGGTTGAACGTTCAACGTCGAACCCTGCTGAGTCGCACCGCGCGGCAGTGGCAAGTGCCCGCCCTCACCGCTTACGCAATATGCCCGCTGAGCCGCCACGCCAAGGACGCGCAGAAAGTCTACCACGTCTACCATTTTCGCGACCTCATCCACACCCTGCCTCCCGCACCTCTACCCTCGCTGACCAGATGCGCGTATCGTTCGTGTCAGTTGCGCTTGCGGCGCTGATGTTTAGCGCCTCTGCGTCCGCCGTGTTGGCCGCCCAACCTTGTCCTCTGCCCAGCCTGCATCCAAGCGGCCCCGGCCTCTGGACAGGCTCGGCATCTGGCTCTGCTTCGGCCTCTCCCTCGGGCTCGGCTTCGGGGGCCGCATCCGGGTCTGCCTCAGGTTCAGTGTCAGGCTCCGCCTCGCCCTCTGGGGGCTCAGACATCTGCTGTGTCGGGATCATCGGCTTCTGGTTCGTATAAAGGCCACCTTTCTCTCCTCTGGACATGGGACTGACTCCTGGATCCGGCAGCATCCTCGCCTCTTCCTCCTCCACCCCCACTCCAACCACGCTGGCCACTGCATCCGACATCACGTCTGGCAACTTGGCCGGCACTGCCGTCGCACCTGCTCCCGGCGGCAGCAACGGTGGGCCCAACGACAAGTACCACATCAATCCCGCCGCCTCGTTGAACGCGCATGCTCTTGCTTTCGCAGGAGTTGGGGTGGCGGCGGGATCTTACCTGCTTTTCTAACTCAGAGCATACCAACTCTTCACCGTTGTGCTGATAGAGCACATAGCTCTGCGCACCGACTGCCATGCACCGCCTTTACCCCCATGGACTACCCGCCCCCCCTTATGCTTCTGCTGTAAGAGTGTCATTCGACCCCTCCCCTCCCTCCCCGCCCTCTGGCTTAGGGTTACCCCTCACCGAGACTGTTCGGAAAGTGTCCGGTATCCTGCTCGTTGCTCCGTTTGGTTCTCTTTTACCCATGTGCTCCCTCCGTCTTGGCCATGAGCCAGTCGGTTCTATCCGGCTGTTTCTCCTCCTATTGCATCTGCCACGTCACTATTGGGATACTCGCTCTGTCCAGAACCTTTGTCGTAGTTGATCCCAGCTATCCTTTCCCTTGAATGTATAGGCGTAAGGCCCACCTGCCCCCCATGGATGGTCACGAATCTCATCTCCGACCCTATCGCCTGGAACATGACCACCTTGTAGTCAAGAACCCCCAGGAATGGCCTCAAGTGGGTGGCGACCAAGGGGATGAGACTACCATTAACGCGGGGTTGCGAGCTACTGGGAAGACGGAGCGCCACCGCGTATCATGTGCCATCCACCTTCGTCCGGATTTCGAAGCTGAGCTTGCGTTTGGCGTGGGTGGTGTGGGTTTGGTGCGGGTGGTGGTGTCAAAATGAATGAGG
Source organism: Moniliella sp. 'wahieum' (assembly GCA_003971905.1). Classification (NCBI taxonomy): domain Eukaryota; kingdom Fungi; phylum Basidiomycota; class Moniliellomycetes; order Moniliellales; family Moniliellaceae; genus Moniliella; species Moniliella sp. 'wahieum'. The sequence continues at coordinate 60,305 of RSEE01000038.1, read as the reverse complement.
ATGCGTGATGCATCGCAGGATGCATGACACAGGTGTCCAGGCTGGGAGGACGCGTGGCAGCTGGCAGCTGCGATCTGCTGAGATGCTGAGCCTCAGCTGCGACACACCGGGGTTCGGACTCGGAATTCGGAGTTGAGCGAAAGAGCAGCGCCATGCCAGCGCCGCATGGCCCTTTGTTCTCAGATCTCATTACTCCCACCATCATCAGCCCCGACTTGGTATATAAACCTGGGTTCAACCCCCAATCCGCATTCTCTTTCGACACCTTCCCACACTGCCTTCCATATGTCCGAGTGGCGCGTTGCGACCTTCGACGCTGATCAGTACTTTTCTGTCCGCCCCGCTATGGCCAAGGCTGGGGCGACCTCCTCGCGGCTTACCATGGCCAGTTGGACCCCAAACACGGCACCGACGCTACATTCCAACCCGACCAATCGCAGTGGGATACCGCCATCGACCTGGGCTGTGGCCCAGGCACTTTTACCTACCCCTAGCCAAGTGGTTTACTCACACCATTGGCGTCGATCCGTCCCACCAGATGCTTCAATCGGCCACATCTGTCGACCCAGTCAAGCATCTCCACCTCCCTGCTGTTCCTCCCGGCCACACTGTCAAATTTGTCGAGGGAGGGGGGGAGCACGTTCCCACTCCAGATAAGAGTGTGGATATGGTAAGTCCCACTATCGTATGGGTAGGGCAGGGCAACTGACTCGGCCTTCTGCTGCAGCTAACATCCATCTCAGCCATTCATTGGATCAACTGGAAGAAACAGCCCAACCCATGGTACGACTGGGCCCGTGTACTCAAGCCAGGGGGAAGCTCCATTCATGTCGCCAGCACTATATTTCTCATGGTCGACAAGCCTGTGGCCAACAAAGTATCAGAGACTTTTGTCTCGATCCGAACGGCCTAGGGCCCTACTGGCACACGGGTGGGCCTTTGGAGCCCTTGAGCCTGACTCATCGTTATTAGCTACGCTGCCAGCGCCACCTGAGGACCTATATGACCCCAATGCCACGGTCCACATTACCCTCGGCGCGAGTCCCGACCTATTTGGCTCTCCCACGTTGACCAAAAGTGCTCCGCAGTGGTTGCAGGCCGCCTTGGCCCAGACTCTGGGCATCAAAGCCACACCCGATGGCTCTTTCCCTCAGTCCCAATCACCTTCCCTGGCTCGCCGCGCAAGTTTGCTGGGGTGATGCGGTCCATGTCGGCATTTGTTCGCTTCCTGGACGAGCATCCAGAGGAGCGGGAGCGGGCCAAACACGATGAAGATTCGGCGGCACTGTGTGTCAAGGCGGCAATTGAAGCGCAAGCCAAGGCGGATGCTGTTGCCGCTGGGCACGCGGATCATGTAGATCACTTGACTGACGAACAAATTGCCCCATATCGGATCGGCTTTGATGATCCGCTCGTCATGGGTCAAGCTGCTGGCATCATCTTCACCCGCCGCCGTCACTGAGTTGCACATGAGCCTGACTTCCATCATACCTCGTCTCTTTCCCCTTTCCAGGCATAGGGATCCATGCAATGCAAAAAATATGAGCATGAAGGAAGATGCGGCGATGTTCAACCCCCGAGCATCAGGACCAATAGAATTTTGGGGCTGATCGGCGTGCCTCCAATGGTCTGGGGACAAGATCGAGATTCTGTCCTTGTTAATGTAGTCTCGGACAGGAAGAAAGGCATACACCGCATCAGTGAGTAGGGCCAATCCGGGCGCACAGGGACAGCGTGTATTGACCTAAGAGGCACGGTTTGGCCAGAAGAGGGTGCGGAGGCGATGTGACGACGAAAGAAGAGGCGCGTAGGGAAAGAAAGGCACTTCATCCAGCCCAATGACTAACAATTGGCGCCATCGGACTTCAGATTTGCAAATAGCGAAGGGGTGATGGTGGGATGCGAGATGGCTATAGAAACTTCTGATGCTGACAGCGTTAAAATGCGCACACGTGGCTTGGGCGATGTGGGTGCGTGACGGTGAGGGTCACGTGCCTCTTGTTTAAGTTTGTGAATATTGCAGCCTGGGGCCTGTGCGCAGCAGGCAGCAAAGTCCAGCGGTGAGCATCACTGGTACGCGCATGCGCGCCCAATCTCCGATTGAACTATGGATCCACCCAAAAAGATGCGTTCGTCTTGGATTCCGTGCCGCCACCATCTTTCCACCCTGCCTCCTTCCATCCATTCCCCCATCTTCCTTGGGATGATCCTGGACTCAGTTTCACTCCCAACCAACCCCTCCATTAAACCGGAGAAGACGGTACATGTATACACTGGCGCCGATGGGCACGCCCAGGTCCAGTACGTCTCCTGCGCCCAACATGTCCGTTCCCTCTAACTGCTGGCCAGGCTGTTTACCCCTCCACAGTTGGTTCCAACGTACATGGGCGGTACACAGGAACGCAGTCGCGGAGCGATTCAGGGCGGGTTTGTACACACCCAAGGCATGCCGACAAGGTGTCCCGCATCTCCATCAAGGTGAAGTGTGCTGTGCTGGTACGCACACCTGTGGCCAAAGCACAAGCAACTGGTTCTGCAATCATTACAGACCGAAACCCCGAACTGGAGAAAGTTCAAGAGAGAGAAATTTTACTGCTCCAAATGGGGGAGACCGTTTATGTGGCCAACGATGTGAAGGATGCACCTCCGGAAGCCAGGGACAAGTTTTCCATCCCCGTACTGCGGTTGCCAACTTGCCGCACGCTAGTCTGCTGTCTGAGGGCAATACAGCCGCCTTTGGGTTCAAATTGGAATTGCCCGAAACGACTTGAAGGTGGGGGATCCGCTTCCGCCCTCGTTCGTTTTGTCTTCAGGTGAGCAGAGCCCAGGACCCTCAGCAGCTGATGCAAAGCTCGTCCAGAAGGGGGACTTTTGGGTCGGAGCAAAGATATTTTGACTTTTAACCAAAAAGCCCATTCACCCGCTCCTGATCGCACCATTGGGTAAGCATCAAGTGGTATGTCAAAGTGACTATTGGCCGACCTGGGATCCTTAATGAGAATGATCGTATCTTGATTCCTTTTCAATTTCTCCCTCCTCCTCCCTCGGATGCTGCAGCCGTTGCCACGATGCGCTCCCTCATGGGTGTGGAGCTGCGAGAGAACAAGCTTTTCGACGACCTCGTGGAACCGTCTCATACGTGGCATACATTCTCTGTCGGTCCTGAAAGACCTGATCCGGCCAGCTCACGACGAGGGTTCTTTACCATCTTTACCCGACAGAAGATGGTCCCGTCCGCGTGGTCGTTGAGTATGCCTCATCCACCAAGCCCATTTACCGTCCAGGGGTCTATTCCATTCACCATCATATCTACTGAGAAATCCAGCAATGGCAGCACCCCCCCCTTGCGGTTGCTTTTTATCGACGAATATCCATCATCCGTCGTAAGGACCCTCATGCTGTGGATGAGCGGTAATGTGTGAGGCCCGCATTGCCCTTCCCCAGCGACGGAAAAACCCAGATGGAAAGACCAGCTATCGTTGGAATGGGGTTTTGGACCCCCCCCAAACGTCGGACCTTCCTTCAAGACCAAGATGGTGGAAGTAAACTACTACATTGGAGTAGTTGAAGCCAACCCCCCTGAACCATTTCATCCAAGAAGAAACGCAAGAAGAGCGGGCCCTTGCCTCTCGAAGACTTTATCCACACTGTACCGGTTGACATATACTGCCTGCCTCCTCGTCTTTGGTGTGAAAGAGGAAAGGCGCGGCGACGCCAGGATGCATCGAGTGCCCCCTAGGTCTGCTGCTGCCACATCGTCATCGTTCGTACCCCCTATTACAAGGTCCGGGTCAGACCCATCCGCAGCCCCTGTCCCAGAAAAAACGGGTCTATTCCCATCCTTCGCTATGCCCTCGGACAGGGCTCGCCAGCCAAGCCAAGATAACCTGTCGCATCTGAGTCCAGTTCAATCTTACGCTTTATCGGGCGCTGTTTCAGCAGGTACCGCGGCATCTTCTACACCTGCAACCAGCCTTGTTGGGCCAGATCCTAGTCTCCTGGAAGATATGGCAGGGATGCAATTGGACTTGCCTCCGTCGTATTTCGAAGCCGTGCCTTTTCGAGACCGACCGGACCATGACGACCACAGTCTTTGATTTCTTGAGTAGTCTTGGTCGAGTGGGCTTATCTTCCTTCTGTCATGTACACTGATTGACCCATCACCCCATATATCGGGTGAATGATGGACGTAATACAGAAAAGAGTGTGCGTTGTAGTTTTGGTTTGCTTTGTAGTGTCTTCCGACCGCATGAACGCATGAGTACCACAATGACTTAGATCCGAGGAAAGACGACTGTGCCATCTTCTCTCATCTCTCAGTGGCGCGTTTTTTTCAGATCGGCCCCTCCTGTAACAGTTGGGGCTATATAGACGAGGGAGACCAAGGTCCTGTCAGAGACGGGGGAAATGGCAAGATCGTTCGTGGGAAGAAACAGAAAGCATAGGGTGGAGAATAGAAGCAAAAGAAAAGGGAAAGCGAGAGACGCACAGGATGCAGAAGAAGAATTGGAAATGACAGCCCCTGTAGACATCTGCGTAAGTAGTTGCGGGGTATGGTATGGAGATTCAGCCTCTGTCCCACATTCAGTCAACAATTGACTCAGTTTACTCCGCAATGCGAGGAACGCCGCGACAAGCCGAAGGTTGCGGCCAAGTCCTTGAATCGCAGAGGACAGTCCCGACAGGCTTCAAATAGTCCATCCTCCTTGTGACGTTGATGATCGATGGTCGATGATCTCGATGATCGGCATGCCGCCTCACTGAGTACGGCACAACCCAGCACCGGTGCGTCACTTATCACATGGTATGCATCAAGGAGTGTGTGACAATGACGTCAACGCGGCAAGCCAGGCTGTGCAGCAAAGACTGCCATGGTGCCTTGTGGCCTGAGCGAATTCGGCTGCCTGACGTCACATGTCATACGCCCTGGGAAGCACTGCATCAGTGTAGCAGGGTATGAGCCTCAGCAAACCTGCTTGGCTGCACCATGGTCCATGTAACCCAAGTGCGAATGCCCACCGCCAACTGGCACCCAGCTCCATTCCCTTCTTCCCTCCATCCATCGTGCTCTCTAGGCCATGACCATTCTCAACATCCACGCTGGCCCCCTCGCGCCCTTTGCGTTGCGCCTTCGTGCCGACGATTCACTCTCCACCCTTCTCTCTCGCGCCGCAAAAAGGCTCGGGTCCCGCCCGAAAACGCTTCCGTGCGCTACGCCTGGCATGGAGAACAGTTCACTCTCGAGGACGACGATGACTGGGACATCTTTGCCAACCGCGTCAAGCAACTGTCCGAGTCCACGGTCTATCTTGACAGTCCAGCCCTGCCCCAGGAAAAGGAGCCCCTCAATCGCCTTGGTGCACCTCCCGCTGGCACGCCACAGACTGTGCGTGACGGACCGGGAGCTGCGGACGTGCCGTCTGCCCCTGCCGCTGGCGCAGCCTCCACGCGAGGCGGTGTGGACAAGGTGTCCGTTCAGCGGCTCGAGTCGGTTCATGCCAAGGCATTGGATAGCCAGACGCTTGCCGCTAGCAATATGACGACAGGGCGGGACAGCATCCTCTACCCCACCGCACCTACCCCGGCTGCGCCCCCCGGTTGGGCCCCTGGCCCGACACCGGAACCCAACCTCCGGAATCCTGCCGCGGAAGCCTTGTCAATGCGGAGTAAGAAGACGCCTACCGAGGATGGCACTCTCCCCCCTCCCGCACACAAGCTCGCCTTCCAACAATTCCACAGTCAGCTCGGCGTACGCCTGCTGCGCGGCAGCCTCGGCCCCGTGCACGATGTGCCCATGATGCTCAAGGAAGGCTACCGCCATGTGTATGTGAGCCGCAGTTTTGCCCTCGCTCATGGATTTATTCCCAAAGACACGGCGCCGGGTACGTACGGGTACAATGGAATTACCAACTTGGGCAAGTGGCCGGTGCAGGTCGGATCGCGTGCTGTACCTTGCACCGTGATGCTATGTGAGGACTCGTACTTCCCTGTCATCCTCGGTCGCACTTTTATGGAGAAGCGGGGTGTCCGCACCGACCCGGTTGACCAGAACGTCAATCACCTTTATGGACACGGGCGAGCGCGCGGATGTGGAGGTGGTGGTCGTGCGCGACGAGCACCATGAGCCTGTGGTGATCACCTGAGAGGCTGACTCGTTCCCCGCCGTCCGCCCCCCTTCCCTCCCAGCAGAGAAATGTTTTCTTTCTGCGGTATCCGATACCAAGCTCCAGCTTGTCCCGTTTTCACGGTCAGAAAGGGTTTTGCCTTGGATTCCTTGCTTCTTCCACCACGATCGTTGCGCTGCTCGTACTTTTCTTCTGGTTATTATTCAACCCACCACCCTTTGGTTACCTTTTGTTATTAACGCTGTCGTATCCTTCCTGAGCCATGCTGCCTGGCACATGTCGCATCTCTTCGTAGCCATATAGACAGCTGTGGGTGCTGGCCCTGGTGCTGTTAATACCGTCGCAAAGTATCGTGGACAGGGAAGGTATCATGGGCGGCAACGGTCGAAGGAACACTCCAGACCAAAACCGACAGTGAATAGTCTTCCTGCCCCACAAAGGAATCATGCCAATAGCGTTTCGGCTGACGAAATCCGCGACTGGGGAAAGCGATCCAAACAAATAGCTTTTGACCGCCCAGAAGAAGTTCATGATCCCCTTCCTCATCGCGTCTCACTGCCCCGCTCACGGCACACTCCAAAACTGGGAGAACGAGTTCTACGGACACACACACAACGATCTGGAGACGTGTGGGCGTATTCGCAACTGGCACGTGTTGTTAACCAGGGATGAATGGGTTTTTTTATCATCATGTACGAAGACTAGCTTGTTCCTCTCAGTGGGTAGGGTCAAGGTAGTGCGATTGCGGTGTCCATCACAAGCTGTGGGCCACTCTGACCACATTTTAGTCTGTGAAGTGAATACCCCTTTTCGTGTTGTGCAAGTATGTTAGTATGTTATGGAAGATAATTTTCTTCGTTTCTGGGGTCTGACAGACCCCTCTTCGTCTTCTTGGCTCGACTATAGGCATGGCGAACATATGGGCAAATATGCACCATGAGATTAGGGAGCCCTTTCCTGGGTTTACCTTTATATTCTGTGACCACCCGCGCTAGTAGCGTGGGCTGAGCCCAGATCCCTCCAACTAACCACGGGCACACGTCGATACTCATGTTTGGTTCGAGAGCTTCAGCCCACCTAAGACCTGCACATTAGAGATGGTGCTCTCCATACGCAGATGGTCTTCCCCTTGTGGCATAAAAAGGCAGTAACCACCTCCCCGATTGGGGGAAGCTATCCAAGGAGAGGTCCCTATGTCCTACTTTCATTCATTTCCAATCCTTGTCCAGGGGCATTGGCAGCATGCAGGTGTTTATTGGACCATTATTGGAGGTTTTTGTATTGGTGCAAAAGTGTCTGGGTTGACTTTCTATCCGAACAGATGTGGGTGGCGCTTCCCTTGCTCCCGGCCTGTCTAGTATATAATACCACGCTTTACTCCAATATGGATTTGGCCATATAGGTGGCAGTCTCTCAGCATAGAAGTAGTATCGAACAGAAGAGAAGTTCGGTGCTATATGCATTGATTCGGCGTGATGTTGCCTTGGGTTTCACCTCTCCTCTAAAAGTAGCTGGCATCTCACCACGGCTCGGCCCCAAGTGGAAGAAGGCACCCTTGTACCCCGACAATATCGGTATTGTTGGTGTCGATGATGTACTGATAATGGCGGACGGATGCGATACTACTAAGATAGTTTTACTGTCGAGACATGCGGATGAAGCTTTTCAGCTTATCGAACCTTGACGACTGAAGACTGAAGACCAATAAAGGTACTGAAGCTTGAAAGACTGTGATCTCGATCACGGCAATGTTTTAACCCAAAGGGCTCTGAGATCTGACGCATCTGATGGGTCCACGATGATGCAGATGATGGGATGATGCGCTAGTGAGCCGGTGAAGCTGGTGAAGCTTCTTTGTCTTGCGGGAGACGCGGGCAAGAGACGAACAAAAGCGGGACGTATAACCGTGGCTTGCAGAGGCGGAGGCGGAGGGGGAGACCGACGGCAGACATGTGGGCCCATCAGAGAAGACGTTTTTGCTCTGACGATGGCAAATGGAGCATAGCCGGTGCTTGCTGCGGTCTCGCCAAAGGCGTTCAGACGTTCAGGCCAGTTGGCCCTCAGCACATCAGCGCTCAGGCCCTCAGGGCGCCGAGGCTCAGCGGCGAGGCTCAGCACACATCAGCACCGATGCATGATGGCGCTCCTGCTGATGCACTGATGCAGCCGACAGGCAACCAATGTGCGCCCAGTAGAGCGCTGCGATGCCATCCCACCTCGGTCGAAAAAATGGGGGGATCTGCGCGACCGCTTATAGGCGTGATCATCGATTATTTCAGCGCCCCTCCACCGCCAAAATATATTTATGCCCAGACAGAATAGAGATCGGTGTTTCTCTAGCTTGCCCTTCTGCAACCCTGTTTTCCAGACCCATCTTCGTCTCTGTGTCTTTCCCCTACGCCCACCGCACTGATCCCTCCATCCCGGCCCCTTTTTGCACTTGCTTTGCTCTTTTTCCCCTCTCAAGTTGTGCCACCATCACTTTTGTTCCGTATATTTACCGCTACATTTCCTGTTCTTCACTTCGACATGCTTCCAACCTGTGACATCCCCTACGACGATACTGCTTCGGCATGTTCGGCAGTCTCTGAACCCCCCACCACACCCCAACCTCATTCATCGCCACCAACGTCTCCTACCCTTGCATCAAGAGACGAATGTCCACATGTAGTGACATTCATGGAACGACCGGGCGATCCCCATAATCACAGTACCACATCACCCACCTTTCCCGGGAAAGGCAAGGAATCGGTGCGCCCTTTCACTCCAACAAACAACGATGCTTTCCTTCATCTAACGACCAAGTACCCACTCCCACTTGTACCTACCATTTCCAACCAACGTGACACGCCCGTGGTGGACTTCAGCCTGGACCAGTCCTTGGATCTCCCTTGTACCCCCCGGCCATCTCGACCGGTCCAGGAGGCGTACTTCCAACGCTTGGTCCGCTTGGGCAGCCTCGCGCCTCCCTGCAATGTGGATGATCTCCCATCTGCGATGACTCAGGGCACTCATGACGTTCAACCCAGCACCCCGTGCCCGACACGGCCAAGAGCACGGACGTACCCTACTATGACTTCTTCGGCAGCCATTTTTTTCCATCAAGCTCTGCTAACTCCCCCACCCAAACTACCCAAGCGAATGGCGAGTCCCAGTCTTCAGACGAGCCCCTCTCCTATCAAGCGGTTCCGCCATCCCAGCCCTGATTAATCCAGAAGAGATCGATTGATCATTTGCAGCGTGCATACACTTTTCCGACGCGACATTAGAACAGGAAAACGAGAGTAGAAGCGTCGATAAAACAAGGGCGAAAGAAAAAATAAAGTAGTACGTAGTTGGTCCCTCATGTCAACCAAGGAGGGGTGAAAAAGAGCCAAGATGCTTCACATGATTGCACAGTCTTCGTTGTTCTTGGTGAGCTCATTGGTGAAGTCGCCGCCGCGGAAGCCAGCTTGGGGTGGACCACCGCCACCACCAAGGTACACGATAACTACACCCCGGTTGTGCGAATCCAGCTTGGCGGACAAGTTTTGTTCATGCATCATCGACTCGACCGCGGGCTTAATCTTGGCTACGTGGCCGGCAGAATGCTCGCCCTGGCCCACAATGATGCGGAGTTCGGGCTTGCCCTGACGCCGGGCCTCGGCGACAGCCTTTTGGGTCACGTCCAGCGCCTCCTTGACGTAGAGACCATGCAAGTCCACTTCATTTGCAGCCGAGTCTTGATTGTTGGCCTGGAAGATCCAGTTGGCGGCCTGGGAGTTGAGCTGGTTCATGCGGGCCTTGTGCTGCTCTCCCTCTTGGGACAACTGCTTGGCGCGCGCGCCATCACCAGAAGAATAGGCTTTGTGAGAGGCATCAAACGCGTGGGACATCTTGTCCCCCTCACTGCGCGCTTGGTCGCGAAGTTTCTTGTATTCTGGATTGCGACTGTTGACTGCATTGTCCTTATAGTTGGGGCGGACGTTGGCATGGATCCCCTGGGCGGCAGCGTGCCAAGAGGGGGGTGCTTCGGCCCAGCGAGGGCTCCCGCCGCCAGGAGGAGGCTGGGGTGGCGGTTGATACTGCTGTTGCGGATACGGTTGTTGCTGCTGCTGCTGCTGTTCATGATGAGCCCAGGCACCCCCGGCAGCGGCACCAGCGCCTGCGCCTGCGCCGCGCGGCGCGCTGCCTCTGCCTGGTGCTGCTTCCACCAGGTGAAGGCTTTCTTGAGGCCGCGGAAGATCTGCTTGCGGTGGCGTTTGAGGAAATAGAGAACGTCGTCCATGGTGAGTGTGGCGCACGGGGCGGGGTGCGATGATAAGGAGTGCGGGCAGGAGGGCAGGCGGAGGGGAGAGGAAGGGCGGGAGGGGTGGGGGGAGGTGGGGGTGGTGGTAGGGCGCGAAGCCCGAATGCTTGGCGTGGCTTGTGCCTGGCAACGCGCGCCCCCTTGCTGGGCCAACTAGGGGCGCCAAACAAACAAAAAATGCAGTGCAGGCTGCTATCACATGCATGCATCACATCCCTCCCAGTTGAAATGTGCAATGTGTGCTGACATAAGACACACGCGCGCGTGCGAGGGCAGGCTGGGCCTGGAATTGCACGCGGCAGAGCGCGTTGGGGTGGTTAAGCGGTGATGGCCAGCCACAATATTGGGTGTTCGCGACACTCAGCCCATCGCCTCCACCCTCTCATGCCATCCACCCAGAGCAGCAGTCGCCCCAGCAGTAGCGCCACCGCCGCCGCCACCGCCACCGCCACTGCCCCCGCCGCCCCCCGCCGCACGTCCTTGCGGCAGCTCTGCCAGCTCACGCCCATCGAGGCTGCGGCCTGTGCCCAGGGTGAGCTGATCCTGCCCCTGTTCGGCGCGTGCATCGCTGACTGGCCCGTCTCATGGCTTCCCTCTGCCTACCTCCTGCTGCCCAGCGTCAGTGACCGAACCGCTCCACCTGCTTTTGCCCTCGTCCAAGCAGCGCGCTATTTTGACCGCCCGCCTCACGCGCCACAGTCCTGCCGCGTCTGACACGGCCGCCAATGCTCTGACCCAGTTGCAAAGCCGTGTCCGCAGAACAGCCCTCCCCGTCTCAACCCCCCTCTCAGCCTATTGCACATCGGATGCTAGCACACCACCAGCCAAGCGTGCGCGTCTGATATTCATCCGGCGCCTCTTTTCCCCGCCTGCCTAACACAGAGAGACGAAGACGTTGTGCTGTCCACTCCCGGACAAGACATCGAGGCGAGGGCTTCGATTGACCGTCCTTTCTGGCCGAATACTCCAGCCAGACCTAGAGAAACAGCGGTGGATGGGTCTGGAGCTCAGCTGGACTTGTCGCCTCCTTCTCCCATCTCCTCTTCGGCCACGGCCGCATCGTTGAGCGGGACAAAACGACCAGTCTCTCCACCCACTACCGGAAGGTGCTTGAGCGAGAAGGACATCAGTTTAGTTACGGTAGACTCGATTTCAACGGGTATTCCCTCATTGGATACAACACTGGGAGGAGGGCTGCGATACGGTACCATTACGGAACTGGTAGGGACGGGAGCTCAGGGAAGACCCAAATGGCACTCTCCACTGTGGCCTGCATGCTCACCTCTCCCGGCAACGAGGATGCGCATGCAGCTCTCATTGTCTCGGGTGGACGCGCTGCTTCTGCTCGCGCTGTCCGACGCATTTCGGATATGGTTCGCGCTCGTCTGGCCCGGAAAATGAAGCCCATCACTCCCCCCTCCGCTATCCCCTCCACTCCCGTGCCCGAGCCCCCAGCCTCGGGAGTTTTCCGTACTCAGACGCCACCCTCGGCCAGTGGGATCTTTCGGGTCCGTCGAACCGCGCCCAGTGCAACTCCGTTTCGTTCCAGCTCCGATACCGAGTTTGATTTGCCTGGCGATGGAGGCAGCGATTCGGATGGCGACGTACCCTTTTCTCGTTTTCCTCACAGCATCAAACCGCACGCCAAGTCACGCCTCTTGGACACTCTCGTTGCCGAGGTACTGAGCCGTGTGCACATCACTACTTCTCCCGTACTGGCCTGCCTTCCAGGCCATGATCGAGGAGGGGCTCCCTGCATTGGACCGGGCCACCCAAGGCCGTCTCCGGCTGATCGTGCTCGACAGTTTACCCGTTTTAGCAGAGGTGGACGAGGGGAGTGAAGGTGGCAACACCATCCAAGCTCGCCTTGAGCGAGCCCGTCGCTTGTCCACCCTTTCGACCAGTCTCAAGAAGCTTGCCACCCCCGGTTTGCCAGGGAGTAATCGTGCTGGAGCCGTGATTTGGCAGTGAATCATGTGCGTGACTACAGCTCCCACGGCCGCCCACTGGACTCGGAGGTTGAGCAGGCTGATGGCCACTTGTGGGATGCACCTCGATTCAACTCTCAAACGCTCACTCGACGGAGAGACGGTTTTTCGTCCTCACCCCACAGACCCCGTGGTGGCCCAGTTGGGTCCGGTCTGGTCCAGCTGCATCCACGCGCGCCTCATCCTTCGTCGGAAACCCCGCCGAGCATCCCTGTCTTCCCACGTGCCGGAGGAAGGCGACGCAGAGGAGTACGCCCTCTCCCCCCAACGCCAGCTCGGGATCGCATTTTGTGCTTGGGCTCCTGCTGCAGGCCAAGGGGTGGAAGCGGTGGACTTTCGGATCAGTGCTGCAGGAGTCCATGCTGTACCCTAATCAGGCTCATTAACAATTCAAGAAGGTTTCCTGCTATGTATGTGAGGAGTGATGGAGGAGGATACGATTTCATACAAACCATTAGATTGCTCCGCATTAACAGCCAGGGTTTTGCAGACCCGTTCCGCTGGGGAGGTAGGCCGTCCGAGTATCGGGGCCAGTGTAGTTCATCGCCTTGACGCAAGGGCGGTCGCATCCTTGGGCTGGTACGCACCTACCTGCAGGTCAACCAGCTTCGCCGCTGCCTTGGCCGCCTTCTCAGCCGCATGGGTCTGCAACTTTTGACCCAAGCGCAACCGGTTCTTGTTTTTGCGCGCCTCCTTAGCTGCCTGCTCGGCCGACTCTTGGGCTGCCTTGCGCGCCGGGGCGAGCAAGTGCCGCGGGATGGCCGTCGAGTGGTCCCACAGTTCGGCCCGCTCCTGGTGGCTGAGCATGCCGATGGGCTTCCAGTCCTTGGGCACCAGGACGTTGCCCAGACGAGGGAGAGAGTCCTTGTCAATAAACTCTGTCGCTACAGGCAGGCACAGGCGGAGCCGATACGGAGAACTGAAAGGAAGGAAAGAGTGTCAGCAGGGAGAGAACAGGCCAGGCGGAGACAGTGTACCTACTCTCGCGCGCAATTTCAGGCTTGATGTCAACGGGGCCTCCAATCTCAAAGATCACGCGCCCCACCGGCACACGGCACATCCAGTGAGAAAAGGAGCCCTTGCCACCGCCCATACGGGACTCGTCACCCTTGACACAGACGGGGATGTCAGGGAACACCTTCATCCACATCTGGCCACCCTTGACGGCACGCAAATGACGACGGATGCTCTGCCCGCAGGCGTCGAGCTGGCGGGCGGTCATGCGGCTGGGATAGAGGGCACGGATGCCAAAGGAACCCTCGGTCAGGCGTGCCCTTGATGGAGCCGCCAATGCGAGTGGGGACTCGGCCCTTGTGGGATTTCTTGTGCTTGGTGCGGCGCGGAGCAATGTTACCGGCATGGCGCACCTGGTCGGGCGGGCGAAGGAGGCGGCGAGCGCTGGGAGGGCGGGAAGGGCGCCGGGGAGCATGCGGGGGGCCACGCGCTGCACCGAGGGACGCACGCTGGCGCCCACGAGGGCGCTCAGTCCAGTGCGCAAGCCAGCTGCGAGCATGGTGTGCCGGCGTCGGTTGCGAGCACGTGGGCGGCGGTGAGAAGGTGGCCAGCAGAAGGTGCGAGGCGGGCTGCTGAGGTAAGCGGCGGGTTCGTGTGCAGGCTCCGTGGGCGGAATGGACGCGGAAGCGGCTGGGGGTGCGCGTGCCAACGGGTGCGTTACGTCAGCGTTCGTGTCGTGGTGCAGGGGCCGGCTGGGGACGCGTGGTCACAGGCAGGCATGGTGATGCAATGCTGTTAGTTTTTCTGGCGGGCTGCCGAGCGGAGAGACGATGAGGCGATGGGCGACGGCGGGCTGTTCCAGTGCTGTTCCAGGCTGTTCGGCAGGCTGTGAAGCTTGAAGCTTGAAGCGTCAAGCGCTGCTTCCCCGCACGCGTGGCTTGCCTGCCCCCACCCCCACCACTCGGTTGCCCCTGGCCCCCGTTGCGCTGGCCGCCTGCCGTTCTGCGCCCAGCGTCCTGCGTCCGCCAGCCACCGCCCCCCCCTCCTTCTGCCCGCTCCCCAAAGCATGTCCCCGCCCCCTGACGCCGCCCACCGCCCCACCGCCCGCCCACTCGTCCCGCCCTCGCCCGTTCCCTGTCCTGCGCTTTCGACGCCTCATCCTCCCATCCCCGCCCCATTTCCTACAGTGGCCCTGCCGCCCCGCACTACCTCGGCCCTCGCCCCCTCCCAGCGCACCAGGGGCCCTCGCCCCTTGCTGGCCACCCTACTCCAGTCTCAACCGGAGCAGCTGCCGGCTGTGTCCTCGTCCTCGTCCACGTCCACGTCCACGTCCACGTCCACCTCTGTTTACTCTCTCATATCCCAGCTCGCTACCGCCCCCGACCCTTCCCTCCCTCCCCAGGAGCGCCGGAACAGCGACAGTGCCCGGGAGTTTGCTCTTCTCGAGCTTAGCAAGAAGCGGGAGCAGTATGGATCTTGCCCTGGTACTCTGGCACAGCTTTGGTATGTCTCCACTCTCTCGCCCCCTCTCTCCCGACAGCGCCAACTGACGTGGGCCCCTCGCTTCCAGGTGTGATGCCTACTCTCATCCAAGAAATCATTGCCGTCTACCCCCTTCTGTCACCCCCCGCTTTGACAGCCCAGTCTTCCAATCGAGTGTGCAATGCGCGTGGCCTTGATGTGCATTGCCTCGCACAGCGAGACCCGTCCCCTTTTTTTGCAGGCCCAGACCCCCCTGCTTCTCTACCCGTTCCTCAACACCATCCAAGGCGCGGCCGTTTGAGTACCTCCCGCCCTCACTTCCCTCGGTGTGATTGGCGCGCTGGTCAAGCAGAATGACAACACCGAAGTCATCCAGTTTTTGCTTAGCACCGAGATTATTCCTCTGTCTCTCCGCATCATGGAGACAGGCTCCGAGCTGAGCAAGACGGTTGCTATTTTTATCGTTCAGAAAATCCTGCTCGCGATACGGGATTGGCATACGTTTGCCAGACCTACGAGCGCTTTTCTGCGGTGGCGCAAGTTTTGAGTAACATCACCAAGCAAATCGTTGATACCAATTCCGTGCGCCTGCTCAAGCATGTCGTGCGCTGCTATTTGCGCCTGAGTGACAACCCACGGGCCCGAGGCTTTGCTTCTGCCTGCCTTCGCCGTTGCGGGATGCGACTTTTTCGCAATTGCTCAAGGATGATCATGTAAGCCTGCCCACTTGCAACCCCTACCCCCCATCCCCATACTGACGTTTCTCTCAAAGATCACAAAGCGATGTTTTGGCGACGCTCCTGCTCACTTGGCCGAGACCCGGTGACCGCTTTAACCGCCCCTTCGTGGCTCGAAAGTTAAAAGTGTACAACACAGTCTCCCCCCATCCCTCAGCTATTCCGCTTCATCTCTCAGATCTCATACCTTCCCCCCCCTCTTCCCGTTCCCCCTTCCTAGGCCCTCTTGTCCCGCGCGGCCAACTGATCACCTCTCACGAGCACGTTGACAGGCACTAATTTGTTGTCATGCTGTATTCTCGCACCTTTATAGCGCCCCTTGCATGCCGTCCCCCTCATGCTCTCTGAATTTGACCTCATGCGCCACGCTTTCCCCACATTGTCGGCGCTGCAGGTGTGACATGTGAATGTGCATTGGTTTCTACTATAGCTTACCCAACTCGACCTAGTTCCGCATACCACACCTTGGGAGTCGACCCTATTGTGAGCCATGGAAAGCCATACTTAGCGCAGTTCTTCAGAGTTGGACGCCATCACCCCCTCAGGACCGAGATACGGGTTTGGTGAATGGGGGTTTTCCAATCCGAGTAGATGTGGTGAATTGCCACAGTGCATATACGGCCTGCTAGTATGCACGATGGCCGAACGGTGGTCAAGCTTCATGCTAGACGGACCGGCGAGATCAGTGGGAAGGCTATTCCTAAGATCCCCAAGAACGCTTATAAACTGCCAGCGATCAATTCTCCTGTCTGCCTCCTTCCCCCGCCGGCCCCGGGCGGGACTAAAGACCAAAGTGCCCCGAAACGGCGCCACCGGCCACCGGCCAACGCCCGACTGAGCGCTTTTATTACCCACTGTCGGCCTCGCTACTACCACAGAATGTGAGCACTGAACGTCGTATTGGACTAAGAAGCTTCTGCGACTGACTCGTCCAGAAGACTGGTGCGAGCTCGGAAGGAATGAAAGCTGACTCACGTGACTCAGGGTCCGCGCGGTCCTAGGACGGATGTCAACACCCCCGCTGACCGGAGGGCCCAGTCATGTGGACTGGATCCATCTCCTCGACGCGGAGTTGAGCAAGATGGCTTGTCAGGGCGGGACGGCCGAGAGGCTTGGTGAGGACGTCCGCTGGGTTCCTTTCGCCGGGGATGTGTACAAGTATGGCCTCGCCCGAGTCCACGTGTTGCCGTACATTGTGGTACCGGATCTTCAGCTCTCGGAGCTTGCCGGTGCTGCCAAATTTGTGGGCGAGATCGACGACAGACTTATTGTCGCAATACCAATGAATGGGTGTACCCTCGCCGATGGCCCCAAGCTCGATCATGATGTTCTTGACATAGTTGGCGTCAACCAGTCCATCATATCCTGCCGTATATTCGGCGGCGGCGGTACTGGTAACGCTCTTCGGCTGAAGAATGGATCGCCACGACACCGGCACACCGTACACCATCAGTAGGCATCCAGATGTGGAGCGTGCCTGGATGGGATCTCCCGCCAAGTCGGAATCTGTATACAGCGCAATGGCCGGTGCATCTGATGTTGGGGTCAACCTCAGGCCCTTTCCTCGAGTATGGTACAGGTAGCGAAGGAAGTCATCGACTGCTTGATGATGCTGCTGCGATGGGTCGGCAGCGGCTCTGCTGAGGGCCGTGATAGCGAAGAGGGAGTCAGGCCGGCCCATTCGTGCAGCCCACAGTCCCGATCCGATCTTCCCCTGATATGCCTTGCGCAAGGCTGGGAGGGATGGGGGTTCAGGGTCGGCACGGGGCGGTATCATCCGTACGGGATGTGGGAGAGTCCGGATCCACGGGGCTTTGATGTGGTGCTTTGCCACCACTTCCTCGATGAACTTTGGTTGGCTCAGGTACAGCTCCCCACCGATCCGATCGTATTGGCATCCCAGGTGGTAGTGAAGGGGACCGTTACCACGAACATCAATGTGTGTGTTTTCTCGGCCATAAACTCCTCGTACTTTTGGTGTGACTTGCATGCGAGGAGCAGATCGTCGGTGTGGACCGCCAGGAGGATCTGCTCACCCGGTGGTGCAGCGCGCACGAACAAGCAGGGCTCGGTCAAGCTTTGCGTGAAGCCGAGCTTGTCACGCAGCAGGTTCCGGATGTATCGTGCCCAGTTTGCTCCGCTCTGATGTAGCCCGTATAGACTCTTCTTGAGACGCCACACGCGACCACCCGCTTCGGGGAAGTAGGGGGGTGGGCGGATGTAGACTGCTTCTTCGAGGGGGGCGTTCAGGTACGCTGCATTGACGTCCGCCGAGAAGAGGCCAAACTTATACTTCTCGGCCAGCACGACGAGGGTCAGGATGGCAGGTGTGCGCACCGATGGTGCGAACGTCTGGCCCCAAGTCTCGGCCGATTGTTGGTGTCCGCCCGCGACAAAGCGCGCGCGGTGGCGCAGGAACCGGCCCTCGGCGTCCGTCTTTGTGGTGATGCGCCATAGTCCTATGAGGATTTGTGCACCCGGTGGTGGGTACGTAGCCTCGTAGGTGCCGTATCGCGCGAGTGTGGCCACCTCGTCGGCCATAGCCTGCTTGACCATGGCAAAGGAGGGGTGAGTCTCGAGACCCTTGAGCGTCTTGGGAGCGAGGGGTACGCCATCCTTGGTGAGCTGAACCGTGTCCGGGTGGATGGGTGCGCTGAGAGCAGTCATGGCGGCGTATTCGGGAGGTTGAACTGTGTCGGCAAACGGGGGGGCGGATGTGTCAGGTAGGGGGCGGGCGATGCCGATCTCTGGTGCGGCGCAGTGGGGCGTGGCGGCTGCAGCACGAGCATGGTAGGTCGTGTCGGTGGGGTCGTCAGCGATTGGGAGTGTGTGCAGGTCGAGGGAGGTGCGGGTGGTGCGCTGGCGGAGGGGGTAGCGGCGCGGAGGGGGTGGTGGTGGGAGCGGGTGTCTGGGGTGTGGCGGCGGTTCGGGGCATGGGTGCTGCCGCGGCTGGCGGAGTAGGGTTAGCGTCTTTTTCACTGTCGATTTTAATTTGAGGTGATTTGGAGATGTCGGGTGGGAAGTGGTCGGGGTGGAGATGGGGGTAGATGGCGTTGCCCCATTTGTACGGTTTCGACCAGCGGTAGGTGAAGGTACCCAGGGATGGTTGGTATGTGGCGAAGAGCCATCCCTTTGATCCGCGCTGATGGTGGTATCCTACCAGCATACCTTCCTCTGCCCGCGCGCTGAGCTTGTGCTCGCGGCGTGACTCGGGCAGATGGAGGTATGCAACGCGGCCAAAGGGTTGCATCGGTAACGAGTATGCGTGGCCTTTGTATCGCTCAAATCGCGATTTGTTGTCTTCCCCGGATGTTTTGAGTGGCATTTGGTTTTGGGTGAAGCACGCAGCGTGGAGGCTGTGTTCCCACCAGTCCGACGTCGGAAGACCTGTACCCAAGAGCAACTGCCTTGCACGAGTCGTTATGGTTCGGATGGCACGCTCAGCCACACCGTTGCTAGCACTCTGCCCCGGGATTGTCCGTTCTGACGTGATGCCTTGCTCGTCCAGAAAAGGTTGCAGTGCGCTTGTCAATTCGGGGGCGTTGTCCGTGCGCAAAGTCCGCAGCAGTCTGTCCGGGCCGTAGCGTTGCTCCCGCAATATGAGGTTCCGCAGTTCCTTCGTTGCAGCGCCCTTTGTCGGGATCGCTGTGGTGAAGACGTACCGCGTGAAGTCATCAACGGCGACGAGGGCGTATCCGTGCCCCATGCCGGTTACCCGGGGAGGTCTACTACGTCGACGTGGAGGACCTCGAAAGGTCTTTTGGATCGGAGGCGGTCCCGGCTCGGATGGGGCGATGCTGTCGCTAGTGCCACCGCGCATGTTGGGCAATCCCACTCTGAACGACAGAGGGAGATATGCTTGGCTGTGACGCGGAGGCCTGCGGTTTCCGATCGTGTAAGCCAGGGGAGAGGTCGATGGCTGCGTGGTTCCAGCGTTTGTGGGCTTTAGAGACGTGGTCCAGGGCCAGGGATGCTGCGAGGGAGTTTGGGGTTGAGGGTGGGTCGGCCGGTTTGATCGGTTTGGTCGCCATGGCCCGCAGGGGTGTGGGTGGCGTTCGCGGGTTGTGTAAGATCGTGAATTGATAGTCACTGCCGGTTACTTTTCGTAGGGTGGATCCTGGGTTACCAAGCCAGATACCCTTCTGGTGTGGGGCGAAGTATGATGCGATTCCGGTGTTCGACAGGTGTGCTACACTGACGAGATTTCGGCTGAAACGGGGCATGTATAGGCTGTTGGGGAGTTTTATCTCCATTTGGTGTCCTCCTAAGCATCGGATACGGATTGTGGCCGTGCCTCGTCCTTCCGCCTTTACATGTGTCCCGTTAGCAACCTCTATCTCGTCGTCGCAAGGGGTCATGGATGTGAAGACGGATTTGTCTTTCCAAATGGATGGGAATGCCCCACTGTCATATAATGCCCGGATGATTCGCATTTCGCCCCCGAGTTCCTAGTAGTCAGCTGTGCCCGCATCAACGTCAATCACTTCAGACTCGGGAGAGCTCGCTCTCTGAGCGACGTGAGCGTTGGCTCGGCCTGGGTTGCGCGGAGGGACAACAGGTTTATTAGACGTCGCGCTGCGCCAGGGTTGGTTGGTGCGGTCTTGCCCCTTGGTCTTTGTGTCCGCGAGGTTGTCGTCGCCGGCTTTGCCCCCGCTGGAGTTTTTTCCCCCGCTGGTGGGTCGTCCCCCGCTGTCGGGTCGAGTCCAAGGCGTTCCTCCGTTGACCGGCTTGCCTCCGTTTCTCTTCCTTTCTCCACCGGGATACGTGGCGGCTGGTATGTCCATCACGGCCTGCCGTAACTTGTCTAGACTCGAGCGCTCTTCACGCTGGCGAATGCTCATGTCGCGTAAGCCGAGTAGGATCCCAGTGCGTTCCTGCTCTTCCGTAAGTGGGATGCCCGCTCGCGTCAGGCTTGCACTGATCTCTTCCATGTAGTCGAGGTAGTCTCGACCCGATCGGTTTCCTTGGTCGGCCGAAAAGTAGCGAATGAGTAGAGGCCCTCTGTTTGCGGTAGGCGTATATCCATACCGCTGACGCAGCATGTTCAGCGTGTCCTGGGTGCATGATATTTCGTGGTGGGTGCGGATCGTCCGGAAGAGGGTTGACGGCATGGCTTCCCTAAGAAGGTTGTGCAAGCGTCTGTCGAGGTCCTCGGTGAAGTAGCGGGAGCTGCGACCATTCTGGACGACGTCGCTTGCGTGGGGGTGGGCATCTGTTATCGCGAAGAGAAATTCGTCTTCCCAAGCGCTGTAGGCGGACGGGTCTTTGTTCAGATCAGGCCACTTGATATTCTTGGTGGGAGACTCGCGTAGTGATCTGTAAAGGTCGTACTCGGGTCGCGAGGCTGCGCCTGTAGGTGCCCCCAAAGTTGCGTTGGGTTGAGTTTCCATTTGGTGGATGTTTTGCACCACAAAATTCGTAGCCCGTCGAACCCAGTTTGTCGTGATAGACGTAGGTTCGTCCTTCCATCCAAGCCACTCGGCTCTGTCGTGTATAGCTCTGTTGATCTTCTCTTTAACGACATCGATGTCGTTCGTCTTCTTGAACCACAGGTGCGCTTCGGCGCAAAGCATCATGAGTTCCTCGTTGTCGGTGCCAATCGGTGGCGGATCGCGACCGGTTGGTGTCCAGTAATCGCGCTTGTTCACCATTGTGGTGTCGCTGACCGAGAGATCGGTGTTAGCGTTGGCGCCCATGGTTGTGGGTGTAGTTTTGGCCAGCTCAGGGATGAGCAGATAAGGATGTAACTCTGTCGGCCTCGCTACTACCACAGAATGTGAGCACTGAACGTCGTATTGGACTAAGAAGCTTCTGCGACTGACTCGTCCAGAAGACTGGTGCGAGCTCGGAAGGAATGAAAGCTGACTCACGTGACTCAGGTCCGCGCGGTCCTAGGACGGATGTCAACACCCACCTCATGTTTGGCCCGTGCACAACGCCGCTGTCCTTCAAGTTTCACGTTGGCTGCAAGCCCCCCCTCCTCTCTTCTCACTCGCTGTGAGCAGCCTTCGGCGCCCCACCCATCACACCGCCACTTTTTTGCATGTCGTCTGAGCACCCCATCATTGTCGGCACCGCCCCCTCCAATGGTGCGCACGTTGTGCCCCGCACAGGCGGACCAGCGTCTGGCCGTTCTGAGGGATCCAACGTCGGTACCTTTGGCGTCAAGAGTGGCCTGGCCCAGATGCTGAAAGGAGGCGTGATCATGGTACGCTCCGCTTCCCTCGTCGCTTTTCAGGCTGGGTGACTGAAAACTCGCTGGCTTTTAGGACGTGACCAACCCGGAACAGGCACGGATCGCCGAGGAAGCCGGTGCGGCCGCGGTCATGGCGCTCGAACGAGTGCCCGCCGACATTCGTGTCCAAGGCGGGGTGGCTCGCATGTCGGACCCCAAGATGATCAAGGAGATTATCAATGCGGTCAGCATCCCGGTTATGGCCAAATGCCGGATCGGGCACATTGTACGTCTGCGCCTGTGGGTTCCTGCCCACGTTACCGCTGTGGGATACGAGCTGACTGAGGGTGTGCAGTTGAGGCCCAGATCCTGCAGGCGATCGATGTGGACTACATTGACGAATCGGAAGTGCTCACCCCTGCCGACAATGTGCATCATATCAACAAGCATCCCTTCAAGGTCCCCTTTGTATGTGGCTGCCGCAATCTTGGCGAAGCTTTGCGCCGGATCAGCGAGGGCGCCGCCATGATTCGGACCAAGGCGAGGCTGGCACAGGCAATGTGGTTGAGGCAGTCGGGCACATGCGGACCGTGCAGGCAGAGATCCGCAAGGTGGCAAGTATGAGTGATGAGGAGCTGTATGCGTATGCCAAGGAGATTTCAGCCCCGTATCATTTGCTTAAGGAGACCGCTCGGCTCAAGCGTCTCTTCCCGTCGTCAACTTTGCTGCGGGGGATTGCCACCCCAGCCGATGCGGCACTGCTGCGTACGCTGGGCGCCGACGGCGTGTTTGTTGGTTCGGGCGTCTTTGCTGCTGAAGGCGACCCACGTGAGCGTGCCAAGGCAATTGTGACCGCTGTCACCCACTGGGATAATCCCGAGATACTGGCCAAGATCTCGGAAAACGTCACGGCAATGGTGGGACTGACGATTGATTCAAAGATGCCTGGAGGGCGGCTGGCTGGCCGTGGTTGGTAACCCGATAAACACTTGAAATACCAGTGGCCATGGCTCTCCGACTCGCAAAAGGTGCATGATGCACCATGATGGATTGGTTGTTGCTGTCTGTTGAATTCATTTTTTCGGGGCTTCCTTATCCCACAAGCATATCCCCTGACGGTGACTGGATTGCATGTTGGAGGTTAGGGCCATCTTTTCTATCGTTACCGCCGCAGCTGTCGTCACAGGCAGATGCAACGGACTCTCAAGAACATGCCGCCATGACAACGGAATGGCATTGACTTCGCCCTTTTCACCATGAAACTGTTCTCAAGCACAGAGATGAGTTCGATGAGGAGCGGGGACGATAATGCGTTTACAGTGTGAATTTTTCGGGTAGTTGCGGCGTTGTCGCCATTGGCCGAGCTTTTATCATGCACATCATATCCTGTTGGGGCCCGTGGGGCATGGTGTGCGGCCGACATCTTTTCTTTCCGCTACCGTTGGCGAGCCAGTTAAATCCCAGGATCAGTTTTGGCAAAAAGCGCTCATATTCCATCCGAGTCTTGGAACTTGCTTCCGGAGGATACCGCTATGATTGGGTACAGAGCAAGCGATCGAGGTTGGTGGGCGAGGGACAGGGGTCAGGGGCACTCCTGCGCGTGGGCGGCCCAAGGGTTGCATGTTGTAAGGGTTAACTGTGAGCATGCGATGCCTGAGGTCCGCGAGTCTAGCATCCGACTATCGAATGCTACCCTCTGTCACGTGACCACTGCGAACCATTTCAATGTCCATTCTCTTCTGTGGTTAGCTGGCCTGCCTGTTCACCACCAGCTTTTCCATCCCATCATGGCCGGCGCACGAAGCGTGGCGCTTCGAAATCACCCAGCGCGCGTTCGCGCTCCGGGAGTGCCTCATCGTACACCTCTCGATCGTCGTTCTCGTCGTCCCGGTCGGGCTCTGCTTCCGGCTCGGACTCGGACTCGGGCGACGAGGTGGGCCCCATGCCCGCGGCCCCGCGCGAAGGCGCCGGTGCCGGTGCCGGGCCTACCTCCTCCTCTGCGCCCGCCCCTGCTTCGTCCAAGCCAACCAAGCGCTCTACGAAACGACGCAAACTCGATGCTGCCCAGCAGCGTCGGGCGGCTGCTGCGGCTGAGCAGCTTGAGGCGTTGCCCCGAAGCGCCCAGTACGCTCAATCGTTTATGCACCGTGACGCGCTCGTCTCGGTCCTGGTTGCTTCCCATCCCGTCGACTTTGTCGTGACGGCAAGTGTGGATGGGCATGTGAAATTTTGGAAGAAATCTCCGTTGGCTGCGGATGTGCTGGCGGGAAAGGCCGAGACCAACACCAAGGCCAATCCCAACAAGCTCCTTCGTGAGGGAGGCATCGAGTTTGCCAAGCATTACCGCGCCCATTTGGAACCGATTGTGGATGCCTCCATCAGTAGCGATGGCATGTTGTATGCCTCGCTTTCCACCGACAAGACAGCGAAAGTGTTTGACGTGGCCAATTTTGACATGATCAACATCCTCACATTTCCCTTTGTGCCTCGCTCATGCTGTTGGGTGCATAGAAGGGGACATGGCGATGCGCTGCTTGCCGTATTGGAGCAAGACTCGCCCACAATCCGCATTTATGATGGCCGTGGTGCCTCGGAACCAGTTGCGGTGCTGGGAAAGATGCATCGCGCTCCCTGTCATTTGATCCAGTACAATGAGACGTACGATTGTGTCGTCTCTGCTGCCGATGTGGGTGCATGGTGGTACTGGACGCCCAAGGAACCATTTGAAGTGGCCCCTCCAGCGGGAAAGAAGGTGCTGTGGAAGTACAAGTCGGATACGGACCTATTGGCGTTCAAAAAGAGCAAGTCGGTCCCCACATCGCTGGAGTTTTCCCCCGATGGCAAACTTTTCTCCACCTTTAGCTTACCCGATCGAGTTGTGCGCATCTTTGACTTTGCCTCTGCGAAGCTCTACCGAGCTTATGACGAGAGTCTCGCTTCGAACGAGGCGGACCAGGCAAAATGGCAAGCCAAGACTGCCCGTGCTCAAGCTGACCGACTGGAAGCCTTAGCCCGGGCCGAAGCGGCTGGCCAAGATCCACCTCCTAACCTGACCGAAGCGGCATGCACCTCCCTCCTGCGCTGCGGGCTGCGCTTTACCCCATCCGCTTGACGAGATGGAGTTTGGTCGTCGCATCGCGTTGGAACGTGAGCTGGACCAGGCCCTCACCTCGGCACCGGGACGAATTGGCCAAGGGGCGGTACGGTCTGCAACTGGTCTGACACGCGCCAATGTGGTATTTGACGAGTCGGGCAACTTTATTCTGTACGCAAGCTTGTTTGGTATCAAGGTAGTGCACCTGTGACAATCGGTTGCGTGCGATCCTGGGGCGGGACGAAGGGTTGCGATTCCTCCAGTTTGACTTGTTCCAAGGGTTGGCTGTGGACCCGGCGCGAAACGGCGGGGTGTTGTCGATCGACTTGATTGCGTCTGAGAACCCATTGGTAGCTCAGGCAAGGGACGTCCCCCACCCTACGTTGTTTGCGACGGCTTACAAGCGCTCTCGCTTTTACCTTTTCTCCAGTTTGAGCCCGACTCGGACCCCAAGGCGGCCCAGCACGCGGGGGATCGGGATGTGTTTAACGAGAAGCCTACAAGGAGGAGATGGCCTTGGCAAGCACCTCCTCTGGCCCCAAGGCCCAGAGGAGCGTCCGCCTCGCCTCTTCCGCTACCCTCCACACCACCTTGGGCGACATTCATGTCCGGTTTTTCCCCTCCTTGGTCCCGCGCACAGTGGAGATTTTGTTGGTTTGGCCAAGCAGCAAGATGACGGTACGACGTTCCACCGCGTTATCCCCAAGTTTATGATCCAAGGTGGTGACTATGAAAATGGAGATGGCACCGGCGGTTCTTCGCTCTGGGCGGCAACTTTGAAGACGAATTTCACCCCATGCTCGACCACTCGAAACCATACATGCTCTCTATGGCCAATGCCGGCCCCAACACGGTACGTTTCCTTCTCCTCATCCTTCTTTTGCCATCGTCTCCCGTTTGGCTCGGCTGACAGACGCGTCCCCTTGCCCAGAATGGCAGTCAGTTCTCATTACTACAGCGCCTACCAGCTGGCTCGATCGGAAGCACTCGGTGTTTGGCTCGGTTACGGCCGGTTTCGACGTTGTGCAGGATGCGATTGAGAATACGCGAACAGACAAGTTGGATCGGCCGCACAGGACATCAAGATTGTCAACATCACCCTAACCTAGTCCAATCATCTACGGTGGCATATAAAGATGCAAACCCAATGGGGTTTCTGGTCCGAGAACAGTGGTGGCTATACAGGGGGATACGTATTGTCGATGCATCGGCGCGTGACCACAATATAAGTAGGAAAAGAGAGCAACGAGGGGGGGGGGGGGGGCTCAAGCTGTGTCGACAACAGTGACCAGCGAGCGTTCGTAGTTCCCCGACGTCTCACGTTTGATGCGAACCGAGAGATCCTGATTATGGGCTCGGCGATAGGCTTGTTTGAACCGCCTGGAACCGGGCGCGATTCCAGGACGCGCGGCAGACGCGACGAACCAAATCCCGGTCTTTCGTACCAGCTCCATCCATCGCTTTGAAGATCAGGTCGCATCCCGCTGGACACCATACCCTTGTACCCCCGCTGGTCCTCAGCCCCCGTGGCGATATAGACCACCCCCTGCTGCATATGCCCGCTAAAGTCGCCCGACAAGGCAGACGAAAGCGACTTGTGGTGCACTTGCTTGTAGCGCTGGGCGATGGCCACCAACTGGGCGTCGTTGCGAGACAGCAGATGGATGTATAGTCTCTCGTCGGTGCCAGCTCCGCGCATGCCTTGTACAGTTGCCGTACATCCTCCTCTACGCGCCTGGGATCCACAGAGCATGTTCTTCCGAGCGCCGGCCAGAGCCTGGCAAACATGCGCTTGGTTTGAACGACAGTTCCCCGGCGACCGCATCCTCGAGACGCTTGCTGTACGTGCGTGGTAGGCCGACTTGAGCAATGGATGTCAGAGTTGGATCGCCCCAAGAGGATCTCGGTGAGCACCGACTCATCGGTTCCGGCTCCCTTCATGGCCCGCCTCAAGGCCACCACGTCCCCCATCACGGGACCATACACTTGGAACCGAAGCACCGCCTCGTACCATCCACCACTCACATCGCCTTCCACCGCCTTCATCAGATCCTTGCCCTTGTACTGCTTGTACCCGGTGCGGACCGCATCAATGACAAAGGGATCATGCTGGGTGCACGCTCGTGGATCAGGGTCTTGTCGTCCGTACCGAACCCCTTCATCGTTAGATCCGCTCCACCCTGCCCGCCACATCCATCGCTGGGGCAGCGGTGAGGGGTTGGTGCGAGGCGGAGGCGGCACGGGAATGCCCAGGTAGGTGAACCCGCCGCCTGGCGCAGCAGGGCCAGGAGCAGGGCCCGCAGCAAACGCTTGGCCGTAGATGCCGGCATGGCGTGCGCAGGCCGGGAGGGGCGCCGTAAGGAGGACCGGGAGGGGCACCATATGGCTGCTGGGGGGGGCGGACGGGGTGGGGGGGCGTATTGCTGTTGCTGGGGGGGGGGGGGCGCCGTACGCTGGCTGGGAGGGAGGGTAGGAGGGCGGGGGATAGCCTTGGGGAGCGCCCTGGGGCGGTGGATAGCCTTGAGGTGCGCCCGGGGGGGCGGGTAGCCTTGGGGAGCGCCCTGGGGCGGCGGGTAGCCGCCATAGGCACCGGCTTGCGGGGGCGGAGGGTAGGCGGCGGGAGGGTAGGGGGGGCGCGGGGGCGGGTAGTTGCCTGCGGGTGCGCGTGGATCGCCGTAGTACGCGGCCATGGGCGGTGTGTTTGGCAGAAGCGGAGGATGGCCGAGGGAAGCGGGGCTGGGGACACATCGGGGGGTCTAAGTTCTTAAGTACACGCTGCCGACGCGCCGCAGCCCTTCTCCGCTGCTGGCATGGGGCTGTGCGCTGCCCTCGGCTGCTGTGTGCGCGGCGGTGCCCCAGTCGGACATGGCCGACACCCAGCGCGACGGCCTGACCATCATGCATCATCCATCATTCTTCCCCCGCCAGCCCCCCAGTCGCTGCCGTGCCGCCGTCACGCGTCACGCGTCCCCGCGTCACATCCACACCGCACATCCGCGTCTCACATCCCCGCCCAGCACACGGCAGCGCACCGCTGGAGCTGCACGCATGCCGCCTGACGTCATCGTGCTGTCGGTGCCAGCAACCGTCACGTGCGCGGCCCATCGCACACTGCCGCAGGCGGGGGGTGTTGCCATGCTGCCCGGTGAGCGCCGGTGACCCCGGTCAGCTGACCGGTGACCCCCGGCTTGGCTGTCCACCGTTGCTCGGCTGGAGCAGTGGCTGCGCAGTCGGCGCGTGGCGCCGGACATGCTCAGAGGCCTCATGCTGAAAACCCCACCTCCACACCACCGACCAACCAGGCACTATGCTCGAGCCGCAGACCAAGCCCACGCAGTAAGCTGCGATGCCTCCTCGACTCATCCTTGGCTTGCTCATCCTGCTCTCACTGACGTGCTCATCTCTGTGTCCACAGCCCGCCCAAGGACGATCCCATCTCTCGTGAGTTGGCCAAGTACAATGGTGCCGAGCCCAACTTGCCAGTGTATGTGGCAATCAAGGGCTGGTCTTTGATGTGTCACCGCGCCGGGAGATGTACGGCAGGCAAAGGTACAGTGTGTTTGCGGCAAGGACGCCAGTGCTGCACTCGGCAAGTCGTCGCTCAACCCTGATGACGCCATTGCGGACTATTCGGCCCTTACAGAAAAGGAGATGAAGGTCCTGAACGACTGGCTGGCCTACTACACCAAGGTATGTATCTGTTCTTTAATTGGACTCAACCTTCTTGGACGACGGAGACTGATGATGGAACGCCATGTCATGGTGTCCGATAGCGGTACAACATTGTCGGCAAGGTAGTCGCTTGATCAACTGAACTCCTCGTTATGCATCAACTGGGTCTCGTCCGAACAAAGTCTTGTCGCGTTGGGACATAAAAGCTCTCTACGTGTCAGATCCTCCTTCCATCTTCTAGCAACTGCAATGTGTTGAGCCAGGTGGCTCGTGCTTTGGCCAATGTCCCTTCAGTTCCTCCTCAGGCCTAGGAGTTCCGTTGTTTTCTCTCTCCTGTTTTTCCTTGTTCCGCAGCTTAGCCCCTGGTGGCGACTCGCTGTTTGGTGTTCCTCAGTAGGCGTTGCTGGTTGGCTTAGACCATTACCACCACCACTAGTGCGATTGCATCACCCTCGAGGACCACCTGGACTCCAGGTCTCATCACAATGTAGATTTTCTTTTGCGTTATCCAAACCACATCCATCCTGCTCACAACGTTGCATGTTCATTAGATATTACCCACTGTATATAGTCCTGCAAGAACGAGGCGCTTGCATGGGAAAAGGGAGGGAGATAAAAATAAAGAAGAGGGAAAACGATCCACCCGAACGTGAGGGACATGAGAAGCTAGCCCTTAGCTATCCAAAATCCAGCCAAGAAGCCCCCCTCCGAAAGAGTTGAAGCGCTGTATACAATTCCAGCATAGAAGAGTGGGTGGGTTATCTTAAGAGTGTGTAATACCTCGCATCGACATATTGCAAGCCCTTTCACAGCCAATGTAGCCAAAAAAGAAATCCAGACTAAGGGGCAAAATTTCCCCGCCGAGGCTCGAACTCGGAACCGTGAAGTACACCGCCTATCCAGCTTTTGAATACAGCATGATATAAGCATCAAACTCTGACCAATTGAGCTACGGGGAAGTTTCGTAATCAATGACCATTCCAAAATTCATATAGTGCAACCAATTTGAATGCCGCATTATAATTTTCACGCTACACCTACCGCTGACACCAGTGCACTAGTCTATGCCCACCGAGCACTGGAAAAAGAGCGTCATGCGGGAACGAAACAAACGAAATGCGAGAGAGCGAACGCTCTTGTTTCCTGGATTGATCCCGGCATTTGGCAAAACAACCGAATGCTGCTTCGCTCATCTCCTCTACTTGGCTGAAGAGAGCAAATCGCTTGTGACTGAGATGTCTCTTTGGGGGCAAGACATGGTGGAGCCCCGGACGGAATGGTTCTCCACAGTGGTGGCTTTCAACTACGTCTCTATTGCGCTCCTTTTGGCTCTCCTTTATCCCCACGTACTACCAGTGTTCTTTTCCAAAAAAGCATACGCAGTTGTGATACTCAAGTTCGTCAATCGTACTAAGGCTCGGTAAAAGGGTTTTGTGACCTGTCGAGCCCACGCGTGGTTGGTTTAGTCGATGCCAGAAGGTTCAGGGTTGAGATCGAGACCAGAGGGCCGGGGGGTACCAAGGGCCATATGTACGCTTGAGTACTGATCCCCTGTTCAAGGGCAACGACGCATACTCGCGGATACGACATCATATATCAAGTGTGGGTCAGCGGGCCAAGAGTTTGGGCTACTGAAACTGTCCTCTGTCCCTCTGCAGTCGATTCGGGTCAACATATCCAATACCAAAAGGGCGGGATACAACCGCTTCTTCACACATTCTTTCGAGGCTCCGAAGACAATCAAAAAAGGGGAGGATGGACGAACAACGCTTCTGCGCGGGTAAGACGAAACCCCCCAAATACGAAAACGAAACTAGTGGTTCCAAAAGTGCAATGACAAAAGCGCAAGAACATGAAGGAAAAGCAACCGCCAGCAGTAGCAGCAGAGGCAAACTGAGTGGCAAGTGGATAAAAGAAACCAATGAAAAGCACAAAACGTAGAGAAACGCCATAAGCTCAGTACCGCCAACCAGAACGGGAGTAGCGTAGCTGGGGCAGGTGCACGGGACAAAGCAAAGAGAGAGACGAAAAAATCCAACATATAGGCTGAACCGTAGACCAAGCACCAGTGTCTGTGGCCAACTTATTTGGCCCCCAGCAAGGGCCAGTAAAGGTATGGGGAGCGCACGCTTCACACGGTGTGTTGGTAGGGCAAAGAAGAATGAAAGCGAACATGGCAAGCATAGCACAGGTGATGTGGATATGAGGGTCGGGGCATAGAACTTCATGGTAGGCTGTGTGTGTTTGACGGGGGGAGGGGCAGTGCTTCAGGAGAGCGCAAAGGCCTTCCCTCCTTGCCTGAAGAGAGAAAAGATGGGGGTGGAGATTATGCGGCCGCCGGCTCCAACGTCCACTGTTGTCGAAGGGAGAGATGGAGGGATTTGAGCGTTGTATGCGATCCACGCTCATGCTGGAGGCGGATGCAGACCAACGCGCCCGATGGATGCCTCGCTCCCAGCTCCCTCGTCTAGAGGCGACCCATTGGCACCCCCACTTAGCGGCACCAGTTCGGCGCGGAATCGGACGGCCTTGCGAGCACGGGATACCGTCCCCTTGAGCACAACCGATCCAGGACGGGGCACAGCCGCACTCACCTCTGTGACCGAGCACATTTGGGATAGGAGCGCCACCAAGGTTTGCTTGGTTTGCACAAGGGGCGCCGAGGAGTAGAGTGTGTAAGCCGAAGGTTTCCAGTTAAAGATGCTGCCGAACCAGGAAGCCTGGCGGGGGCTCTGCAGGCTCTTGCTGTCCGCTGGCGTGTTGGGCACAGCCGAAGAAGGGGCAGAATCGTCCTTGTCCTTGTAACCGGGAATGCGAAGGGCCAAGCCAGGGTTGCGTTGTTGCAACCGAGTCAGGCTTGGCTTCTTCTTTGGCTTGGACAGCGGCACCGTCGGCCCTGCTTTGACACTGGGTGGTCGACTAGCCGAGAGCGCAACAGGCGGAGGGAGAGCGCTGGCAGCTGAGGGGGGCGAGACTGCATCCGTGAGCCGGGGCGGCTGGCCGGCGGCGCAGGCTGAGGGTCGAGGCCCAGAACGTTCGTGGGCGTGTCCTTACCGGTAGTCCGGCCAAGGGAACCACCCATGCCAATGTTGGTAGGACCCGCCACATTCGAACCCATGCTGGCCATCAAAGCATTCGGAGTGGTGGCCATCTCGAGTGCAGGACTGACTAACGCAGGACTGGCCACGGTGGGGCTGCCTACAAAGTTGGCACTTGAACGACCCATCACGCTGCGCGACGACATGCGTGTCGGACCGACTGAGGTGTTGGATAAGACCTGCGATCCTAAAGTGGGGACTCTGGCTCGTACGAGACGACAGGGACAGCTCGGGTGCAGAAACCTTGTGCATCGGGGCAGGGATGCGGCGCATGTGCGACTCGGCCAATGCCTTCGGGTCTCTGCCCAGTCCATTCGACTTGAACTCCATTCAGGGTTGGGGTGAGGCCAAGCGGAGAGGTGGGTGTGAGACCAGGGGTGATGGGGCTGTAGGGACTGTTGGTAGCACTGCGGATGCTCAGGGCAGAAGGGGCGATGGAAGACGGGGCGTTGGACAGATAGCTCGGTTCCAAGGCGCCCAGCGCACTTGCCCTGCCCTCGATCAGGGCCGTTGCAGTTTCGCTTGGTCGACGCAAGGCGGGGGAATGAGCAGACCGAACTGAAGCCGGGCACCAAAGGGGAAGGAGCCTGTATTCGTCGACTCATCAATATGCTCTTGCTCCAATTCGTCCTCATCTGCATCTTGGAAGCGATCGCTTCGCGGTGTGAAACCACCCGAACGACCATGACTGGTAGCGTTACTCAACGACGCCCGCCGGCTCGAACTAGGTGGATTCACCCCATAGTATGCGACATTGGAGGAGATCGGCAAGTTCCCAGTAATCGGAGAAGAGACAGTTGATGGCTTGGTCTTTGGGCTGGGCGGGCTGTCGTAGACGGGTGAAGCAACTTGTTGAGGCGGGGCAGCTCTGGGGGCCAACGGTGCACCGCTGTGCAAGCCACTACTGCTTGGTCCCGAGGCTGAGTGCCAACCCTGGTTCTTTGCCTTCTCGACCCTGGTTTGAAGCCGATTCGTTCGCTCAGAATCGCCCCCCTCTGCACGGATCAGAGCCAGCTCTGCGGCCACTTCTTGGAAGAAGCGTTGCACCGCTGCATGATCCCCCACGTCGGGGACCGAAGGCGCGGGGTTAGGGGACTTGCGGTACCGCCGGGCGTACGAGTGAGGGGGGTGGCTTGGGCGGTCTTCTCCTGCATCAAGGTGGAAGGGATAGGCGCACGGCTAGCCAAGGGACGGGTAATAGGCGTGTCAAGGGACGAACGATGAACCGAAAGAGGGCGGTCCATCATGGAACCTGGACCAGCACTGGAGAAGTTGGATCGGTAGGTGGCTTGAGGGGAGAACGGTGCGGTAATGGGTGTACTTCGTTGAGCGTCAAGGTATGCTGCTGACAAAGGTGCAGCGGGTGAGGATGCGGCGACCGAAGAGGTCCGTCCGTGGCCTTGACGGATGGTGTAGGCTTGCAGCGATGCTAATGCGTCCGCAGCCACATCGGCCCCTTGAGGGTCATACCATAGGTAAGCGGGGCCACCATACCACTAGGAGTTGCACCGGCCGCCGCCTTGTTCGTGGAATCGGGGGCGGGGGCAAGAGCGCTTGTGTCTGGCAAGGAGACAGTCGTGTCAAAAGTCGATGCGGTAGGTGCCTTGGAATTGTAGGTCCAGTCCCCGGATGATGACAGATCGGGTGCGGGGCGCCAGCTGAGCCATTGGATGAAGCGCTAACAAGGTCTTCTCCATCATCATCGTCTTCCTCTTCTTCGGCCGCAAGTTGATCCTTGAGCAAAAGACGATAGAAGCGCTTGGGCTGAGTGTCTTCGAGCGAGCATAACTCGGCTTTGAGTTTCTCTTTGCTGTAACCTTGAAAGAGATAAGTGAGGCCACGGAAGATGTCGTCCTCCCAGAGCGGAGGAAAGTCGATGGGGCCGTGGTCGGCCACAATTGGTACAGGGTTGGTGGACGATAGGCGCCCATAATTGGTAAACCAAGGATGGTGAAAGATCTCCATCATAGTGTACCGCTTGCGCGGGTCGACAACAAGCATACGACGAATCAAGTCTTGGCAGCTTCATCGCGAGGGTGGCGCGGCAATTCGAAATGCCCGTCCTTGACCTTGTGCATAAGGACACTCATACTGGGGTCGTCAAATGGCAAGCGACCATAGAGAAGGGCGAAGAGAATGATACCGCAGGACCAGATGTCGGTAGCTGTACCCACATACCGCTTGCCGCTGACAATCTCGGGCGAGGCATAGTGGGGGCTTCCACAGGACGTTTCCAGCATTCGGCCTGAATGCTGCAGGGCAGCCATGCCAAAGTCGGCGATCTTAACTTGGCGCTTATCCTTCGACAGGAGCAGGTTCTCAGGCTTGAGGTCCCGATGGCAGATGTTGAAGGAATGGCAATGGTCGACGCCAAACATAATCTGGCGAAAGTAGTCACGAGCGGTATCGACTTCGAGACGGCCACAGGAGACAAGGTGGTCAAATAGTTCACCCCCCTCGACGTACTCGATAATCAGGTAAAGCACTTTCTCATTCTCGTACACGTCAATCAGAGAAAGAAGATTGTCGTGCATGATGAGACGCATGACGATGATCTCTCGCTCAATGCCAATTTCCATCTGCTGGAGTCGTTTCTGAACCTCGGGACCGGACCCGCTGGCAGCCAGCTTTGAGGCCAACTGATAACGCGGGATGATCTTCACAGCCGCCTTCGCTCCCGTCTTGACATGGTTGACCAAGCGAACCCGGCCTGGGAAGAGGGCAGCAAGGGAGTGTTAGCATACATGCATGCTCCTGGAGGGTGGGGCAGGTACAAAAGAGAGCAAAGAACGTACCACTTGCTCCAGTCCCGATTAACACGCCCAATCTTCCACGGGCCCACAAAGGGGGGGTCGTTGAACTCGCGTTTCTTCTCGCGTTGCAATCGAGTAGTTGGCTTGGGGCGTTCGGCTGTAGAAGCAACAGCCTCTGGGGCAGTGCGAGAGGAAGCGGAGGGTGGAGGTTGGACGGTGTGAGCATTGGTAAATGCCGGGGGGGCGCCCATGTCTGGAGAAGCGGCACGGCCAGTAATGCCAGTTGGAGGTGGTGGCGGGCGGCGACTGGCTTTGACTGTAACTTTGACCCGGGCCTGGGTGGGCAGGGAGGTTGCCGATGCGTGGGGCATTTGTACAGGGGCTGATGATAGAGGTGGAGGCGGCGACGGGGTAGAGGTAATGGTAGTTGGGGGCGTCTGTGCCTGCGCCGAGACGGGCCGGGTGGCAGGTGGTGGTGGCTGCTGATCGCGCGTGACGCTCGGGCGATGACCGAGGCTGAGGAGGGAGGGGCGGCGCGTGTGGGAGGCAGTGGTTGAGGATGCCGTCTGACCCGGAGTTGGGTGCGGCGGGCTGGTTGGAATGGGGCAAAAGCCATCCCGGATCGGCTGATAGCAATGAAAGGGAATCCAGTCGGGGTGGTGGGCTGCCAACTAAAGGGGTCAAGCTCGAGCTCCAGCTTCAAGCGGACAGCGGGGGTGGGTACTGGGTGGATCAGGGTCAACGTTCAACTCGACGTCAGTTGACTGACTGTACGCAGGCGCCGACAGTGTCACCCACCGCGGCAGCACTATCGTCCAGCACACGCCTGAGTCCGGCGCGGAGCTTGCCCGAGAGCACAAAAGGGGTGGCGATGGCAGAACAAAGGGTGAAGGTTGAAGTTCAACGTTCAACGTAACGTTCAAGCTTCAAGCTTCAGTCCAAAGCGTCAAGTTCCAGGGGCCAGTGTATACCCATGCAATGCCCACTCGCGGCCACAGCCCACACCACAAACAAACACACCCTGGCACACACCGATACACAGCGATAGCGTGCCCTTTCCTGGTGCTTCCTGCCACAGCTGAGCTACTACCGAGATCCTGGCCTGCGCCCCGAGAAGGAGCACGTACTAGGAGCGCCACGCCCCCAATAATCACAACATCCCTGATCTCAGACCTCAGAGGAGCACAGGGGAATTATGTGTTGCAAGAGCCAACAAAGCAGTGCACCACAGACGCGATACCGTCTCGGTCCTCTCCCCTTCCCACCCGCCCGCCACACTGCAAACATGTAAACACGGGACTAGGTAGACGTGCGAATAAACGCCGAACGTTTGGCGTTAATCGATAATCGATAAACACTGCTGTGGTGTAATAGACATCCAGACCACCCACTTCCAATCTCAATCTCAACTCTCAGGGCCTCAGGCTTCAGGAGGTCTCCCTGTCGATCACCGGCTCGCCCGAGCACTCACGCACTCTCTTCAAGCCCATTCAATATTCAATGGTCCCTTGCCATCGAGGTCATCCACCCTGCTCAGAACGAGCCAAGTAAAAACATTACCCCTGGAACGCCATGACACTGTGCTGGTGCTAGTGTCAATCGTGTTGATTGTGCTGTGCACGCCGCGCGTTGAGCGCACGAGCTGAGCGCTGCGCCACTCATGCGTTGAATACTGAGTTACTGAGTACTGATGTATGATGTCATGATGACTTCGATGACTAGCAGTCCTGAGTACGAGTACCGACCGTACTGACCGGTGAGCGCGCTGAGCGGGAGGACCGGGACCAACAATGGAGAGACTGTCGAAGATCGATCACCTCGATCACCGACCGTCTTCTCTATGGTGACCGGTGATTCATAACCCGCGTAGCCATTGCACGCGACGCCGCGGTCTGTGTCTTTTGTGCGAAACCAGTTCTCACAGAGATCTCTCACGCCGTCTCTCCGCACTGTCCACACTCCATACCCGGTGTGACTAGTGACTTCTCACTCTGACGCTTCGCTGCAAGCTTCACCACCGATGACACGCATGGCACCCTACTACACAACACGCGCGTGAGATACAATCCGTAACATTTTGGCACGGTAGGGAGCAAGTCATCGAGCCCAGGAGACACTCAGACTCAGAGTATAAGGCCGGAGCCTTAGACCCGAACGCCTGAGCTGGTCTCAGGCCTCAGAACCTCAGGAAAGGCGTATCATTGTTTTAACTTTTCCCTCCATTATTGTGGGAGTTGTTTTGTGTCTAATGCGCGCATCAGCGGGCATATCAACATGCGTCCTTTCTCTGTGCGGCGCGCATATATGTGCTCCGGTGGCAGCTGCATGTGAGGGCCAACAAAGAAGGGATTAAATCACTCGGCTTTTGGGCAAAAGAGGCGCAACTCCATAAAGTTCTTCTTCGCTCTTCATAAAGCAGTTGGGCACAATCGACGACGTGTGCGTGTAACTCAATCACACAGAGTGTGTTCTTCCAAAAACAGAATAGTGTAACTGGCGACTAGAAGAGTCTGCGCAAAAACTCCGTCTTGTCCTACGTCCACCCTCAGCGCCGCCTGCTCCAGGACTCAGCTTAGGAACGCTATCGCTGGGAAGGCAGAGGGGAGGACGTCTCTTTTATTGGTACGAAGCTCGCGCTTCGGGCCTACGACTGGTCCCTTGCCTGACGCGTGACGAGTCAGAGGGCTGGCTCCCCTTTGCCCCCATCGGGCGAGGTTGTCATCGCCCGGGAGGCCACACCGTTACACCCGATGCAATAATAATACACCGCCATAGGAATACCCCAAGTATAAATCCGCAAGGAAACAACAGCGACCACGGAGGTCATTTCCGAATAGCGTTGTTGAGCAACCGCGGGTGGCTCGTGTGTTTTGGTCGACGTCCTTCAGTCCCTCTCAGGCTTAGGAGTCCGTTGTTGTCTCTCGCTTCTCTGTTTTCCTTGTCCCGCACCCTAGCCCCTGGTGGCGACTGGCGGCTTGATGTTCCTATATGTAGCGTTTCGGCTGGCTTTAGGACCACCACCACCACCACTACTTGCGATTGCATCACCCTCCAGAGTATCCAGGTCTCATTGAGCGCGGTTGAAATATAGGTTGTCCTCTGCCACAGTTGTGGACGCTGTTCCGAATGGACATCATCATGTTTTCCCTTCTTTAGCGTGGGATGGGGGTTTTATTGCCTCCGTTGCCTTCACACATATGAGATGAATGGTTAGTGATCCGTACATCGAGACTATTAGTGGTCCCAGATGAAGAAGCCGATGATCGATGATCGATGAGGTGGAGTAGGTGGAGCAGGGCGCAGATAACCAGTGGGGTCACGCGGAGCATTAGGGTTAGCCCTCAGTCGTTGTTCCGCCCGCTGGCGGAATGTGAATCTGCAGTTTCGGCTGCGGAGGATCGTGGCTGCGTTGGCTATTTACGCCAGACGGCGCTCGGTCCACCCGCTTTCCCACCCACACCACCTCTTCCCGCCGCCATGGTTAAACTTACCACTGCTGACAACGAGACCTACGACGTAGCCCGCGATGTGGCTGAGCGTTCTGGGCTCATTAAGCAGATGCTTGAGGGTACGTACGCGCACCACCTGTCCGAGTCCTGGCTTTGCCACCCTCACTCCCTTGTGCCCCTTCCACCCTGACTTCCCGTTGATGGCGTTCGTTGCTGATCCCTCTTTTTTCTGTGGCGCCCAGACCTTGGCGAGACGACAACCCTATTCCGCTCCCCAATGTAACCGCTCCTGTGCTCAAGAAGGTATGTGGCCCTGGCTCCCCTCGACTACCGCTGCATCTGTTGTTGCTGACGCTCTGAATTTGATGCATAGGTGCTGCAGTACTGTGAGCACCACCGCAAGGATCCGCTCCCCACGTCGGACGACGGACGAGGCACGGAAGGCGGCGCCCGAGGTTAAACGAATGGGACAAGAAGTTCCTCAATGTGGACCAGGAAATGCTGTGTGAGATCATCATGGCCGCCAATTACCTCGACATTCGTGCTCTCTCGATGCTGGGTGCATCACCGTTGCTCTCATGATAAGGGAAAGAGCGTGGAAGATCCGGAAGGTGTTCAACATCCAGAATGACTTTACCCCGGAAGAGGAGGCCCAAGTGCGCAAGGAGAACGAGTGGGCCGAGGATCGCTAGATGGAGGAGCCGGGAGGCTAACCCGGTCTTCCCCCGCGTTACCATACTCCAAATTATGTTTGAAGCTATCCCCCACTCCCTTTTCCTCGCTATGAAAGAGGTCTTTCCGTCGTAGGTGGTTTACCTACCTTCGCCCCCATCCCTTGTGTTTTTTGTGTTCCGCCCTGCGCCCTCGTGGAGGGCGATTGTATCGATGACTCCTTCTCCCACACTGCGGATCTGGATAGGTAGTTGGACAGGGGGATGGGACTGGGCGGAGTAAACAAGTGTCCGTTCCGCTCTATCCAAGTCTTGATAGTGTCACACGAGTAGATGAGCTGGGCCGTACGAGGGTGTGACTGGGCCGAGGCCAAGGACGATGCCAAAGGCGCCATGATGAAGTGGGCACAGTCTTTGTAGGCAATGTTAAAGGTCGCCATCTGCTCGGTGGTAGCCTTGATGGTAAGAGTTTCAAAAGAGGTGTCTATCAGTTGACTGATACCAACTTGCCGACCAACTTGATTGTCACACCTTCCGCGGCCGGACTTGCATCGCCATCGCCACCACCTTCCAATCCAGAGGGCGGCCAGAGAATGTTCAGAGCTCAAATGAGAGGAAGTGCTAATTTACCCTTTGACCCGTGTATAGGGAAAAGTCGGTCGGGAGCACTGGTACCCTTTTACCCTCCGTTGCCCGTCCAGAGTACCTATATACTGGCTACCTCGTCATGGGTAGAGACGCGAGCAGGTTGTCACACAGTTCATATAGTTGTGCGCTTGCAGGTTCGTTAGGATTTTGAGTGGACAACCCCAACCTAACTTCTTCAATGGCATAGGGACTCCGGTGATTTAGTTCTGGGGTCCCCTCTCCTTCTCCTCCATGGATGCCGTTTTCCATTGTCCTGATGAAAGGATTTGTTAAGTTAGCACAGCTTCCATACGCGAGGTCTAGATGAAAGGGAAATACCCGGTTTGCAAGTGTTGTAAGTTTTGGGACATTCAAAAAGTACCACAAGCGCATCCAACCCGACGGTGTGCCCGTTGCTTGCCAGCATTCCAGCCGGCGTGAAAGGTGTTCCCAGTTGGGGATGTGGCTCATGGCGAACGTGGGGTGTTTGCAGTGAAGCGAGGCACAGCCGACTTTACACACAAAAACACGGTTAATACTGCTAACCGTGAGGCGCCCTGTTCCACATCGCGGCACCGAAACCTGTTCGGGCATTTGCCCTTCAAAGGGTCTTGACGGCGTGAACCCATGGTACCAGAAATGGTGGAACCGGTGGTATGGTATACCCTATGAAGGGCCAAGTCGGTGCAGGATGGGAGCGCTCAATGAAATCGGTCAAGAGTGTGGGTGTCGCGTACCGGCAAGTTTTCTCTCAAGTAATTTGGGATTCCTTGCTGCTGACTCTCCGCCAAGGTACCAATACGAGGGGGTGAGTATCATGTTGTATCATCTCTTTTGTTGGTGAGCTCGTCCTCGTTCAACGTTCACCGCCCGACTGATGCATCTTTTGACCGAGGAGAGCTGTGGTGAAGCTGTTTGGCGCGGGTATGGGTGATACCCGTCTCGACTCCTTCTGAGTGAGTTACATATTGGGCGGACAGAGCCAGCTACACCTAGTTTGTTATCTCTTCTAGGGCAGCCTACTAATCTCATGCGGGTGTTGTTTGATGCTTCGAAGAAAAAACCCGTCCTTATGGATGTAGAGGGCCGTGTCGGCCGTCAGGGCAAAGATGCGCATATGCAGGCAGCGTTGGGTGACCCTGACTGATTAGGACTAGATACATGACGAGGAGCACGCAGATGGGCAAAGAATCGGGTGGCAGGAGGAGAGGCCATGGAGACTTGGAAGGCTGGAGGGAAGCGCCAGGCAGCTATTGCTCAGTATCAGGAAGACGCCAGTGCGGGGATGCATCTAGATTGTGACACGTGACGCGTGAGGTCGCATGCCACATGCCATGCATGCCACACAGCGGAAAGGCCAGGCGCCAAAGGTTCGGTACAACGGCTGGGGGTCCTCGATGGCGTGACCGCCATCACAAGCAGCACAGCGCCTGTGTGGTTTTCGCCGTGCCTGCAAAGGCGTTTTGATCGCTTTTCTTAGTATCGCACACGGCCACCCCCTGGCCACCCCGTCGGGTTATAACCTCAGAGGGGCCATATCCAGTCGCATCTTCGCCGTGCTTGGTCGATGGCAGTGGCCAACCTGACCTGGCGATGCTGGAGCTGGGTGGACGCAATGGGTGGGATGGCATGATAGAGATTGCGCGGGCTTCATGTGCAGACCGCTTGGATTGTCGATTGGGTTGGATTCGGGTGAGTGGACATGTGCACGCTGCTGATGCAAAGAGCAGTTCGTCAGTTTGGCGTAGCTAGTCACGAAGCCACTAGCCACTAGTCACTAGTCACTAGTCACGCCGTGTTCAAGCCCTCCAGGCGCCAGGCCCCAGGACCTTCGCAGGCTTTCGCAGCATCGTTGAACCCGAGCAGGGCTTGTCTTTTCTCCGCGGCGCTAGTCCATTCATCTTTAGTCCGGGTGGCGGAATAATGGCATTACCAATAGTAAGACACGAAATTGTGTGCTTGGCTCTGCCACAGCGC
Organism: Moniliella sp. 'wahieum'; assembly: GCA_003971905.1. Taxonomy (NCBI): domain Eukaryota; kingdom Fungi; phylum Basidiomycota; class Moniliellomycetes; order Moniliellales; family Moniliellaceae; genus Moniliella; species Moniliella sp. 'wahieum'. Next base: position 19,215 of record RSEE01000038.1, on the reverse strand, counting down.
CTTCTTCTGGTGTATCCTGTTTTTCGCCTCCCACCACCACCTGCTCTTCTTTCCCAGCCCTCCCCGTCTCGCCCCACAGCAGACCCCCTCAAGCCTCAGCTTCACTCTGTTGCTGGACAACTGCGCCCACTACCTTCTCCTTCTCCCCAGCGCCGCTCATCTCGGTCGCCCGTGCCCCAGACCAACGTGCCTTTGGCCCCGTCTCCGCACTTTGGTTAGTCTTCTGCCAGCACCTGCCCCCAGGAACACACTTTTGCTGACCATCTACTCCACTGATGAAACAGATATCATGTCGTCCCCATTGCTCAGTTGGCCAGCGTGCTTTCTTCGGCCGTTGTCGTCGCTGGAACCGGCGTGGATGCCTCCCAATTCACCCACGTCCTTTTCGAGCATCTGCCTTTGCATGCCGAGATTGGTGCAGCTGCCCTGGCTGCCACCAAGTCCAACCCGCCTGGATCAAACCAGGTTGTTTCTGTTTTTTGCGCCCGCGGACCGTGTTGCTCTGATTCGCCTTGTCCCCTACCTGACCCAGCTCGCGTCTGTGCCCGTCGTCTTTCACATTGGCCTTCCCGCCGGTGCTGGGCACGCCGATGTGCTGGCGCTCCGTTCATCCGGTCTTGGACTCATCTACTCTTCCACATCACAGCAAGCATATGACCACACCCTTGTTGCTTCGGTTGCCGCTGCCGCCTCCCAGACCTCTGTCATCCACTTCTACGAGAACGGCACCCGAAACCCAGCTGGAAAAGGTGACTGATCATGACCTGCCCTCTCTTTTCACTGCTCCTGCTTCCTTGACTAGGGCCAATGGAACTTCCAACGGAAGCGCGAATGGAAACGCGAATGGAAACGGTGCAGCTGCCATCTCTGCTCCCACAAAGGCCGCTGATATTGCCTCAGCCTTCCATTTTGCCTTTGCTCGCGTTTCCGACCTGGTGGGTCACTCGGTCGAGCCATACACTTACAAGCCTGGCAACGAGCGCCTGGTAGTTTCCCTTGGTCCCAGCGTCGCTTCCTTTGCTGGAGACGCCAGCATCCTTGAGCTTCATCTCGTCCGCCCCAACCTTCTTGTGACGGAAGTGGAGGAAGCCCTGCAAAAGGCAAAATTGGTTGCCGTACTGGAGAAAACGGCAGGTCGGACCACTCGCGTCGGTCCTGTCTTTACTGATGTTGTTACCGCCCTGCATAATGTACACGGACCAAAGCTAAACTCCCTCCTGTGCTGGCTGGCACAGTAGGCGAACTGGATGATCTCCGCCGCCGCTTAGCTTCAGCTCTGGATAACCAGCCCAAAACGTTCTCCCTTGGCGCCCAGACTAAGGACATCAAAACCGTTGCTCCTTCCGTCGCGCCTGCGCCCACCAAACATGAGCAGGCATATCAGCTCATTCTGGAGCAGATTTTTGGCCCCCGCCTCAGCGTTATCAACTCGCCGTCCAACGAGAGTGACCCGCACCCTTCTGCTCGGTCGCCCGAGTATGCCTTTGGTCAAGTCCTGGCCCAGCTTGAGAAGCGCGATGCCGCCATCACTGCCGCCCAAGCGGCGCTTCGTTCTCAATCCCTTCCCAGCAATGTCCAAGAGCTGGCGACCAAGTTGGTGCAGGGCGATGCCGCTGTAGCAGCGGCAGCCGCCCTGGAACTGGCCTCCTCTTTGGGCCAAGAGTCTTCCCTGTCTCCTGAGCTCAACGCTCTGCTGGCTACGCTGCCCAATGTGGACGACAAGTCGCGCTGGATTGTAGGGAGCGATGCGTGGGCATACGATGCTGGCATGGGTGGCGTGCACAACGTCATCGCGTCCGGTAAGAAGGTCAACATGCTCATCTTTGACACACTTCCGTACACTGAGCGAGACGCCGTCGTGCCAGAGAAGCGAAAAAAGGACATTGGTCTTTACGCTATGAACTACGGCGGTGTGTACGTGGCTTCAACAGCGGTCTACTCGGACTATACTCAAGTTCTTCACGCCATCCGCGAAGCGGACGCCTTCGATGGCCCCTCTATCGTCTTGGCCTACGTTCCCTTCCGCACACAGGAAGCGGCCGCCCTAGAAGTGCTCAAGGAGACCAAGCTTGCCGTCGACAGCGGCTACTGGCCCCTCTTCCGTTGGGACCCTAGCGCTGAGGCCCAAAACCGGGAGGTATTTCACCTAGACAGTGCTCGGCTGCGCGAGCAGCTCAAGCAGTTCCTCGACCGTACCAACCAGCTGTCTTACCTCGCCAACGCGCAGCCGGCGCTCGCCTACGATTTGGTCGCCTCCCAAGGGCCGGACTGCGTGCCGCGCAAAAGCGTAAGGCCAAACAGGCCTATGATGACCTGCTTTCGTCCCTCGATGGACCTCCCCTCCTCATTCTCTTTGCCTCGGATTCTGGCACGGCCGAGAAAGTGGCTAAGAAACTGGGCCAGCGCGCCCAGGCTCGAGGGGTGGCGACACGTGTGCTGGCAATGGACGACTTCCCTACCTCGGATGAGCTGGCCCAAGAGGAGAATGTTCTCTTTGTCACCTCCACCGCTGGACAAGGCGAGTTCCCCCAGAACGGGCGAGACACGTGGAAGACACTTGCCAAGCTTACTCCCGGGTCCCTGAGTACTGTCAAGGCGGGCGTGTTTGGGTTGGGTGACAGTCATTACTGGCCTCGCCCAGAGGATGCAGGGTACTACAACAAGCCTTCCAAGGATTTGGCTGCTCGTCTGGCCTCTCTGGGTGCCGAGCCTTTGGTTGAATTGGGATTGGGTGACGACCAAGACGCAGATGGATGGCAGACGGGCTACAAGGCGTGGGAACCCTCGTGTGGAAGGCTCTGGGCGTGGACCACATCCAGGTAACGGAGCCAGAACCTGAACCAATTACCAACGAGAACATCAAGATTGCCTCCAACTACCTCCGTGGTACGATTGTCGAGGGTCTAGCGGACAAATCGACGGGCGCGATTGCCGAGAGCGACACACAACTGACCAAGTTCCACGGAACCTATATGCAGTACGACCGGGACACGGTCGAGGAACGCAAGGCTGCTGGGCTTGAGCCTGCGTACAGCTTCATGATCCGTGCCGCATCCCGGGCGGAGTTGCCACAACGCCCGCTCAATGGCTCGCTTTGGACCAGATTGCCGATGACTACGGTAACCGTACTCTAAAGATCACCACGCGGCAGACGATCCAGTACCACTATGTAGTCAGAGCAACCTCAAGAGCGCCATGCAGGCCATCAACAAGACTTTGCTTGACCAATTGCCGCGTGTGGTGATGTGAACCGCAACGTTATGGCGTCGCCCCTTCCTCAGCTTTCCGAGCTGCACGAGGACGTGTTTGACTTCAGTAAACGTCTGTCTGACCATCTCTTGCCCCGGCTGAACGCCTATCACGAGATTTGGCTTGACCAGGGCACCGACAGCAAGAACCAGCTTTTGGTCGGTGGGGCGTTGCAGGACTACGAACCTCTCTACGGGCCCTACTATTTGCCACGCAAGTTCAAGATTGCGATCGCGGTGCCGCCCGGAATGATGTGACTGCTTTGCCCACGATGTGGGGCTCATCGCGATTGCCGACCCAGCGACAAAGCGTCTGCTTGGCTTAACCTCTCTGTTGGAGGTGGAATGGGGGTAACCCACTCGATGAAGATCACCTATCCCCGGACAGGGACGGTTATTGGCTTTGTTCACCCGAGCAAACCCTGGATGCGGTTCGCACGGTGATGCTCACCCAGCGGGACACCGGCGACCGTGCGAATCGCAAGCAACGCGGCTCAAGTACACCATTGACAAGCACTTTGGTGGAGCGGAAAGTTCCGGGACGAGATTGAGAAGCGGTTGGGGTGGAAGCTGGCGCCTGCGCGCCTGTACAAGTTTGAGTGCAACACGGACCAGTACGGATGGATCAAGGACCATCGAGGCCATGGCACTGTGGTCTATGGCTCGAGAATGGCGGGTCAAGGACACACCCGAGTCCCCCTTCCGTACAGGTTGCGCGAGCTGGCCAAGTGGCACAAGGGTACGTTCCGCATGACTCCCAACCAGCACATCATTGTCTCGGACGTGGCTGAGGAGGATAAGCCCAAGGTGGAGGAGCACCTGCGCAAGTACAAGATGGACAATTGGAACTTGTCGGGCATCCAGCGCAGTGCCTCCGCTTGCGTTGCTTTCCCTACTTGCGGCCTGGCTATGGCCGAGTCGGAGCGGTACCTCCCCATCCTCGTCGAGAAGGTCGAGCAGCTGTTTGTTGCTGCTGGGCTGAGGGACGACGAGGTGGTTGCGGATGAGCGGGTGTGCCAACGGGTGCTCCCGTCCCTGGTTGGCCGAGATTGGGTTTGTGGGGAAGGCACCTGGATCGTACCTGATGCTTCTGGGGGTGGGCATGCAGGCCAACGTCTGTCCAAGATTTTCCGCGATGGCGTGGGCGAGGAGCAGATCCTCAAGGAGCTTGAGCCGCTGGTCAAGCGCTATGCTGCTGAGCGTCTCGAGGGGAGCCGTTTGGAGATTGGGTCATCCGCTCGGGTGTCATTGCACCCACCACGTCGGGCGCCGAATTCTACGACAACGTCAACAGAAGGCTACTCCCCTGTGCCCCACCCAAGGTCATTCCTGGCACATTTGCTTAACCTGTTGCTCTCGGTCTTGCTTGTCTCCTCGCGTTTCTCTGTGACTTCTTGTGATTCGAAAGATATGTTAAGTTTGTTTTGCCCTGCCAATACTCTACTAATGGAGTTCGTCTGATTCAGCCCGTGCTTTTTGCCTTCATTGCTGTAGCTTCGTCTGACTGTGATAGACATTGCTGTGGTTGCACAACAGATCGTGGGAATGTAGTGCCCAACACAGCATACATTAAAGGTATCGCTGCTGCAGTGGTGACGACTCGCCAGTGGAGGCCAGATTGTTCTGTCGTCAAGGACGGAGGTATATAATGAGAAAGCATTCAGGACATGTATACTACAGCAGGCAATGGGAGCCAACGGTAGTTCAGCCCTCGTGACAGCAGCCCAGAGTAAAATTGGACAACTAAAAGGTGGTCCAACTGTAGAGGTCAAGTACAGAAGAGACCAACAACTATCGAAAGTAACGCCGAGAAGCCCTGCGAGTGGGGCTCTCCTATGTGGCACGTCCAACACTTACAATAAGTAGATGGGTGGGTATGGCGGGGGGCGGAAATGGAAATGTCGTGATCACGACATTTCCGCCCACCCCCACCATAAAGCGCTTCCATATCCGGCTGCTGCGCAACACTCTACGCTTTCATCGACATGGCTGGGAGCGCGTTGGTGGCAAGGCTGTCCCAAGCGCTGGCGCTGCTCCAGAGCAGCCCCCCCTCCGCATCCCACACCACGTCCACGTCCTTCCACCCTGGCCGCATCCCATCCCATCACCTTTACCATCGTCCGCGCCGCCTCCGCCAGCTGTGCGCCGGGCGTCCGTTGCCATATTGTTGCGTGTGCGCCCCACCTCGGATGACGTGCAGTGGCTGTCTGAACAGTACGATGTTGATGGCCAGCCTCTTCATGGAACCGATGCGGAGGCTATGGAGCAGCTTCTGCACCAGCCTCCGACCACATCGTACCTGTCGCCCAAGGCTGCGCATACCCGCGGTGCAATCGCCCAGGCTAAAGACTCTGTTCCGGATACTCCAAGCGGGGCTCCTACATCACATATTCTCCGCACTTTCTTTACTTTCCCTTGGGTACGCCGTGGTACAGCCGAAATTTTCTTTATCAAGCGGGCCACACGCCCAGGCGACAATTGGTCAGCCCAAGTGGCTTTCCCGGGAGGACGGAGAGAAGAAGGCGATGAGAATGGGCTCTACACTGCGTTACGAGAGACGTGGGAGGAGACCGGAATTGATCTGGCTGAGAGGAAGGAATTTGTTTGTTTGGGTCAATTGGACGATCGAGAGATTACGTCGAATCTGGGGCAGAAACTGCTGATGGTTTTGAGCCCTTATGTCTTTCTCCAAATCAGTCCTTTCAGCCCACACCCCAGTCTGGCCGCAAGTGAAGTGGCCTCGGCACATTGGATCCCTCTCACTCTTTTGGACGATCCTACTCCTGGAACGTGGAGTACCACCACGGTCGATGTTGCTCATCGCTTAGCGCCCAATTCGCCGATCATCCGATCGTCGCTCCGTGCCTTGGTGGGTGACATGGACTATCGATCCCTTCTGCTGCCTAACCAGCCGGTCGCTGAAGCTATCGAATCAGATGCAGAAGGGGGAAGCGTGACCCCACAATCTTCCCACCCCTCGGATGGAGACGATGCGGTCCATTCCAGGGATACATCCGCGTCCAATTTGGATGATTCTCCTGACTATCCTGTTTCTGCTCTCGACCATCCTCACCTTCCACCGCCGGGGGCCCTATCTCCTGCACCCTCTGAACAACAGCTCAAGAGGAACGCCCACCTCTTCAATTATGGGGGCTGACTTTGGGAATGTCCTTGTGCGTAGCATCACTCTGTACCTTTTCCCCGACTACCAATTCTGACTAGCACGTATTTCAGAGACCTTCTCTCTCGCATGCCTTTACCCCCCTCTTCATCAGGGTGCGCCATCACCCACACCTTCAGCCCATGTCGATTGGTTGACCGCCCCCGCACCTGGATTACGGACGTAATCCGCATCCACACCCCTGGGCCTCCTGGCGGCATGCACCGATCTTTGCTGCTGCCTTTCCCCGTTTCAGTTATCCCGATGAACCTATGGATTTGGATCTTTGGCTGGCGCTATCGGCGTCTCGTTTCCCTGGTCCGATCAGATCACGGCATCGAGCGTAGCAGCCCCACATGCCTGGGACCTTCTCTCCACATCTTCCGTGGACCAGCGCCCTCGTTGCGTCCCCTCCCGGGAGGCCAACCTCGTCGCACCTCTAATCGCTTGGGCCCAGCTGAACTTGCACTGGGGGCCTACTATTCCGCTGTGCGTCGCGCCTTAGTTGTCACGGTCGTCCCGTGGGCTCGGTGCGCTCATCCTGTCATCCGTGGGCGTCGGACTGCTGCTCCAGCGCTGGCGCCGATACCGCCAAGGTCTCCCAGGTTGGGGGATCGATCAATGGCTCTCTTGAGGGCCTGACTTTTAAGTAATGACTGACCCGTGACTTGGTTGTGGGTGCCATCATATCCTTCCCTGCTATAGCATTCTCGTCTCATACCAAAAAATTCATCCTGACATCAATACTGTGGCATCCCTGAGGCCTGATGCCTCATGTTGCCCTGTAACCTCTTGTTAAATTGATCCTTGTCATTCACTGGCAGCTGCTGCGACCACATAAGATGAATGTGATTAGGATGAAGAAGGATCGGCAAAGTGTTAACCGTTTGTTGAGAATCAGCAGTCTTCATCGATTTCGTTCATGTTGTAAACACGCGTGAGCGTGCAACATGTGAACGTTAATCAGAATCGTGTCGATGATCATCTGGTCGGTCATGATGACCACTGGTTGGTCAACTTGACCACCCTCCCTAGTTTCACTTCCACACGGTGTTGGTTCTGTGGTGGCGATGATAAATGATCAACTTCAATGATTAATCGATCACCTCGATTATCGAGCGATTAATCAATTACCTTGATTATCGAGATATCAACGGTTACTGACATGGACAGAGCACAAGCAGCCCATCGTCTCCGATTGCGGTGCGTCGGGAGCGTCAAGTTCCTCATTGGCAAGAAGGAAGAACTATCAAGGCATATATATGCAGGGGGGGAGAAGAAAAAACAGAAGCCATTCGAAGTGCTGGAGCGCGACAGGGGTACACCTTGGACGCATCCCCATTCGTTTTTCTCGTCAACGCGTCTATGTGGATTATCAACACATTCGGGGCCCAAAGATGCTAAACGTTTATGTAGGGCACCGACGCCCCCATGTGCTGGCCATCACTTGTCATCCACGGCCCTCAGGTGAACATACTGAACCGCATTGATTAATGATTATTCCATCATCTCCATCATCCACATGCCTGCTGCTTGTTTGTGCCGGCTTGCTTTCGTTACCAGAGTATGTTGCATCAAGGTGAATGCAGTACTTGGCTTCAATCGCTGGCGAGACCCCGGGCCAGGGGGGATGGGCAGTAGGAATTATGAACTGCTCCAATGCCAGACCCGCACAAGGGCAGTGTGGGAGTTCTAGGGTTAGCATCGGTGCTCAGCTGTGCGGGTCAGACCGGGGAGGGGCATTTTGTAAGCAAGGCAGTTGCACGACGGCTGGCGCCGTGCCGGGTGGAGTGGTTGGACCCCCGGGGCGGCAGCAAGGCAGGGGGGCAGCTGCCGGGCCCAGGGCTGGCTTCTCAGGCCCAGCAATCTCGCTGTCACAGCCGGAAGCAGCAGCTAGGGCCCGCCGGCGTCCCACCACCATCCCTGCTTGCCATGCTCTCTGCACTCCGCCAGGTTGCCCGCCGCGTCCCGTCGAGGCGCGCGCCTTCCACTCCTCGCCCGCGCCCCACAACGCCGAGGCCTACATCGCCAAGGCCAAGGCTGCCGGTCTCAGTGTGGTGGCCAAGACAGAGGGTGCGTGCGGTCTTGTCTTCTGGCGGTTCCTGCCCGCTTACTAACATGTATGATCGTCCAGCTGTTGCTCAGCCAGCATGGTACTACGCCAAGGTGGCTGGTGAGGTGGCCAAGCAGGTGTACCAAGGCCAGGCTCTGGCGCCCCCAACCAATCTTGCTCAGATCAAGGCGGCGTACCAGACCTTCTACGCCAACGCTTCCAACATTGGCTGGTGGAACTCGATTGCCGCCAATGGCCAGTGGAAGACGGTGGCACTGTATGGTCTTGAGGCCTACGGATTCTTCAAAGTGGGCGAGATTGTAAGTTGCCGCATCCTCTTCCTTTTGCTCTGAGAGAAACTGACATTGGGTTTCTTGTTCAGATTGGCCGGAGGAACCTGGTTGGCTACAAGGTCGACAAGCACCACTAAACTGCGGGTCCATCGGCCCTCCTCTAGGTGGACAAGGTGAGGGATGTAACAAAACCGGTTAATGTGACTCACCCACCTATTCGGACGACATCGATACGCCTGAGCCTGTCATTCTTCTGCGACTGGACTCCCTGGGATGCTCATCCCCATCCCCTGTCTAGCCCTTCTACCACGCCCGCCCCAAAAGGATGCTCCCGGCGGAATACATATGAAGACAACGCAGTCCTTTGAGCCGTCTCTGCCCTACTCTATGAATATGTCTATAGTGGTGGCCCACGTAGCATGGAACAGGGTAGATATGTACATGGTATGCATAAAACGTGAGATCGGAGAGGTGTGAAGAACAGAGACATAAAGGGAAGCGTCCGCGATGGCTATCTGTTGGTCCCAGGCTGGGAAAGTGTTTGCAGAGAACAGATGACTTGACAGAAAGACAGGAGGGCGCCGCTGGCGAAACCAGGCGAAGAAACAAGTGCAGGTGCAGAGAACCACGCCATCGGTGTTCCCCGACTCTGTCGCCAAGTAAGGCAAGCATTAGAAAAAGGACCACTTGGACTTGGGTTGCGGTCGCAACGGAGCCGTCTTGCCCTGATAAAGCTTCAAGAGCGTGTCGAGTTTGGTCTGAACCAGCTCCAGCTTCTCTTGCGTCCTTGCAGATCCAGGTGGTCTCGCACACTGGGTTCTCCCGTGCAAACGCCTCCACTTCCCCACGGTTCAACTCTTGGACCAGGCGCGTGTCCAACTCGCGCGGGAACTGGTAGAAAAACTCCGCGAGCAGTTCGATGTTGATAAACATGACCGATGTGTACGTCAGCTTGTCCGCTACTACGTTGAGGAACGTCTCGGGGCAGTATGCATCACTCTGTACTCCGGGTCCAGCCTTGCATCGCTTGGAGCCCAACGCCTTCAACCTCCTCTTCAAGATGTCGGCCCGGGCATCGAGGAAAATGGCCTCGCGGGCCTTACCCAGCAAGGCGGCATTGTAGTCGGGACGAAGAGGGTCATTGGCTTCCAAGTCCTCTTCCACCGTGGGGGGAGCATCCGGGTGGGCCGAGCGTTCTTTGATAGCCCTCCAGCGAGCGGCGGCACGCTGCCGCTGCCGCTCATCCAGATCCTTCACATGGCTCACCGCCGCATTCAAACGGGACTTTCCGATGGTGGAGCGGAGTTGCTTGGCTGCTTCCGTGCACATGTCCAGTTCCCGCTGCAGTAGTGTCGCATCATTGCGCCCCGTGCTCCAGTCCCGCTCTTCAATCTCCACCTCGTACTTGAGCGGCTTGATCGCATTCTCCACCTGGTCCGCCGTTAGGGTAAAACGCTCACGCAGAATGCCGCCGCCAATGCCTCAACCCGCTCGGAAGTGGATTTGTGGTGCGCAAACGGTTCCGAAGCGAGCAGACGCTCCAGCTCCGTGCGGATCGCATTGACAACAATCTGTGTGCTGAGCCGGCCAATGCCTGCCTTGGTCAGGGCCGAGGTGGATGCGTCAAGCTTGTACTTCCAGTACCGATCCAGTGCTGCGTCTATCTTCTCCATGTCTTCAGCTGTTTTGGGTGCAGGGAGCATTTTGGCCTCCCCCGCAGCGCAAAGCTCGGCGGTGCGGGCGTCAGACCAGTACATCTGAGCCAAAATGTCCAGCACCTTTTCGTCCAAGGCGTGCTTCAGCAGTGCCCGAGCTTGGGGCTTGCCCAATTGATCGGCAAGCAGTTGAAGACGGTGCTTGAGCGCATCAATCGTCTCTGCTGCATACGCCTCGGCGGAGATGGAGCGATCATTGTACTGCACCTTAAACGCGTATGCCGCCTCCTCCAGTTCCATCTGCACCGCCGTCGACACATCTTGCAAACTCGAACCCATGCTCTCCTCGAGCACAGTCATCAACCTCCGCCGAAGGGCATCCGTACCCAGCAAAGGTTCTACCCCAGCGTGGCGACCCTTGAGCGGGGGCTCGAACGCCACTGCGTTCTGGGCGAAGTAGTCATCCTCCTGTTTCTCAACCGAGTCAGTTAAGGACGACAAACCCGACCGCCTATGGCTCCGGCCCAGTCGACTCTTGATCAGGGACACCGGATTCTTGGCGACCACGCCCACATACCCCAAAGAGAGAAGCGGTTTCCATATAGGATCGAGGCTCCCACTTCGGGTGGGACAAGGTCCATCTTGGTGATCACACCAATTGTGCGGAGCCTAGCGGGTCGACCTTGCGGCTGGCTCGCAGGGCAGGAGAGTTGGCCAAGTCCACATCCGCCGCACAAACAGCGAGGATCACATTATTGGTTGAGGGAGCAATGTACTGCTCACACAGCTTCTCGATCTTCTCCCGTAACTCATCAGGCTGGTCCATCCCAGCCACCTGGACGTAGCCTGGCAGATCAATCATGCTCAGATCGGGCACATGGGGCGAGTGAATGTGAAGTTCGATGGGCACGTCGGATACAGCTTGTTCCTTGGGTACAGCCAAATTCATATCCCGTAGCGTCTCTTGGATCTGGCGGAAATCGCGGATCGGACCTAGGCCCGTGCCAGGGAACTCGCCATACTCCACCACGTCCCCCTTCTTCCCAGTTGCCTTCGTGTGAATCAGGGTCAATTCGATGGGCCGGCGGGTAACCATGTTAGAGCCCTTGGGCAAAAACTCATGACCAACAATCGCCTCCAGTACCGAACTCTTTCCGCTGCTCTGGGAGCCAATTACAACGATCGAGGGAAGTGCGATCTCCTCGCCAGTATGATCAATGGTCTTGAGAATATTGCGCACCTCAATTAGCTGGCGAGTGAGGTGCATCAAACTGGCCGCGCTGTCTTGCGAGTCATACGCTTCCTCCTCCTCATCGGCTGCCTGCTCGTCCGAGCCAGACTTGGCAAAGAGGGAGGCAGCCAAGGCAGCCGCGGGACCCTTACCCCCGGGCCCTGAGGACGAAGTAGAAGAACCAGAAGAAGACGCGATCCAGGTTCATCTCCGCTCCCCAGGCCAGCAAAAAAGTCGCGAGCTCGCTCACGCATCGAGGTGGCACGATCAATCCACTCGTCGCGTTTCTCCTGGGCGCGGTAAAGTCGAGACTGTTGACCCAAGTGTCAAATTGAGCGTGAGCCTCTGAGGTCCATGCACCAGCTGTTCCAATTGCCTCAACGGCCAGGCCCTCGGCCATGAGATAGTACTCATTCAGCCTGGCACGCGCATCGTCGAGCTTACCACTGGCATAGGTCAAAATGCCGGCCCCTGTAATGCCGAGCGCAGCTGGAAGGCGGATGAGGCGAAATGCGATACGTGGCACAAATCGGAAGCTGATCGCACGCACGCTCATGTACCGTAAGGCGGGGGAAGTCGGGGGGGGAAGGGGTACCCAAGCGCGTGGGCGTACGGACAGGAGCGGCGCACGAGTCGGCTGCCCCAAGAGAGCCGCAGAGGTGAGCGATGAGGTGGGAGGTGAGCGCAAGGCACCCAGGCCGACGCGACCATTGCGAGCAGCGGGATGGAGGCCCACGCGGGCCGCCAAACGCATTCCCTCAGCACGCATAGGGGCGGGAGGTGGCGATGGTGGCGATGGTGGCGATGAAGGTAGGCAGGGCCAGAGGTGGCAAACACATAGCCGGCAAGACTGAATACTGACATGCTGACAGCTGAAGCTGACGGGCAGCGCGCAGAATGAAATGTCAAAGAAAGACACAGCCCCCGTGCAGAGCAGCCCTCAGCCCCCCGCCAGGGCTGGTCGGGGGCGGAGGGTAGGAGAAGCAAAAGGAGGCAGCTGGCAAACCGCATTTTATGGGCAGGCACCGAAAGGACCTATATACGAAGCGCTTGTGTGAGGTTCCATCGCCTGTTTCATGCTGCATCTGATAGTCTGTACACCATGAGTACTCACTTGTCCCCACTCTCGTATGCATCACAGCTTCATCCGTATACTTATCGCAGCGTGCTGGAATTTCATAGGAGCACACCATACACTTTCAAAACTGCCCGTGTGCGAATATCTCGTCCACACGTTCAATCTACAAACACCTTTACCGATGTGGGCAGGGAAACGTTGAGTATGAACACGCATCAAGCAACAGGGTGATCAACGAAGATTAGCATAAGCCCACGGGTACGAGATTGAGGCCTTCATCTTGATATTGAAGGTGGGAAAGAGACAGCCTCTTGCATTGGTGCGCCCGTAGTAGACGGCCTCAGCAGCTGACATAGTTTGGCTCTCGGACTGCCTCGTAGAACACCCTGAACGTGCCTGAACGTGCCTGAACGACTTGAACTCTCTTGGATAGGACGCGGGTGGGCAGACCAGGATGTAATGTACCGATGACATTGTCCACACCGACACTCACTGGTACTCAGGTGCGGCGAGAACGTTCAATATCATGTCGCCCTTCACGCGGACAACTCCTTCAATGATCTTCTGCAGTTGTAGTAGAGCCCCTCCCTCCCCTCCTTGCATTGTGCAGCAACGGTGGCTATGCAGGATGGCAGCGACTATGTACTAGTACTATCAAGAGAAGATTTTGGGAACAAAATGATCTTGAAGGCCTGACGCATCTACCCAACAAAACGAGCCTCGGAGACGTCGGGGGAGATGTAGATAGAAACGTAGACAAGTTATAGACTGCTACAGCCCAGAAGACCCCATCGCCCTGTTGATGTACTTGGGCCAAGTTGGCCGTGTTGGTTTATGCGATGCTGGAATCATGGCGCTATCATGACCAATAGATGATTGATGATTCATCCGATGATGCAAATGGTCTCCAACCCCAAACTAGGCCAACACTTGACTGTAGATTCGGAACCTTTGCCATTGGATTGGTGCGCGTACACTTAGTCCTCTTGAGTTCCCTACGAATTACAGCGTCGCACCGGGAAGCTGTTCATCCTCGCCCCCCTGCGCTTCAACCGCATTGAACGGAGCCGCGAGGAGGTTGAGCGCATTTGCAGGTGGCGGCACCGACACCGAAGCATCCTCGGCTGTCATCGGTGCATCCTCATCCTTCGTCTCTGCCGTGGTCTCCGCCTTGGGGTTGCGCACCACAAGATCTCCAGGCCATCACCAACTTCAATGTGTCGCTCGGTAGCCGAGGTGAAGGAGTCGGTGGCGATGCTGATCGCATGTTGGAGAGAAATGTGACCTGGGATGGGCAACAGCCGTCCTGGGGTGGCAGTTTGGTTCTTGTACATTACCTGCGAGTCGAGGAACGGTTGGAGTAGACTTTGAGCCGCGCCTGCCGCTCGGCACACTTCCCGTTCGTACGAGCCGACCGGGTCAAAGGAATAGACCGCCCCCTTCCCCTCCTCATCCAGGCCACCCAGTACATTCCATACATAGTAAGGGAAGAAGCGCTTTCCATATAGGATTGTGCACAGCATCCGTGCAATGCCCGCCAAGGGCATCGATGTGCCATGCGCATAGCGGTACAGTTCCAAGCGAGCCCGGACCAGTTGCACCAGCGCCTCAGCGTCGGCGGCAAACCCGTTCGTCGCCAACGTCGCACGGTCGTTTCTGGTGGTGCGGTCGTATGAGTATGACATGTGACAAGACAGAAGCACAGAATATCATAGAGAGGGAGGGAGATACGTACAGACGAAAGACGCGAGGCTTGTAGCGGGTTTGGATGTTGTAGCCTTCAGACTGACGAGTGTCGCCGGCCAAGACACAAAGTCTTGTCCTGCCACAGCGAGGATGGAGCCGCCGTTGGAGGTGTAGGGGTTGAAGCCACGCTGGTTGGGTCCAGCCGCAGTCAAGCCGCCTGGGGCCGAGGCAGGAGCAAGCACAGTTTGCATGGGTTGCGGTTACGAGGTGGCGATAGAGATGCAGATGGGGTGATGGGGGCGGGCGAGGGTTGGTCGTGAGCTGGCGTGTGCACCGCCGGGGCCCAGCCAGTGGAACGCGTATGCTCAGGCGGGCGGAATTTGGGGAGGAGGGGGATCGATGATCGGCAATCGGTGATCAATATTCATTTGAGGATGGATGAAATTGCATCTGCGCAACCACCACCTCCGCCTTGAATTTGGTGTTTGAAGCACCAAAGGGCTACGAGAAGACGACAACGGCAACCGCGACGCTCGTTCAGCTGCCGCAGCCGATCCACTACCGCCTTTTTCGCACCTGGCCTCCCTGCTCTGCGCGCAGTTCGAGCGGTGACTGTACCATGCCCTCCATTCGCACCAGCCGGACCAAGGCTCCCCCAGAGGGGTTTGAGGAGATTGCCGACATTCTGGACGAGTACGAGCGCAAGATGCGAGAGGCGGAGGCCGCGTCGCATGAAGGCAAGCGCCGTACCGAGTCGGTCTGGCCCATTCTGCAGCTGGCGCACATGCGCACCCGCTACATTTACGACCTCTACTACAAGCGCGAAGCGATTTCGCGAGAGCTGTACGACTGGCTGATCAAGGAGCGCTATGCGGATGCCAAGTACGTATTGAGTATTGACTTGAGGCTGGCTGCGCAGGGGGGAAGTACATACTGACAGAGGTTGCTTGCTGCACTGTTCGGGCTGCTCTTCCAGTCTGATGGCCAAGTGGAAGCGGCAAGGATACGAAAAGTTGTGCTGTGTGCGGTGCATTCAGGCGCGCGACAACAACTACGACGGCGCTACGTGCATCTGCCGTGTGCCAAAGGCGGTGCTGCGGCCAGGGACGGTGGTGGTGGAATGCCAAAACTGTGGGTGCCGGGGCTGTGCGTCGCAAGACTGAGTTGAGGAATACGATGGATGGATGGCCGATGGTGGTGGGCATGAGGTTCAAGCTAGCCTGGCTGAGCTGAAGGGGAACGTGCATGAAGAGGAAACAGGAAGTGCAAAAGGTAGCACAAAAGGCTGAGCCGGGGGCAGCACGATGGCCAATGGCCGGACGCCAGGCACTACGCCGTGTATAGAAGGGGGTGGCGGCGTGAGTGCTGAAGGAGGAGCTCGACGTGGTTCGGAGGCGAGCGCTGAAAAGGGCGAGGCTCAGAGACTGACAGTCGATGAAAAGCGCCCGGGTGAATAGCAACAGGGAGGGAATGCATAATGCTAGTTGGCAGTGGCGATGGTGAGCGCCGTGTGCACGCCTGAGGGCCCGAGGGGTCTGTGTGGGTGCGGCTGTGACATGTGGGCGGTGGCTGGGCGGGTGAGCGCTGGCGCGCTGAACGCGGCCGCGCCCCGACAAAATCACATGGCAATCCCATCCCATCCACCGCAGCCGCGGCGTGCAAGCGCTGGGCGTGCAGTTCCCTCGAACGCTGACGCGCTCAGGCCAGGCGGCGGCGCGAGCGCACTGAGGGCTGAGCTGAGCTGAGCTGAGGCCACGCGCGGCGTGCTGGAAAATATTTCCGCCGTCGGCGCTTGCGTTTGCTCCGCCCGTCGACCCATCCGGCATCCCGACGCCTGACTGGGGCGCTGGCCAGGCCAGGCCCGTGGCTGGCCACGCGGCCGCTGCGGCTGCGGGCACCGCATCCAACGCACGCGCACCGCGCAAGCGCTCCCCGCCCCCGCTCCCGTGCCACCGCTCCCGTGCCCCGCTCCCGTGCCCCGCCGCCACCGCCACCGCCATCCCCCCACCACCTCCAGCCACATCCCCACCATGCCCGCCTTTGCGTCCGACTCGGAGCGCACCGAGTCTCCGGCTGCCTCGCCCGAGCCTGATCCCCATGGCACCCGCACCCGCACCCGCACCGCCAGCCGTACTCGCAGTCGCAGCCGCAGCCACAGTCGCACTCCCAGCCGCAGCCGCAGCCGCAGTGCCAGCGCCAGCGCCAGCGCCAGTCTTGCCGATACCCCCGCTGCCTCCCCCTCGGCCGCCAGCAAACCCCCCCGGCCCCCGTACCCCGGCGGAAGCTCAAGTCGGCAGCGGAAAAGTCGATGGAGATCAACGATCGCGACATCCGTACCCTCTTGCGCGGCGTGCACAAGTGGGGCGACCCAGCGTACCGCTATGACCAGCTGGTCGAAGAGGCGCGTCTGCAAGGCAAGAATAAGGCCGTCGTCATGCGTACCACGGCCGATCTTCTTGCCATCTGCACTGCCGCTGTCCAAGCCCACGACCGCCAGCTTCGTGCCATGCTGGCACGCGGTGAGGATGTGTCGAAAGTGCGCCAGAAGGCGGTGCTGGTCAAGTTCACGGGTCGACAAGATCAATGCGGAAACAACGGTCATTCGGCACAACGATCTGCGTCTTGGGCGAGACGTTGGATCGACTGAGCGAATCAGGCCAGAATGCGTGGCGCGTGCCGGCCAAGTCGCTCAAGACAACCATGAACTGGTCCGTTCCCTGGACCGCCGAAGATGACGCCCACCTGCTTGTTGGGTGTTACCGCTACGGCCTAGGTTCGTGGGAGCAAGTCGAAGCTGATCCAGGCCTCAAGCTGGCGGGCAAATTCTTCCTATTGGAAGAGAAGGAAAAAAACAAGAAGGTCGAAGAGGCCAAGAAAGGAAAGCACAAGCCCAAGGCCAGCCCAACCCCAGCGGCTGTGACCGCCGATGACGGTAGCAAAATCAAGCCCATCCCCAGCTCGGTCCACCTTGTACGGAGGGCAGATTATTTGCTGAAGGTTCTGCGGGAACACGACGATCATCTCAAGGCCATGGTTGCTGATCCGGTGGATCTTTCGATGGGCGAAGGCTTCCCCGCTCGTGCCTCCGTCGGGCCGGGGGGCGTGTCGCTTGATTACTCTGATTCAGAGGAGGAAGAGGAGAACGATGACGATGATATGGACGAGGCCCAGTGCAAGGAACTACTGCGTCCGTGTCGCAAGCACCTCAAACGTCTGCGAACCGGTCTGGATCCCATGGATCGTGAGCAGACAGTACCTATCCTCAAACTCGCCCTCGCTGCAATTGGACAACAGATCGAGCGATCGGTCAATGCTCAAGGCCAGAATCAGTCGCGCGCTCAACGCCAGAAGCTCGACCGTCATCTCTGGACGTTTGCATCCTACTTTTGGCCTTCGGAGGTACGTCTCTATCCCTATTCCGTTCATTTTGGATTCACGCTGACATTATCCCAGGTCCAGCCCAGCAAGTTGCGCGACCTTTTCAACAAGCTTGTCCAAAACGATTCGCCTGTCCTGGAGGAGAGCGTGTCCGATACTCCTTCCCGCTGGAAAGAAGAGCGTCCGGCCAAGCGCAAGCACAGCTCCCTGGGTCCTGATTTGGCCAAGAAGCGACGGACAAACGATATGCTGTCACCCCCTCGGCGTATGACTATGACCGTCTTCCCAAGGCTCGGGTTACCGCTCCGAGTCCAGAGGGCACGACGCGCTCTCGCCGCGACTCGAAGCGAGACAGCCGCGGCGCGATCATCGGGATTACGGGGACCATCGTTCGCGCTCCCCACGCCTGG
The DNA here is from genome assembly GCA_003971905.1 of Moniliella sp. 'wahieum'. NCBI lineage: Eukaryota > Fungi > Basidiomycota > Moniliellomycetes > Moniliellales > Moniliellaceae > Moniliella > Moniliella sp. 'wahieum'. The sequence continues at coordinate 1,023 of RSEE01000038.1, read as the reverse complement.
TTGGGGCTCCTAGTTCTATATATCCTTGTCTTTGGCGAGATACCTACCACCTGTACCAGTTCGGAATCCTTCGTTACATCTCACTCGCGTTTGCACTCGGAGCTCTAGTGCCCCCAGCAACCCGAATTGTTTAGCCAAAGACAATATTGCCATAGTTTCGTCCGCTCGTCTTGCCTACAAGCGGGTTACAGTTCCTCATCTTCATCAACAGCGACAGGTGCCTCGGCTTGCTTTCCTCCTCCTCCTCATCCTCATCGCTGCCCCCCTCGACGTTCAAGAGAGCAAACGCGTTCTTCGGCTGGGCCGAGGAGCAGCGACCTCCTCATCGTCCGTATCAATGGCCTCAGGCGAGGTAGGTTTGGGCCCAGCGCCCGGGGCAAAACTTGGATTGTCCTGAGCCTGCGGCGTACCTCGGGGTCCTCCTCCTCGGCAAGGCCCATACCCATCTCGATCAATTCGCCCAGACCATCCGCGTTAGCCCGACGTTCACGGCGAGCGAGTTTGCGGGCCTTTTTGCGCCTTGCCCTTGGACTGCAACTGGATCCCCTCGAGTTCTTGCTCGGAAAAGATGGTAGCCAATTGAGAGCGCTTGCCGAGGTCGGTATGCTTGCGCTCTTGCGCTGCCTTGCGTTGCTTCTCCAACCAGGAGGGAGGTTCTGCGTCGCCTCCACAGGTTCTTCAGATCCTCCGCCGCGGGGACGGGGACCATCACATCATCTTCCTCCGGCGGGGGCGGGGGTCGGAGACGACGTGGCACCAAATCCTCATCATCTGAGTCCGTGTCGAAACCAGTGGGTTGAAGGTATGAAGGAACCATCTCTTCCTCCTCATCGGAATCGTCTAGGTCCCTCCGCCTTTTCCCAAGCGAAGTGTGGCGGGTTCGGAAACCAGAGCAGGGGCCGGGACGGGGGGCAGAGGACAATAGCTTCGTCTTCGTCATTCCTCGATCGTCTCAACTACGGCGGCACGATCCAATCCTGTTGGGTAGCAAAACCTGCGTTCGCGGGCTTGGAGCGCTGCGCC